>CM044888.1:9631980-10231980 GCA_024500025.1 Syzygium aromaticum | reverse complement strand
TGGCTGCTTAGTGAATTATTGTTGTGATTCACTGTCTAGGGCTTTAGACTGGTATAGTTGATCTAGGTTTCTAATTCCTGAGTGAATTATAGCAGGTAGATGGATGTGAGATCCAGTGAGAATGAATAGTCGAGGTAGAGGTTGAGGTCAAGGTCAAGGTCGTATAGCCCCCCAAGCTAGAGTTGTAAAGGATCCCCAGGTGGATGGAATTTTGAGGGTACTACAAGAAGTTGGAATTTTAATAGGTAGACAAACTAAAGAGTGGAATGCTACTATTGCTGCTGCTGCTGAGGTCGCTATTGCCACTGCCAATGGAGCCAATGGGAATAATGGAAATCATGGGAACAATGGGAATGATAGGAACCCTGGTCAAGGACAAGTAAATGCAAACAGACCGATGACCAAGCTGGTTGAGTAATTTTTGAAGTTGAATCCTCCGAAGTTTGATGGGAGACGTAATACTGAGGCTGCACCTCGGTAGGTGGAAGAGCTAGAGAAAGCTTTCAAGGTGCTGGGATGCACGGAAAAAGAAAAAGTAACCCTAGTAGTCTACCGGCTTTAGGAAAATGCAAGCGATTGGTAGAAAGCCACCAGAGGTCAAGTGTTCCCCGCTGATACCGCCTTGAATTGGATTGTTTTTACCGAGACCTTCAATGGCAAGTATTTCTCGGAAAGTGTCCAAGAACAGAAGTTGGTTGAGTTCATGAGACTTCGCCAAGGTCAGATGTCGATGGATCAGTATGAAGCCGAGTTTACAAGGCTGTCCCAAATTTGCCCCAAGGATGGTAGAGGATCCAGTGGACAAAGCCAAGAGGTTCCGAGATGGATTGAAGCTGGACCTCCACAATTAGATGATCTCACTGAACTTGAGAGGATATCATGAGATTTATGATCGGGTTCAGGCAATTGAGCGAGATTTATTAGAGCGGGCTGCCGCCTTTGAATCGCGACAGGCCCCGAGCTTGGGACAATCGTCGTATTGGGAAGAGACCTATGATGGGAAATAATCGTTTTGTCTCTCCAGTTCAAAGAAATATCGAGAAACCAAACCGTTATCGAAATGCCTCATGTAGGCTATGTGGAGAAAGACACGGGAATGGACCTTGCCCAAAAAGGGACGGAGTGTGTTTTATATGTGGCAAAATGGGCCATCAGTTCAGGAGGTGCCCTAATAACAGACAGGCTAGGTTGCCTGCACTACTGCCACCGCCGCCCCGGAATGGAAATCAGTTCGGAGCTATTCAACTGGCCAATCAGAATAGGCCGCCAGCCCAAGGACGAGTATATGCAATAGCAAGAAGAGAAGCTGAGGACGTGCCTAGCATGGTCACAAGTACGGTCTCTCTTTGTAATCATGTTGCATATGCTTTATTTGATCCGAGGGCATCTTATTCATTTATATTTGAGCAGTTCGTTAAATTGTCTAGGATTGAGCCGAAACCACTTGAAGTTATGCTGTGTATGACTACTCCGTTGAATGATAAAGTGCTGATTGTGTTTGGATACCCTGATTGTAAGATAGTGATTGGCGATTTTAACTATGCATGACTTTGATGTGATTGTCGGTATTGACTGGTTGGTTAAACAGAAAGCCATAATGGACTATAGTAACAGAGTGATCCAATTTAATCCGGTTAGACATCCTAGATTCAAGTTTGTAGGAAACCAAGGAGGAACCTTGATTCCTTGAATCCCGTCACTTGAGGTGACTAAGTTGTTAGACGAAGGGTGTCAAGAATTTATGGCGACTATAGTTGATTCGACGACTGCAAAGCCGAGGCTAGAAGATATAGTCGTAGTATGCAATTTTTCCGATGTCTTTCTTCAGGAATTGCCGGGATTGCTACCTGATAGAGAAGTGGAGTTCGTGTTTGAGTTGGCCCCAAGAACAAAACCGATCTCGAAAGCGTTCTATAGGATGTCGTTGTCAGAATTAAAAGAATTAAAGGTCCAAATACAAGAGTTGTTGGACAAATGTTTTATCCGCCCGAGTGTGTCTTCATGGGGAGCGCCAGTGTTATTCGTGAGAAAAAAAGATGGATCCTTGAGATTGTGCATAGACTACAGACAGTTAAATCAGGTAACTATTAAAAACAAATACCCACTACCAAGGATAAACGATCTATTTGATCAGTTGCAAGGAGCATCGATATTTTCTAAAATCAACTTGAGGACGGGTTACCACCAATTGAGGATTAAGAAGGAGAATATACCAAAAACAACATTCAGGACAAGATATAGGCACTATGAATTTACGATAATGCCGTTTGGAATGACTAATGCCCTTACTGCCTTTATGGATTTAATGAATATGATATTCAAAGAATTTTTTAATCAGTTTGTAATCGTATTCATATATGATATCATGGTATATTCAAGGAGTTCCGCCGAGCACGAGTTACACTTGGAAAAATTTCTACGGACTTTAAGGGGGCATGGACTTTACGCTAAATTCAGTAAGTGCGAATTCTAGCTTCATCGAGTGGCGTTCTTAGGACATATGGTATCCAGAGAAGGAATTGCGGTAGATCCGACAAAGATCGAAGCCGTCGCGAATTGGCCGAGGCCAACAACAGTAACCAAGGTTCGGAGCTTCTTAGGCCTAGCAGGTTATTACAGACACTTCATGGAGAGGCTTTCGGTATTAGCGACGCCGTTGACATGGTTACTAAAGAAGGAGACGAGGTTTGAATGGACGGATAAGTATGAAAGGAGTTTCTAGGAGTTAAAGCAGAGATTGACAACCGCCTCAGTATTGACAATCCCGTTAGGTCCGGGAGGATATGAGATTTATAGTGACGCGTCGCTAAGAGGATTGGGATGTGTACTAATACAACACGAAAGAGTAGTGGCATACGTAACGCGACAATTGAGACCGCATAAGCTGAATTATCATATGCAAGACTTGGAATTGGCCGCGATTATCTTTGCTCTTAAGATTTGGAGACACTACCTATGTAGGGAGAAATTTCAAATTTATATGGACTATCAAAGTTTAAGGTACTTGTTCTCCCAAAAGCAATTGAACATGAGATAGCGTCGTTTGATGGAACTCCTTAAGGACTATGATTGCGAGATTATGTATCATCCCGGAAAAGCTAATAAAGTAGCTGATGCGCTAAGCCGGAAATCGAGCATCACGCATATGATGGTCAAGGAATGGATTCTATTGGAGGGAGTTCCGGATTCGGAGTTTAAGTTTGAAGTGAGTCATGTCTTAAGTCTACTTGCCGCATTATGGATTGAACCAGAAATCCAGACTAAGATTAAGGATTTACAATCGACGAATCCGGAGATTTAGAAGATTCTAGGTATGGGTGTCACACAAAGGAAGTCGGATTTTCAAGTATCCGAGGATGGGATTCTGAAGTTTCATGAACGGTTACATGTATCCAGTGTTGTAGAACTGAAGGAGGAGATTTTGTCAAAAGCTCACCGTAGCAATTTGTGACATTCTAAATATCGACCCACTCGGTATTTATGAAATGCATGATTTTAATAATGCACTTGTAGCAAATCTCACCCAAAATTGATCACTCTCGGGATACTAACCAGTAGGGAAAGGCTAATTAGGGAATTTAATTCGCACAGCCATAGAACTTGATCATGGACTGACTTTCGACCATAAGCATTGTCGATGTGATATTTCGGGCTAATATAGATCGATCTAAGGTTGGTCATGAATCGATTTGCGAATGCCATATAACTGGATCACGGGTGATTCTGTCTCGCCAGGATATGAAATTGCGAACGATCCCAAACCTGTTCCAAACAATCGTGATCTTTAAAACTAGTGAATGATCCTCGCAATTATATGACAATCGAGGTCGTCATGACTCAAGTGAGCTTAAACGTGGTTCGATTTAATATCGACCACAGGTCGAATACACGAATTTTCCCGGAAGCCGCCCATTAGTTTGAGATAAACTCAAGTTGTATTTATTTGAGTTTGGCTATTAAATAAAAACCGAGTTTAGGCATCGAAAATTTTGATAGTCATGATACAATATTTGGACGACGTCAGAAGTACCGTGGTTAGTTTTGAATTTGCTCGAATTGGTCAAAAAATTAGAATTTTGGAAGAAAATAGAAAATGACCGTTTTGCCCTTGAGATTTTATGAAGGACAAGTATAAATGAGAGGGGCATTTTGATCATTTCACATCAACTTTAGAGATAAAAATTTTTTGACAGTTTTGCCCTTGCACTTTTTGTGAAATTCCAACTTTGCCCTTGGATATTTTTTATGGGATTCAATCTGGGCCGTCGATTTTTAGATAAGATCGAATCATGACCGTTGGATTAAAAGTAGAAAGAGGGGTAAGATGGTAATTTTGCTTAGGGGGGTAGACTAGGTTTGCTTTTCTTTTCTCTCTTTCTTCCTTCATTTTTCACGATCACTCTCTCCCTCTCCTCCCTCCCTGGCCGTGAGTTCCTCAACCCCCTCTCCTTCATGTGAGTTGGCCAACCGGCCAGCCAATCGCCATCCGTTCGCCGCCATTTCATCGAACCATCGCTTGCCCTTTTATCGTGTCGCACTACTACCGCAACCACCGTCTCTCTCTCTCATTTCCCACCGTGAAACACCATCACCAGCCACCACTTTTCAGCCAAGAATAGCCGAGAAACCAACAGGCCATCGTCTCCGCTCATGGACGCCGGTAAGTCGCCGGTACCCCTTTTCGTGGGACGTCGCCGCCACCGCTGTTTGCTCTCTATCCAGCCACCTTTGAGGGCATGATTTTGCGTGGAATCACAAGTAAGTGATACCCTAACCCTCGCCTAGGTAACGGGTAATTTCGGGTTAGTTCGGGCCCGTTTTAGAAAGTTTTAGGGGTTATTCATAAAGAGATTGTTAGACTGCTTTGGCTGAGCTGTTTGGATGAAATTGTGATGATTTTTTAGGTGGATTGGAGGTTAGAATTGATTGATTTTGTGATTGGAATAATTACGAGTGATTATTGTGACTTATTACGTGAAAAATGGGCCTAAATGTGCCGTTATAGTGATTTTTCTGTGATGGCCTAATCATTGTTCATTTTGTGGCTGAATTGATGCATATTGGTGTTTGGGACATAGTGCGTGTTGGTTTGAGGGTTGTCGGTAGGAGTACGACGCCTGTGAGCGATGAAATTTGGCTTAAAATGCAAAAATTCGTGTTAAATTATGCACGTGCGAATTGAATTAGTAAAATTGTGAGTTGGCATGGCTTACTGGTAGCCTGTATATGTTGGATGGCGTGTGCGAAATAGTCGTATGAAATTCGCATGAGATCGGGTGCCGATGTGTTACATGGCCATTAAATACCCTAAAGTGTTTTTACACAGGGTCCAGTTAATAAATGGAAAAGATGTGCACGTGTGATAACATAATCCCTAATGCGTGTTGCGCCTGAGGCATGTTCGTTTACTCGAGCTAAAGACACTGAGCCTGAGACGTATTCGTTTACGTAGGCTGTAGAAGTGTTGTTGAATCTGAGGCGTGATTACATGGTTCGAGATCGATTGCTAGTTTTTGAACCTGAGGCGTGTTTACGCGAGTCAGAAATGAATTGAATGCATGTGCCTAAGTGAAATGATGAAAGTATGATGTTGTGTCTATTATGCGAATATTGGTGTGGTTTTGGTTAAAATGGCATCTTTGAGTGTGGTATGTTATCGGTTGTTAATGGTAATGCTTGATTTAGCATGTGAAGTTTCGTGTGTATCAAGTTGAGATGTTGGTGCCTACAATTGTTCTGGTTACTGATTGTATGATTGGCGTGCTTGAATATGACCAGAGATACGTGTTTGCCTAAGTTGGGTTTAGGGTTTCGCTTACTGAGAAGTGTTCTCATGGTTTTATTTAAAACCATTTAGCCGATCGAAGTTCCAGCGGAGTCGGGAGACAAGGACAATCCGATTGAGATCAATGCTGAGTCCAAGTCTTCAGAGGAACAGACTGGCATTGACGAGACTAATTCTGAGTGGACCTTCCCTCTAGAGCGGCAAGGGTTAGTTAGGAGTTTTAAGGGTTGGACCTATTTTTGGTGAGGAGCCTTTTTGACAAAGGGTTAGTCTACCCGTAGTCGCTAGCCCTTTTTGATATCAGCAGTTATTAGTGCGGAGGTTTGATGGTTGCGATGGTTTGTATTGAATATTGTAAATATAGTGTTTGGTGGCTTGGTGGTTTGTCTGTCGTGGCTTGGTGATTTGTCTGTCCCTATTACTCCATGATTATAATGTCAGGGTTTATGTTCTTGTTTCCGCCGTGTTTGAACTCTGATGAGTTGGTTTAGGTCGATAACGTTTTCTAGGACGTCGCACCTTTTCGACCGAGCTTGGGATGTCGCGCGCTCATCAAGGTTCGGGCCGTGACATCCCCGTTGATTTGGTATCAGAGTAAGGTCAGCTCGATCCAAGTTGGTCGAAGCCTAAAGTGATAAGGAGCGGAAATCCCGGGGTAGATGTAGCTATTTAGGGAGACCTTAGTGAGTCAAAGGTGTGTCTAGCGCTACGCGTATCTCTGGATTGTTTGTTATGAATGATAGGTGAATTGAGTGCTTTAACGGTTGAGTTGCAGGTGCGTCTGGACCTGAGGTAAGTGCACAAACCCTATTGATTGTGATCTCATGTTGTGGTAGTTGATTGCTTGCTAAGTGAATTATCGAGATAATTCACTGCCTAGGACTATAGACTGGTGTAGTAGACCTAGGTCTCTAATTCCTTAGTAGAATTTTAACAAGTAGGTGAGTAGTGAGAAACCGTGAGTATGTGTTCAAGAGGAAGACGGATAAGAGGCCAATCAAGTTCGCAAACCCAACCTGTAGGAGACCCAAGAATGGATGCGGTCATGAGGACCCTAAAGGAGATTGGAAATATGATGGGACGGCAGGCTTAGGAACGAGCTGCCACTATTGCCCAAGCTGCTGAGGCCGTTGCAGCCGCTGCCATCAATGGCAACAATGGGAATCAATGGCAACAATGGGAATCAAGGGCAAGGGCAGTTGAATGCGAATCGTCAGATACATCAGTTGGTAGAGCAGTTTTTAAAATTAAAACCCCTAAGTTTGATAGTAAAGGTGATCCTGAGACTGCATCGCTTTGGGTGGAAGAATTAGAAAAGGCTTTTGAGGTTTTGGAGTGTGCAGATGAGGAGAAAGTGATTTTAGCAGTGTATCAATTGCAAGGAAATGCAAGTGATTGGTGGAAAGCCACCAGAGAAAGGGTGTTCCCTACTGGTGCTACCCAGACTTAGGCGATATTTGTGGAAGTCTTCAATGGCAAATATTTTTCAGAGAGTGCTCGAGAAAGGAAGTTATTAATTAGGCTTCTTGAGCAAGCTTCATTCTTGGCCATTCATTTCTAAGCTTGCTTCTCTATTTCGTTTTCCCCCTTGTCCAACCTCTGATCAAAGCATAAATTATCTCATTTGAAATCTCAGAACGCGTACTTTAAGTCATCAGAAGACACCTGAGTTTATAAGGCTTCGTTAGGGGCAGATGTCAGAATTTAGGAACATCACCGAAATACCCATTCTGGGATCAGTATGAGGCAAAATTTTCTAGATTATCTAAATTTGCCTCGAGAATGGTAGAAGATCCGTAGGATAAGGCCCGAAGGTTCCGAGATGGGTTGAAACCAAACCTTCGTAGTTAGATGGTATCACTGAATTTAAGGGACTATAATGAGATTTATGAGCAGGCCCAGGCGATTGAACGTGACTTAGCGGATAGAACCGCTAATTCTAAATCAAGGTATGCTCCGTCTAGGGACAACCATTGTTTCGGGAAAAGGCCGATATCAAGGAATCAATGTTTTGTTCCTCTAGCTAGGAAGGATATCGGGAAACCGAATCGTTTTCAAAATGGGCCGTGTCGCTTGTGTGGACAAAGGCATGGCAATGGATCTTGGCCGAATAGAGGTGGAGCTTGTTTTGGGTGTGGTGGAATGGGCCATCATATAAGAAATTGCCCCAACACCAGGCAAACTGGACCTCCTGTGCAGTCACAACCGCCTCGGCAAGGAAATCAAGTTGGAGCTGCCTCTTCGACTAATCAGAATAGGCCAGCAGCACAAGGACGAGTATATGCAATGGCAAGAAGAGAAGTTGAGGACGCGCCAGACATGGTCACAGGTACGGTTTCTCTCTGTGATCATGCTGCATATATTTTGTTTGATTCAGGGGCATCACATTCATTCGTGTATAAACAATTCGTTAGATTGACTAGAATAGAACCGAAACCGCTTGATGTTGTGATGTTTATTGCTACTCCATTGAATGATAAAGTGCTAGTTTCGCTAGGCTGTTTGAATTGCAAAATTGTGATTGGTGATATAGAAGAAAGAATATATTTGGCTGTTTTACCTATGTTTGATTTCGATATGATTGTGGGTATAGATTGGTTGACCAAACAGAGGGCCATAATGGATTGTAGTAGTAGGGTGCTCCAATTTAATCCAATTAGACATCCTAGATTTGAAATTGTGGGAAATTGAGGAGGAACCTCGATTCCCTGGATTTCATCACTGGAAGTGACTAAGTTGTTGGACAAATGGTGCGAAGGGATTTTAGCGTCAATAGTTGATTCACCAATTGAGGAGCCGAGGCTAGAGGATAAAGTTGTGGTGCATAACTTTCCCAATGTCTTTCCTCAGGAATTGCCGGGATTGCCACCAGAAAGAGAAGTAGAGTTTGTAATCGAGTTGGCCCCTGGGACAGAGCCGATCTCGAAAGCACCCTATAGGATATCGTTATCGAAATTGAAAGAATTGAAAGTTTAGATGCAAGAGTTGTTGGATAAAGATTTTATTCGTCCAAGTGCGTCTCCATGGGGAGCGCCAGTGTTGTTTGTAAGGAAGAAAGATGGGTCGTTGAGGTTGTATATCGATTATAGGCAGTTGAACCAAGTGACCATCAAAAATAAATATCCCATGCCAAGGATAGATGATTTGTTTGATCAGTTACAAGGGGTTTCGGTATTTTCTAAGATTGATTTGAGGACGGGATATCATCAGTTGAGGATTAGGAAGGAGGACATACCTAAAAACGGCATTTAGGATGAGATATGGGCATTATGAGTTTACAGTAATGCCGTTTGGGTTGACTAATGCCCCAGCTGCCTTTATGGATTTAATGAATCGAGTGTTTAAGGAATTCTTGGATCAATTTGTGATAGTTTTCATAGACGACATATTGGTGTATTCAAAGAGCCTAGAAGAGCATGAAATACATTTAAGTAAAGTTCTACGAACCTTAAGGGAATACGTATTGCATGCCAAGTTTAGTAAGTATGAGTTTTGACTCAATCGAGTAACATTTCTTGGACACATGATCTTTGGGGAAGAAATCTCAGTAGATCCAGCAAAGATTGAAACTGTAATGAAATGGTCAAGACCAACGACGGTAATAGAGGTTCGAAACTTTTTGGGTTTGGCAGGATATTACCGACGTTTCGTGGAAGGGTTTTCAACAATAGCAACACCGTTGACACATTTATTGAAAAAGGAAACAAGGTTTGAATGGACCGCCAAATGTGAAAGAAGGTTTCAAGAACTAAAGCATAGGTTGACAACAGCGCCGGTGTTAACTATTCCATTAGGACCAGAAGGATATGAAATTTATAGCGATGCGTCGTTAAAAGGACTATGATATGTACTCATGCAAAATAGACGAGTAGTGACTTACGCATCAAGACAGTTAAGACCGCATGAGTTGAATTACCCAACGCATGATTAAGAATTAGCCACAATAATATTCGCCCTTAAGATTTGGTGACATTATTTATGCGGGGAGAAGTTTCAGATATATACGGACCATCAAAGTTTGAAATATCTATTTTCTCAAAATGAGTTCAACATGAGACAGCATCGTTGGATGGAGTTACTGAAGGATTACGAGTGTGATATTTTGTATTACCCCGGAAAGGCCAACCGGGCAGCTGACACGTTAAGTCGAAAGTCGAGCATCGCATACTTGTTAGTTGAGAAATAGAGCTTATTAGAAAAGGTGCGAGACTCGGAATTTAGACTTGAAGTAAGTCAAGTCTCGAGTTTGCTAGCCATACTAAGAATCAAACCAGAAATTCAGATTAAGATTAAAGCTTCACAATCTACGAACCAAGAAATTCTGAAAATTCTAAAAATGGATGTTACTAAGAGGAAAGCGGACTTCCAAGTATTTGAAGACGGGAACTTGAAGTTCCGAGGAAGGTTGTGTATGCCCGATGACGCAGAACTTAAGGAGGAAATCTTATTGGAAGCACACCGTAGCAAGTATAGCATCCATCCTGGTAACACGAAAATGTATCAAAATGTTAGACAACACTATTGGTGGAATGACATGAAAGTGGATGTAGCTAAACACGTAACTAAGTGTTTAACATGTCAGCAAGTGAAAGCGTAATATTGTAAGCCCGGAGGATTGTTGAGACCATTGGAAATTCCAAAATGGAAATAAAAGCACATCACTATGGATTTTGTAATGGGATTACCAAGGAGCTAAAAGAGCCATAATTCCATTTGGGTGATAGTAGACAGATTAACCAAGTAGGCACTTTTTCTATCGGTGAGAAAGGATTTTGACTTGGAATGGTATGCCGAATTGTATGTAAAATAAATAGTTTGTCTACATGGAGTGCCGATAACGATTACTTCGGATCGTGATCCCAGGTTTACCGTTAACTTTTAGAAAAGTTTGCATATAGCATTAGGATCAAAACTGCAGTTTAGTACAACTTACTATCCACAAATAGATGGCCAGTCTGAGAGGACAATTCAAACTCTAGAAGATATGCTTCGGGCATGTGTATTGGATTTTCAAGGCAAGTGGAAAGAATAATTACCCTTAGTGGAATTCGCATGCAATGATAATTTTCAGCTAAGTATCAGAATGGCACCATTTGAAACGTTGTATAGCAGAGCATGTAGGACACCCTTATATTGGGACGAAGTTGGAGAAAGGAGTATAACCGGGCCAGAATTAATTTAACAGTCAGTTGAGGCGATTAAAATCATTTGTGAAAGGTTGAAAATAACGCAAAGCCATCAAAAGAGTTATGCAGACAAAAGGCGAAGACCTTTGGAATTTCAAGTAGGAGATCACATATTCCTCAAGGTATCGCCAATGAAAAGATTGTCCCGATTTGGTAAAAAAGGGAAGCTAAGTCCACGGTTTGTGGGACCTTTTGAGGTGTTAGAAAAGATTGGAGATTTAGCGTATCGACTCGCCTTGCCGCCAAATTTATCTCAATTGCACAATATATTCCACGTGTCGATGTTGAGGAAATATGAACCGGATCCAGCTCATGTACTGAATTATAAGGAGATAGAAGTGGATGACAGAGTGTCATACATAGAAAGACTGGTGCGGATCGAGGATAGGAAGGAACAAGTCTTAAGAAGCAAGACAATCCCGCTAGTCAAGGTGATTTGGGAACATCACGGGACCGAAGGTGCTACTTGGGAAAGCGAGGAATTGATGAGGCGTCATTACCCCCCAAGTTGTTTAAATAGTTTGGTTTTTATTGTAAATTTCGAGAACGAAATTTTTATAAGGGGGGAAGAGTTGTGACAATCTAAATTTCAACCCACTTAGTATTTATGAAATGCATGATTTCAATAATGCACTTGTAGCAAATCTCATCTAGACTTGATCACTCTCAAGATACTAACCAGTAGGGAAAGGCTAATTAGGGAATTTAATTTCGCGCTGTCATAGAACTTGATCATGGACTAACTTTTGACCACAAGGATTATCGAGGTAATATTTTGGGCTAATATAGATCGATCTAAGGTTGGTCATGGATCGATTTGCGAATGCCATATAACTGGATCACGGGTGATTCCGTCTCGCCAAGATATGAAATTGTGAACGATACCAAACTTGTTCCAAACGATCATGATCTTTAGAACTAGTGATTGATTCTCACAATTATATGACAATCGAGGTTGTCATGACTCAAATGAGCTTAAATGTGGTTCAATTTAGTATCGATCACGGGTCGAATACACGAATTTTCCCGGAAGCCACCCGTTAGTTTAAGATAAGCTTAAGTTATGTTTATTTGAGTTTGGCTATTAAATAGAGACCGAGTTTAGGCATCGAAAATTTCGATAGTCATGATACAATATTTGGACGACGTCAGAAGTGCCGTAGTCAATTTTGAATTTGCTCAAATTCGTCAGAAAATTAGAATTTTGGAAGAAAATGGAAAATGACTGTTTTGCCCTTGAGATTTTATGAAGGCCAAGTATAAATGAGAGGGGCATTTTGGTCATTTCACACCAACTTTAGAAATAAAAATTTTTGGACGGTTTTGCCTTGCACTTTTTGTAAAATTCCAACTTTGCCCTTGGATATTTTTTATGGGATTCGATCTAGGCCGTCGATTTTTAGATAAGATCGAATCGTGGCCGTCGAATTAAAAGTAGAAAGAGGGGTATAATGGTAATTTTGCTTAGGGGGGTAGACTAGGTTTTCTTTTCTTTTCTCTCTCTTCCCTCATTTTTCACGATTACTCTCTCGCTCGCCTCCCTCTCTAGCCATGAGTTCCTCAACCCCCTCTCCTTCATGTGAGTTGGCCAACCGGCCAACCAATCGCCGTCTGTTCATCGCCGTTTTGTCAAACCGTTGCTCGCCCTTTCATTGTGTCGCACTACTACCGCAACCATGGTCTCTCTCTCTCTCTCTCTCTCTCTCTCTCTCTCTCTCTCTCTCTCGTTTCCCACCGTGAAACACCATCACTAGCCACCCCTTTTCAGCTAAGAACAGCCGAAAAACCAGCAAGCCATCGCTGCTGATCACTACCACTCGTGGATGCCGGTGAGTCACCGATACCCCTTTTCGTGGGACGCCGTCACTGCTGCTATTTGCTCTCTATCTAACCACCTTTGAGGGCTTGATTTTGCATGGAATCACAAGTAAGTGATACCCTAACCCTCGCCTAGAATAACGGGTAATTTCAGGCTAGTTCAGGCTCGTTTTAGCAAGTTTTAGGGGTTATTCGTAGAGAGATGGTTGGACTGCTTTGGCTGAGATGTTTTGATGAAATTGTGATGATTTTTTAGGTGGATCGGAGGTTAGAATTGATTGATTCTGTGATTGGAATAATTGCGAGTGATTATTGTGACTTGTTGTGTGAAAAATGGGCCTAAATGTGCCGTTATAGTGATTTTTCTATGATGGTTGAATCACTATTCATTATGTGGCTAAATTGATGCATATTGGTGTTTGGGACATAGTGGGGTTTTCGGTAGGAGTACGATGCCCGTGAGTGATGAAATTTGGCTTAAAATGCAAAAATTCACATTAAATTGTGCACATGTGAATTGAATTGGTAAAATTGTGAGTTGGCATGGCTTACTGGTAGCCTATATATGTTAGATGGCGTGTGCAAATTAGTCGTATGAAATTGGCATGAGATTGGGTGCCGATGTGTTACATGGCCATTAAATACCCTAAAGCGTTTTTACGCGAGGTCCAGATAATATGTGAAAAATGTATATACGTGTGATAACATAATCCCTTATGCATTTTACGTAGGGAATTGAACCCGTCCTAAGGCGTGTTACGTAGGACAATGCCCGATTTTACCGAAAGACCGCCAACCTAATGCGTTTTACGTAGGCTATGCTGTAAAAAAGATATCGGTGTTGCGCCTGAGGCATGTTACGTGGGCTAAAGACATTGAGCCTAAGGCGTTTTAACGCGGGCTATAATAATGTTGTTCAACCCGATGCGTGTTATGTGGGTTGTGTTATAAAAGGGATATTGGCGTTGCGCCTGAGGCGTATTGGTTTACGCGGCCTAGAAACACTGAGCCTAAGGCATATTTGTTTACATTGGCTATAGAAGTGTTGTTGAATCTGAGGCGTGATTACGTGGTTCAAGATCGATTACTAGTTTTTAGACCTAAAGCGTGTTTACACGAGTCAGAAATGAATTGGATGCGTGTACCTAAGTGAAATGATGAAAGTATGATGTTGTGTCTATTATGCGAATATTGGTGTGGTTTTGGTTAAAATGGCATCTTTGAGTGTAGCATGTTATCGGTTGTTAATGGTAACTCTTGATTTAGCATGTGAAGTTTCGCGTGTATCAAGTTGAGATGTTGGTGCCTACATTGTTCTGGTTACTGATTGTATGATTGGCGTGCTTGAATGTGACCAGAGATACGTATTTGCCTAAGTTGGGTTTAGGATTTCGCTTACTGAGAAGTGTTCTCACGGTTTTATTTAAAACTATTTAGTCGATCGAAGTTCCAGCGAAGTCGGGAGACAAGGACAATCCAATTGAGATCAATGCTGAGTCCAAGTCTTCAGAGGAACAGACTGGCATCAACGAGACTGATTCTAAGTGGATCTTCCCTCAATTGCGGCAAGGGGTTAGTTAGGAGTTTTAAGGGTTGGACCTGTTTTTGGTGAGAAGCCTTTTTGACAAAGGGTTAGTCTACCCGTAGTCGCTAGCCCTTTTTGATATCGACAGTTGTCAGTGCGGAGGTTTGATGGTTGCGATGGTTTGTATTGAATATTGTGAATATAGTGTTTGGTGGCTTGGTGATTTGTCTATCCCTATTACCCCATGATTATAATGTCAGGGTTTATGTTCTTGTTTCCGCCGTGTTCAAACTCTGATGCATTGATTTGGGTCGGCGACGTTTCGTGAGGCGTCGCACCTTTTCAACTGAGCTTAGGACGTCGCGCGCTCGTTGAGGTTCGGGGCGTAACACAATTACAGTATTCACCCGAGTAGTACGAAGATGTATTAGAACTTGTAATAACATTATTGGTGGAACGGCATGAAAGTGGATGTAACCAAGCATGTGGTCAAGTGTTTAAAATGTCAGCAATTGAAGGCATAACATTGCAAATCGGGTGGAATGTTGCAGCCATTGGAAATCACTGAGTGGAAGTGGGAACATATCACGATGGACTTTGTAATGAGATTATCGAGAAGTCAAAGGGGTCATGATTCGATTTGGGTGATAGTCGATCGATTGATAAAGTCAACACATTTTCTGCCGATGCAAAAGGACTTCGCCTTGGAAAGGTATAGCGAGATATACGTGCGACAAATAATCTGTCTTCACAGAGTGCCAATAACGATTACCTCAGACCGTGATCCTAAATTCACTGTCGCTTTTTGGAAAAGTCTTCATACGGCATTAAGAACGAAGTTACAATTTAGCACGGCCTATCACCCCCAAACGGATCGCCAGTCTGAAAGGACAATTCAGACTTTGGAAGATATGTTGCAAGCATGTGTATTGAATTTTAAAAGTAGTTGGGAGGAACAATTGCATTTAGTTGAATTTGCCTACAACAATAACTACCAGCAGAGTATCAGAATAGTAGCATTTGAAGCACTGTATAGCAGAGCTTATAGAGCACCAATCTGTTAGGATGAAGTTGGTGAGAAAAGCATCATGAGCCCAGAGTTAGTTCGGCAATCAATCGAAACAGTCAAGGTGATTCAGAACAGGCTTAAGACCGCTCAGAGCCGCCAAAAGAATTATGCAGACCGGAGACGTAGGCCTTTGAAATTTCAAGTGGGGGATCATGTTTTCCTCAAAGTATCACTTATGAGAGGATTGTCATGGTTCAGCAATAAAGGAAAGTTGAGCTCGAGATATATGGGTCCATTCGAAGTCTTAAAGAGAATCGGTGCCTTGGCCTATCGTCCGGGGCTATCGCCAAATTTGTCTCAAGTGCATAATGTATTCCACGTGTCTATATTAAGGAAATATGAACCAGATCTGACCCACGTGCTAAACTATGAAGAAATAGACGTGAACGACAGAGTGTCATACGTAGAAAGACCAGTAAGAATCGAGGACAAAATGGAACGAGTGTTGCAGAATAAGACGATTTCGATGGTCAAAGTGATTTGAGAGCATCATGGAACCGAAGTTGCGACATGGGAGAGCAAAGAGTTGGTGCGACATGGGAGAGCAAAGAGTTGATGCGACACCATTACCCCCATTTGTTCGACTAGTTGGATTTGATTGTAAATTTCGAGGACGAAATTTTTGTAAGAGGGAAGAGTTGTGATATTCCGAATTTCGACCCATTTTTAGAATTTATAAAATGTGAATTTCGTCAGTGCGTTTATAATAAAATCTCGCCCGGAACTGATCACTCTTAGGTTTTTTTTAAAAAAAATTAGAGATTTCACTAGAATCGCACTCGATCGAATTTGGCCTTTATTTAGAGCTCGAACTTTGGTGTCAAATTTCTCGGAGTTTCATGACGAATTTAATTGGACGGTATCGATATTATTATAGCCAACATCAATATTATCCAGGATTAGCGAAAAGTGAAATTTTGACTAGATACGGATTTGGATTAGTAAACCTCTCTCGTAGTGTGTTTTATTTGGTGTCTATTGGTCTTTTCTTTATTTTGAATTGGGATTTTTGGGACCGTTGGATCAAGCTCGCGAGATCGAATTGTGGCCGTTGGATCGCACTCGATGACAAAATTTGACTTTTCTCTCTCTCTCTCTCCCCCCCAATCACCTCCCCCCTGCGTGCACATCCCCTCCCCCCTGCATGGCAAACCTGTCCCCCCACTCTCTCTCTTCCTTTTTCTCTTCTTCTTCTTCTTCTTCTTCTTCTTCTTCTTGGCCATGGCTTCTGCTTCTTGCTTCTACTTGGCCGATTGTCCTCTCCCCCTTCCATCGCTCGCCTGCCACCAGCGTTCGCCGTAGCCACCGCGTGCCACCGCTTAGCAGCCACTTGGGCCACCGCTCACCGGTCTTCTGCCGGAGCCACCGCCACCCCGACTCCACCCAGCCGAGCTACACCGTTGCCCATTGCCCCTGCGATCACCAGCTCGCAACTATGCCGGCAACTCGCCCAGTGCTGCTCAGTAGCTTGCCGGCCGCTCCCGCATCGCCTAACCGCCGACCGCCGCTCGTCGTGCTACCTTCGACCACCGTGCAATCTCCCCTCCCCCTGTTTTTCTCTCCCCTGACTCAGCTAACCTCCCCCTCCCCTCCACGCCGTTGCCGTCACTGTCGCTTGGCAGCTCGCGTGGCCGAGCCCGTCGCTCGCCCAACTCGCCTGGCCGTTACCCGACCCCTCGCTCGTCCAAGCCATCCCTCGTGCCCGGCACCTCACTCATCTAGCCAGCAACTCGCCCGACCATGCCATTCAATCGCCCGCTCACCCAGTCGTACCGCTTGCCTAGCCGTGCCGCTTGCCCGCTCGCCCGCCAGGGCGCTTGCCCAACTTGCTCAGTTGTTGCCCATCCCTACCCCGCTCGCCCGACCCTTCGCTCATTCGTGCCCAGCTCGCTCGGCCACTCGCCCGTCGCCTGGCTAAGGGCTGTGCCAAGACTGCCGGCCAACGCACCCACACCGAATCGCCGCCGCTCCACCCGGGCCATTTAGCCTTTTGTCGGTTTTTCCTTAGGCCAAAACCTAGTAAGCGACTCCTAAACCCTACCTAATACTTTGGGTATTTTTAAACTTGTTTAGTATAGGTTTAGTGAAAGCTTGGATTAGAATCAATATGGGAATGTGATTAATTGGTAGATTAAATTGTGGTGATTATATGGCATAATTAGTGGATGATTTATGTGGGTGCAATGACCGGATTATCATAGCGCTTGTGGGTGAGAATGACATTTGATTGAGCCGACTTATGTGTCAGATTGGTGGGTTAGTGTGATGAGTTGTGATTTGAATTGAATTTGTACAACGTGTGAGAATGGCGAATTGTGATGTGATGTATGTCCATGAGGAATATCATAAGACATGGTTACGTAGGACTAAGCCTGGATTGATCGAAGGGCCGACCTGAGGCGTGTTCACACAGGTCATAAGAAAGTTTTAAATGTCCAATGAGGGACGGAGCCCGGATTGATCGGAGGCTGACCTAAGGCGTGCTTACGCAGGTCATGGGAAAGTGTAAAATGTCCAATAAAGGACTAAGCCCGGATTGATCAGAGGGCTGCCAACCCGAGGCGTGGTTACGTGGGTGTGGCTAGAAAGGCAAGAAATGACCTAAGGCGTGGTTACGCGGGTCGAGAGAAATGTCCCGAGGTGTGGTTATACGAGACTAAACCCGAATTGATTGGAGCGCTGGACCTGAGGCATGTTGACACGGGACGTGAAAAGTTGCTCGGCCACGCATGCGAATTGTGTTTGATTGAATTGGGTGAACGTATGTAATTATGGTGCTTGAGTGTTTATATTACATTCTTGAGTAATTATCGCATTATGGTGATTTAGCTACTATGCATGGTTGGCACTTAATAAGGTAAGGTAAGTATGTTTGTGTGGAATTGAATGTGTAGATTGTTAGATCGCATGTTAGACTAGTCTGGGTACGCATTGGCCTAAATGGGGTATAGGTTGTCTGCTTATTGAGATTTATTCTCATTGTTGTAGTGCAAACCTTTTCAGATTCCCGTCCTTAATCATGCCATCTCAGCATTTTGGGATACGCATGCATATCGATCATATGGTGATGGAGTATCCAGTGGATGAGAACATGGTGTACTATAGGCATGCTAGTGTGGTGTATGTAGACGTAGGCTCAGTGAACTGGAAACCCATTGTGTTTTTGGCTTGGCTATACCGAGAGAATGATGGGGAATTGGTGGGGCTGATACAAGGATTTGATGTTTCCCAAGGAGGTTTAGTGGCAGGACTTGGGGAGTGGGATCCAATGGAAGTTGTCCCTCCTGACGGTGAAGTTATCGATCCGGAGTTCGTCCTTGAAAACCCTAATCCGAAACCGGAGCCGATGGAGTCTGACCGAGAGCCGAAACCTATAGTCAAGCCCTCTAAGTCCAAGTCCGAAGGAGAGCCCATGGAGCTGGAGCCCGAAGAAGAGCCGATCGAGATCAACTCCGATACTGAGTCGAAGTCTTCAGGGTCCGATTCAGATTGAGCACCGTAGGAAGATTTGGATGTTGGGGGTCTAGGAACCTTTTTGGTAGACCCATTTTTGTGTATTCGGAGTCTACCTGCCACATGTCCCTTTTTAATGATGGTGGTGGATGTAGCCCTAGGGGCTTATTGTTTGACTAATTTCCTCTGTTATGAAATTATTGTTTTGTGCTATCCCTCTGTCTTCATTTATTGTCTAGGTTGTTTGGATTCCGCTTCCGCTTGCATTTGTCTTCGCGGGTTTCGTTTGAGTCAGTGACACGTCATGGGATGTCGCATTCAATACGACTGTCGAAGGGGTGTCGCGAGCCCGTCAGGGTTCGGGGCATGACATCCTCTGTGTAGGTTTGGACTAATTGGTTTAGCTGCTTACAATTCTGAAATTGCTAAAACAATAATTGTTCATAATCGGTTACAAGGAACCTGACCTTTAACATTTGCTTCACCCGATTCCACGTTTGGATTGGAGCTTTCCCTTGTCAGCGTCGGGTTAACTGTGTCTACTCCCACCAAGCTAAGGTGCCTCCCTTCAATTTGTACGCCACCAATTTTACTCAGCGGTCCTCTTCGATCTCCATGGCATCGAAGAATTTCTCAACTTCCCAAAACCAATCTAGAAAGTGTTCAATATTCAAATTGCCATTGAAGGTTGGGAGGTCAACCTTCAATTGATATTGATTAAGGTCTTGGTGGAATCCCCCATTCCGGTGGCCTCCCCAAACATGCCTATCTAGAAACTCTTCTTCTTCTTCTTCTTCTTCTTCTTCTTCAAAGTCCTCCACATAGGCTTGTCACCTTTATTGGGGATTTGCCCCACGTTCCATAGCTGCTTCTAGGACTCAAGCAACCTAAGCATGTTCTGCTGGAAGATTACCAGGTATGGGGTTGGCGGACAAACGCTGGATGGCAACAAGTAATTCTTGAAACCTTTATTCTATTTGTTCTGCAAATCAATTGAACTCAACCTGTATAATAGGCTTGTTTTCATGGCCCTCAACTACAGGGAGTTGACATTGACATTCTTTGTCATTGTCACAGGAAAGACCTGCTCCGAAACTAAATAACGCGAAGGAAGATGGATTTGGAAAATGCTTCCAAAAGATAACGTTTATTCTCAATATCAAAGTACTATTTACAATATCTTAGGCGCCTATTTATAGGGAGGTCACCGTTTGGGAAACAACCAAATATTTAAAATCAAATAACAAAATTAAGAAAAACAATATTGATAAAGGGAAAAGTCTTCAAAACGCATTCTAAAATCTGCAAATCACATTCAAAATCTTTGAAGGCAATATTGATAAAGGAGACATTCTTCAAAACACGTTCTGAAATCTGCAATCACGTCCAAAATCTTGAAGGCCTGGAAATCAAGGAATATCTTTGAAAGATCGAAAATCAAGGATTTTGATTTGTTATGCTATTAGCATCATAACTCCTCCGGATCAAAAGTTATGATCGTTTAAAATTGACCCGTCATTTAAGGCAAGGGTGGGAGCGCTTGCTCTTATGACACTCAAAGGTTTCCATATAGGCATTTGCTATTTGTTCTACATCACCCTCTTGCATGTCCTCTTTCAATGACACAAAACCCCTCGTCTTTAGATTTCTCTGCCTTGAGGACCTTTCATTAGCAGCACAATTTGAAGGTTTGAACGAGTTATTCGTCAAAAACACATCGGAAATAAGAGTGTCATTTCTCGATAAGGTAAGCTTTTCCTATAGAAAAATCACGAGATGGTGTTTCTGGAGAAGGACGACAAATCTCTTTTGTCAATCTTGGGCGATCTGAGGTGGAAGTCTCGAAAAATCTTTCATCCTTGAGAAACTTCGTACTTGCCCATGGCTCGCATAAGTTTTGTGCATGAAACTTTTTAGAGTTTATTAAAGCTGATTCTCTACTCTCGCGTATCCAACTCATATGGAATATAGAATTTTCAGAGTTGTAGAAGCGACAATAGTCATGAAATGTTGGTCACTTTTGTTCGAGTTAAACTATATTTGATCGAAGTTTCATAACTATAATATTGTATTTTACTACATGTTGTATTTGATCGAATCAAAGTGATTCTATTCTCTATGGTGTATTCTACTATAAGTGTGTAAGTCAATTTTTCTCCATTTTTTTCTGTAAATGTATCACATCACATATTATGTATAATAGAGCCAATTTTACGTGCAATTACAGTTGTAATTACTTTGTCATTATTGTAGAGTACTAAATAGATGGTAATATTTTGACCCAAAAAAAAATAGATGGTAACATATCTTTTTTTTTGTCGGAATGGTAATATCTCTAACTATGTTAATATTTCAGAAGAAAAATTCTCTTAAATTTTTTAAAAAAGTTTCTGAGTTTCATAGGTCAGGTTTTCTACTTATTGTCAAGAGATTGTCTTCTAAACTTTTAGTATTTCTTGGCAGAACTCTTAAATTTTCATTTGGAGAAGAAAAGACTACCTTCATTAAAATTTAATGCGTTTAATGTGCAAAAATCACTTTTAGTATGATATGTTAGATATTAGATCAGATGTCCTAACACCAAAATGGCCTAGTGATGGTAGTCATATAATTTCTCTCACAAGTGTGAGATGGGATTGGCTCATTCACCAAGGATTCATTCGAGAGGACTAATTAATACATGAAACAATTTGAAGGCAAAGAAATGAAACAGCCGGGCCTTCTAAGGGGAAAAGGAAATTCCAGTAAAAAAAGGGAAAAATGAAAAAGATTTTGTTACAATGTCTGAGAGGCACTTGTTAAATATAATAAAGAGATTTGGTCATTTTCAAAGCATCGTTTTTCTTGTCCTAGCCACAATCAACCCATTGAAAAATAAAAGTCTTTCTTTATTTAGTATTATGGCACTCGTTAACGAGACTTGAACGAAAATGGTAGATTTTTCCTACAAGTTTAGGTGAGTTCAACAGACCTATGGGAAAGAGTTGATGACTTAAGTCAGTCTTCTTGGGCACAACTTTAGCCACAACCATCCTAAATGTGTTTTCTTTCCATTGCGACTTCCTCAGCGATGTATAACTTAGTCAGTTTACAATTCTCATCTGACGATTCATTAGAATGCCCGATTACTCTTTTTACTCATAAAACAATCTAAACATTCTGAGATTAAAAGGCTAAAAGCTAACAAAAATGATGTGAAAATCAAGGGGAAACATACTAGAGGAGGATTACCTGAAGAAAAAGATTAATTAAGGAATGGCAATAGACAATATTATTTTATATTTTATTGCATAGTAGTCATTACACTTCATGATTTAACAACATTTCCAAATCCACAATGCCAAACCGAGTACAATGACGCCCACCCCATCTATAGAAAAATTAGTCCCTTTGAAATTGGCAAAAACCCTAATTAACATGCTAAAGCTATTTTATAAACTCTCCTTTCATCTTACTTGTAATTCTCAAGCAAGGCATTTCTATACAACAGAAAGTAGGAGATCAAAGAGAAGAGCACCGGAAGAATAAACAACATCCGCTTGTTCACTACGAGCTGGAATTCCTCGGACCCTTCTTCGAAAATGGTCTCTAACCTGGGAGAACTGGACGATCTCCGATGAGACAAGAGAAGCATCGGCGCGACCTCGCCCCAGTCGTTCATATATCTCGTATCGTTCGCCATATCGAAAACCTGTCCGTCTCTTGGCCTAATAATGAATATCTGAGATGAGGAAGAACAGGAGTTCCTATGGTTAAACAAGAGATGGAGATGGAGATGGAGAACTTACCAAAAGATGAAAAATTAGCAGCCGTTTATATCAATCGGAGAAGTGGCTAATTAGAGCAAAGGAGGACAACGAGTTCAACATCGAAATTGTCTGGGAGTTGGTTGGCAAAGGATCTGGCCATGTCTATTTTAAGAGAACAAAAACAAGAACGACTTCCTATTTCTTTTCCTTTCTAAAGATACACAAACTTGGGTGGCGTTGGACATCCTGGTCAACGATGTTTTTCCTAAATTAACGGTTGTTTCAGATGTGTCACGCATTTGACTCGATGTCATTGTTTCGTCACCGTCCATTTTGCGTGGTGTTTGAAGTTTCTCCTTGTTCCTCATTATGCTCTTACGATGATGGTCGTCTCGGTCATTATTTCTTCATTTGTTCGTTCTTGATTTGTTAGATTTCGCCGACTCCGGCAAACAGCCTCAACTTCCTCGCAAAACCCTACTCCCCTCCATCCCTGGCCTCTCACCTCGATCTGATCCCTCTTCGCGTAGTCTCTCTTGCACGTGTAAGTCTAAGCCATTTTCCCTGTTCAGACGGACATGCAACGTTGCTGACCTGCGAATGAGAGAGTCATGCAGACATTTGTCCCAGTTGTTTCTGCAACTCTGTGCTCCCCTTTTGATTTCATTCACGCACAAACAGTTTGTAAGGGGACAAGAAAAGGGTTAGAGTTCGGCACGATGGACCATAAAAGTTGAAAATGAAAGGTTCGATAACATGAATTATGATGAGATAAGATGTGTTCTTTTGAGTTGTTAGGTCAAATTTTCGAGCGTTAATTAAGTTAGAAATGGATACATGAGCGCAGTGGCCGGCCCAAGATCTTCTTGGGCTTTCTATATTATCCTAATTGGGCCTAAGTTGGCTTAGGGAGCTTGGTGGGCCAAGAAATTGGGCTTAATGGGCTCGGATTGCGCCGGCGGCATTGGCCAACTGAGGGATCTCCATCGCTCAAAATTCTGGCCACCGGGATAAGAAATTTACATTAGCATTTTATTTTGAAGATTCACTAGAGTTTCTACACAAAATCGAGAAGAAGGGATGTAAGGAATTCCTTAAAAGACTTAAGTATCCCTTTTCTTGTACAATAGAAAGTACCATCAGTAATGCAAAACACTTGTATAACATATATTGGAGAGGAGATGGGCGATTATTTAACAAAGAGGCTGCAGGATTTTATGGTAATTGTTAGACATGTGTGAGGTGGATGATCAACGGATGAAATAAGTATAATGAGTAATAAGAGTAATATTGGAATATTTGAGAAATGAAACAAAAATAGTTGTTCTTAATAATTTAGACAAATGTAACTAGGGGTGAGCACTGGATTCAATTCAACCACCGAACCGGCTAGTTCAAGGCCAGTATACAACTCAATACCTAAGTTGAACACATTTGCAACCATCTTTTAAAATAAGAAAAAAAAATTATGGGCACATGGAAAATCAAACCATGGTCTTTAACATGAAAAATCATCAATATAATAACTTTTTTTTTTTGTTTAAACCATATAACCACTTGCGCAATATATATTTTTGTAGTGAAATAATGCAAAGCTAAAAAATTTTTCCAAGTATTTAAGGTTTTTAGAACCGAAAGTCACAAAATAGGTTCTCTATTCTAGGCTGAGAATCGACCTATCCAAAAACCAGTCACTATACATGCTGCTCATAAGCTCTTGTCGCTTTATCAAACAATTTAAAGCCGGTGTAAAATTTTCGACCAAAAAAAAGCCGACGTAAAATTAAGAGATGTTTTTATACATGTTAGCTAATCTTATCTATATTCGTAAATTGAAGAAGTAAATGTTTGAGCACGCGTAATGCAGGGAACCTCGACCGGTGTTTGTTCACCGCTCGACGATTAAAGACATTTCCAAAATTTTAGCCGAAATAAAAGAAAAAACGGTTTTGATAACCGGCGCTCTGATCGCTACTTAAGCATCCTAGCAACAAGAGTTTGTCGCTTTCAATTAAATGTACCAAAAAAAGAAAATGCATTTCATTAAGAAGTATTATTAACAAATCGGGCCACGCGTTAACAAGACCCAATACAAAAAAAAGAAAAAGAAAAAAAAAAAGCCTAGGGTTTCCCATGATAACAATAGAGCAATTTCTTTATGGGTAAGAAAATTAAATTCATAAAAAGAAAAAACAAAAACAAACAAAACAAAGGGAGTGTCGTAGCCTTCCTCTTCCTTGGGCTTGGGGTTTCGAGTTAGTTTCCTCCGTCCCTTCTTCTTCTTCTTGTTGCACTTCGACGACAGGATCGCCCGAGAACGGCGCATCCGGCGACCCGGATCGCCGGCGGTGTCCGGCGGACGGAGCGGTTCCGGTAAACCCTGTACTGGGTTGCACCAACCGTATTGTGTGGGGGGTTGTCGGCGCTGAGCGTTGAGAGGAAGAGAGAGAGAGAGAGAGAGAGAGAGAGTCGGAAAGCTGCTGACTTGCGTTGCTCTACGGTCGCGAAATCACAGCCCTGGATGGTGGAGCGGCAGAAACCTCCGTCGGAGACCCCTCGTCCGTCCGCCACCCTCCAGCCTTCCTCAACTACTGCCGATCCTCCGCCGCCGCCGGCTTTCGATCCGAGTCGAAGTAACTCTCTCTCTCTCTCTCTCTCTCTCTCTCTCTCTCTGTCTCTCTCTCTCTCTCTCTCTCTCTCGTTGTTCTTGTTCTAATTTCAGTGTGTTGGATTCAGTTTCTCCTTCTGGGTGTTTTTAGTTTGTGCAAGTTCTGTTGGATTGCCAAGTGTTCGCTGCTTTTGTGCCCTTCGTTTGCTCCTTTTCTTGTTCTTTTGGTGCTATCCATCTGGGGTTCTCGGAAAGCCCAGATCTTGGTTTTTCTTCAGCCGCTCGTGGGAGCAATTTTTGAGGGGTGATCCGAAAGTGGTTGCGGACGTGCTTGTCCTGTAGATGTTGCATCGTTCTTCCGTTTCCTTATTTCCTCTTTCATTGGTGATGCGCGAGGTTGAGTAGTGGGGAATATGTTGGTAATTGCTCGGTCGTGAAAGCAATCTGTCCTTGCGCTGATCCATTGCGTGACTCATGGTTTCCGATGAATGGCGGGGCTCGCTCATTGAATGAATTCTTCCACTCATGATGATTAGAAACCAACTCTGGCTAGCTCATGAGGTTCTGGCAATGTGATTTTTACTTTTATTCTTGAATTTGGTGGCTCAATTGGAGTGCTTGTGTGAGTATATATCCTAATCTGATAGTTGGTATAAAAAATTTGTAGATGCTATGGAACTATTTACTGTATAGAATCAAGGATCAAGTTCACCATGATGGCCTATTTTCCAGTTTCACGTCAAGGACTAGCAGTTTTTGAGAAGCCATCTTCCGTTCGTATTCCTGGCTATGTGTCGTTATCGTATCTCAGGTACTGCTGCTCGGTACAATCGGAAGAAAAGAATGTTGAGCTGCCAGACAAATCGTCTAAGATAGTTAAAACTAGAAAAGCTCATGCAATGTCACGACTCATCAATAGAAGCAAGTGGTCGGACAAACTTGAATCTTCTCTATCACCTCTTGCTGCTTCTCTATCCAAAACCAACGTTCTTAGAACTCTTCAGCTCATCAAGAGTCCAGCAAGAGCACTCCTGTTCTTTAAATGGATACATGGAAAAACGGGTTTTGTCCATGATCATCAGTCATACTTTTTTATGCTGGAAATGTTAGGCCGTTGTAGAAATCTCAATGCAGCGCATAATTTCTTGTTTTCGATTGAGAGAATGTCTAATGGAGCAGTTAAGCTCGAAGACAGATACTTCAACAGCTTAATTAGAAGCTATGGTAAAGCTGGATTGTTTCAGGAATCTCTTAAGCTTTTCGAGATGATGAAAGAGATTGGGATATCACCGTCAGTGATTACGTTTAACAATCTCTTCTCTGTTTTGCTTAAAAGGGGTCGAACCAATATGGTAAAGCATGTTTATGACGAAATGCTTAATACTTATGGTGTTACACCTGATACATACACATACAATATTTTGATTAGGGGATTCTGTATGAACTCTATGGTTGATGAGGGGTTTCATTTTTTCAAGGAGATGTCACAATTTAACTGTGAACCAGATGTGATTACCTATAATACCTTGGTTGATGGGTTGTGTAGGGCAGGGAAAGTCAATATTGCAAAAAATGTGGTAAAGGGTATGAGAACAAAGAGTGTGGACTTGAAACCTAATGTCGTTACCTACACGACTTTGATTAGAGGACATTGTATGAAAGGGGAAATGGATGATGCATTAGCTGTAATAGAAGAGATGGTTAATGGAGGTCTGAAACCAAATAAGATTACTTACAACACGCTTATTAAAGGGCTTTGTGAAGCACAGAAGCTTGATAAGATTAAAGAGATATTGGAGGGGACAGTGGGGAAGGGGGACAGGGTATTTATCCCCGATACATGTACATTCAACACATTGATGCACTCACATTGCAACTCAGGAAATCTGGATGAAGCACTAAATGTCTTTGAAAAGATGTCAGAACTACAGGTCTCACCAGATTCAGCTTCTTACATTGTCTTGATCCGCTCTTTGTGTCAAAAAGGTGAATTTGAGAGGGCAGAGGTACTCTTCAATGAGTTGTCAGAAAAGCAGATTTTGTTAAGTGATGCTGGGTGTCTCCCTCTAGTTGCAGCATATCATCCAATGTTTGTATATCTATGTAAAAGCGGTAAAACTAACAAAGCTGAGGAAGTGTTCAGGCAGTTAATGAAAAGAGGTATGCAAGACCCTCCTTCTTACAAGACTTTAATCATGGGGCACTGTAGAGAAGGTACTTTTGAAGCTGGATATGATCTATTAGTGTTGATGTTAAGGAGAGATTTTGTTCCAGATCATGAGACCTACTTGTCCTTGATAGATGGTCTTTTAAGCAAGGATAATCCTCTTCTTGCCCACAAGATTCTAGAGAAGATGCTCAGAAGTTCGCATCATCCCAGGTCATCTACTTTCCACACGCTACTTAGGGTACTTTTAAAAAAAGAGTGTGCCCATGAGTCAGCCAGCTTGGTAAAAGTGATGTTGGAGAAGCATGTTAGACAAAATATTAATCTATCAACGCAAACTGTGAGGCTACTTTTTAGTCGTGGACTAGGACGTAAAGCATTTGAATTAGTCAATCTGCTCTACCAGAATGGTTATGTGATTGCAATAGAAGAATTAACCAGCTTCCTTTGCCAGAAAGGAAAAGTTGTAGAAGCAGGTGAATTGTTGCTGTATGGGCTGAGGAAAGATTCAAGAATAGATATTAACTTGTGCAGCATAGTTATGAAAGGCCTCTGTGAAAAGAGGCAATTGTCTGAGGCATTTACTTTATTTTATGAATTGGTGGAGAGAGAAAGCTTCCAAAATCTGGATTGCTGTGAAGAACTGAGAACTGCTCTTGTGGCTGATGGAAGACATGCTGAAGCTAACTTTGTTGCCAAGAGGATGCCATCAAACTTGTGGTAGCTCACAGATCCTTATTTAGTCTACATGCGCAGTTTTTTGTTGGATTATAATACCAGGATTAGTTGGCCAACGTTTCTTCAAGTATCATAATCTGAGTGTGCTTCTGAAATTAGGGATTGGTCCTTCCATAAAATAATAGAGATTATTTTCCTGGCAGTTGAAGGTTAAAACTGGGATGTAGCCTCTAGAGTTTTGATTCACACTTTACATTGTCACCATCAATCACTTGAATATGGAAAGGAAGGGAGAAAAGAGCTATGGAGGGCAGATTCTTCTGTATATACATTTAGAAATGACTGTTGTAAAACGTTGTACTCTTGGATAGACAGACTTTTTCAGGGATTTAGATGCATTGAATCTATGTTCACTGTTGGTTTAGTGATGATCTTTGTATGCTATCGCATGCTTCCTTGTGTCCTCAAAGTTTTGTGTCAGAAAAAAAGACAAATATAAAGAGAGTGTATGTATTTCTTGAAATGAGCTCTCTTTAAGATCTGTTGCTTCATTTTCATGAGTTGCTTCCTCTTTGTTGCAATCTTTCTGAGAAATTCAGTACATTCAATACAAGAAGGAGACTCATAACATGTTGGAACTGAAAATTTTACCTTATCTTGTTCTCAAGCTCTTTTTCCTCTTGAAGGTTATATTTTTTAGTCCTTTTTATATCAGGCATGACGACTTGAAGTACTGATCTACCTGGTCATTTTCAATGTCTAATTGCAGTGATAGGCATAATCAAAAGAAAAGTCTTGATAAAGGAGTTAGCGGCAGCCTACCATGCAGAATGCCTATCATATTGTCAAGAACTCTTGGATCTCCAGAGGAAATGGGATGAGGTTAGTAAAGATGTACTTTTTCGCATCAATGCATGTTTGTCCATAGATACCTAGGTAGATAAAAACAGAAGTCTGTGCATTACAATTTCTTGGCATTGTCGTTGGTTCAAAGCTTAAAATTAGAATGCGGTAATTATGCCGTAAAAGTCACTGCACAACCTTGATAACAGCCATCATTGCCACTACGGTTGGTGACAGCGGTGTGCTAAATAATCTGTCCTGCATGTAACCTCATTGAACATTGGTGATGACATAATTGGATATGTAAAAGATGGCATAAAGAATCACAACAAGGGCTATATTTGAGAATATGCTTGTTGTCTAACTTTATTGATTCTGATGGGTTGAGCTGAAGTGTCTTGTACTGGGTTCATCTGTAACTGTTTGGTGACCATATGATTGCATCGATTAGTCTCTATTTTTTGTTCTGGTAAGCCAAAAAATTTGGACGATTAAACCACGTAAATGCAATTTTACCAATGTGTAAACCCAACAATATGAGTATGAATGTACATCATATATTTAATGGATACCTCACTTTTCAAAATATCTTCTTTGCTAGTATGAACTACTTCGCTAAGCATAAGCATTGACGACCAGTCAACCAATGCTTTGCATCAAGAAAAACATTTTATTTCAAGTCATCAACCTGAAGACCAGATCCTTCATGTATCTTCTTGATCCTAGATCACAAGCGTGGCTTATCGCCGCCACCCAAGTGATTTTCCAGATCAAAGCTTGAACATAGTTGACCTTACAGAGTGATTTAACTCATGAGAACTGGGCACTGACCCTCATATGCAAATCTGAGTGGTCCGTGCTTATGAAATCTGCATCCCTAACGATATTGGTTGTAAAATCTCTAAATTTACTTCATATCTCTGATTTTCTATCTTTTCCTTTGTCTCACCATACTGCGGTTGTTGTTGCAGCCATACATTGATCTAAAACCTCCGGAGGATGCAAGGAAAGAACCTACACGGCCCTCAAAACGGGTGAGGAAATCTCGTTAGGTGTAGAGATCGCCATATGACTCGACACCAAACACCAATGTGTAGTTTCACGGGTAACAGAATAGAGTTTGCCGGATGCTATCTTTCCATTTTGATAGGGTAGTATCACATAACTATGAAGTTTGGCAGTTTGTAGTATTACAAACGACATATCTATGTCCGAAGTAGTCCTGTTTCAGCACAAGGAGATTCCATTAAGTGGTACCCAAAGCCTCTCTGTATTTGCAGTTTGATCCCTGCCCTTCTGAAATTGAGATTTTTCTTCCGTCCTTAAATTTTTTCTCAGTTTTCGTCATTGATGCCCGCATGTCTCAATTTCAAGAAGATGTTTATATGATATGAACGAATATCGAGTGTAGGTACTTGATTGGAGTCTTTAAACGCGAAACAATTAATGGGCATCATGCCACTAAGATACAATTTCACAATCGAAGGGAGAAACCATGTCAGTACATATACTTGCCACGAGACTTCTAAGACTAAGATGGGTGTTCGACCGAAGGAGGCGGCCTGGTGATTATGACCGGCGAACGCTGCATATCAGAGAGAGAGAGAGAGGGAGAGAGAGCTTCATTTTGTAAACAAACCAATTCCATTTCTGAAGTAGTCTAGGTCACTTCTGCTTCTCTTGTGACCAAATATTCCCCTCTTTATGTTGCAAGTATCTATATCAATGGTAATGATTTTACTCAATGTGTAGTTTCTGGATATTATCCATTCATCATAGAAAAAGATATCTTTACCCGGCCGTTAACAAAAAGCCAGTTCTTTTTTATAAGGGTGATACTATCTCGCGAATTGACTCATAGGGCTCTAATGTGTGTTCAAAACGAACTATTCTCCATAAAATGTCGACAAAAGATCCAGCTCATACAAAAAATTTCCATTTTCTTTCAATTGAATCCGACAATTAGTTCGTGGAACTATTTACTCGATTGCAAACATTTCGAACACACCTCCATCGGAGAGAAAAGAGCCGATGATTCGGCACTGAAGATCAAAATGGATGGCCCTCGAGGAACAGGAGCAATTTCACACTACGCCCTGATAAGAACAAACCCTGTGGCTATGTTTGCAGGTCCATGAAGTTGCAACTGATGCATTGTAGAATTGAAAATTCTCAGGGTCTTTATACGGTTTATTAACACAGCATGTAAGCTGTAATTGATACAGAGAAAAGAGGACTCGAGCATTTTTGGGTCCTTATTCTTACGTTTTTGCCTGTGGAAAAGAGATGGAATAGTGTCATCTGTTAAAGTTAGTTGAGCCAATAGAGAAAACTTTTAACTAGATTATCCCCATTACCGAGTCGGTCCCACTGCAAAAATCAAATTGTGTGAAAGAAAAGAGAAAATGTGCACATTAGTTACAGTCACGCGACCATAGAACCAAGAGAAGTTTCTTGCACCAGTGAACCGAAAACGTACAGCGTCACATATACATGCATCATTCGATGCATAAGCTCAAAAGCAAAACCTAATACAAGCTTCCCCTCTTTCTTGGTTCCTTCTATTGATTTCAAATCTCTGTCTATGAAGTGTATCTCTGTGGGACACCAGCTTCAAAACCCAAATGGTCAATTTCCTGTTGCACAACTAAAGATTTCATGTGTTATTTGGTGCCATTTACCTAAATGTTCTTAGACTACATGTGATATAACTAGGTTCTCTTCAAGGATGCCCACATCTTGTGGAACGGGCAACCCGCCACTTTCTGTTCAGAAGTAAGTCCAATCTTTTCGGCCGAGGATCCTGTTCTGTGAACCAATTTGACAGATTCGGAGAGTCGGTTGAGAAGATTCATCAAAGCAATTACTTCATTCCGTTGCAGCTCCAGCTGAAGACAAAGGAGAAACAAGAAGAGCATCAACAAATTACATTCCAATTGATATCTAAATGATTAATCTCAGTTGCATTATGATTGGTTGACAGTCGTGTAAGTGTGACATCAATGAACAATCTCATTCTCATCAATCGAATAACTAGGCGGAATAAGCTTAGATCTATATATATCACACATAAATGCGAACCGTACTATGGAGCAGATCGACTATTTGTATGACATCAATTGCCTACTTCTATAAGAAATAAGAGATGCTTTTGTTGAAGTTTTCCTGTTATGTTCCAAATTGGCCCATCAATTCGAATCATTCAAATTGACAAAACAGAGAAAATTGGAATCATTCAATAGTAAACTGAGAAAACTAATGTCATCTTTGACTATTCTTGATTTCCCAATTGATGTTTTAAATGGGAATGCCAAAAAGGCACCGTGAAGCATCTTAAAAAGGAGATTGAAGGTCATTTCAAAGAGAAGACACTCACCGTCTGACGCAAGTTTTCCTGACCATCAACAGAGAAAAGAATCTTCAATGCAGTTCCAAGCCCAAGAACTTGAAGTTTTCCCCACAACCGACACTTTTCACATCCTACACAGTCCATGAGCGCACTGCAATTCCATTAAAAGAATGTTAGTGTCCATGATAATTACGCTACTAATAAGACAAGGAAAACATAAACTCAACATCAGAAATCTGGAATGACTACATTCCTGGCTAACAGAAAATGGAGATCACAAAAATAAGAAAGAGATCAGATAAGAATGAGATGCAAACATTCTTGAGATCTTTGTGCTACCCCTCTCTGATTGGTCACTTTAATTCAATTTAAAGAAAAGGTATAGAACCTGATATTTCTGAATTGGTTCTGAATTTTCTGCTTCAGTTCAGGTCCGTTTTGGCCTTTCCACAGCTTTGCTTCATCAAATGGGATTGGGCAAGCAGCTTGAAGTTTGGAATTATACAGGAGCTGTCTCATCAAGGAATGCGTCTTCAAATCCTCATTAGGATTGCCTGTATCATATGACGCTTGTTCCAAATAATCTGCCGCCTAAAATCAACACTCAATCACCACAGATATGTCATGGTCAGATTGGAGAGCTTTTCCTGGATAGGATGACCGAACATTGACTAATAATATGGTTCTTCAAAATGAACACAAATTTCTTGACTCACCTTTGTGACAGCACGGAGAACAAAGAGAAAAGTGAAGTACAAGTTTCTGACACGATCTGGGTATCTCAACACACGATCATGCAGCAACTTGAGATTTTGGCCCCACTGGAATAATATAAAAAGGAAATAAAATGATAGTCAGGTACTTAAAGCATAGTGAGTTCTTGTTAAACTTGAGAAAGTACAATGATGCATAAAGGATGGCTAACTTCATCCTACAGTAAAAGAAAGTAGTAAGAATCTGAAAAGGAAAATGTAGAAGAGTCGTCAGAAACCAAAAGGATTGACCTAGATTATATAGAGCAAGACTTACCACGTTTTTGGTTTCATCAAGAAGAAAATCTGCAGCAATGTGAACTGAAATGGAAGAGTGAAGACCAGATATCAACTTGTATAATATTCGTTCCTCTTGGCACAACTCTTCAGATGGATCTGTGAAACAAATTGAAAATTAAACATACATTATTTTCACTGTAGCAAGAAATCAAATCGGGATGGCCCACGGCAAATATAATTGGTTATTTCACTGGAGAAACTTAAATTTAAAAATAAAGTACTTTCTAGAAAGACAATTCGTAAGGTACAAGATGAAACTTCTGAGTAACTTCACATGCAAATTCCTTCTATTATCTTATTCTCTAATGCATGAAGTGCAGCTGCTCTTGCATGCTAGCACATAAGCAACCACCACCATGCAGAGAGAGAGAGAGAGAGAAAGTCACATTTGGGACAGTTTTCTGCATAAACAGCATCCCAAATTCTTCTGGCAGATGGGCCAGTATAACCAGTGTAGCGTTCAGGATTGAGTTGGAGATTCACATACGTCATTTCAGCTGCAAAAGGAAAACAACAGTACATAAATCCACATGGATGCCAAATGCCGACTCCAAACAAACAACAGTTAAATGAATTCCATAAGCAAGCATAATTTATAGTTCGAACAAGCACTTCCCAACCAAAATCAATTTTAATAGCGGGAACAGTTCAAAATAGAAAATCAGATTCGGGCTTTTTACACATGCGCATGCTCGCTCAGTGATCATGCCCCTTCAAAGGATGTGAAAAAAGGAACATAGACACATTACATACCATTATCAGTTTCATCATCATTTGTCCATGGATTGTCTGTTTCTGACCAGCCTCTAAAAGCATTTCTATCCAAAGTACGATCCACAGCAGCTTCAGGTTTTCCTTCTTGACACATGAGATCATGAGATGGAAGGATAGGATTGGATGGACGTTTAAATGATTCTGGGAATTCACTCTCTGGGCATTCACAAACACTACAATCCCGCAAACGACACATGCCATCATCTGGCCAAAAGGGGCAGTCACACCACAACTTGACCTACAAAATTATATTTATAGACTCAGAAACAGAAACACAGTAAGAATCAGAACCACCCAAAGAATAAAGCTATTTGGTGATGCTTTTCTATGGCACTTAGTTGATGGAATGAATTATACAAAATACTCTCACAATACATTCTCATATCCACGTGAACTGGCCGTATATGACTCTACATATCTGACAGCATCACTAGGTAACATTCAAATTTGCAAAAGACAGCTTTTACTCGCAGAAATGGACATGTTGACACATATAAAGAATATACTGCATCTACAAAAGAATCTTCATGCCATTAAGATTGAGGACACAAGTGAAAATATTAGGACTGTTTCCAAGAGAATGCTCAGTAATATCTTTGGCTCTCAGGGGATGACTTACCATTGCTCCCCATGGCTCAGCTGAACTGTGGGTGGAATGATGGAATGACAATTAAAAACATGATTTTGCATTAATCAGCCGTAATATAGAGCTAGTAACAAAATAGAAATGGCCTCACAAAATGTGATGTACAACATCCGAAGTCAAGCAGGTAGAAATTTCTCAGCAATCTCTCCTAGTGAGCCCATTGAACTCGATGCCAGAATCAGTGTTACTGGGATGGCAATGTATCCACACTGACTGTGATATAAGCTCATTGTTCCAAATTCAGATACTCTTACCTCAGTTTTGCTAAAATTGATTTGTCCAATTGACCACACCACATACTCATGAAATTAAAAGACATTAAGATATATGTAGCGTCATTAACTTATTCAAGAACGACTTACTACACAATTTTAACCCAATTTAGATTTTCCAAACCATAACAAATAACTTAGATGCATCATGGTATTATTTTATTGGACTAACAGTAGTTAATGTTCGCCTTCCTTTGTAATTTCCAAACTACATAAGTCCAAAAGAGAACTAGTACATTCTTATATTACGCAGTGAATGACTCAAACGAATGCCTCAATCCATACCACAACCACAATGACCGAAAAAGCATGCCTATCCTTAAGACACCACATTCTCAGTAAGTGGTGCATCCAGTTTCCATTCGGGAACCACGATCCATAGCATACAACAGTGCAGGTCACCGTTGTTAAATTATACTGCCGCATGGATAATGCGACCTTAAAAGCAGTTGCTTGGATGACACCTACCGTAAGAGTACTTATTTTCTATTTGCTTTCTCATAGTAATAATTTAGCACATTCTTGGCATCTTGAGAGAGTGATCAACAGGCCAAGTACAGCATAGACACTAAAAGAAAAAGAAATGGGTATATACTGCTAAGATGACTTCTTGATCACTTCACTTCCTTAAATAATGCAGTAACAAAACCGATTTTGAATCAGCAAATAAACAATCCCAAAGTGATACTGTCACCAGACCTTAAAGTATCGAAAGAATGGGGTCTTGACCAGATCCTGGAGCAGGGGATGCAACACTTCCTCATTGAGATGGTCTACAGTCTCATATTCACAACAACAATCCTCCACCATCCCTTTATACTTATGCTCATCCTGCAAAATTCACAAAGCAGAACAGCTGAAGAAACTGCAAATGTTGTAATCCACATCCATGCGTAGAGCATCGCACACTCTCGCCGAAACAGAGAAAATGAGGGATCACCCTCCAACAGAATACCCCAATTCGATCATTTTGAGCTACTCTGACTCTATGGCTATGTGGTACCCGCCTCTACGAGATATGTCTCAGCGAGAAAACATGGCAAAACGCACATGCAAAAGAAATGATGAGGAACTAAAACTCTTCAACAATGGGATACCACAAACGCAAAGGCACGCCCATTCACTAACAGCCCCAAAAATCAGAAATGGTAAATGTTTCCCCCTCAAATACTGAAATGCGCATGAGATCGAACAAGAATCATGCAAAAACCAGTACCTTGGCACAAGGACAAGGCTTGCTGTTAATGCGCGAAAACAAATTGATCTGCGGACCAGCCGCCCAACTTATTCCCACGGCGAGCAAGACGACGATGAGAGCACCGATTGCGCCATTGCTCCATCGATTACCCCGACCCTCCGTCGCCTTCTTCTTCTTCTTCTCAATCTCCTCCCCCATCACTTCCGCACGACCAAGATGCCAAAACTCTCCAAGAAAACAGAGGCACCCCTAAACCCTTCAAGACCCTCCGCCACTCGAGAATCAAGAGCCCACGAAAGAGAAGGGAACTGGGTACGACGGGATCTGATGGGTCGTTATATTTGAGGAACTGGGTCAACGAGGGAGCACCCAGGTGGCCAAATTGCATTGGCCGGATGATGGCTATGGAGTGTTCAAAGAGGTGGGACCGAACCAGAGCTGGGTCTTTCTTCGCGGGTGCTGAGATGGAGACTCTGAGGAGGAAGAAATCAATGGGGAAAATGAGGGGCGTGGCCGACGGTTTTCTTTACCATTGGTGGAATGACGTGGGGAATGCTCTGCTTCGAGTCTAGAAACCGTGGGCAGAGTAGGAAGATCCCCGGACAGGAACTGTACTGTGGATCCAATCGGTGCACTGCAAGAACGCAGATTACCGGTTTGGTTCTGCCCGAAAAGGGCGAAAACGCAAAAGGGGAAGGAACGAGGATTTGGTTGCATGGAGAAGAGAAGTCTCGACTTTTTTGACTAGATGTTTGGGCCCTGAAGTTGGAGGCTCACGAGAAAGGCGTTATGAGCTTCTTCTGATGGGGGCTGCTGATACAAGAGGACAGAACATACTTTGAGGCCCAGCTGCACAGGCTGTCTAGTGTCTTCGTGTAATTATTCAAAAAGTCCTAAATGTATTATGTGACAGCTAATTCAATTTTAGATTTTTCAATTTAATCCCCAATCTATTGGCAATTTGCCCATGCATCCTCCGGCCAATTTTAATCGGAAATCTCTAATGTGGTGATCCAGTTAATGCCCAGCATCCTATGCAACATTGACAATTTATAAAAACAATATGATTTTTTTTCATTTTTTTTCATTTTTCTGTTTTTTCCTAGGTGGTGGTTGACGACCGGTCACAATGACAAAAAAAAAGATCAATGAACAATGAAAAAAAAAATTCAGAAAAAGAATATTAAAAATTGCGAAAATTGTCCGCGTAAGCGTTGACAATGACAAGTAGGACGGCCGGCGTCCATGTCAGCAATTCCAGCCCAAAATTAGCCAAAATAACTGTATTGGCAAATCATTGAAAGGTTTAGAATTAAATTTGCACAATTAAAATATTTAAGACATTAGCACCCATACAATGGTTAGAAGTTTTTTCATAATTTTTTCCACTTCTTTCTCCTCCCTTGAGATAGGTAGATTACGGTGGCAGATGTGTTGGAAAAATTGTTAGATAACATTAAAAAAATAAGAATAATTGTGGGAATTATATTGAAAAAGATGAGAAAATAATATCGATGTATGAGGCGTGCTAGTCATTGTCCTTAAAGATAATTCCACCCCTCGAAGTGCGAAACTCGGTGCGTGAAGTTCTAGCGGCTATCCTCCCAAGATACAACAAACCTTTTTTCTATACTCCACACTAAATATTAAAAGGAAACATGAACAATATTATGTATATAACCCAGTAAAGAAAGAAAAGATAGATAAAAGAAAGAACAAAGAATATTCTGTAATTTTTTATATGTATATGTGTATCACTTTCCATGTATGTTCAAAGTAACAATTTATAGGTACAAGAAAGAGTGCTGTTAAGAAACCATTATAAAGCCGTTGTAAAATAATGGAGAATTTAAAAACAATTAAATCAAACATTATAAAGCCCTTAGAAAGCCGTTATACGGCCGTTGCAAAACCATTACAAAATAATGGCTTCATGGCAATCATAAATTATAACAAATATTTCAAAACTGCTGAAATATCCAACAATTCCCCACATATATATTTCAAAAGGTTTTGAAATGAAAACATAAAATAATGCTGAGTTATTGGAGAGAAATGCATCGGAATTGGTGTTTGTTAGGCTATGAACCAGCCCTAGAAAGAATGAAATACAATTCATGAAATCATTGGTGAAGTTTGAAACTTCTATGAACCAATAATTCCTTTTGTGGATTATGATTTTCACCAATCGCATCACACTCGCACAAGGTTTGTTGTTCAACGCGATTTTGCACTAATAGGCCATGCGCGTGCTTGGTTTATTCGTAAGTGCTCTAGAGATTATCGCCCATCATTCTCATAGGAGCGGCCCCACTCCACACTTATATAGGTAATTCCATCAAGTGTATTCTACAATTTAATACACCACCAATAAAGGCTATGGAATTCATTAAGAGCTTAGCTCACCCTCTTTTTCCTTGCAAGCTTACACTATTCTCACCTTAGGAAGGACAGAAAATTTTAATAGTGCATCATTATATCAACAAGTGACTTGTTATTACCCATATTAACCTAATTCATGGGATTGCCAATCACATAGGTTGGGCTACCATCATTGTCAATTTTTTTTAACTGGCTTGTCCTATTCCCCTCAATGTATGGTCAAAGGATTGGCCAAAATCACTTTTGACTTTACATAATTGATGGACATAATTCCATGTTTAAGCAATTGCTTTACCATATCACATTTCAAATGAATGTGTCCTTTTTACCATTGAAAGTTTCATTCTTTACAATGGCTATTGCCACTTGGCAATCACAATAAGACATAAATGGTGTTGGTTCCATTCCCTTTCCCAAGAACTTAAACAATTCTCAAATTTCTCAAATAAATATTTTCTTCTCCTTCCCCTACTAGAGTGTAGGAGGATAAAGTATTATGTGTTTACATATATGTCTGGTAGAACCTGAGTCTACCACCCATTCTTTCACTTAGCCACACTATTGGCTTGGGAATGACCGCAGCAATTACGTCATCAAATCATCTGCTTCAACCAAGTCGACTTTTGGTTTAGCAGGATTGTCATTTCCCTCACAATTTTGTTTGGTTGATTTCCAAACTACAGTTCTCCACCAAGGTAAGCACATATCCATTATCGGATTTTGTCTCATTCGAATCTATGCTTTCATGAGCACACGAAGTTCATCGCAACCCATGGACACAATGTAGCTGACTGCCACCATCGCCATGAATAATGGCTAAAATTGCCCTACCCTTAACACACACTGTCAACCACTTCACCTAAAATTTATCAAAGACCAGAGAACTGTAAGCACAGAAGACAATTTAGGAAATAGATCAGCAAGACTAAAAATAATTCCAACTTCAAAAGGAGTATCTTTGGAAATGAAAGTATGTATAATAGCAAGCTTGCCCCTCGGCTTCCTGCAATAATCTAAGCACTAATTGTGGCGAAGGCATGCCGGTCACATGCACAAGTAGTGTATTGCACGCAAATATTCTGCTGACTCTGCTTCATTTAGACTCTCATCTTAGATCTAATAATTAGGAGCTCTAATTTGCCTGAAGAATGACCATTGGTCTGCATTCTTTAGCCTGCATTCTTTAGCCACACTCTCTTTTCTTTCACTAGCCACATAATCCTTACGAGATTGAATCCAACATCAAATTAGTAAGCACTCTCAGCAAACCAGAGGACAAAACGTAGTCACAAAATTGAGAGAATAGCTATCAGCAAGAGCTATTTGGCAAATAAAAACCAATAACAGACAAAGATCTCTGCCCACGAAAAGGGGGCAGTCGATACCGAAATATATAGAAAGGTGAATGAAAGAAAAAGAGCATTCTCGAGGTATTCATAAAAGAAACATGCTTTTTTGGCTTAAATTAGTTTACAAATTTATATAAAGAGCATTCAATTTCGCATAAAACGCCAAAAACAACGGGTCAACATGTAGATCCAATAGTCACATGCTAATTCACAACACAAGCCAAGATCACCAGAACAAAAGCTTTCACCTCAACCTCGAACAACACGGCGAGCAGAAGAAGAGCACAAATCTAAAAAAGAGAACGCTTACACAAACCAAACAACCACCAGATTTGACCAACTGAAACTTCTCATCACACCCGGATTTCAGGGAAGCGAAACGATCGGAAAAGTCTAAATTTTAATGCCACAACACGTGTAGCGCACATTAGAATTAAACGATCCAAACGCGCACAACCCAATCGGCCTCGGAAACACAGAGTCACGCACAGTCAATCGAACAATTTAAAGATGAAAACGAAGGAAGCATCGTTAATCAAACTGGAGAATTGCGTTTCTAGGATGAAATCGAGATTTACCAAAATGCACCCGATAATCATCGGCTAGAAACACGATCTCACAAAAGTGTTCTCAAAGACTGCTTCCAATCAAATATCACTCAAAGAAGACAACATTATCTCTCGCAAATCAGAACACCTCACAGCCATAGAAGATCCACGCAACCAGGATACATGCACTATTACAATAATCACATGGACCTCCTCACACCAGAGAAGCTCATGTCAATCTTCCCACTTAACTTTGCCATGAGAAAGAGGAGGAGTGCATACCTGGTTCTGGTCGACGAACACGACGAGCTTACCATTGTTGAAGAGAGCAACCATTTTGATTTCTACGTGTCACTTGCAAGGCATTTTCACTTGTTTTGAATGCTCAGTAGTGTCCCACGACAACCGGCCACAAATATGCAATTCTTGTCTTTCACCATCTCCAATTCCTCGTTCGATTCCAAAAGCGGTGGTGGCAACGGAAGTTCCAGATTGAGAATATGCAAGGCATTATCCTTAAGATTGTTGGAAAAATTGTTAGATAATATGAAAAAATAAGAATAATTGTGGGAATTCTATTGATAAAGATGTGAAAATAATATCAATGTCTGAGGCGTGCTAGTCACTGTCTTTAAAGATAATTCCGCCCCGCGGAGTACGAAACTCCGTGCGTAAGGCTCTAGCGGTTATTATCCCAAAATACAATAGGCCTTCTTCTATACTCCGTACTGAATATTAGAAGGAAATAGAAGCAACATTATGTATATAACCTAGCAAAGAAAGGAAAAATAGATAAAAGAAAGAACAAAGAATATTCTTTAATTTTGTATATGTATATGTATATCACTTTCCAATAATGTTCAAAGTAACAATTTATAAGTACAAGAAAGAGTGTCTTTAAGAAACCATTATAAAGCCGTTGTAATAATGGAGGGTTTAAAAACAATTAAATCAAATGTTATAAAGCCCTTAGAAAGCGGCCGTTGCAAAACCATTATAAAATAATGGCTTCATGGCAATCATAAATTATAACAAATATTTTAAAACTGCTGATATATCCAACAAGATGTGAGATGTGTAAATAAAAGTTCAACTTGATCTGTGTTGCTGAAGACTACACCAGTACTAATTATCAGAACGAGGCCATGTGGAGGCAGGCACTGTGATCGAAGCTCATGCGATTCGGAGAAAAAATTCGGACTCCACAGAAGTTTTCTGTCTTTATTTAAGTGCAGATCAAATGTTCGCAGAAGTATACGAGATTGTCTCAGGCTTGTGAGCGGACAACATGTCTGTCGCCAACCAAGTTGAAAATCTTTGAAGGGGCATATAAGAAATGGAAGCATCGCTTTGAAAAGTTTCTGGTCATGTCTGTTCTGATGCTATCAAGAGACCTCGTTACGTAAAAAACTTTGGGGACAACTCTTTGGTCTTGGTTTAAGGGGACTAGCCCCAGTTTAAGGGTGCGTTTGGTGCGGCGTTTTCTAGAGTCGTGACCTTGGCAGCCTGTCGCGCAGCTTTTCGTATTCTTGTTTTAGCAATTTGTTATTGTTCGTGCTCGTTATATATGAGGCTAAAGTCATGGGTGCATGTGTTTTATGTTATATCGATTAGTAAAATAAGTACTTCATTTCAGACTCGGATATATTTTCAAAACAAATGTATATTGTTCAGACATTCAAGAATAATGAGATAAAGAAAAACACAGTTTAGAAAGAATAGTCGAACCACAGAAGTAAATTTGAAAGCCTCATGCGTAGAATTCTTTCAAAAGCAGCTTTCAATTATCTTGATTCAACTTCCATTCGCCATTTGAAATTTAAAAGGAACTACCACATAATGATACCAAAAGGGTTTAGGATATGGCAGTATACCGTGGGGCATGTTTAGTTCAACTTTGGGAATGAGCCTTTGGATACCTTTAGGTTAAAATCCCTTGAGAAAATGCAAATTGGTATTTGATAAAAAAATTCTTTGTAAAGCTACTTTGGCCAAAATAGTATTTGGCTAATTTTTTTTGCGCGATCCAGGGCGACGGCGCCTAGGCAATCATGTGACCTCAGGTGGCCATCGCCTGGCTCAGGCGACATCGCTGGCCCTTCACCGTCCAGATCCAATGTCATCAGTGGCCCTCGCCGGCCATGTTTTCGTGAAGAAGATGAACGGTAACAAGGGGGCAAAACCGGAATATTAAAGTTTGAGTGAGGATAGTTTGGGAAGGGAAAAAAATTTCAGCATTTATGGAATGCCGAAAGCCCAAAGCTAGTTCGAACCAGCTTTGACCAGCTTTGGTCTTTTGGCATTCCAAATGCTAGCATTTGGCCAATACTTGGCCGAAAGCTAAACCAAACGGGGCTTGTGTGCCTAAACTTTCAATTATTGCACGTTACCACGCCGAACTTTCATTTTCTTACGGTCGTTACCTCCTTTATATTTCATGTTATCATGTGCAATGCACGCGACTTTTGAGAGGTAAAGTGTATTTCCATCTTAGTTTTGGAAGAAAATCTCGCATCATAATGGCACGACCTAAAATATTGATATCATAAAAGCTAACAATCAATAATATTATTCAAAAATAAAAACTGTCAAATTTCAATGAATATATTAATAGAATTAATAAGATATTCTATGAGAAAAATACAATTAAGTAAAAAGGAAACGGAGTCCTCAATAACAAAGAGCTCAAATTACAAACATTAAATATTCATTATGTATCTTTAAATTGTCAATTTTATGGAAAAAATTTATGGATCAATAAAAGAATATGTGAAATTATCACCTTCGATTTCAGTTAATCATTTTCTTTCATGAGCTAAAAGCATCATTTCCTCTTATAATTCTATTAAATATTTTTTATTAATTAATCATTTGTTTACATTAATTAACCCTATAATTGTACATAAAGAGTAAACATATTTGCCATTTTGCCTGTTTTTTAGTGAGGCCTTTTCCTTTTTATTTAATTATTTTATTCTTTTTCTTGATATATTTATTTATTTATATCGAAGTTGCTATTTTAACAATTCTTTGTTGTTTAATATTATTAGCTTAACTTTTTTACACTCTAGTTAATGCGTTTATATGCATAACTCTACCACACATTTGCATTTAAGAAGACTTCATCCAAAGCAAAATGCATCAATTTTTCTTTTAAGTGATCCGAAAACACCTTGATTAAATATTAACATTTAGAGAATTCTATTATAACTACAGCTATCCAAAATACAGATGCATTTATGATAATACCAACACGAGGAAAAAAAAATTTGCCCCCAAGATAAGATTAGTGAAGTTTGGTCTTTGTTGATTGCATTCGTGTATCAAATCAAGCCGCCTCGCTAAACAGTATTGGTAATTAGTTCCAATTTGAGGTCTGCTATAAATCCAAAATTGACCAATGCATCCTTTTTATCTAAAAATAACAATATTTTTATTAATATTTATTTTTTGATTATCGGTATTTTATTTAATTTATTTTTCTCCCTGTTTCTATATATATATATATTTTTTTTTCATTTTTACGGCAATTGAGGGTAAAACACAGATTTCCTTAAAAAAATCATACGAACCCCTTAAAAAAGTCACGTGCATCGCACATGCTAACGGGACGAATAACAGAGAATTAACGGTCATAACAAAATGAGGGTCTATTGTGTAATAGTTGAAACCTTTGGGAGCAAACGTGCATTATCTCCAAATTTCATGGGGTTTCATCTTAGCTAGGAGAGTGAGGTTCCAAGGTGACCGGGGTATTTTTCCCTATCCTTGAACCTGCCCTATAGATACCGATTCCAAATTTTTGGAACTTAGAAACCGATGGCTCCGCATGCTCTAGCGTACCATGTACTACTTTGCAATTTTTTCAATTGATTCGATAAAAAAAAATTTTGTGGTTCTTTTGAGTATTCACCATAAAATATATGGATTAAATGATACAAAGAACCTAAAATGACGATAAGACCGAGCGTAACAAAAACGAAGAAACGTATTAGTTTCCATCCATCATTGAAAAAGATTGGCCTCACATGAAAGTCTACTACACTCTACTGAAAGCATGAACTAAAATGTGTTCTTGAGATGGACGGTGAAATCGAGTTGGACATTCGTTTTTTTTTCTAATGGGAATGAAGATTGTTGATCAACTAGTTATACTTTCCACACATTCAGATGCGCCAATTCCATAGAGAAAAAAGAGAAAGTATTAAATATCTATAAGCACACTTATATTTAATTAAGAAACATTACATACAGTAGATAAAATTGTCCAGAAAGTAATAAACCCATTGCACTTTTGCCAATTCAGTCGTAAAACTTTTAATTTCGCCAATTGAGTCCTTAACAATTTCACGTTTTGCAAATTGAGTCCTACACAATTTTTCATTTTGTCAATTAAGTCCATCCAGCCAATTTTATCAGGAAATTGTTGATATGGACATCAGCTGTCGTACATGACACGATTGGCACTATCGTGGATAATTTTTTATAATATATTTCGAACATTTATTAATTTTTTTCATTTTTCTTTTTTTCTTTTCTTTTTTTATTACACCTCTGGCTAGCCAACCATCGTCGGCCACAAGTCTAGTCTGGACGAGGCCGACACCCTTACCTAGACCGAGCCTCTGGCTAGTGATGGTCAACTAACAACCTTGCCAGCCATAAGTATAAAAAAATGAAAAGAAAAAATGAAAATCAAATCAAATCAAAAATAAGAAAAAGTAAAATATTATTTAAATTTTCTATGTCAGTGCCAATCGTGCCATGTAAAACAACCAATGTCAACATCAGCAATTTCCAAGCATAATTGGCCGAATGGACTTAAATAGCAAAAGAATTATGACTGAATTGGTAAAAGTGCAATAGGTTTATGAATTCTTAGACAATTTTCCCCACATGATATGTACAATGTGCTTTAGGGGTAAGTAAGATGGACCGACCGAGCCGGAAACAGCCTGGACCAAACCGAACAGGGAACTGCCTGGACCAGACCGAACTGGCCGGTTAGGTCTAGTTTCTAAGAGTGTTGGTCCGGTTCCAGATTCATAAAAGTGAAATCGGTGTCCAAGTAATCTGGTTCCCAGTTCCAAGGGGAAACCAGACTAGATCGACTATATATATATTATATATTTTTTTTTTTAATTTCTTCAAAAAATTAAGTTTTACAAAGTGCAACCCAAAGTGAACTTCAGTCCTCCTCCCTTGAAACTTTCCAAAAGTTATGTCATCTTAAGTAGTAACACAAACAAATTTAACTCGTTCGGGAGCTATTCTCCGCTAGAACAATTACTACAAAATTTCAAAACTTTGGACTAATTTCAAAGGAGGAAAAGGTACACACCTAACCATTGTAAGTAAGAAGAAATTTAACGTGAACACAAATTGGAACCGCTATCGTAAATTATATACAATGAGCGATCGGTTCCACTAAACCGGATCGAGATCTAATCACTCCCAGTGTACGGTTCGAATCAAAACACCAGGACCCACCACGAGTCCCGGGTTCGACATTTGGGAATCCGAAACTTACCCCTAATTCCCTCTCATCCAAAAAAAAAAAAAAAAAAGAGAATATTGCTCTGCTCAAGTCCTCATGCTGCTCTTCCTCGCACAAAACTCGGTGCAAAAGCCTCCTGCTGTTACGAGCAGTACCGACCGGTGACGCAACGGTCAACGATTTCTTGCAGGCCCATGCGGGGACCGCACTGGCCACCCCCGCCGACGTCAGCAGGCTCTTTGATCGGCCGCGTTCCAACCCTGCATTGCGAAACCGCCCGCCGGACCGGCACTCCCGGCCATCCGATCCTCCCCCACGCCGGAGGATGGTCCCTCCAATGATGGCGGCGGCAGCGGTGGTGAGATCACCGTCGATCGTATCGTTCAGGGGGGGGGGGGGACAGAGGATGCTGGCGACCCGACGGCGTACGACAGCGGTCAAAGGGTCAAAAGAAGGAGCATCACAAAACGGTCAAGAAACCATAAAGCGTGACTTTATCTAAAATAATATATACATAAATACATACATATATTGTGAGCATGAAAAGAGGACTTGACTGGATATTTGCATGGCGTGGCCAAAACATTAAATTTCGTGAATTTGATGAAAACCCTTGAATTGATAATTTCCGACGAGCTAAATCAAGAGCACCTAATAATATCTCGAGACCAAGGAATGATGGAAAGATAGAGACGTCTTGAATTACATCGAAGTTCGATAGTTGGTACATGTTTCGAACTGTCGGTTTGTTGAAAATTTATGTCATTAGAGCACTTCATCAATTCTTTAAGCAAGATAACCATTAGCTTTGTGGGATTCGTTCATTCTGACATATCACGTCAATTTGTAGACGATCGTGTGGAGAGATTTCCTGACTTCTCGCGCGTCGACAGGCCTATAGCGACAGCTCGTGCACCTCCGGGTGGACCGAGTGCTCGGATCGGTTTGCAACCCTTGTCGTAACACCCAAAGGTTTTACCTGTACCGGTCATCCATTTCTGATCCCTTTACTAACTAAAAAGGAGTGTTTAATAAATTTTTTTGGTGATTAGGGCCATGAGGAATTTACGTGAGTCCTAATCCATCTACATCTACTTAATAGTAACAGCTGTGGTAACAAATTCAATTGGGAAATGCATTTCGTGCATGTCACTTGTGTAGTAGACGTTTTGGATGCCACCAACTATAGATTTGATCACCCTTTTCATTTGTTTCCTCCAATAACCTTAGCCCTTCACATGTTTTGCTCCCCACCTATGCGACTTGGTACTAAATGAACACAAAAATATCATTCTCATCTCTCAAAAAAAAATTCCCAATATTGTGCACATATCAATTAGGCACCATTATCGTAAAATTCAAAAATATATACATGCGCGAGGGAAAATACACAAAGTGAGAAAACAATTAAGCGGAGTGAACGAGATAGTTTCAAAAGAAGTAATTGATTTCCCACGTCATAAATACCTAGCACCTCTAATTTCTTAACATATAAGACATGAAGTAATTACATATATGTACGTATATATACGTATATAAATATGAACAGAGAGGGGAATCTAAATCATTTCGGGTTCACGTTTCTCGCGAGCTTGAAAAGCCAAGAAAGAATGGGAAGAAATTAAAGAGATAAACAAAAAAAAAATGTGACGCCGTTAGTCAAAACTACATGCCGTTTTTGCATGGCATTGGGGGCATATTTGCATGCGTCGGACGTTGTCAGAGCGTGACGTGTCGCCCCCTGTTCCTGCGCAGCCACCGCCCTGCGCTGCATGGTTTCTTCGTCCGTTCAACACGAGAAAAAAAACAAAAAACAAAAAAAAAAAAAAGCGATTTCTTTCCCAAATTTCAACGCCCGGTCGGACATTTATCGAAAAACATTTGGTCCTTTTTAAATCGATTTTAATCGCGATTAATTAGCCAACAAGAGATAACGATACCAAGAATGGATATACTATAAAACATGAGTAATTCATTTTTATATATCATCTTTAATACTTTCATTTTTCATATGTAACACTATATGAGTTTAAGAAAGAAAGACAACTAAAACCTAAGTAGTAGAAGGAGAAGTATTAGCTAAGATCGCATATTCGGCGGCGATGGCGTCGCAAACATGTTCCGGCGAGGGCACCGGAGCGGCGTCACAGCCAGAGAGCGCCGGCGTCCTTGAGGAGCGGGACGAGGGTGCCGTTGATGTGGCAGGCCATCAGGGCCTCGAGGCCGCCGAGGAACTTGCCGCCCACGAAGACCGCCGGGAGCGCCCGCCAGTCGCCGCCACCACCGAGCTGGTAGAGGACGGCGTGGATGTCGCGGCCGCCACCATCTAGCTCGTCGAGCTCCACCACGGTGGGGCCAGCACCGAGGCCGAAGAGGAGGCTCTTGGCCACGGTGCACATGCAGCACCCGCTCGTGCTGAAGAGCACCACCGCGCTGCCGGCCGCGAGGCGCCTCACCGCCTCGTAGGAGCTACCGGGCGAGTTCCGCATGCCGCCGTCGCTCGCCGGGATCCCCGCAGCAGCAGCAGCGGCATCCTTGGGCATCAGTTGCATCTTCCCCACAGAGATTTAGAGAGAAACAGAGAGGTCTAGGGTTCTTGCGCAGGGGGGGATTTGAAAGGACGGGCGGTTTCGGTATATATGCGAAGGAGGGGGTTGGTCACATTGCGTGCTTTGGCGAGATTGATCGAAAGCCAAGAACGAGAAAAAGCAAGCTGAACAGCCAAGAACGAGAAAAAGCAAGCTGAAGAGAGAGAGAGAGAGAGAGAGAGAGAGAGGTTGGTTCGGTTCGTACCCGGCAATGTCTGACCATCGTTGAGCTACCTTGCTTTTGCCTTCTCTCTTCTTCTCTCTCTCTGTCTCTGTAAGAAAGACCATCATGGCTTTTGTCGCGTGAAAGAGAGAGAGACAGAGAGAGAGAGGAAGTCTTGACTGGAAGTATATTGCGACCATACGGTATTATACTACCGCACAGAATGAGTATGATCATTGAGGCTCTACACATTTTTTTTCTTTTCTTTCTGTAAATTAACTGCCGCGTAGGTATTTTCTTTTCTTCAAAATGTGACCCCGAGATCCGCCACAAGACGAGACCGCCTCTTGTTCTAACCCGGGTGCTTGGCTAACGAACGCTAGGGACCCTGACGTCCAAACCAAGATTTCAGCTGCCCTATTCCCCTATCCGACACCAAATTCAGGATTCCCGACGAGCGGCCGCGGACCTGGCATCCCCGGCCCCTCGACCCCGAGCCCCGACCCGCATCCTCGGCACCGAGACGTAGGTTCCCAACGCTGGGACTCGGGTCCCCGGCAGCCTGAACCCGAGACCCCAGCACCCGAACCTGGATCCCCAAGACTATACCCTACTCTCTCTCTCTCAAAAGTGCTCTTCATTTTTTCCCCCCAAAAAAACAATATAAAAAAATATCTCTTATCCTAATATTTTAGTTAATTTCTGTTAATTACGGGTATTTCAAACGAAGTCGACTCAATAAATCAATTACAAGCACAGAAAAATTAAAAAAGTATCACTAAAGAAGAATATACAATGAAAATAGAACATAACATGTCACCCAAAAGCTTCGACCTGACATTTATCAAATAAAAGCTGGAGATACTCCACCCATTCGAAACGTCGTTTTTCATCAGGAGGATGCTTTATTGACTATGCATTGATAGGACCCAGATCGCGTTCTAAAGAGGAAATTGAGATGAAAATTTTTATAATATAAAATTTGAAAAGACGGTTCCGGAGTTGCTGAAAATAAATAAATAATTAAAAAATATCTAGAAATAAGTAAGTGTGAAACTTATAATAATTTAAGAAACTATGTAACATACATTACTTCTTTGATAATGAGGAGTGTAAAAGGGAAGAATAAAGTACTTTGGTTTTACTCGATCAACAATCAAGGTGAATATATTAATAATTTCAATTTTTAGTTAAACAAGGAGAAAAAACACTGTCAAAAGTCCTTACCAAAAAAAAAAAAAATACTGTCAAAAGTTTATTATTAGCCATTGAGAATCCTTAAATCGGAGAAGCCCAGGAAAAGTATAAAGAAAGTTATAAATATTTTGCATTTTTGTCAATTTAGTCCTAAACATTTTTTTAGTGTCAATTCAATTCTAAACCTTTTACATTAGTGTAAATTCAGTCCTTTCGGTAAATTTTGGCTAAATTTTGCTGATGTGGACGTCAGCCGACCAGCAACCGGACACCGGCGTTGACATAGACAACTTTTAATAATATTTTTTTGAAATTTTTTTCCCTCCCCTCCTTCCGACTAGAGACTAAAGACCTCACCGGCCACTAACGAAACTCGCCTTCGCCATCGACGGCGAAGGCAAGCATTGCCATGGCTAGGCAAGGCTGGACCTCGCCGGACCTGGCGAGGTCGTGCATTGCCCAACCGCCAGCAAGGTCGAGCCTCGCCAGTAACTGGGTGAGGCACAACCTCGCCAAATCTGGCGAGGTCCAGCCTCGCCTGCCAACGCAAGGTCGCACTCACGGCCATCCGGCGAGAGCAAGCCTTGCCAGCCTCTGGCCAGTCACCGGACCGGCAATTAGTTGGAGGAAGAAGGGAAGGGAGGGAAAAAAATAAAAATTTAAAAATATTAAAATATTATTAAAAGTTATTCACGTCAACGTTGATGCCGGTCAGTGTCCACGTCAACAAAATTGGCCAGAATGACCGAATTGGCCCAAAGACAAAAGGTTTAGGACTAAATTGGCATCAAAAAAAGGTTTAGGACTAAATTGACACAAATACAAAAGGTTTAAGACTGAATTGGCATCAAAAAAAAGGTTTATGACTAAATTGGCACCAATGTATAAGATTTAGGACTTTTTTGACACTTTTCCCAAAATTGCCCAATTAATCATAAAAACATCATATGAATGTCAATCCAGTCTTATATAGTTCAATTTTGTCAATTCAGTCCCAAAACTTTTGCGCGAAGTTCCAATGCAATCATTCCAGCCACTTTTTACTAAAAATCGCTAACGTAACGGTGTGCTATGTAGGACGGTCGACGATGACTAGACCTTAAATTAGTTATGATACGAACTTTAGGGTGTATAGACATGATGCTTGACTCGAATATGTCATGTTTGGATCTTTTGGCTTCATCAATTGTTACGGTTAATCTTGGCTCAATAGAAGTTACTTTGGTTGCTATCTAGACATTGTTGATATATTTTTCATTAATTTTATTTGTCAAGGATCATCGCCGATTTTTCGATTAAAATAAATTTCATTTTCAATTTAAAAGATTGAATTGAATTGGGATGATTGAATTAAAATTCAATTTAAAAGATTGAATTTTATTTAGTGCACTTGGTTAGCGGAAAATTAATGATTCGGATAAAATTTTTCTAAAAATAATTGCTTGTATCATTGACAAAAATAATTAAACGAAAAATATTTTTATCATTCACAAAAAATATTTAGAAATAAATTATTGCCAATAATGACAATATTTTCATTGACTTAATATTTTTAGTGATATAAGCCATTATTTTCAAGAACATGATTTTCAAATCATTCATTTTTCACAAAATAAATAGAGCCAAACTGCAAACTATTTGTTATTTATTAGAGATGCTAGAGTGCTAAAATAGCTTGTTGAGATTAATATTTATTTATGACGTGTTGTGCAAACTTAATTGTTATTGGTAGGATTCATAAGAGCAACATAGGCCACACCAGAAGAGTATTGCATACAAAAATTTTGTATAACCTTATTATATAAATGATGTGATGAATAGAGTCAATGACGATATAGAATTCGTATCATTGCAGATGCAGAATAAGCCCAATCACCTGCTAAAAGTTTCGTTACCAAAATTTGAATCATCCAATTTTTGCGTTAGTTGATCTAATTAAATTGCTTAGTAAACTTGAATGGACTATCTTCGAAATGGAAGTCATGAACCTGGAGGATCTATTTAGAGAATGCAAAATTGTAGGAATATACATACATGAAGCTTAACCTAACTTATCTAATTATTCAAGAGCTTTTATTCCAACAACATTTTTTAAGAGTGGAAAGCAATAAAGAGAAGTGAAAGTTATAGTCATCTTAATGAATGGATGCAAATTAAAAAAAACTTATACTTGTTTAATTAAACTCTCTAAAGTTATAAACTTGTTGTACGGATGCTAATTAAATTCTAAATTTTTTAGTTTGACTAATTTAGTTTTAAACCTTTTGAAGATTTGCTAATTTAACTGAGTTAATGGTTCGATCAATTTTTTCTATTAATATGTGCATGAAAGATTATCAACATAATAAATCAATGCAAAATAACCAATAAAAAAGAACCAGCGTAGTCAGCTGGCACTTTCAAGATATTTCCAACTTACCAAATCGAAGGTCACATATTTAAATCCCATCAATTATTTGTAAATTACTTTGGGATAGGATTGTTTGTACATTCCAATAAAAAGATAACGTCAATAATCATTTATTAAACTAAAACGATAAAAAATGATGAAATATGCTTTAATGATTTATTGAATTGGAACAACAAAGATTGTAATGACAATGATCGTATTTTTTGGAAGATTGCTCTTTTATAAGGACAACTGAGACAATAATATTTCACTTGAAAAAACATATTATCGTGGACTCGCTTTAGCAAATTGTATATAATTCATACGAAAATTAATTGTCCTATTTAATAGCTAATCCAAAAAATTACTTAAACTAACTTCCATCGATTCCATATAAAAAGGACAGAATATAATAAACAAAGAAAGAGTAATAATAATAATAGTAATAAGATATTGGGTGTTGGGCCGTTCCTAAGTGGACCTATAGGAAGCCACACGACGTAACCCGTCGCCATCATATCTGAATTTATTTGCTGCTTATGACTCAATCCGATCATTTCATAGTCAACGTAGCACGTTGCGGTTAAGCCAAAAGAGGAAAAAAGTGCTAAAAAAATCATAAACCTTTTATATTAGTATCAATTTAGTCCTAAATCTTTTTTTAGTGTCAATTCAGTCCTAAATCTTCTACATTTGTGCTAATTTAGTCCTAAACCTTTTTTTGATACCAATTAAATCATGAACCTTTTAAATTGATACTAATTCAGTCCTAAACCTTTTATTTTTGTGCTAATTTTGTTCTTCCGACCAATTTTGATCGGAATTTGCCGACGTGGACGCCGGCCGATCGGCGACCGGTCACTAGCGCCGACGTGGCGCTAACATTGACAAATTAAATAATATTTTAATATTTTTTTGAATTTTTATTTTTTTTTCCTTTTTTTCTTTTACAGAAGGAGAAGATCCAAAAAATTGGAAAAAAAGAAAAAATAATAAAAATTCAATAAAATATGAAAATATTATTTAATTTGTCCATGTCAGTGCCACGTCAGCGCCGATGACCGGTCGCCGGCCGGCCGGCGTCCACGTCGGCAAATTCCAGTCAAAATTGATCGAAAGGACTAAATTGGCACAAAAACAAAAAGTTTAAGACTGAATTGACATCAATTTAAAATGTTTAAGACTAAATTGGCACAAATGCAAAAGGTTTATGACTAAATTAGCACCAAAAAAATGTTTAGGACTAAATTGACATTAATACAAAAGATTTAGGACTTTTTTGGTACTTTTCCCGCCAAAAAAGGACACTAGTGCTAGTCGCCCTTACCCGCTTTGTTTTTTTTTTGGGTAAGGTCCTTACCCGCTTTGTTTATATATATATATATATAGAAAATAGATAGATTGGACAAAACGTGACATAAATCTAATTGAATCGAGCATGTTGATCTCTTAATTACATCACTCCATGTCTCAGTGTTATAATATTGCTTCCTGTCGCTGGCGACCCCTGTACTTTTATTTGTAGCTCTACTTATTTTTCTTTTTCCAAAGCGTCTCTCTATTTTGAAAAAGTGCCGCCAATCGTCTCTAACTCAATGTGTTAACGAAATTTGCTGGCACAACGTTAACATAGTCGAATATGTACTGACTTGAATTTTTTTTTTCTTTTTTCAAATGTTTACTCTTTCTCTCTCTCTCTCTCACACAAAATACAAAAATTATGATTTGCACCCACTCGTGACTACCACTACAGTGATCATGGCTACGAGATCAAAAGCTAGAGCAGCCAAGACCGTGGGATTAAAGCCCAAGCGACCATAGCCGCGAGCTTCAAATCTGCAGACTCCTAACCTCGCAACTATGATCGTGGGCCCGCAGCACAGCAGAAGTGGACTTAAAGCTTAAGCGTTAATGGACACGAGCCTAGAGCTTAAGCATCCACGCTTAGTGCTTGAGCAAGCACGATGGACATGAGCTCGAAGCTCACGTGACCTTGAAAACCTGAGCTTGAAGCTCGAGCTTTACTAATCATGGCAAACTGAGCTCGAAGGTCGAGCGACCATGGCAGGCATGAACTTGAAGGTCGAGCATCCCCAGGCGCGAGCCCAAGCTTGACTGACCATGGCGTCCACAAACTATAGAGAATGGCCGGTGGCTGATCTAGATCCACAAACTCAGTGCATTTTTTTACCAACCTCTTTCCGTTACCTTGAGATTCAAACATTACCTAGTAAGATGGTTTTATCTTCATGTAGTAATACTACAATGTAAGCACATCATCCAAACCTTCCGCCTTACATGACTTTGCATCAAGACCAAAAAGAGAACGGAACCCTCGCCTATTGACAAGGAAAGAAGCACAGCAGAACAGCTATTCTGCATATACAAATTCAAGCTTCGGCAGCTTGTTAATGGAGATAAGAACTGTAAACAGGGTGAAAAGAAGCGGCATAGAACGCAACTAAAGGTAAGCAAAATCAACTAGAATAATAGATTAGCATGAAAACAAAGTTTGGATGGATAGCAACAAAGACCCTCTTTCTCGTCTTGCTCACAGACCACAACAAAAAACAAAACTCCTATAAATAGTAAAAACTTGCAAACATATTCAAATTGCAGCACTTAAAATATATATGATGCCCCGGCCTTCTCCTCCACCTTTATTCATCCCCGATGTCAAGACTTCTCAGCCATTTTCAAACTGTATCAGTCTGTTTTGTTAACTCTGAATCATTCCCCAGCCGACCGACTGACCGAATTGACCATAAAAAATTAAAACCAAAAACCCTACCGCTCTTCGACGAAGCAGTACGACAAAGAAATAGCAAAGCCTCTCGGACGAGACATGCTTTTCTCCTCGCAAACTTGCTCAGTACCTGTAGTGAGCAGGCTTGTACGGACCCTCAACAGGCACACTAATGTAGTCAGCTTGGTCCTTGGAGAGCTTGGTGAGCCTAGCACCTAGCTTGCCGAGGTGAAGAGCAGCCACCTTCTCATCCAGGTGCTTGGGCAAGACGTAGACCTTCTTCTCATACTTGCCCGTAGCCTTCTCCTTCCACAGCTCGAGCTGAGCAATCACCTGGTTTGTGAAGGAGCAGGACATCACGAAACTAGGGTGACCAGTGGCACAACCCAAGTTCATGAGACGCCCCTCAGCCAACACAATGATGCCCGATTTGGTGTCGGGGAATACCCACCTGTCCGTTTGGGGCTTGATCGTGATTCGCTTAATGCCAGGGAAGGTCTCAAGACCAAGCATGTCGATCTCGTTATCAAAGTGACCAATGTTGCAGACAATGGCATTGTTCTTCATCTTCCTCATGTGATCAACCATAATGATATCCTTGTTTCCAGTGGTGGTAACAAAGATGTCAGCCTCGGACACGACATCCTCGATAGTTAGGACCTGGAGACCTTCCATGAGAGCTTGGAGGGCACAGATGGGATCAATTTCAGTTACAATGACACGGGCACCAGCCTGCTTGAGGGCCGCGGCACAGCCCTTGCCAACATCTCCGTATCCGCAGACCACAGCAACTTTTCCAGCAATCATGACATCAGTAGCCCTCATCAGACCATCAGGGAGAGAGTGGCGACAACCATACAGGTTATCAAACTGTAACCAGAAAGAATTATGCTCATCAGTTTTCAATAAACAGGAAAGGAAAACCATACTGCTACTTTTCCATGACAACAGAACAAACAGTAAGAGAGATACAGTATCTGTTCATCAGAGAAGCAAATTTTCAGACAAATACAAGTTTCCTCAAGGTAGAGTTCCTGAAAGTAGAAGTACAAACTCAACCCAAAGTTCACTCTTCCCCGGAAGAGAAAAAATATCATATGAAATGAAATTCATTCAAACAGGCAGTTTCCTTTAAACTGAGCGCGACATGTCTTACAGTGGATGATTATCGATGAACAAAATTGAAGATAGAAATGCATAACTTCCAGTCTTTGACAGCTTAAATTGTATGACAAAAAAACAGGACTACTACACAGAACATCAAGTTCTGCAAAATTTATTCAGTACTCGGATTCTACTTCCTACTGCTTAGAACTTGAATCTCTAGTCTCACAATTATGGCCATAAGCCGTAATGACAGATTAAATCCCAGATCTGAGCCAGCACAAGGGACAAGAAGAATACCCAAATTAATGAGGTGACCATAAGTCAACATTTATTATATTAAATATGTTAGATAGACCAAATGGCATTACAATTCAATGACACCGCATACATGATATGATGTATCTGCCAATTGATTAAAGATGCAGACATCTGATAGATGATGCCGATCCCATGAACCATTCTTATATTATCGGGCCGAAATGTTCAGATCCAACGCGAAACACGAAGAAAAATCAGAACTTTACCAAATCAAACCACAACGAACGAGCAGACCAAACATAACAAACGACAAGCACTGCCCAGATCCATTGATCTATGGAAAAACAGTATAGATCTAAGGCAAATCTAAACCAACAGCCCAAATGAGATCCAATGGAAACGTGAAGAAAAGAGGGGTACCTTGCTCTTCGTGACAGAGTCATTGACATTGATCGCCGGGAACAAGAGCGACCCATTGAGCTGCATCTGGTACAACCTCTTGACGCCAGTGGTGGTCTCCTCCGAGACACCGACCAACCTGTCCTTCATCTTGCGGTACTTCTTGGGGTCCGTCTTCAGCCCGTCCCTGATGATCGTCAGCACGATCTGGAACTCCGCGTTGTCCGTCGAGGCCGGGTCGGGCAGCTTCCCGGTCTTCTCGAACACCTCCTCCGCCTTCACCCCCTCGTGGATCAGCAGCGTGGCGTCCCCGCCGTCGTCGACGATGAGGTCCGGCCCGCCGCCGGGGCCCCAGTCGAGGGCCCGCTCGGTGCACCACCAGTACTCCTGGAGGGTCTCCCCCTTCCAGGCGAAGACGGCGGCGGAGTCGCGGGCGGTGGCGGCGGCGGCGTGGTCCTGGGTGGAGAAGATGTTGCAGGAGCACCAGCGGACCTCGGCGCCGAGCGCGACGAGGGTCTCGATGAGGACGGAGGTCTGGATGGTCATGTGGAGGGAGCCGGTGATGCGGGCGCCCTTGAAGGGCTGGGCGGGGCCGTACTCGGCGCGGCAGGCCATGAGCCCCGGCATCTCCACCTCGGCGAGCTCGATCTCGAGGCGGCCGAAGTCCGCCTGGGACATGTCCTTGACCTTGTACTCGCGGCCGCCAGTGGTCTTCTCCACGAGCAGCGCCATCGTCGCCGGCGGATCGGATCGGATCGGAGATCTGAGTCGTGTAGAGAGAGAAAGAAGAGAGAGAGAGAGAGAGAGAGAGATTGGGCGAGGGGGGAGGAGGAAGACGACGGGGGGCGTTGGGATCTTCTGGGGGTTTTATAGGGGAGGAATGGACGGTCAGGATCGAGACTCGGGGCGGTGCCGGCGTGTGTTGGTTGGTGGATCGGCGGCGTAGGAGACGGGACGACTTCGCGCGGGCCCCGCGCCCCGCCCTGGCCTGAGGGATTGAAGATTCTCTTCTTTGGTTTTTTTCTTAACCGTCGCGAGATGTCGCGATGTGTACCCCGAATTGTCTCGCTCTTACGACATCGTTGCGACATCTCGCCGTGAAAACCAGAAAATTGAGGGGGAGAGATTTGGCCAACAAAATTTGGGAGCCGCGCCTTCGAATTAGGAACGAGCATGGCTTCGGGTTTTTACTCCGAAGCCAGACGATCGAACTGGTGAGTACCTATCCGGTTTTAACTTTTCGGGTTTCGACGGTTAGGTCCCGATTTAAGATAGATGGAATCTGGAACTCGAAATAAATTTTTGGGTTTATCTCGGTCTATTGTTTTCGCGGAATCGTGCGGTGTTTCGTGACGTCCGATGATTAAATGTATAATCCGGAACCTTTAGTTTAGGCTTCCATTTTATAACCGAGACTTTTACTTTATTAATGTTATGTTTCTTATTTTTCGTGTGTCTAAATATATAAGTTGTGGCCGGCGGATTGTAGCAACAAACATTGATCACTGTATCAACAAACGTTGGTCATTAAAGGTGATGATTAACTGCAATCATTCAATTGGTAATACAGGTGCAACCTGGATAAACGTTAGAACCCGAGACCAAAGTATGCAAGATAAGTTCAAGGTCCCAAACAATGAAGAATATATTCTAACGGGCAAGTTCTAAGTTCCCAATTAAACTTGTATAAAACCTCAAACCGCTTACCTCTAGTTTGAATCCCGTTGACCGCCACGAAACATCTTCGAGACTTCGGGCTCCCAATCGAGGGATGTGATTAGAAAGAGACTAAATTGAGGGTCGAGTGAGTGGCTGGACGCTCAGCTCTCGCATGCCAGATCCTGCATTCGAATCGCCGCAGCCGGCAATTCTCGACTCGAAGCGATAACTTCAGGACGATGTTCGACCTCTTAGTGATTGGAGCCTCGCTCGATGCGCATGGATAGGTTTCTGGAAAATAGGTCGAGCGAAAAATTCAGGGTTCCAAATATTGTATTTACGGAAGGAATGCATTGAGAAAGATATTGATAAATGTTAGGTCAAAGTTGATGGACGTGGGTCCTCATGGCTAGGTTTTGTATGGATATGAATCAATTAGCAAGTCCTAGCTTGAGGGAGGTGCTGGGAAAGTGACAATACATGGACATGATATGGCTAGTGCCATTTTTGGTCAGACAACATTGCTTCACCTCCTTTGAAAATTTTGATGTGGATTCGGGGGACTCTGTTAGGAAAAACATAAGAGAACTTTTAGTATCAACGAGTACATTATGGAGCAATGTATTTTACATCGGTTTTTAACAAAATGATTTTAAATAAGATGGTTGATTGGACACTTGATTTGGGGACCAAATTTCGAACGTAAATTAACAGTTGATTGTGTCTGGATTAGCACTCCAAGTGTTATGCCTCTATTGGTATCCACACACGCCAACAGAAGTCTCCAACGATCTAAATGCTAGCTAAAGATCGTGAACTTCCTTTTCTTCAACGCCTTTTAATTTTCAATACTCTGTCGAAAAACCCTAGACATAGAACAATTCTCTATCTATTTATACAATCTCATTATCTAGCGGAATTAAAAGAAGTGGACCAGGCGATTTGAGCCCACCAAATCGTCCACCTTCAATCCTACATTTAATCGTTATCTCATAACGCGCACGACTGCGTAGATAAATTAAATGGGAGAATAAATTAAAATCTATTTCTTATTTTAAATAGATCCTGACGCACTAAACTCAGTTCATTTTTGTGTGCAACCATGTAGGTTCACTAAACATTAACAGTGTGCTCAAAACCCTTTTTGGCCAACAGCTCATAAACGATCTCTAGCAATACATTATGATTACCTAAGTATAATGAAGGTCGATTTTCCGACACAACTTAATCCACAACTAATATTAGAGTATCAACCTTGATTGATTCATAGGGCAAACCACTAACAATCTCCCACTTGCACTAAAACCAATCATATAAACTAAGTCCCTTTATCACTTAATTTTCGAGTTAAGCATAAGGCAAGACAAGTGTCATCCTTATATAGCTCAAACTCATTTTCCCAATACCGCAGCTAGACTATCAAAGCAAGTAGTTGACTCTTCAACTCACTTGAGCATGGTCATGCATTTCATAGTCTCAACTCTACGAAAGGCTAGGAAATCATACCCTCGTTATATGAAAGGGACAAATCCCATCTTGTTTACTCACATCACTCAACACAATTCATGACATGCCCAGCCATTACTTTTATAATCACATTTTACAGCTGACGTTTGGCAATATTAAAGCATGCCAATCCATATCTAGGAAACCATGGCAAACTCGAGTCAAAGGACTACACTCTATAGTTGTAATGAGAAATACTGATGACATTATATAACAGTCCTATAGTATTCTCATAGTGGGTCCGTCCAATACAATATTCTCCAATATGTATTCCATGTGATCAACTTTATATCTCTATAGTCATGACCCATGAAACTTGGTCATCAGTTGACTTATATACTAGTCTCAAACACCATTTGTTTCCCAATGCACAATGGCAATTGACTAGGGACATTTAGAATATTAATATCCACTCTATTAATAGAGTTTCACGATCAAATCACGTATTTGATTATCTATTAAGGATATTCAATATTCAGGGAATAAAGATTTCGCATTCAATTATATACTCAAATTAAATCGAAATCAAATATAATATATATTTTATTAATGAACAATGAAAATGTATATCACATATACTCTCACTCACGTCAAGACCAATCACTAATGTATCTAAGGCCTAAAGCATTAAAATGACGCTCATGTTTAGGTTGTGGAAGAGCTTTCGTCAACAGATCAGCTGTATTCAACTCTGTTGCAACTTTGCACATCTTGACATCACCTCTTTCAATGAATTCTCGAATGAAATGATACTTCCTGAGTATGTGTTTGGTCTTCTGGTGAGACCTAGGCTCTTTAGCCAAAGTTATGGCCCCATTGCTGTCACAATAGAGATCCATTGGATTTGAACTTGTTGGACTGATTCCCAGTTCTTCTATGAACCTTTGAATCCAAATAGCTTCCTTTGATGCTTTTGAAACAGCAATATACTCAACTTCTGTCGTAGAATCTGCAAGAGTGTTCTGCTTGGAACTCTTCCAGCACACCGCTCCACCATTCACGCAAAAGACAAAACCCGACTGCGATCGAAGGTCGTTTTTGTCGGTTTGGAAACTAGCATCAATGTAACCACTTACAGTGATATGTTCTTCACCTCCATAGACCAAGAATAAATCCTCAGTTCTTCCCAAGTACTTAAGGATATTTTTTACAGCAATCCAGTGAAGTTTCCCTGGTTCTTACTAGTATCTACTTGTCATGCTCAATGCATAAGCAACATCGGGACGAGTGCACAACATAGCATATATGATGGATCCCACAGCTGATGCATAAGGAATTCTACTCATGCAGTCTCGCTTATCTTGTGCTACAAGACACTGAGTCTTGCTAAGACTTATGCCATGTGTTATCAGGAGAAAGCCTTTTTTGGAGTCTTGCATATTAAATCTATTGATGACTTTATCAATATATGTACTTTGACTCAGTCCAATAAGTTTTTTAGATCTATCTCTATAGATCCGATCCCCAAGATATAGTTTGCTTCTCCCATATCCTTCATGGAGAAAAATTTTCCTAATGATGTTTTAACTAACTGAAGCATAGGAATGTCATTTACAATGAGTAGTATGTCATCCACATACAACACTAGAAACACAACTGCACTCCCACTAGACTTCTTGTATACACAAGCTTCTTCTTTGTTTTTGATGAAGCCAAACTCTTTGACAATTTCATCGAAACAAATATTCCAGCTCCGTGATGCCTGCTTCAATCCATAAATAGAACGTTGAAGCTTGCATATCTTCCTAGTGTTATTTGGTGATGTAAAGCCTTCAGGTTGTGTCATATACACATCCTCTTTTAGATTTCCATTAAGGAAAGCTGTCTTTATATCCATTTGTCATATCTCATAGTCATAATATGCAGCTAACGCTAGGATAATCCGAATGGACTTAAGCATGACCACTGGCGAAAAGGTCTCGTTATAATCAATACCATGAGTTTGTTTGAAACCTTTAGCTATTAGCCGTGCTTTATAGATATGAATATTTCCATCCATATCAGTTTTCTTCTTGAAAACCCACTTGCACCATATGGGTTTGTTACCATCGGATGGATCAATTAAAGTCCAAACTTTGTTTTGATACATTGAGTCCATTTCGGATTCCATGACCTGAAGCCATTTATTGGAGTCTGGGCCCATCATAGCTTCTGCATAGGTCGTAGGTTCGTCATTTTCTATTAACAATAGATAACGATGTTCTGTCGCGTGAAAACCATATCTTATGGGCTCAAGATGTGTTCTTTCAGACCTAAGAACTATAAGTGCCACTGAAGTAGACTCTATAACTCTTTGTAGATCTAATTGAGATTCCTCATGAATTGGAACATACTCTTGTGGCACAATAACTTCTTCGATATTTACCTTACTGCCACTGGTTCCTTTAATAAGAAACTCTTTCTCTAAAAAGACACCATTTCAAGCAACAAACACTTTGTTCTCTAATGGATTGTAAAAGTAATATCTTTTCGTTTCTTTAGGATATCCCACAAAGAAGCATTTATCAGATTTGGATCCAAGCTTGTTAGAAAGTAAATGTTTTACATAAGCTTCGCAACCCCAAATCTTTAGAAAAGACATACTAAGAACTTTTCCTGTCCACATCTCATATGGTGTTTTCTTTACAGTTTTTGATAGACTTCTATTTAGTATAAACGTAGCTGTCTCGAGTTCATATCCCCATAAAGATAATGAAAGATCTGAATGACTCATCATTGATCGAACCATGTCTAATAAAGTTCGATTTCTCCTCTCAGAGACACTATTCCACTGTGGTGTTCCAGGGGAGAGAGCTGTGAAACAATTCCACACTCTTTGAGATGATCATTGAACTCTTGGCTTAAATATTCTCCCCCTCGATCAGATTGAAGAGCCTTAATACTCTTGCCAAGTTGATTTTGTACTTCATTCTGAAATTCCTTGAACTTTTCAAAGGAGTCGGATTTATGTTTCATCAAGTAAACATATACATATCTACTGAAATCATCAGTAAATGTAATAAAGTATTGATAACCTCCTCTGGTTGTAGAACTTAGTGGTCCACACACATCAGTATGTATAAGGGCCAACAATTCATTTGTCCTCTCACTTTAATTAGTAAAAGGAGCTTTTGTCATTTTTTCAACTAAACAAAATTCACACTGTATCAAATAATTCAAAATCAAATGAATGTAATAGTCTATCGCTATAAAGCTTGTGAATTCGTTTTTTGTTTATGTGGCCTAATTGACAATGCCATAGGTAGGTTAGATTTAAATCATTAGATTTAAACCTTTTTGTGTTTATATTATAGATTGACACATTAAGATTTAGAACATATATCCCATCCACAATATGGGCGCTACCATAAAACAATCTATTAATATAAAATGAACAACTATTGTTCTTTATATCAAAACAGAAACCTTCCTTGTCCAAACAAGAAACAGAAATAATATTCCTGCGTATAGCAGGTATATAGTAGCAATTATTCAATTCTAAAATCATGCCAGAAGGTAAAGTTACATCATATGTTCCTACAGTTAATGTAGCAACTCTTGCTCCATGTCCAACACGTAGTTCCACTTCACCTTTTGTAAGAGTTCTACTTCGTTTTAGTCCCTACACATTCATATAAATGTGAGTACCACAACCGGTATCCAATACCCATGAAGTAGAACTAGTAGTAACATTTATTTCTATAACATAAATACCTGAATCGGAAGTCTCACTTCCCTTTTTCTTCAAATCCTCCAAATATTTCTTGCAATTCCTCTTTTAATGTCCATTCTCGCCATAATGGAAACATACAGTATCAGCAGTCGGACCCGGTTTGGTCTTGGGTTTGGGTTTGGGCTTAGTGCCCTTGCCCTTACCCTTGACCTTACCTGGCTTCTTAAAGCCTTTCCTCTTTTGAACCATGAGAACATTAGGGGTAGGGTCCTTATTGATATTTTGTTCAGCAGTTTTGAGCATCCCTTGCAGTTCAGTCAAAGACTTGTTCAGATTATGTATGTTATAATTCATAACAAACGTGTCATAATCTTGAGGCAATGACTGAAGAATAATGTCAATAGCCAACTCTTGGCTAATGGGAGAGCCCAATTGCTCCAGGTTTTCAATATAACCTATCATCTTTATGACATGTGGGCTAACTGAGTTCTCACTTGCTAGTTTGCACTCAATTAAGGTTTTTACCGTTTGGTACCTTTCAGTGTATGCCTGCTCCTGAAACAAATTTTTCAGGTTCATGATCATATCATAGGCATCCACGTTCTCAAACTGCTACTGAAGATCTAAGTTCATGGTAGCTAACATTAGACATGATGCATCCAATGCATCATCTTTATACTTTTGATAAGCATTCTTTTTAACATGGGGAGCGTTGGAAGGAGGTGCCTTTTGAGGGAGTGGTTTCTCCATGACATAATCATTTTTCTCCTGCTTGAAAACAATTCTCAAGCTTCTATACCAGTCCAAAAAGTTTGAACCATTCAATTTGTCATTCTCAAGGATAGATCGCAACGAAAAGCTTGATGTAGAGATAGTTGTCATTATCTACAACAAATATGCAAAATGAATTGTTCGTTAATATTATTTCTAATAAACTCCCACTATACTTTTATAATATATGTCTCAATAAGTATAGTGGACCAAGATCCATATTTCATCAAGACTCGAGTAAGCTTTGGCTTACCGCTCAAGACTAAGTTATTTAGGTAGACAACTCTTAATCAATTGTATCAAATACAAATCTTGGTTGTTGGGGTTGACAGCTCATATCTTATTCCCAAACATTATGCCTCAAGGCCCAAAACCGTTTTGATAGCCTCGTTAGGTAAACCAATATTGACTTATGGATAACCATTATCTATTCTATTTTACTCAAATAATTAAAAACACCTTGCTTTGGCAGGCCCATCTATTGACAATTCAAGTCTTAATAGGTATATGATTGGAAATGCATCATATTATTACTTAATTTTATTAGGGACTCTTAATGTTTATTTAGCGACAAATGTATACATGTTATGAACATAAACGAAACATCACTTATAATAATAAAGGTATATCAATTACACGGAAATGACCAATTCATGCAATGGTCAAGGAGGCAGCGCCCTCTTGCCGGGTCGAGGGGCAGCGCCCTTCGCGGGGTCAAGGGGCAAAGCCCCTTGCGGTGGTCTCGCTGACCGGTCAACGAGCGAGGTTCGAAGGGGCAACACCCCCGAAACCTAGACAGAATTCTCAATTCTGTTTTCAGAGGAGAGCCCCTGAAAACTAGACAGAATTCTCAATTCTGTGTTCTCGGGAGACTATCTGTCATTGCCGCCTCTTGCACCCTCACCGTACGCATCTGGCCGAACGCCTTGAGTCCTTGATACGCCAGATGACTAAGCGCGTTGCCGTCTCCGCCTCGGGCAACAGGCCCAGACGCGCCGCCGTCTCCGCCTCCGGCAATAGGCCCAGACGCACTGCCGTCTCCACTCGTGGTCTTCGCCTTGGGCAACAGCCCAGGCGCGAGCGGAACAAGATCGACCCATCCATTCTTCGTTCCTTCTCAATTGATCATATCAATTCGTATTGCAAATTCATCAAACCCTAATTTAGACTCACTTCAGGCATACATCATATGTATCAACAATTAGGGTTTCCGATTCAACTTCAATATATCACAAGTTGCTCTAATACCACTGAAGGGTTCGACATAGGGTTTTACAGTTGTTAAAACGCAGCGGAATATATTTGTAAACCGAAGCCCTAGCACCCTAGACAAGATTCATGTGTATATTGAAATTGAAATAAAAGTTCTATACGTACCTTTTACAAATCGAACATAAATTGATAGTTGATCGTGTCTGGATTAACGCCCTAAGTGTTGCGCCTCTACCGGTATCCACACACGCCAACAGAAGTCTCCAACGATCCAAGTGCTAGTTAAAGATCGTGAAGTTCATTTTCTTCAACGCCTTTTGATTTTCGATACTCTGTCGAAAAGCTCTAGACAGATAATGATTATCTATCTATTTATACAACCTCATTATCTAGCGAAATTAAAAGAAGTGGGCCAGGTGATTTAGGCCTGCCAAATCGTCCACCTTCAATTGTATATTTAATCGTTATCTCATAACGCGCACGACCGCGTAAATAAATTAAATGGGAGAATAAATTAAAATTTATTTCTTATTTTAAGTAGATCCCGGCGTACATAACATATTAACTCAGTTCGCTTTTGTGTGCGACCCTATAGGTTCAGTAAACATTAGCAATGTGCTCAAAACTCGTTTTGGCCCACAAGTCATAAGTGATCTCTAATAAGGCATTATGACTACCTAAGTATAGTGAAGGTCGATTTTCCGACACAACCTAATTCACAGCTAATATTAGAGTATTAACCTTGATTGATTCCTAAGGTAGACCACTAACAGATGGATGGGTCCATCATACACTTCTTTTCAAGGTTTGGGTCCTTCTTTTAAAGGATCAATTTACTCCTAGACTTGAACCAATTAGGCAACCATCGGGTGGGGTTGCACGACAAAGGCGAGGACAAAGCTCGGGGTCACACGACACCGTCAAGACAAAGAAGCTTAAGAATACACAAAAAAAACGAAGAAGGTCACGTAGCACATGCTCGGTGCCTCATTGTCTTCACAATAGAATTTTGCTCGAACCAAGCCCTAGATCTTTGATTTTTCACCGAAACCCTGATCGAGATACGATCTTGATTACCTAATGTTGTGTGTAATCTGATCAGAGGCGGTGATGGCCTCCTCATCGTGGTCAGCCCCTCATTCTTTCTCTCTCTCTCTTTTTCTCATTGGGTTTTGGTTCTTTAAATTCTTAATAACTTATCTCATTCAACTCGTTTTAATTTATACAATTAGCAAAGATGTGGTGTTAAATCTGCAGTTCGCTTCAGCTTCTTCGCTTGTAATTTCAATCGAAGAACTAACTTGAACAAAACAATACATAGTTGAGGGACTGAATCCACCCAAAATAGTATAGGAGCAATATTGAATAAAATGGAAAAAGTACAAGAACTAGCGATGTCATTATCGTTATAGTAAAATATCAGGAAAATGATAGGAAACTAAAGAGTTAAAAGGTACGCTTTTTGGATTTAGAGGACGCAATATCTAATGAATAACATCCTTTTATTTTTGCTAGAACGTCTAATGCATAATGTTAGGACCACACTTCATCACGATAAAATGTTATAACATATATGAGTTTTCGATTTTACGATATTATGATGACGTTTTTGCTTCAAAATTAAAAGATTCACTTAATTCCCTAAAAAGTCTATAACTTTAGGTTTTTTTTTTTTGTTTTGGTAAGAGTCTATAATTTTAGGTTTAATCCCAACTTTGTCTCAAAATTTTTTTGTTGTAAAAAAAATTACAAACTTTCACATAGTCTTAAATCTGCCTCACATGCAAAAATTGTCATTAGTTTCTTCAAAATTATTAACATCGGGACTAGTTATAATTTATTATTAGAACCTACGCCTTCACCAACACCCTTGCATTTGTATGAAATAATAGCAACCTCCCAAGTTGATAATTTTGAAGAAACTAGTAGCGATTTTTGGAGGCGGGACAGATTTGAAACTAAAATGAAAGTTGGTGATTCTATTTTTTATAAAATAAAAGTTGAGGACGGAATTGGATTGGATTTAAAGTTTTTTTTTAGGGTAATTAGGCACTAGAGATACCTCTCTAACAATTTTCTTTCTCTCACAAGAGGTGCCTATTTGCAATGTCTATCTGCCTATACATAAAGCAAAGTAATGGGAAGAGATTTGCCAAATTCTTCCCCACTAGATTGGTAGCCGCGTTTCCTTTTTTTAACTAATGGACATAAAACATATAATAGATCTGAGGGACAACAATTTGTTCTTTGTGACACAAAGTTTTGGCCTTGTTACGTTTGTATAAATCAATAAATACTTAGGATGTGCATCGATCCTGATTCATCTTGAGAATCATATTGGACCTGCCGATTCGGGGTGGTTTTTATGGAAATTGATCCGATTCATGATTCCTAAGGATGAATTGTGCCAATCGGATCGAACCGGTGGAACCGACATAATGAATTCACCCTAGAATCGACTGAACCAGCGAAACCGACATAATGAATTCACCCTGGAATCGACACATCCTGATGAACAAGTCGTAACTCGATGGAGGCGCTATGAAAGTGTTGATGTATGTATGACGTGACTGGTTCCAATCTCTTGTAAAGATTATTATGGGTGAACCCTTTTTTTTCCCTGTTAAGCGGCATCTGCTTCACCTACTTCGGAAAATTTTATGTGGGTTTGGGAATCGTGTTAGTAGAAAAAAGAATTTTTTATTTATTACCAACTATTAGGTGAGTGCACAATGGAGGATACTACGTTACGTCATTTTCAAGAAATTTTAAGGGTATTGACATAAACAGTTCTTAAATTTTAGTTCAATATATAATTTGATCCTTAACTTTTATTTTGTTCAATGTAATCCCTGAACTTTAGCCTAATATTCAATTTGATCAATAAATTTTTAATCTGTTCAATATAATCCTTGGATTTTTTGCACATGTTCAATTTAGTCCATGAACTATATGAAAATATCCGATTTAGTCCTTCCATTAATTCAAGTTCAGGGACTACATTGAACATTTTCATATAGTTTAAAGACTAAATTGAATATGTACCAAAAGTTCTGGAATCATATTGAACTAATTAAAAGTTCATGGATCAAATTAAACATTAGGCTAAAACTCAGGGATTACATTGAACAAATTAAAAGTTCAAAAATTAAATTGTACATTGGGTCAAAGTTCAAGGACTGTTTATGTTATTTTCTCAAATTTTAAATAAAATGGTGGGATAATTGGGGATTGATTTGAAAGTGTGGTCGGAGAAACAATCAAGATCTTGATGGATCACCTCATAATGGATTTGTCACACACTTTTTTTCAAATGTTGTGTACTCCTTTTAATGGGTCAATTTGATCCTAAGCTCGAGACGAATCAAAATTATTTTGTGCAACCCTAACAACCGCGCCGAATGGGATCGCATGATATCAGCAAGTACTTGCTGAGTAGTGTGACATCGGTAAAACAAAGCAACTCTAGAACACAAAAAATGCAAAGGAAGCTCACTTAGCACAACGAGATAAAGCTCAAAGTTTCAGAACAGTTGGAAAATATGGGAAAAATTACATAGAGAATATAGCTTTAGAGGTTCCCCGCAATATAATATTTAGGCATAAATTATTCATTGACTAACTATTCAAACAACACAAGTGATCGATTTTAGAAACTTATTTTCCAAATCATTTATTTTTCCGCGAAACAACGAAATCTTAGTTTTTCTTTTAATTTTCTATTCATTAAGAAAAAAATCCATATCGCTTTAGCTCATCCAATCAGCGTTGTTGACTCTTGAATTTTCCCAACAATCAAAGCTAGAAAGTTAGAGATCCGAGACCCCTCGATCATGGCGGTGCTCGTTTCTTGAAAAGAAAAATTAGCCGAGTGTCCTTAGTGTCTCAATTAGGCATCAATTTGTCAATAAATCAAGAATTGACTTGTAGGTCAACTCTAGATCAAAAATTACAAAAAAAAGCATAAAAAAAAAATCGCATGCAGGTGTCGATTTAGCATAGACATGTAGAATTAGGCCTTTAAATTTCAAATTTCATAAAAATGGCCAAGGGTTTTTGTCAAATCTAAAAATTTCTAGAGGATGTAAGATTTACTACCAAATAAACTTGAGAGTGTGATTTTTGCAAATATCCCGTTCAACTCAATACCTTAATGCAAATGGTAACTTGCAACCAATGCGCTATTTACCATTACAAGTTTCCATCGATGGTTGGCCAAAATTGCTAGATGCCCTCCAATTATATTGTTACTATGATAAAGTATAGAGAATCCCAAAATTGCTAGATGCCCTCCAAAATTGCTTGCCATGGGGCATGGCGTGATTCGGGACCATTCTTCAAGGGTGGTCTATAGGCGGGCTAAAACCCTAAATGTCCCGATTAAAGGGTCCGGTCCGCTTGCTACTCTTTTCCTTCTTTTTATTTACACTTGCTACATATCTGAAACCAAATAATCATGATAAGTATTGCGTTATTTGAGACAAATTACAAAATTTCCTTGGTTACACTTACAGCGGAACACATTACGGTGTCGTATTCAAGGTTGTAGTCGAACCGGGTGGTTCTCCGGCTCAATTTCCCGAGCAACGGTTCGGTAGAAAACCCGGTTCGCTCGCCTCTTGTTTCTTCCTGCGGTTATGCTTCTGCGCGCTCTCCCTCTCTCTCTCTCTCTCTATCTCTCTGACTTCGCCCCCGCCGTCGTCGCCGTCGGCCCTTCACCGGAGCGCCACCCTCTCTCCCGGTGCTTATAGGGTAGTTCGCGATATCGAGCGTTGCTTTCCCCTTCGCGAGATTGTTTCAGCTCGTGTACTCGCTAATCGCTGCGATATCTGCAGCTGTTAAAGTTATCATATCAGCACGCTTTGTTTTCCCTGGCGAACCCCGACTAAAGCAGCGCAAATCCGTACCCCCTTTTGACCTGAGGTGGTGCCGTTGTCTGAATGTTCGTGGGTTTTCGGTAGCGGTGAAGAAAGGTCTTGGCTCTCTGCGAATTAGATAGGTTAGCTTGCCCCCATGGCGACTGGAGAAGCTCCTCAAGATCAGAGGAAACGCGCGCTGGAGGAGGCGCTGGAGCGGCGGTTCGCGGTGGCGAGAGCCGAGGCTACGCAGCAGCAAGAGAGGAGGAGTAATAACCGCAAGTTTGATAGGGGAAGTGGAAGGGAAGGTGATGGTGGGACTGGCATTACTAGCACCGTGTCGTCCTCGGTTCCTTCACAGAGTAAAGGTCCTTTGCTTGATTGCCCATATGAGTGTCGGTTGCAAATTTTGATTATCGAGTGTGAACCGTGAAGGGTTATTGCCGGGGTTGCCAGAGTCTCGTGTAATTAGCGCCAAAACACCTATTGGTTATATAGGATTTTGCTCCTTGTAGTCTGGTTGTCAATAGCTCTGCTTTCTGTTGTTTCTTGATTTCATTATGCAGCTCTAGTTCGAAGGTTCGATGAATTTATATGACTTTTTTGAACGATTTCTCTCAGTTAGGCATTCTACATTCATCACTTCCGTGTGTGCATTGCTTCATTTTTTTCGGCTTTGTGAATTTATTTTGAGTTTCTGTGCTGCTCCATGCTGTGCTATAAACCAAAAAGCTTTTTGACATCCCTTTATTGAAGTCATGAATTAGTGATGTTCATCCTTGACCCGCTCTGTGATCTGACTCTTGAGGTTCATTTGAAGTGGAGAATGTTGCTTTTGTTATTTGTTCTTTGAAGAGAGAGGAGATGTTCTGAGGGAGGTCGCTAGTGAAAAGGAAAACATATTGCTCAAGCATCTTGTCCTTCAGGGGATTCGGACCCAAAGAGATGTTATCCTTACTTATGCATGTGCTTCTTTTATTTGGCTGCTAAGGAATAAACTGGTTCTTCTACTTATATTTTGATGGATCCTTGTTAATAGAAATGGCTCTTGAGGGTTCTTGAATGCTTGGAGATATATTATCTGATAACCCACATCTTTAGTTCAAAATTTCTCACGAGGGGTAATGATACTGCAATCTAAGTTTTTGACATAATTGGTTTTTTCATTTAAGTCCTTTTCCAGCTTTATGGCCATGATAGTGTCATCTTTTCTGGCTTGTGTTTGATCATTGTCAACATATTGTACCTCAGGTTTTGGTGCCTTGTGCATCTTTACTTGTTTATTAGGTACAGATGGTTGGATGCATTGAATTGAAAAAAAAAGTCCCTGATTAACTTATATATGAATAGTTGGACAGACTCTATGCTCGCTTAACATTGTGCTTGCTAAATGATGCAATTGCTCATGTTATGTGCTCTTTATGCAGATGCCGAGGCTAGTGATCCAACGTACTCACTACTATCTCAAACCATGCACGAGAATCTGTTGGTGCAGAATTTGGAGGTATTATTATGTTCGCTGGGCTGGACAGTTTATGAATTGACTAGCACTGGCTACTTTGCCTACTGGTGTTTCGGGATTAGGAATCACTTGCTTTCTCTGAATTAGAGTGATCATTGATTGGGGTTCACACCTCTATTCTGCCAAGTGCCCAATGACATGGGAAATTTGTAGTTTTCTTTGCTTTTTTCCAATTTATCTCTCGTCATCTATGCAGATTTCTAGCAGAAGAGGAACTGGAGTTGACAAGGTATTGCATGAACTTCTCCAGAAGGGTGATTCAGCTCAGAAATACATGCAGGGTTCTAGAACTATGAGACTGGATGATGTGATTCTTCTTGATAATTATGTACCAAAACGTAGCACTCTTGCTGGTGCTCGCGTCAGGGCTTTGCGGAGCCACTCAAAACGGTCTAAAACTCACATGTCTATGAAGCAGCATAAGAAATGTGGATCATTTGATTTGCCTCAAGATCTCAAGTGAGTGTGCCCATTTGCTTATAGGTCACTTATATCTGGCTTTTGCTCAGTACCAAATATTGCTATACGTTGTTTTTTTCTCCCTCATTTCACTCTTCCTTTAAATGCATTGTGTTTGTAGTTGAATATAACTGCTGCTGCCTTTACATAAAATTCAGATTTCTCTTATTACGCTCATTGCGTACTGAGACTGGGAGCTTTTTTAGGGCAAGCGTGAGTTTTTTCTCTTCCTTTTGTGATTTGTTTTTTTTTTCTTTTTTAGGTTTTCTTTTTGTGGGGGGTGCAGGGTGCATTTGAGTTGGAGTGAGGATCTTACAAAGGGAACTCTACTGCTTGTTAAATGTCTATTCCAGATAAACTATGCGTATAAACCCTGTACATTTCGGTCAAAAGAAGTTGGCTTTCCATATAACCCCCTCCTTGTTTTTTAAGTAATGAAACTTTGTCAAGGAAGATACTATATTGACATATTTAAAGTAGAGTAGCATGTTGACAGCAAATGAAATTATTTTTGTTGAGCCGGAGCATAGAGACAATTTTCTTCAGATTACTGCTGCAGTTAGTTTATTGTTTATTCAGGGTCTCATCTTTGTGGTTTGATTTCGCAAAGTTAACTTGAATGTGAATGAACACAGATGAATGATCTGTTAGAATTTTTTGTATTGTAGAATCTGATATCTGGTGGCATCTTTTAGTCTTGCTTCCGTTCACATAGTTGGAATTTTTATTTGTTTATTTTTTCATTTGTTGAATTGCAGATTTGACTTCTTTAAGCCGATGCATGAAATGTGGAAAGGCTACATAGTGGAACTTTTGAACATCAGTGGGTAAGATATATTTGGTTCTCTGTGTTTATGTGTGTGGCTAATAATGCATTCTTGGTCAAACCCTACCATAGTAGAAGTATTCAGCTTTTGTGGTCACGTCTCTTCATATTCTATAGAAGGAATCAGCTGGCTCAGTGCCTCCTCGGTGCAGATTTACATGGGGCTATTATTCGAGGTCAGAAAATCTTTCTGTTTCTTGTTCTCCTCCCGCCTTGTTTATGAGCATTTTGGAAGTTTGAATTACTGTTATCATCTATGTCTATGCTTTCATAAAGTTACATGAAATAAAAGTTGTTTCTTCTAGCTTGGCCACCTAAGTACTCATCTCTGACCTTGGAGTTTATATACTCTTGGCTTAATTATGTACTTCCTTATCTTTATTCTCTGGTCTGTTTTGTGGCAGTTGCTGAGTGTAAAGTGACTTCACTTTCTGGCGCAAATGGTATTATGATACGTGAAACTGCAGAAACATTTGGATTAATCACGAAAGATGATAAATTCCGGGGTACGTTCAAATTTTGACTTGTAAGTTTAGTAAGATTCCGATTGTGATATCGGTGTTACACCTGGATTTTATGTGCATTCACAACTGTATGGATTATCTTTATATATTGCAATATTTCAAGTTCTTGATATTGAAGACCGATGGAAAAAATGAGTTGATATACTAGATTTGTACCTTTGTCCAATTTTTTTGCTGTCCTACACTCTATATTGATAACACTGTAGCACAAAAGCACTTCTCTATTGTCTTAAGCTTGGCACCATTAAGTAAACTAGTTTCCAAGTAGATTTAGCGCGTCTGAGCATATATGTGCTTGACTAGTTGTGCTGATGAATGCATGCTACTAAGGTGCTTAAATTTGTAATCTAGAATTGTCGGCCTGCTGCTTCAACAACTAGGTTAGCATCTTAGGGTCATCGTGTCACTATAAGGGAGTCCGATTATTAAGTAGTTTAGAGTCGTATAACAGGTTTCTGTTTCAATTTTTCCTTGCTTTATTGTACTATTTATTGTATTTTTTCCGGGAATTGCTAAAACTTGTTTCTGGTGGTTTGCAGTTGTGCCCAAGAGAGGTTCTGTTTTTCTGTTCCAAGTTGATTGCTGGAAGATTACGTTATGTGGAGACAAACTTCTTGCAAGAGATTAGGGTTGTAACCAGGAAAATGTTTGTTTCTTGACAAACAGTATAATTTTTCTACTTTGATACTGTATCGACCATTTTTTATGTACACCATCTTCAGTGTGTGGGGTTTTTTGACTTCAACTATCTATTTTGTGGCAGCAATTAATTATCTGAAGGAAAATTTGTAGTTTTTCTTCTTTTGGTCGAAAAGGAAAATTTCTAGTTTACAGCAACCAGTTCTTGCCTTTTTGACCAAGTTTTGATATTTTGTAATATTTGCTTATCCACTACTGGGTTCTGGCTCGAGATAGCTTTACTGATGATTAAGTACCTTTTGCTCTATCAGGAGGCAGAAGCTCGATTGTAAAAGAGTAATCGGTTCTGTGGAATTTACGCGGCACCTATTGTTCATTGCAGTTTGATTTTAAACTGTGTTTTCACACGACATGAGAGATCTCATATGACTCATGAGCTCCGACTAATTACTTTTCACCTTGCACGGCCTTCTTCCTACTTGTTCTACAATTGGTCTTTCCCGCACGTCTTTCTGTTTTAACCTATTGTATCAGTGAAGTTTCAGGTACTCGGGGAGTGGGAGTACATTCTGTTCTTTCCCCTGCTCTGTTCAGCTTGCTCATTTTCTCGGCCATCATGTGAGTGGAGGAACTCCATAGTTGGAGTGTAACAATTTCTTGCTGTATTCATCGTAATTCTCTGGTACGCAGTGAGAGAAATACATCTGTTCTCCAACTGTCCTATCATTTATTAGTAAGAGAGCGTTTTATACAACAGTATGGTTATATTTGCAATGGGTGGATGGTAAAAACTGAATTGAATCTAAGATTTTCGCGAAAATTTTAGCATCCCTTGCGTTACTCAGCTATGAAAATCTCGCTTACTTGGAGATGTTTCTTTTGGACAGGGTGGCGAGTTTTGAGAAAGCGGAACACGCTGAGAAGTAGGATGAGCCAAAGGAAAGTGATGCCCACTCCTTGACCGCAACAATATGTTTGAGGTCATAGTTGTTGAATCGTCCAGAATCATATGGGGAGGACAGGCTTGCAATTCATTCGTCTTGCTTTTTGTTGCTATACACAATTAGAAATCCCGTGGGAATTTACGTGGTCCGTCCAATTGTCGAATTTACAATTTTCTGATGCCCTACTCGCCCTGTGAAGCAATCATGTAGGGATTTGGGCAAATTGAGTCCGCCTCTCTAGTGGATCCCTAGAACTTGTATGCGGGGAGTGGCTTCTCGGAAGTGCGCGTACACGGCCATATTCAACACAATCATTCTTAAACTTGCACCCGTGATTGTGTCTTGTCCTCCATTTAGTTCGATTGGTCAGTTCGTCGATGGCCGACAATGCCATTGTGTCATGGAAACTGAGGAAGAACTTACGAGAAAAAAGTTGATAAAAGGTAGGATGGCTGGCGCTGTAGGTCGCATTGGCAGGTGCACAAGTCGTCTACTAGAAGTCTAAAGAAGAAGACTTCTAGCAGATCACGTTTGTGTTTGTGGGGTTCTAATCTACCAAGCGCACGAGCTTCTGCAGGAGAGGTCTGGTATCGGATCCTTTTAGAGTGCCCGATTAGTTCAGATCACGCGGTCATCATCCCATCGCAATAGGGTGATCACTGGGGCAACTGGGTCGCCGAGGGCTGGCTTTATGAAACTTGCCTTCTCTAGAGGCCTGATCGAGCCTATGATCGCGTTTCCTCCCCGGAGGAAATATCGTGTAGGCGCTGTCTATGTGGATGGAGGTGATGTGGCTGACAGAACTAGTCGCGGTTCAGAAACTATAGATGGCGTGGGTCTCGTAGATTCTTAAAGTGTGATTAGCTTGGCTCAGTAGACTACAAACTTCGCTGTTGGCCACGGAAAATAGGCCTAAAAATGATATGCATGCCCTCTTCTACCTTCCACGTCTTTGTGCAAAGAAAAAGATGGGTGACCCCTTTACCACATTGACTTTAACATCATAATTCCGTCAATCAGCCACACGATGAAAATGTCTGTCATGAAACATCAATGATCCTCCAGCTTTTTGAAGAGGGAATTCAAAAACTTCGACTTCTTGTTCTTAAGGCTAAACACAACCTTAATCAACGGGAATTATGAAAGTGTCAGCTCTTTTTTCGGTTGTTGTTACCGGGAATAACGTGAGACTGGCTCTGTTTGCAGATGGACTCGGTCATCAGTCCATGAGAATCGCCACCAACTTAACAGATTTCGCAATTTTGTGCCACGTTCTAGTCCGCGCTTTGCCTGCTCTGTTCCGCTCAATCTGCATTTGTCCGCTTCTCATTCTCCTTAATTCAAGGAGATCTAACTGAATTGGTTAGCGTCACACATCTGAGGCTGGGCTATATAAGGGGATACCAGTTCCTTCACAGAGGGGAAGGAGAAGAGGGACGCCATTCTCACCTGAGAGAAGCACACCACCGAGAGAGCTCTGGGAGGGCCAAGTCCAGAAAGCTCCTTTTCGGTCGACCGATGCCGGTGTCCATCATTTTCCGGTCATCAGCGCCCACCGTTTGCTTGCTTTCCATCACCAGAGACACGAGAACGTTGTCAAGGTCACCAAGCAAAGCACCGAAAGACTTCCGGTGTGGCGGGATCTTCTCCTCTACCCGACTCTGTCTGTCCGCCACATGCTCATATGCGTGTTGGGATCCACTTCTTCCAACAAGCGTGTGGCATCGACACCATCCTCCTCTATGGCCCTGCTCCAGCTCTCCAACATCAAGGAGGTTGCCGGCATCCCTGAGGAGTGCAGCGATAATGTTGTCAAGCTCACCAAGCAGAGCACTGGAAGAGCGTGTGGCGGGATCTCCTCTTCCACCTAACTCCGTCCGTCCACCACATGCTCAGGCGCGCCGTTGGATCCACTTCTTCCAACAGGCATCTGGCATTGACATTATCCTCCTCTACAGCCGGGCAAAATTATCAATATACCCATGTGGGGTAAACGTTGTACGAGTCTATTAGTTTTAGAGTTTTTATGACAAAAAAAAATTAGTATGAGTTAAATATATCACATGTATACCAGTTTGGGATTTTTGGTACTATTAAATTTCAAATGAATTATGACCATTTCCCTGGCCAAAGCAAAGAAAGAAAATTCAATCTCCAATATCTCTGTTCCTTTCCTCTCTCTTTGCTTTTTTTTTTTTTAAATTTCTGTTTTGTTTCAAAGTAAAAAAAGAATAAAGAAGAAGAAGGATAACGATAATGGGCAAAAACATGAATGCTTCATCCGTGGCATAAACAATCAACGATACAAAAATATGAGCAGTAATTCCAAAGCACCAATTAAAGTTGGGTGTTCAAATAATTGGAATGAACTTCGAAACACGGTAAATGCCCTCATATGGATCAAAGGAATTTTACTACATTCAGAATGACTTCTTGAGCCGGATCGATCACCTCATGGACAAGATCTTATCTTCTTCACGTAGATGAAGCGGTACGTCCAAAGGCTTGTCCAGATTATTCGAGTTAGTTGATGTTCTTGTGCTGATGTCATTGAAAAAAATAATAAAGTATGAATGGACATATATTTGCGCTGGTCATATTCAGATTGCCATAGCTTTTCGTGATTCTATCTAGTATCAATATTTTTCCTAATCGAATAGAATTGTTTAGGTCGAGAGAGCTGCGTTTTTTTTTTTTTTTTTTTTTTTTTTGGGGGGGGGGGGATATTTGTAATATTTTAATACTGCTTTAACTATACAATATATTAAAAAGAAAATGTGGGAACTTTATTATGATGATATCTTTTCGGCCAACGGACTTTATCTTATAAATTGCAATAATATAAAATAAAGAGCAAATTTTTTTTCCTTTTTTTAAGCAATGCAGTCCCCCTTGAGGTGGGTTTGACTTTGAACACTAATTAATAAATTAAACAGAGTTTTGATCGTCAAAATATGATGGTCATAAATCACAATTTATCGAATATAGTCGATGATTGAAATAATGAGAAATTAATAAATAGTTGTGTTAATTTGTCCACTTCTTTTCATAGTCTTTTGTTTTACTAATATTTTCATGGAAATCTCGAGAGTTTTCTCCTCAGGTTTGATGTTTGCCAAGTTCTCCAACGACATGTCGAGCGATACATTGAATAGGGATTTTCTTGAGGTGGAGCCCTAGCCAGTGACCAGCGAGGGCATCACCTGGCCAATTGCCGGTCATGGCCGAGTACCCGGCCACAAGCCAAAGTGAAGAGAAGGAAAAAAAAAAGAAAGGAAAAAAAGAAAAAGAAATTAAAAATATTATTAAAAATATCCAAGTTAGTGTCGGTCGCTTGTCGGCTATGCCACATAAGATAGTTGGCGTTCACATAAGTAATTTCAGGCCTAAATTTGCCGGTTGGACTGAATTGGTACAACTGTGACAAGATTTATGCACCAATTGAAAAGTTTAGATTGGTACTTTTCCCTTCGGCGATGCAATGTCTTATTTTTATTTACTATTTCAAACGGTTACTAGTTGAAAGTAAATTTTCATGAAGCACAACATATAAACATTCAACCGCAGTACAAATTTGTGCTGCCTTTCTTGTCCATTTGTTGATAATAATATGTAGGCGGTAGGGTTTAAAGTCAAACAGCAAAAGTCCAAAAGCAAAGGGGAAACATCAATGTTAAATACATAATTTGGTTTTATTATTTAAACTTTGCTAGATAACTCTATCTGCTGCTCTTCTCTCTCTCTCTGTCTCGGTTACAAAAATCTACTGAAAAGAAGCTGTTTCAAATTTCAAAATCCTGAGGAAAGATTTTTTATATATATTTATGCCCAAAAAGAATTTTATTGAAGTATTCAAAATTTTATATTTCTTTTCGTGGATGAAAAAGAAATATGTAAAATCTTTCTTAAATATGCCCAAAAGAAAACCTTATTTAAGTATTCAAAATAAACGAAAAATCCTCCATTATGTAACCCGGTGATGTGAAAGTTGTAGGAGTTTTGGATTCAAAGACAAGTCATATTGCATGGACCACACTATTTAAATTAAGCAAACAAAAGTAAAATGTAAAAATCAATTCAAACGTGTCTGAGGTTATCACGACATAGTCCCATCGAGGCTAAACCTAAACCTGTGCTCGAAAGATAGCTGTCCATTCACTGATAAGGGCGAAAATTAGTAGCTAGTCCGAGAGGATAATTAGCCACACGAGGGCCAAGACACTACCCAGTCTCCTAGGCCAATTCGGCGGCTTTTTGCTCAATTTCACGCGGAGTCAAATTCTCATTCGTACACGTCAAGGAAACACTCAAACCCAGAGCTTACCGGTTCCTCTCAAAATGCGTTGAGGCGCACCTCTCTCTCAGTGTGACTCACACTCTTTTTTCATTTTGCCAACAAACAAAAATCCTAACTCGGTTTATAGGGACAAGACTAAACACTCTCCTAATGATATCGAGTGTAACCAAAGGTGTGTTCGTTTCGCTGAAAATAAATGACTTAAAAAATATTTTTCGAAAAATGATTGTTTATATCGTTTAGAAAAATTAGTCGATAGAAAATATTATTATCATTGATAACAATCTATGCCTACATATTTTCGTGAGCAATGGAAATTTTCCATTCATTTATATTTTTACGAGATATAAACGATCATTTTTCGAAAAATATTTTTCGAATTACTCATTCTCTGCTAAACGAACGTACCCTGAGAGTCAAAAAATACCAAAGAAAGTTGAGTCATTGTAATCTCTACTGTATTACTTGTCTACAACAAATTTTTCTATCGTTCTCCTTATGAACCGTCACATTGATCACTTGTCTGATTTTTTTCACTGTTCATCTCGTGGCCATCCAATACATCTCAACCACAAGGCCGGAAGATTGACGTTTCAAAGATTCTAATAATTGACGACGATCGCCGAGTACTTTATCACCCATTACCCACGTTTCCTCGAGGTGTGTCGAGCTAGTTATCCAAGGGGATCTATTTATGCCTGATCGTCTCGCATGTAGCATCCACTCCATAAACCACGTTGTATAGCCAGCACATATCAAACTCGGTTGCTCGTGTTGAGGAAACCCTAAGGACACACTTCGCCAGGCGATAAGGTTTGAAAACCATATCGACCGTGATTAAGCCTCGAAAATCATGTTAGCCCTAATTAAGCCTCTAAACACGACTCAGTGTATACAAGTATATAATGTCTCGATACGTAGGTTGATCATGAGCATCAACAACACGACATGCTGGCAGATATATAAGTCACTAGTATAAACACTTCTGTTTCAAAACATTTCACGTGACCAGTGACATTGAATTGCTGATCAAATTTTTAGAAAGAGCATGCCACAAAAGAAGTTATTTTTGTATAGTTCAAGATATGTGTAGGACAAATCAAATCATGCAATTTTACAAAAAACATATAGTGGTAAAAGTCAAACTATACAGAGTAAATCCCTCCGGTCCTTAACATAATTTAAGACCCATTATCAGAAAAAATCAACTTAAAACAGTAGCTAGGCTCTCTTAGGCCAAAAAAGCCCATTATGGAAGAAATTGCAAAATGCCCTAGCCAAAAATTATTTGGGGCTGTAAAGCATCAGGAAATACTTAACTATCAGAAAATACATTCTTTCTTTTTTTCAGAAAAACCCATTAAAAATTGAATTTTTCAAATTTTCATTTTACCATTCATTCTCCTTGATAAAATAGCACCTAATATTTCAGAAATTACAACACAGGAAATTCCACGCCAATAATCGGAAAATAAACATTCAGAGATTTGATAAAATTTTCACATTTTCATAACATTATTTTCTCGGATTTTGACAATTTCCGTAATCTCCGCAAATACAATTATTTTCACTGAGAATACCTCAACATGATAAAAATGGACTTTGTTATTTTTCCGTGAATAATAACCTTAAATACACCATTTTTCATCCACTAAAAGTGACAATAGCCCAAGTATATACCAAACATTCGCAAAAAGTTCTAGAAAATCACCGAAAATTGCAATGATTCCAAAAATTCCAGAAAATTCACAGATCATGGTATCTGTCGTGCCCGGTGCAATGGCGAAAATGTCGTCACAATTTGATGACAGGGTAAGCTGTATGCACCACCACCGTCCACTGCATCGGCGACAGATACTCTAGATTTTTTCAGGATTTCCAATCTTGTGTTACTTACTTTAAGGCTTCGATTCTCTCCCCACAGATAACCAAATCGCGTAATTTTTGTGTCGTTGGAGAGTACTATAAGTTGATAACAAAGATCGATCCTACAACTATTCCAAACAGATTGTATTTTCGCGAGAAATTTACTTGTGGATCAATAGAAATATATAAAAACATAATCCTTTTGCTAGGCCCAGCTCATAGTCTTAGCCCCAAATATTACTTACCTACCAATACTAGAATGGGCCGTGATAGTGGTTCTGTGTTTTTTTCTTCTGAGCTTTGCCTCTAAATTCGATATTGGATCATACATATTTGATAGGGGTGTTAATGAAAAATCGAAAACCGATAAATCGAACCGAACCGACCGATAAGTTCGGTTTATCGATTTGGTTTGGTTTGGGTTCATAACTTGGGAAACCGCGAAAACCGAATCAAACCGATAAGTTTATTGAATAAGTTGGTCTTCTTTGCTACTATTAAAATTTGTAGTTTGGCCTAACCAAGTATGTTCGCTCTATTAAAGGGATTCTTCTATACCATTAAATGAATTCTCAAGTTGACCATTATTGGCTGGTTTTTAATCTCAATATGATCTTTGGCATTTTCCCTTTATAGTTAAATAATATTTTTTAACGTTTCAACAATTTAATCTCATTTAACTGTGATTATATCCCTTTTTTGCAATAAGTGTGTAGACAAGGTGCTTTTTTCTTTTTGTAAATTTCGCATTGCATGTTGAAGTTAGAGATAGTCTAGATTATGCATTGAACTTCTTACTTGTAAATCGACTTGATGGTAATGGTTTGGATCAAAGCCAAACCGATACCAAACTAAAGTTATTGGTTTGGTTTGAGGTGAAATTTTATTGGACCGGATTGAAATTGTCCCAAACAGGTCAGTTCGACTTGGGTTAAAAATACTTTTGAACCGAACCCTGAAAACCCTAGGGTTAGCCGTATTTATTAGCTTTTCTCACAAAATATCACCTGGAGTTTCAAGTGTGATCCGAGCTCGAGTGGAGATTGAAATCGAATATAGTTTGGGGAGTTATGAAAATTCGGGGAAAATAGAAAAGGCAAAATTTATTGGAAGCATTAATGTTGCAGTGTTTCGCTTGACCCGGCGCTTGACAACGCGACAAGAACCGAAAGTTTTTTCTTTTCGCCTTTTCTTAGTGATGTGAACAGTATACGAAAAGCCAACGAAAGCACCACATAGCTACATTTCAAAGAGCACTTTTCTATAAATATCTTATTAGCCTGTGGACGTGAGGACTGTTAAGAGATTTTAATTTTTTTTTATTTCTATGAAAATATTTGTTTCATTCCTTTCCAGATACCAAAAACTCGCCCAAAAGTTTACCAATATGAAGTCCTGCCCCCCCCCTATACTTTTGAGGTTGTCCCAATCAATGCCATTTGATTCGTCTCAGTCAAACTCTTCGCGATTTGAATGTTTTGCCATCTTAATTTAGCCCTTTCGTAATGGAATCTGAAGCATACGGTGTTACATGGCAAATTCAAGTGGTCATTAAGGTTAACATGATTGACACATTTTTCTTTTCTGATCGCAAGGTATACGAATCACTTTTTAATCGCTCCGGAATAGATGAAGAGGACAGATTCGATTCCGTATAATTCTTTTTGGAGGGGAAGGGACGGAGGGGGTGGGAGCGACTATATTACTCTTATATCTTATCAAAATTTAGGTACGTGATATTAGGATTTGAGCCAAATTTAGAGAAAATAAAAACATAGACGGTTGACTAAGACAAAATAAAAATAATGGAGATTGGATTGGACCAGCCTCAGAAGAAGAATGGAGTAATTACTTGGGTTATTCCTTATCGGTTGTGGAAGGGATTGATGATAATCAGTTTATAAGTGTAAAGGACAACCTTACCCTTTGAGCTAGTTTTTAGAATGACAGATGTCAAATATCACCAAATACCGATATTAAAACCCAAGTTATTAACAAGTCTGGACCTAACAATCGCACAGGAAATATGAGTTATTGCTATTCCAACCTAGGGTTCAATATATGAGCGGGAGATTATTAGGGTTCTTTCATATCAGTTATGAAAGGGGTTGGTAATCAATTTATAAGTACAAGGGAAATCTCATCCTTTAAGGGAGTTTTTAGGGCGAGCTAGCTCAAGGAATAAGAGAAGCCTGAGACCACCCAATAATAATTAACTCATGTATTGAGCGACGAAATATATGCAACATGTCATGACTATCATAGGAAGCAACAACACCGCCAAACGAGCTCTTAGTATTGCAGGATAATGAACTTACAATAGGCATGGCGAGTTGACCTATAACATAAATATCGACCGATGAAAAGTTTGCAAGTAAAGGCAGGCTTCATCTTAAGCACAAGATCAACTAAAACTCGTGCTAACCTGGTTCCTAAAAGGCCGACCATTCTTAACACCACCCAAATAACGCGATACAAGCAAGAGAAAAGCTAACGAAAGCAGTACGTCTCAGTCCGAGAACGACATCGAAGCAGATTAATTTGAAATCGACCCGACTCGAGAGGGGAACAACTGAATCCAAGAAAACCGAGAAACAGCATAGCACATTGAAAGATAGGAAACAAACATTATTGCATACTGGTTCAATTGCGACTCGCATTAACTTCTTGCGTGCTTTAGCTCACGACTTGAATTATTGGTCAAAAACAGACGACCCGAGTGAGGGAAATGTCCGTGCCTTTACGCAATCGTTCCCTTTAGGTGGGTTCAAAGATACTGCTTTCTTTTGACTCCTTCAATAATGATGTTGAAGCAAAGTTTCAATGACTGAGAAATCAAATCAAATCAAATCAAATCAATTGCTCGCATAATTGAGAGTCAACTGAATCAAATTTATGGTACCGTCCATATCGTTCTTTTGCTAAATTCAGGAGACATATAGGAAGTGACAAGTCGTTTTGGTGATTATCTTGTGCTGTCCATTGTTGCATAGGAAGAAAGCCTTTTGGGAATATCTTCATTATTGTGTTTTCAGCTTTGCGGTTTTTAGGGTTTTTCGCCCGGAAAAAGGACGTGAAAGTGACAATCACATGCTTTGCCGAAAGGGAGGACGGAGTCGCATTCAATCGATTCTCATTCGGTGGGATTTGAGTCATCTGACTGCTCAATCCTCCACCAAGAATTCAAGTCAAATGGGAGAGCATCAGCAATAGGAAAGCTGCCTAACTACATCGTCGATGTACATTGCATTTGATGAACGATGAGTTACTAGCTGTAAACTCGACGGCGGCTTTTCCAACGAGGGTCATTGGAAGGCCCCGCCCCCCACAAGGTGTTTGCGTGTTTTCAACATATTAGCAAGTTGAAATGTTTAGACAAAGTTCTTAACCAGCCTCTCTTTAAGTTAAAACTCTGTGTTCGGCGCTGTATGTCGGTAACATCGCTTCAATGTCCATGGACATGCCTTAGAATTCGAAATCTGATTTGATTTGAGATCGCAGAACCTAGGATACTAATTAACTTCGACTGATTACTCTCTAGGTCAATAATCAAAGTCGGTAGATTTTGACAAGTATGTGACCGAGATACACGGTGCTAGTTGTTCTTCTTTTCTTGTCAGCTTTAAAAAATGACCGAATTATGTGTTACTAAAGTTCTACATCATGGGGTAACTCTGAATTGCGGTACGTTCATGCACTCTGCTATCCTTTTTAATCAAGTCTAGGTTATCGGCGTCCACTTATGCAACCTCAAACTAGCATTGAGATTTCAAAGCCTTGTGAGTGTGGACGAATTGTGTTGAGATGTGGTTCATACTCTTCATCGACAAGAAGGTACAGATGAACCATAATAGCTTGTGAGTATATATAATTTATTTATCTTGTAATCAATACTTATATTAAAGAGATGAGAAGTGTTAAATATAGTAGAAAAATCGTCCACTGAATGTATTCGTAATTTAATAGTGAACCAGAATAAAACCTGATGTTTCTATTTCTCTCGCTTTTCTACTTTTTATTTCGTTGTATTTGTGCGCCTGATCTTAACAAATTGCAACTAAAGTGAGCAATATGGTGGGAGGGTGTGATTTGTAGTGATTTTACTGTGATGAAGAGATCAGATACCACATGCGTCTGTGATGTTATATCGCCCATGTCCGCATTGCACTAGTAAATTCTCAACGCCGTATAAGCAACGTACCCCGATGGATGGGGCTGCCTAATTTGACTATTTGCCAAGTGAAATTTACCGTGTACTATGGAACCTACTCAAGGAAAAATGTGAAAACGTCTAGTGGTGAATACATACTCGAGATAACCTAGAAACTTCAGCTACCCTAGATCATTAGTACCATCTTGATCCTAGATTTATCTATCCACTTGGTGAGCGTCAATAAGATTACCGAGATTTAGTTCAACCTAATCAACAAGACAATTCGAAGTGCCCACGAAAAAGCACGTGCATGTTAAACACGACAAACAAAAAGTCGTAACATCTCGCACGCAATTATAGCATTCTCCATATCACCCTAACAATACACAATACATGGTCCATCTACCATTGAGGATAGCCGCCACCGCCACATTAAGGTATAAAGCGGCGGCATCTAAGCAAGCTACAAAGTTAGATTAGTGCGACATGCCAAGGTACCAACAAGCATAGAATGTGTCTAGAATGGGTTAAAAAAGGGGGCATGTTGGCGCATTTAAGTAATTGTTAAAACAAGCTCATGATTTAGTGCACTAAGACCAGCATATATTATGTGCCAACCAGCAAATGAAGATGGGGAGAGGGGGGCCTCATCTGCCTTGATGACACTGCACGCTGGCCAATGCGAACGAGGTGCCGTACAACATGTCCAAATAATTTACGACAATAATGGTCTCTGATTGCTATCCTCATGCGACCTTTTGGCAGAAAAAATAAGCGTGGTTGCAGAAATATATTTTAGTTTTTAAGGAAATCTATGCTGGTTGTACGGCGATTCTTATCCAAATCACGGAGATGTCACCCCCACCCAATTACCGAAAATTAAAATAAAATATAACCTTTTTTGGTAAAAAAATAATAATAATAATTGGCAGAGAGAAGAAAAAAAAGTAAACCAGTTGATTTTTTTTTCTTTTTTATTTAAGATAATAACATAAATGATCCTTCAATTTTGACTAAATATATAATGTGATCCCTAAACTTTTAATTTATTCAATGTGATTTTTAAACTTTAGCTTAATGTTCAATATGGTTCATGAACTTTAACTTAATGTGCAATGTGGTTTCTAAACTTTTAATTTATTCAATGTGATTATTGAACTTTAACCTAATATTCAATGTGGTTCCTGAATTTTTAATTTGTTCGATGTGATTCATTGATTTTTGGTACATATTCAATTTAGTCACTAAATTATATGAAAATATTCAATGTAGTTTCTGATCTTAAATTAACGAAATGACTACATTAAACATTTTCATTAGTTTAGAAATTAAATTGAATATGTACCAAAAGTCTAGGGATTATATTGAATAAACTAAAAGTTTAGGGACAATATTGAATATTAAGCTAAAATTTAGGGACCACATATTGAATAAATTAAAAGTTTATGGATCACATTACATATTGAATCAAAGTTCAAAGACTATTGCTAAACCAATTCACTACTGTATCGATGGCAAGGTAACTCTACATATCGCGGTGAGCAAAATTTATATATTGGATTAACATCGCATGATTTACTCAATTAAGCATTGCCTTCTTTTTTTCTTTCTTTTTCGATAATCGAGGGACACGGGTAGAATTGCCCACTGAGTCAGGCCTAGGTCGATATTGGCTCTAGTACGCCAGGCCTAGCATTGGCCCGGTTTTTGTAATTAATTTAATTTCTTTTTAATGAAAAAATCAAAGAAATTAAAACTAGTTTTTCAAATATTGAGGAAAGTAAATGAAAAAAAAAACAAATACGCAGTTTAGCGTGGATGAAGTGCAAATACATATCCAAGTAATTTGAAAAAAAATTATGCGTACAATTGCGCCCGGAACAATTACATGCAAATTACACCCAAGATAATGCTTAATAAATTTGGTGTCTTTGACGCTGTGTCTCTCACCGTGATTCAGATGATATATTGTCATCGTTGTCCTCTATTCACATTGGCACGTCGGGCTGGAGTCAATTCTTGTGAAAACCAATTATGTCTTATGATAGCCATTTCTAATGTTTTACGTAGACCAACTGCACCTATTGTGTTTCAAGACCCATTGACTAGTACTGAAATTAGACTTCGCGTGGTATTGTGTATGCCAATGTAGTCCATAGTCATGACCCATGACGGAAAGAATCAGAAAACCAGTGGCTCTCCTCTTCCACCATTTTAGAAAATTGACGTCCGAACTCTTTCAATGTACTTGGAGTAGTTTGTCCCCCAGTACATCTCCAACTCATTTTCAAAATTACAAGTTACATACCCCATTTCAACTAAACTGTCCACCTATTGACGATTTTGTCATTTTAAAAACATCCTCCTCGCTCCCGCACAGACCAACACTCACATTTTGAATTCTCCACACCCACCCAAAACCCTCTAAACGCTAAGGTTACGTTTGGTCATTTGGATTTCCAATCAAGATATGACTAAATATGATAGGATAAAAGTCCTAGGGATTTTGCTATATCTTATCCATTATTTGGTGAATTGCAGTAACAAACCAGATATTTTTACATCCTATATCATCCATTGTTTAGTACTAACGATATATCAATGTAAATAAATTGAAAATTTGCGCAAACGAAGATGGAAAGAATCCCTCATGACACTCTTACCTATTTCATTTTTATTTGCTTATTTTTTAAAATTATTTTCCTCTCTTTTTTAATTCTCTTAGTTTTTATTTCTTTTTTCCCCCTCCATTGTTTTCTAATAAAATTTTATTAAATAGTAAACTATACTATTCTACCTAAAATATGTGATAAATATAAATACTAAATATATATGTTTAATTTATATTATAAGGTAGAGAGAATTTCAAATAATAAATAAAAATAGGAATAAATAAAAACGAAACTGTTGTTTTTTTTTATTTTTAATTTTTTATATTAGAATTCAAATAGTATTTTAATCTCATTAATTTAACAAGTTTGTTATTTGAGAAAAATAACTTTTATATTATGAATATTAAAAATCATATCCATCTTTATCTTACTTCTCCTATGGGATAATTTTATTTAGGTCGTATCCCTCTTATATTCGATTTTATCTCATCTTGAGCAAGCACCAAATACAAAATATGATAAATTATCATATCATAAAATTATATATTGATTACCAAATGTAGCCTAACCACCTGAGCCAATGATAGGCCAACGTCGCCAACTCCCTTCACCACCAACACCGGAGCCTCTTGGTTTGCCGTCATCCACCATAGATCTTGCCGTCATCGCTTTCAACCTTTGTGTGATCACTGCAAGCTCCCCTTCCCCGCCACCCCACTATCAATTGACCTTGGCTAAGGTCACTTTTGTGGTCGTACTGGCCTCGATTCAAGACTGACGGCCACCCTCAGGCCATAGGGACCTTAGATCGAGGTCACAAGCCACGACGATTCCATCGCGAGCCCTTGGGGATCTCGTCTAAAGGGGGTCTATGAGTTGCATCGTGGCACTAGAGAGAGATGGGAGATTGTAGAGAAAGAAGATAGAGGGATATGCACCCAAGTGAAGGTAGGCAAGAGGGCTTTGAAAGAGAGAAATGAAGAACCACATATCGAATTCGGAGAGCATTAGAGGGCAACACAACCCACATCGGCAATGGTATTGATACTTTAAGTTGAGAAGCTCGTGACATATTAAGTGCTAAAATAGATGGGAGAGAGGAATTATAATATGATCTATCAATTATGTTAACAGATTATATCTCAATCATTAATTACGTGAATCCTATTATGGGATTAACATGATTAAAATACTAAAATGGATATGACCTAAATAGTTTATAGACCATCATACAACATAACATACAACAGAAGTGACTCGTAAAGAGAGTTTTACTCCAAAATATCATTTTGAGCACCGTTTTCTGTTGTAGAATTTGGGCAATACATTGGGTCACACGTTGTCCGAACAATACCAAACCCACCCCCAACCAAATTAAAAATAGGAAAGAAAAGAAGGGATGACAAAGTTAAGCGAGAAGAATCAACTGAGATGCCGTTTCGGTCCATGGCTGTTTTCGTACTGATCTAAGCTTTTTGCAGGCCACACACACTCATTCTCCCATTTCTCATCTTCTGCTAAGAGAAAAGAAAGAGAGGGAGAGAGAGAGAGAGAGAGAAAGTGGAAGATGGAGGAAAGGAAAAGGAAGGGCACGTCGCCCAATGCACACACACAGAGATAGAGAGAGAGAGAGAGAGAGAGAGAGGGAGAGGGAGGGAGAGGGGAGGCAGAGGCACGTGTCGTGGTCTGAGGGAGGAGTCCAGGCGTGTAATCTATCAATGCGGTGTTGGGGCTGACTTCTCGATGACCAGCACGTGTCCTGGTCTTCCTTTTCGTGAAACCCTAAAATCCCATTTTATAAATTTTCAGAAAGAGCCACTCATTCTCTCACCCTCCCACCCCCTCTTTCTCTCTCTCTCTCTCTCTCTTTCTCTCTGTAAGCTGTACTTACTTACTACAGGTAAAACTCTCTCTCTTCTCTGCTCTTCTTGTTCTACAATTATGAGACCCATCGTTTTCGTTTGACTCCGCTTTACTTCTGTCCCACGCGCGAGCTTTGCTTGTGAATTGTACCTTGTGAGATTTCTATCGAAAAATTGCCTTCAAGTGATAAATTTGTTATACTTTTACCAATACAGTCGCAAATCCTTCTATTTTGCACATTAAATTCTAAATTTTTTCACATTTTATCAATTTGATCTTCCTAATTAATTTCAATCGAAAATTACTGACGTGAACGCCGGCCGTACTACATGGCACAGTAAGCGTTAATGAGGATTAGCCGGTCCTTGACGAGCTTGGAAGAAAAAAAAGAAAAAAATAGTAAAAGAAAAAAGAACAAATGTTAAAAAAATTCAAAAAAAATTTAATAAAATTTATCCATGTAAACACTGGCCGGCATTTACATCAACGATTTCTAGGTAAAATTGGTATTATGGACTTAATTGACAAAACGTGAAAATGTTTATGACTCAATTGGTAAAATTAAAAAGTTTAGGATTGAATTAGCAAAAGTGCAATAGATTCAGGATGTTTTGGACAATTTTCCCAAAAATTCGACTTTGCCAAGTCCCATTTCCATGTGATGAACACTATACAATTCACATTTCTTTAAAGAGCTTCTACATTGGTTTCATTTGAGATTTTTCGAATTGCAATACATCATCGTTAGAAAGAATAGCTAGCATTGATGATAGATCGTTCGATCTCAACAGGTCACGGGGTTTGATCCCGAATGATGATTTTCGGATCAGGGTGTGCTTTGAGAAATTGTCGCGAGTTACACGACAAAAATATCAAGTGAGAAAAATCACTAACAATTAGATCTTTACCAATCGCCTCACAAAAAATCTCAAACCGACACTTTTTACCTAATTTATCTCCGCTAGAATGCATATGTCTCAACACACGTGGATTTTCCATCTTGGATTTGCCATTCTCCACTTCCATGTCAAATTCGTCTTCACTACTTGCGTCGAAACTCATGTGTTTTAAAGGGATATTTAAAGGAATGCTAATCTATGATAGATTTGGGTTAGGGATACCAATTATGAGAAGAAAATTAGTTTTGGAGGTTATCATTTTGGAATTTTTTGTGAGATGAAAATGAGTTTTTGGAGCTTATATCATTCCTCAAAGCAAATATAATTGCATACGTATATCAAAAACATAAAAGCAAATACATTTGTCGCTAATAGTACTTTTTTAGGCTTGTAGTTGGTATTGTTCACTTTCCCTTTTTACTTTGAGCAACATAGTACCGTTTTTGCTTAATGGTCTCCATCCTGATTTTTAAATTTGCCTCTATGAGGGTTTTTTGAGGCCTTATTGCGTGCTTCAATTTAGTATTACTGGAAATTGCATCAACAACATGCACAATATTAGTTTCGAGATTGGCATCAATCTTTTGTATTACTTTTAGCAAACTAAACATAACATATCGAGAGAATTAGTAACTTAAAAGGCGTCACCTGCAAATTGAAGGAAAAATGGCGGGATTTTCTACTTTTAAATTGTTTCTAAATATAGGTCTAAATTTCAAGAATAAATTCTGAAACAATTTCTTGTCCATAAGCAATCTTATATTTTTCTGGTTCACTTATATGCTCCAAAGTCGAAAAAATAGTTTTAGAGGCCGAAGGTATCCATGGCTAAAAGCTTGACATTTTAGTCAGCTCTTTTCCCACCAAAGTTTTGACACATAATACTTAAGCTTCCAAAGGTAGAGCTTAAGGCAAAACGTCCATGTGTTACAAAATGAGTTACTCTAATAATCATTTTTATTGTATTCAACCGTAACTATTATTTGCTGAAAGCCAAAGCTTGTAGATGTTGCTTGCAGAAGAAAAGTCCTAAAGCACTTCAATACCAAAAACCCTCCCCATCTTTAGTTTTTTTTTGTATCCACTGCTCTTAGAAATACAACATTGCGTCCTAGACGAAATCCCATCAGTAGGAAAGATCAAACTGCCCTCATTTGAAAAACACCAACCCCTAAAATCTTCCACAAAACCCTAGTCTCCATCATCCACAAGCTCCCTATCTCTCCTCCGCCATCCACCACTAATTTGCCGTCGACTCCCCACCCTACCGCGGGCGTTGCCGCTGTTGGCCCTGTTCCTGTGGCCACCATCGGTCCGTCTCCCGCCGCTAGTATCGAGGTGGCCGAGCGACAACAAGCCAAGCGGCATTGGGCGTGGTGGCAACGGCTAAGTTTAGGTTTAGGGTTGGCTTAGGGGGTTGGGGTGGAGAATTTAGGATATGGATGGGATAGTTTTTGGAAATAAAATGGCATTATTATATACGAGTTTATATTTGGAATGGGTGGTGAGGTGTAAAGTGGTTTTTTGAAAAACAAAAATTAGGGTAAAAGCTGGTTTTTTCAAGAGTAGAGGATGTAGAGAGGTCTTCGGATGGAGGGTTTTTGGTTTTTTCCCAATTGTCTATCTTTCAAGTTTGATTCAACGGGACATACATAAATTTACACGACTCTGAGTGATAGATTCGATGGTAACTTGGCCTTTTTGTTAAATGTTGAAAGCAAAGACAACTCAAATATCTTCGTTTTTCTTTTAATGCTTTGCAGTATAATATGTAGAACTAGATGTTTCGACTTGGGACGAGGAGTCTCATGTAAGTAGGGTCTTAAATTAGCCCGGCATGCATCCTTATCTGCTATTTGGAGGACTCGGTAATACGAGCTCAATCAAATGGTCTAATTTCCTTTAAAAAAAACTTAATTTTAAGTTCAATATCAATTTTATTCCGAACATTTTTTTTTTTTGAAAAAGAATTCCAATATTCATTCTAGTCCCAAATCTGTCAACACGTCCAAAAATCGCCACTATTTTCTTTAAAAATTATCGACATTACGGGTCAGTTAGAGGTTCATTATCAGAACCTTTGTCTCGTCAACATCCTCATCTTTACATAGAACGACAATAGTTTCCTGATGTTAATAATCTTGAAGAAATTAGTGGCAATTTTTGGATGCGTAGGTAGATTTGGGATCATGGTGAAAACTGTGATTATTTTTAGACAAAAAAAGTTCAAGACATGATTGGGATCGGGTCTAAAGTTGGGGATATTTTAGGGAATTAGCCCCATTCTAATGTGAGGTCTTGAAGTTCCGATGTTTGTATTTAAGTGAGGAATGTGGAAAGATCTAGACTTAAGAATGTAGAAAAATTCAATGAATGGCGAGAATGCACATTTGAGAGTATTTTATTTATCAATGATATCACATGTCTCGTTGACATGACATCGTCCAATCAATCACATTCATTATTGTTGACATGATAGTCACTCATTTTAACATGTGAAATATGAGTGTTTATCATGTCAACAAAATGAATAGATGCGATCAGTTGTCTGATATCACATAAGCAAGACTTGAGTTGCGATATTTCATCTTGCAAAGTTTCAATAATTTGGTGTCATAAATTTATGTGTGGACCTTGGGTTGCGATATATTTTCCAGGCCTCAATTCACACGTAAAATCATAATGTACTTGCCATCTCACCATGTAGGAAACCCTTAAACATATAGGTCAGACTCACATTCACATACAAATACTGGTGGCGTTTATCTCTCTCCCTCTATTAATGTGTTTGATCTTGCACATTAGTTAAAGCAGTCCTTTTACACTTTCTCGAAGCCTAGAGGATTTATACATTGTTCGAGTCTTCTGGCTTCTCAATGATTATTTCTCGCCCTCAGTGGACTAGGTTGATACCACCAAAACTCAAAAATGAGGGAAATTTTAGTAAGTCGAGTCGCTATAAGAAGAGAGGTATATCTATATCTAAGGTGTTCCCGACATCCCTTCTCACTAAAATGCCCTCAAATACTTATTTTGGAGATGTTTCATACAAGGACACATGCGTAAGTTCATATATAATTGCAGAGAGGATAATCACATGATCATCTTTATATGATACTCATGATTATAGTCTAAAATTGAAGCTACTGGTCCAAAAATGCATTTATTGATCATAATTAATCCATGGGGGCAATAACAAATTATAATATATTCTGAAATTATCGTTCTCTCTCGCGCGCGCGCACTCACTCAGCGGCGTGACTAGTTCGGGTCTCTTCACTTTGTAGACCTGCGTGGAGTTTGAATCGCCCCACACACAACTCCGAGACTTACCCATGCTAGGGTTGGGGACCCGCTTGGCACCTCCGAGGGGTTTACGTGCCATAACTGGCGCAAATAAGGACAGTGTGGCTTCCCCCTCACAATCATAAAAGATAAAATCTCTCCTTTCGTCTCTCGCGCGCGAGTCAACTACCGATCCAAGTAAAAAAACCGAATCCGAATGAGGTGTGTGGTCCGACGACCGGTCAAACGAGCATGGTTTTCATGGTTGAGTCCAAGCGGAGTTTGGGTTTGGGATTGTCCATTTCGTGCTTGTCCTGCCGCACACGAAGATTGGCCTTCGAGCCTTGTGCGTGCTGCGAGTATGGCGACATCTGAGGCGTGGCTCCATCATGATTCAATTACATTCTAGAGCCAATTCATGAGTGTATTAATTCATACATTAATATTAATACACGCATATCAATCTTTTCTTCTTGGGTCTCCCCACAAGCAGAAATAAAAAAATCACTGTTACCTTGATTTCTGCCAGATCTTAGCGTTGTAATCTCTCAGTCTCTTTGCAACCAAACTCAGACCAACTATTTTATTTATTTCATGTTGATATAATTCATGCATAGGGGCTCATGTCCGTAGGTACATATAGCTTGTGAATGTGTTTGTATCGCATTTTGGTTTGACTTGACTATAAACGCAAGTTTTATTACCTGTTGATTTTCATGATCATTCTAAGTTGAATTAATTTGTGAATGATAGGTTTTGAATTAGATTATGTACTTTCCATAAATTACAGTTCATCTAAAAGTTATGGATGCCTATCAAAAGTAGTTTTGCATCTTTATACTGGAAAATGTTGGTTAATAAAATGTAAAAGTTAGGAAGTTTTGAAAATATTTCTCCTAAGAAAAGGAATACAACTTTGCTTAATTTGTATATGGAATTCATGCACATGCATAATGCCTGCCTAGTAAATATTAGCATTTTAAACAATCCAAATGGTTTAATATTAGCATTATAATGTCGAGTTATTTACATTTCATACAAGTAGTTATGCAAATAAATATTTTATGTGATGATTTCGCATATAATTATATAAAAAAGCAAGCAAGTGAATAATAAAAACCGACGATTATTGAGATATATAGTAATGTTCGATTTCATCAAACAACTAAATATATAAAATAATAGATGAACAAATCTCTAAAAAAGGATCTTCCGAAAAGAGATCATCAATATATATAGAAGTCTCTCTTCTCATTATATAAGAGTTTTGTTTAAAATTAGTAGATAGTTCTTATATGCCGAAGGTAAGAAAATGTTGCATTGAAAAATATTTAGATACCGGCAGGAAGAAATACATTATTAGTTATGGAACATTATTACATTACTATTAAACTAATCTGAAAAACAAATAACTGTATTATAAGCTGGCTTCAATAATCAGCATTTGTCATAAATAAATGTGTACATCGTATAATAGCTACTATAAGCAATTCTCATTACTTTAAGACAAAATTGTAATTTTAGTACGCAACTATAAAATTAGTCTCTGTTAAGAATTTCTTTTTTCCACGATAAATATTGATATAAGCATATAATAGGAATATGTTAAAAAAGACACAGTTTCAGTGGAAAAAAATTAAATTATATGTTTGACATTTTTGAGAAAAAACCAATATGGACTCAAAAAATATTTTTAGTTTTTTCCAATATCAACTTAATCAATCAACAAATAAAAAATATTTAGTTTTTTTAACCTTTTCTATCATTTGTCTTTCATATTACCAAGAGGAGAGAAAAACTCCCCGCGGGCAAGCGATTTTGTCTACCTTCAATATAATTTTCATTAGAGAATGAAATAGTGAAAATCACCAAATTAATGGCAGAGCAGACCACGTCTGAAGAATTTCTGTAAAGGACTGATGTTTATAGGTGATGTTTAGCGAAATTCAAATTCGGAACATAGGATATTACCATAAGATCAGTTCAAAATAATATCGATAGTCTCTAGTATTACTTTATTTTTGCCCGTGCTGTCATACTTTCAGGCAAATGATAGGCATATATAAAGAACGGTTAATATCACGAAAAACTCCAAATTTGTACATTAGTGACAAATTTAATTCAAACTAATTTTTTGACCATCAAAATCCTCAAATTGGTATACCTCTGACAAATTTACACTCCATTAGTTTCTGTTAAATTTTACAGTCAGATTAATGAGTTAGGTGACACGTGACAGTTAATTGGTATATGAATTTGGGGTTTTACCCTCCAGTTTGAGGTTTTTTATAGTATTAATTAAATTTAACGAAAACTAACAGATAATAAATTTATTACAAAAGTACTAGTTTAGGGTTTTTGATAGTCAAAAAATTAGTTTTCGTTAAATTTGTCACAAATGTATCAATTTAGGATTTTTTATGGTTAAAAAATTAATTTGAGATAAATTTATCGCATCAATATAAATTGGGGATTTTTTATGGTATTAATCTTGTACATAAATCTTACTAAACCTTTCTCACCAAAAGATGTTGCAATTTTTTATTAGTTGTTGAAAGAAGTTGTATTGAATGATCGGTAACCAATAAAAAATCGCCACATCACTTAATAATGGATTTCTTTTAAGATTTCTGGGTACACATATATTTCTCTATTCATTTTCACCCTATTAAGGTCTCTCACCATTTTCAGCCAATTTATTTTTAATAAACCTTCTTGGTACACATAGTATTCTTATTTTAAGGACAAATGCTAGAATGTCACTCCAATTATATATTACTAATAAAGCAATTAACATTTTCATAAAGACAGATACGCATACATATCATGCATTAAATTATAGCACGTCTTATTTGGAACGAAAATGTGAAAAAGTTTTTATTGAAAAGGTCATCTACAAAGCGTGAGGATCAACATTGTTATTAAACCAAAGCATAGAGGAGTACGATTACACATTACAAAAAGTACTCCGAAAAGTACATAGACTAAAAACATAATTTTTTTTCGGAGGTTTGTCCACGCATGACTTACAATGTCGCTAGCCAGTGTTGGCTCAGCAATTTTCTGGCAATGTCTTTCGCCCACGAGTCGACGTGGGAGAGTACCACGAGGACCGGATTTATAATTAAACAAAGTACAACGATCGATGGCGAAATTCGACGACAATTAGGGTCCGAAAAAGTAATTTGTACCCCTCGTTTTTTTTCTGTTTTTTTCGGTGGGTGTGTGTGGATGTTAAAGAAAGGTATGCAGGTTGCTGTTGTGTTTACCAGCATAAGATTCATAGTGGCTCCTTTTCTCACCGGTGCTTCTCGTGGCCCATCATATTGGTACCTTGGCACAAGCAAATTGTATATTCATTTTTATCAAAGTTGGGAGGCAATGAGACACATCATTACTCGCACGGACCATTGTGCTTGTTAATGCTCATTAAATTAATTTAATAGAATTTTACGTCGCTTAATGCCCATCAAATCCTTGCTTTTAGAGGGTGGGTTTAAGATAAGCGAAAATAATAAAGAAGAAAAAAAATTCGACTTTTTTTTAAAAAGTCTATGATTGGTTTAAAGGGGGAATGACTTCCCAGCTCGACATTTGGGTGGTGGGGATGATAATTTCTTTCTTCTCTTTTTTTTTTCTTTTGGTCCATGAAGTAATTTTGGGAAATTTTGGTGCCCTAACCTTCCCCCCTTCGCTTTAACCTGGAACTTAACCCATCCTTTTGCTTGTTTTCACCAAATTGCCATGAGATGTAGCAAAGAGCGAGGTTCTGAATTAAGCCTGCGGACTTGCTTTTGTAGCAGAGAAAAAGAGTGTGATTGACGTATTAATTGTGTTAATTGAGTTATAGAAATATTTTGAACACAACGAACCTTGTGTTTCAAATCATATCGTCTCCCAAATCTTAGTAGTCATGCCCGCCACCTTATGGTCCTTTACTCCACCCACAAGAACGATGGAGTGATCTCTGCGCATTTTGAAAATTAGCCCGAGACAAAAGGTATGCATATATGTTGCACATGTAGTGCGACTTGCATATCTCTACTCATAATTACTACATAAAAACAAAAAGACTAGAATTAAGCAAAAGGAACCGACAATATCTCGGGCCTTTTTGAGTAAGGTTCGGTCGATCCCCTTCACTATTAAGTGTGATCAATTCCGAGCTTGGGTTATCTATATGACTTTTGGCTTTGCATCTTGCTTGATCTAGAGGGATTTGTAGGGTATTTCATAGTAAGAATTTATCTATCTAAGAAAGTTTTCCTTTTTATGAGAGTTCCATTGAGCGATCCTCCTTATAAGAAGAAAGAAATGCCTAAACTACAGAGCGATGGAGCAGATGCCAGTGCAAACGTTGTCATCAGTCCACCTGGTAAACAGACACATGCCAGTCGGACATGAATCGGCACTTCCAGTGACGGGCGAGTGAGTGACGCGTAGGAACTTGTCCTCAGGGAGGGAAACAAGAGCCAAGAATGGTTTGCTAAGAAACCCTGTTGGCCAAGGAGCCAAAAGGAGGAATTCACCCAAGGAAGGGTTAGCGTTTGAGTTGCTAGCTGGCGAGAGGCAATAACTTACCCAAGGTAAAATAATCGGCAATGGAGTTTCCAAGCATTCCTTTTTCATCATTTCATCCAAGAAGTGTTTTCAGTCGAGAGAAAAATGGGGGCTTGGATGGCTCCCCTAATCCGGCGATAGGGGAGTGCTTCTCTTCAGGTTAGGGTGCCAAACCTACCTCGCTACCAAGTCTCTCTATTGAGTGAGGGAATTGGCCAGCGCTAAAGCGCCATGCCGACGGATTTTGATTAATCTTGTCTTTGATAATGACTGTATTTCCAAACAAGATGGGGGAAAATGATGGCCCTAAACAAAGTTGAAAAACCAAGAGTGCATTTGCTTTCGTATTAGATTAAAAAGCGAGATTTTTTCTAATTCTACGAATGTTTTGAGAGTTTCTTTTATTAAATGCCAGCCGAAAAAAGTTCAGGATAAGTGTATTAGAAGTCCAAAAACTTAAAATGATAATGCAATTGAGCCCAAAAATTTATTGGTATTTTTCCGCTTATCAAGTTGGATGGAGTTAATGAAAGAATTTGATTGCACCAACTTTACGGGTTTTATGACTTGATTGCATTTTTTTGAAAATTTTAGAACTCGATTGCACTTTCGTATCAAGTTTTAGGATTTCCAATACATTTATTCCGGAAAGGTTTGGATTGCCTAGTATTCCACCAATTAGTAATCCAAGATTCGAGAGAGCCATGAAATGGGGAGAGAGATATGGAAGAGGAGCATGCTTCGAACCATTTGACCGGCCAACCCCTCCACAGTACATCATTACGACCGGGCCCGGATGGAACCGACCGGAAGTGGAAATCGCGCGGCAAAGGACTATAGTAGGGCCAGGGAAGCATTGATCGCGTGGCGAATTCATGCGACGTGTCTTTCGCACGTGCGAATTTCATCGAACCGGGACGCGCCCCGAGCTTCTCTACAGGGGGATTAGATTTAGACACATATAACGTTAAGAAGGGGGATCAAGGAGCAATCGAACGTCACAAGGGCGTGCGGACGCTAAGAGGGAAGTGACTGAAAATGGCATTCACGACAAATAGGCGGAGACGGAGGGGCGAATAAAAGATTGCATAGATAGAGAGAGAGAGGGAGAGGGAGAGGGAGGAAGGAGAGCATGAGATAAAGCCCGGTTGTACTATATTTTGCTGGAACGAACGTGGATCGACGAATGAAAGTGAATCCTAACCCAACCCAAACTCGCTCACTGTCTCCTCAATCTCTCTTTGTCTCTCCCTCTCTCTCTCTCACTCTCTCTCTCTCTCTCCTCAGTCCTCGTCAGTCCTCACTTCTTTAGGGCATTCTTGAGCTCATAACTCTCTGTGTCCCTCTCTGTCTCTCTCTCTCGCTGTGCGGATATTTTCTTCCTCCAGGACACTTCGGATTTTCCTTTCGGTCTCAGCCATCAAAGCCAATCCTCCCCCCCCCCCCCTCCCACTTGAAAAGACAGGGAGACACCCGTCTTGTGCTGCCTCTTCCCTCTTCGTCTTCTTCTTCTTCTTCTTCATCATCACCCGCCAAAGCTTTGAGCTCAAGAATTCTTGTTGTTGTTGTTGTTGTTGGGGTTGATGGTGAGGATGATGGTGGTGCCCGTCTGAGCTCAGAGGTCCGTACATGGCGGGTCATGGATAAGCAACGGAGTCCTCTACCAGTGTGCGTGAAACTCTAGAGCCGCAAACTCTGCTGCTTTTTTTCTTTTCTTTAATCTGCTGGAGGAGTAGTTTCCCCAAGAACGTGTTCGCTTTGCTTTTCTCTAATTTCTCAAGCAACGCCATTGTCTCTAGATGCTAAGAGCTCGGTAATTGAAAGAAAATCATGGGTTTGTTTCGTTCTCGTGCTGACACCTGAGATTGCTGCTGCTGCTGCTTCTTCTTCTTCTTCTTCTTCTTCCTCTTCTTGGAATTGGGTTTCAAGATTTCGAGACCATTCGAAGAGGGGCACACAGAGAAGCACAAATTAATGTTCGATTCGAGAGGGAATTCATTAACCTGAGGAAGTTTTTAGATTTGCACATATTAGAAGGCAGATCTGTGAAGTGTGAGCTTAGTTTGGTGTAATTTGGCTCCAATTCTTGCTTTCCTTCAACATTTTCTACCATAACAGCAAAAAGAGAAAGAAGAAAAGAAAATAATTAGCGCCTTCTTTGCCTCGAGAGCTCAACACCTGTCAAAAATCCAGCCCCCCAACAACAGCACACATTGTTTCCTTAGTATCAAGATTTCCTCCCTTTCTATTAATTTTATCCTTTTTGCTGGGTTTCTTTATTTTTTTTGTTCGGTGGGTAGTTTTGAAACAGTGCTCAAATTAATTTTAGTGCCTGTTATTGTTTTATTCACCTTCAGGGCTTCAACACCGTAACTCATCCGGCTGTTCTTGGTGTCTGCCATTTTTAGGGCCAGCCAGAGCTTCAACAAGAAAAGGGTCATCTACAAAAGCTCAGATCAACGGAGCCGTACAAGAATTGACTGGCGTTTCGGCTTGCCCATTGAGCTTTGAATCTGTACAAGGAGAAAGAGGAAATTTTTGAAAGCTCCGGATCAAGGTTTGATATGTAGCCACCACACTAGCCATTACTCAGTAGCCCCCCTCGAGCTCTCTTTTTAATTTCAATCCACTTTTTTTTCTTTGTCTCTGGGGGTTCTTGGAAGCTTTTATCATCTTTGAAAAGCTGTGATATAGGTCTTGAGCTGTTGCTAGAAGCTTTGTAGCCACAATAATGCTCGTAGGTATGGGTGGGTGTAGTATGTGAGTTTATCATAACTAAGTCAGATCTCTATCTCTCTCTCTCTCTCTCTCTCTCTCTCTCTCTGTGGTCAGCTTGAATGAGTAAGGTGAGTCTGTGTGTATGTGTGGTTAAAGCAATGTGTACGTATCGAGCATCTGATGCTTGCTATTTTCATTTTGTATCCTCTTTCTTTGTGAATTATAATGATGACGATGAATGGTTAATTTTTTTTTCATTGTGGCTCTTTTGGGCTTTCTGGTTTTTGCAGTGCTGAAGGCTGAGGCTCCCTTCTGAGACCATCTCAGGCTTTGCAATTGAAAGAGGCGCACACTGCAAAAAAAACTGCAAAAACAGTGATAGAGAGAGAAGAGGAGGAGCTGCTCCATTGTTATTGACCTCTCTCTCTTCTCACACATTCACACAGACATCACTGACTTGGACTTTGATACATCAAAGGCGTAAAACAGGCTCTTTTTATCACTACACGGCCAAAGTACTCTCTGTATTATCGTCATCAATGCGTAGGACATTGCAACCCCACCTGCACTCTCACCACCACCACCACCACACCCACCAAAATCCCTCTTTTTCACTTCCAAGTTCAACCCACCACTTCTCTCTCTGAGACCCACTTCCTCAAATTCAAACCCCTTCCTCCTTCTCTCTCTAGAACAAGCATAAATTCGACTAAGAAGCAAGAGGGTCTCATCAAGTTCTCAGTCTTGTTGTTTTAAGGCATGAAAGTGGCATGGAGGTGGAGGAGATCCAGACACAAGCCTGTAAATTCCCAAGGGTAGGAAATGGAACCAGCAGGAACATCGATTCGGCTAAGATTGGGCCAAAAATCGGTAACCACCAGTATCCAGATGACGAGGAAGATGGGGGACAGCACAAGCATGCCATGAGCATCGCAGCTGTTGCTGCGGGTATCGGGCCTGCCGGAAGCGGCACTAATAGGCTCCGGGGTTGGCCCAACTCCCGGATCATTAGGGTTTCACGGTCCTCTGGCGGAAAGGACCGGCACAGCAAGGTCCTGACCTCGAAGGGCCTCAGGGACCGGAGGGTCCGCCTGTCCGTGGCCACTGCCATCCAATTTTATGACATCCAGGACCGGTTGGGCTATGACCAGCCGAGCAAGGCGGTGGAGTGGCTTATCAAGGCCGCATCCAACTCCATTGCGGAGCTTCCTTCGCTCAATGGCTCGTTCCCTGACACGCCGCAGCAGTTCAGTGATGAGAAGAGGGCTAGTGACGGCGGCACGGAGCAGGAGCACGGGTTCAATTCAGCTGAGGTTGAGCTGGACGGTGACTCAAATTTCCAGCAACAGAATCAGAACCTCTCCTTGTCCAAATCCGCTTGTAGCAGCAACTCCGAGAACAGCAAGGGTTCGGGTCTCTCTCTGTCCCGGTCGGAGCTTCGGGTTAATCGTGTGCGGGCGCGCGAGAGGGCGAGGGAGAGGACTGCGAAGGAGAAGGAGACCAATAATCAAAACCTGAACCCAATTTCTCAAAACTCTTCCTTCACTGAGCTCCTCGCTGGGGCTATTAGCACTGGAAACAGCAGCACCACCAGCAACACCAACACCAACACCACCACCACCACCACCGTTGCCACCACCACCACAAGTAGTCCTTCCGGCAGCGGTGAGGCCAATCTGCTCCACAAGGCGGCAGCGAGGCAGTGGAGCTCAACGACTATGGAGTACTTCACCAGCGGGCTATTAGGTGCACAATTCTCCAGGGGACATCCTCACCACACGTCTGGTGGATTTCCCGGGCAGATTCAAATGGGGAACAACATGAATTCGCTGCCACAAGCGATGCAAGTTCCAGCCTTTACCATCTCCACTGAAAGTGGTGGCGGGGGCAGCCACCACCAGGAGCTCCCGCATTTCTCCTTCGTGCCTGACCACCTGATCCAGGTGGCAGCAGCCGCTGGCACGTCACAGCCGGAATACAATCTGAACTTCAGCATATCTTCAAACTCTTCTTCTTCTGGCCTTGGCGGCTTCAATAGGGGGACCCTTCAGTCCAATTCATCACCATCTCTTTTGCCTCACCACCTCCAGAGGTTCACTTCTCCCATGGACGGTCCAAGCATGCCATTCCTGCTTGGCACGGCCATGCCTGTCGCTGTTGATACTAATCACCACCACCACATTGCCCAGTTCCAATCTGGGATCGATGGCCGGTTGCAGCTCTGCTACAGTGACGGTACCCGACCTGCCGCGGCCACTGCCGCCAGCCACCACAAGGGCAAAACAAAGAACGGATGAACTCCATAAAGATCCATTCGTATGTAATCCATCTTCTTACGGGTAATATTTCGACACTTCTTTTGTTTACTCTCGTGAGTCCTTGGTCGATGATGCCTATATTATAGGCTTTGCTTGCTCTAAATAAGTGGCTGCTGCTTGGGTCCTTTCCATGGCTCAGTTCTTGAATTGGGTTTTCGTGTTCTTTTTCTCTCTCTCTTAATTTTCTGTTTCCTTAGGTTTTAGCTTTTTGGATTGATGTGCTAGGGTATCGTCCCATGAATCTTTATGATTTTTTATTGCTACTTTTTTAAAAAAATTATTGGGAACCATAAAGAAGAATAATCTCATTGGAGTGGGGAGTATTTTCATGGTTCTTGTGGTGTATCTAGAGTGTTTTTTCTCTCTCTCTCCTCAGTCTCGTTGCTGCATAGGTTGCCGTGAAATATTATAAGAGATCGGCTCGTTGTCTCCTCGTTTGTTTCTGAAATTTCTTTGGTTCCCTCTTCCTCTAGCAAAGCTCTCTGCAATTCTTGAGCCAGGTGTTGTCATCCCTCTGGTTCATTGAGCAAATGTAGGTCATCAGGCCATGACATATTATTCCACAAAAAAGAACGGCTTTTTAAGCTTTTTGTTTGGGTTTGTGCTTGTATTTTTGTGTCCCTCTCATGAATGTGGGCCTTTTATCAGCTTTAATGAAAATGTCTTGATTCTTTGTTTATTTATTTCCTCCTCTTTTTTTGTCGTTGCTTTCTTTTTTTTTTTTGGGTTAAAGTGCCTCTGAGGTTGCAACACATGGCTATGAATCGGCGCACTGTCGGGTGATGCGTGGGTTTTATTCTTCTTATCTTACATGGATCCTACAAAATCACTTGCTGTTTCATATGTTTTGCAGTTTCGAGCTCCATGCACGTAGGCATATGAACTTTATTGATATGAAACTTTTGGCGAAACTGTGGTGATGAGAATAATATTGATTTCTGCTTTTAGACAGCATATCAATTTTGGGTGGTGGACAAAGGGGATGATTGCAAAAGGGTTCTCCAATAAAAAAAAATTGATTTCTTTATTTTGTTCCTGCCTTGTTCCTCTTTCTCCTTTCCTTCTCTCTGATTACAGAGGTGATTGATTGCTCTGAATAGTGATTGAAGCTTAAGTACATGATTATTGCATTTCAATTAGGGACCAGGAAAAATGTCTTAAGTTTCTCTGCTTGCTTGCTTTTGGGGGGAACTAATACCAAAAGGACTGACTAGCTAGTTCTCTTACTTTGGGGGGCAAAAGACTATTAGTGGATTTGGAAACCTAGAGACTCTTCAGGCTTATTCTTTGATTAAGGAAGAAGTGAAAGCTCTTTCATGACCAGGCAAGACATAGCATGCGAGACTCATGTGAACTTACATTGATGAAGAAGTTTAAATATGGTAAATATCTATCCATCTAGAAACATTCTTATCAGCAATTTATGAATGAGAAATTGATAAATTTGATAACATGACCACAGGTGTAACTGCATTTCATTGTCTTTTCTTAGGTTTTTAAAAAGAACTGTGTATGCAGGAAAAGAGTCTAGAAAGCATTCTTTTCTCTTTATTTTCAGATTCTTAAGAAAACTGTTCATCCAGAAAAAGGGGTCTAAAGAAAAATTAGTCTCGAGAAGTCCTCTCAAAGTCTTCATACGCACTATCGTTAAAATGAATGGACTACTTTTCCCAGTCTCATATATCGTACATTAGTTCTAGCAGGAAAGAGTTTGGTTCAGCCATATTAACTATTAGGCCAACAGTTCGTATTCACGTGCTATATGTGCTTGGTATGAAAAAAAAACGGAAAACTTGGCCAACAAAAAATTTTCTTAATATGAATCTGTCGTGAAAACGGTCAGTGACCGTATCTTGTGACCAACGACTTGGTCACACGATATGATCCTAGTACAAATATAATGAAGTCTGAAATGTCACCTCTTTTTTTTTTTTTTTTTTTATGGCACCACGTGTCTCTTCGTTACGTGGTTTATCCATGTTAATTGCCTTATTTTATTTGAATATTATGCATTTCCCTATTTTTTTTCGAAAAAGAAAATTTCGTATTTGCATAATACCCGGGGTTCAATTAATCAGTGTTTCATGATACATGGCTCCTGCAGCATCGAAGTATGTGTTGTTGTAAAACATGCTTATTGCAGACATATTGGTTCCGATACCTTTATCACATGCTTAGAACATTTAAGAATAAACTAGACAAAGGACATCAGCATATGAAGAGGTCTAATATCGTTGCAGAGTGTCGTTACTTAACCAAGAAAATGAACTCAAGAGCAAGTCTCTTGTAGATCTTCTTGTTTTGTCATCAACTGATAAAGAACAACCTTTTTAAGAGTAACATCCTGAGATTTTTTCTGCTAAAACTATTTGTGCAAGGTTAACTTGGGCCTATTGGGAACTTGCCAATTGCTATGCTCGATAGGGGTAGTTCTTTTTCTTGTCATCTAGCAGAATAATTTCGAAATTTGTGTGCATTATCTAACATGCTTGTGAAGGTGGTCTCTTCTTGACATTAGCGAGGACCTTGAGGACACTTGCTAACAGAAGACTTAACAATTTATATGGTTCATACCATTGGGACTCCTGAATTCGAGGCGTTAATAGTTATGCTGCATGACTAATTATCATACTAAACATTTGAAGCAAAGCCGGGACTTTACAAGGGATTAGAGGTTTGGATTAAGGAGTTAAGATAACACTGATCCATTGACATTTGTTGTTGTTTCAATGGCGGTCGAAGAAGAGAACCGCTGAGATGAAGAAAGAGAGAAAGCACATGCTTCTCTAACAAAACCAACTCCTTTTGTCTTTGTAAGTTCTTAGTTGAAGAATGGAGAAAGATGTCTCTTACATTGACTATATAGGACACATTTTTTTGTGTGTAAGGGAAAATGAGAGTGGAAAATATTCGATAAATAGATCAACTAAGATGCACTAGATAGGTGGAGAAAATTTTTTTAAATCGAATTTAAATGGTTGAGAAATGAGACAGTAGATATGTACAGAAAGATAGAATCTGGGAGAACTTAATAGTAGATATGTACAGAAAGATAGAATCTGGGAGAACTTAATAGTCGTGCAAGTTGAATTTTATTGAAAATGGGATGAAGAAAGGTATAAAATTTCACTCATAAGGGGACATTTATTGAATAAATGGCGGAGATCTTTTCTTTTCTGATAAGTAAAAGCAGGAGCAGACAGTAGATACAGCTTGAAAAACATGATTATGGTTCATCTTAATCATGACTCGGGCTTTCATTAAATTTTGAAGTCCAATTTTGAGGTCCGGAACTGCCTCTAAGATTGCTTTATGTATAGCCGAGGCTCTTATTTTGATTTTTCATACTTTCACAAACTTTACAAAAAAGAAAAAGAGTTACTAGAAAATCCTTTTCTGGTCAAGGCCACAATAAATACTGCTATGAAAAATTGACTGTTCTTAAGCTGGTGATTCATGTAAGTAGTTTTTGTGACATATGCAAAGGAATAGAGATTTAAATTCTTTTCTTCCACATTTCTTCTAATTACTAATCAGAAATAGGTAATTCACATAAGGGCCACTATGCAGGTTACATGTCCATCTTTAAGTAAACGCGTCACCCATCTAATGGTTGATTATCTAGAAAAATCTTTACACGACAACAGACATAATAATAATTTTTAAAGTTAGATCTTCATTCAAGATTGAAATCTAATAAAGCATACTTTCCCCTTCAAGTTGTTGCACAAACTCTTCTTGTTCATGCTTCATTTAAAAAAAAATCTCGTTTTGTTTTCTTATGTCAACAAAAAGGAGCTAATGTGGGTAATCACGGTGGATCAACCTCCTACTTCTATGTTCTTTTGGCTATCAGAGAAGGGTCCCTTGCTCCTGAAACTGTGAGAAGACCCAAGTTATTTGTTGAATAGAGAGGATGAATTAAATTATATGCTAAAGAATTTACCAAAAATTGTTTTTGCCATCGCTTTCCTATGTTCGATTTTCTGTAATTCTTTAATGGAAAAGTGTCCTATATTATCTAAGGGATTGATGTTTTATTAGAAGTTTTAAATATTAAATCATGCCTCGATATATTAACTTAAGTTTTTAGATAGTTGTTGTCCCAAAAAATTTTACACGCCATTTGAGGAAGAAGTTTCGAGTTCAAATCTTTCTAGATCTCTTATTGCTTCATCATATAGGTTTTTACACTTGCGTCTTAGGCCAAAGTTGCCTCCATAACTTTAAGTTTTTAGAATAGTTGACAATGGTTTCACAAAATTTTATACTTTCCTTTCCAATGACAAAACTCTAAAAAGTAGTGTACTCAAATGCTGGCTTCTCTCCCGCTCTCATACTTTGTCTAAGGGCAATTTTGGACATTAATTCCTTTGAATTTCCTCATTATACATAGAACCAAATCTGGCAAATGCAAACCTCATCTCGTTTGTGTTTTCTTGTCATCTCATTTCATTCCATTGAAAGATTCCAAATGTAATTACTGCCATAAATTTTGTAAGATGTGGCTTACAGGCTGTTACTAAGAACATGGAATGGGGCTGTGAGTTGATACTTTAGGTCAAATTGGCGAAAAACTTCACATTCTTCCATCACAAGAAATCGTATATGCCAAGCTGAATGGTGTCCTGCTGCTTTAAAAGATGAAATATTTATTAAAAAAAAAGTGGAAGGTGAATGAATCATTCTATTGTTATCAATGGCTTCACTTTTTGGAGATGTAAGTCCTTTGTTTGGCATTCAAGGCAAGCAATGAAGCCACCTTTTCAATATTGCTCCATTCCATTTGTCAGGGTCAGTATTTCCTCATTGTTTCCATGAGAATTATTTCATCTCTACCATGATTGAGAAATTTGGTCTGCATTATGCTATTTATTAGGTGTTAGGCAGTTTTAAAGCGGGTTGGGGCAATGGAGAGGCAACCCAACCCGTTCCCATCTCAATTTGGAAACATGTTGCCCTCATTATGGTCCTAGTTTTGAAACATGTTATTGCTTTCAAGAACTGTGTCTTCTCAAATTACAATTCAGTTCTTCTGTAGATTATTCTTCTGACTTAAAGAGGCATTTCTTCTCAGATAATCTATCTTTAGAAGAAATGAACAAAAACGTGTTGAGCGTCTCGAGTACCTGGAAACCAATTTGAAACGCTACGTTAGCATCTGGGTGTTCCTAGGTCATATCGTCAGCCATAGGTTGGAACTTGTCCTGTAAATCTTACTGATGACTTAACACTTAAAAAACCTAATATTCCCCTTGGACCTGTCCATTCTTGTGAACCGTATCAGTTCTAACAGGTTTTTTTTACCTTCTATTTCCAGAATCGGTGCAGCACATAATTGTCCTGCTTCGTCCATTATTACCGCATAGATAGACTTAGTTTCTCTTTCATGCTCACTTTCGTAGCTAAAGTTGGTCCCCATTGGTAGCTTACATTAGACTTAGACTCATCTGTGTTTGTGAACTAGAAATCCAACACAATGGGTTGAGAAAAATACCGATCATTTCTGGATTGGGCTCTTAGCTGCTACTAGTAGGAGCAGCTTTAGGTCCTTCAAACTAGCTTAGGATGAATTTTCCTCACTCAACTCAGAAACCATCCGTCTTTACCTTAAAATAGAGAATATTTCCCATTAGGTTGCTTCTAGTGTCTAAGGGCAAACCATGAAGGGATAATGAAATTTGAAAGAGAAAGCACTAGAATTTTATTTCCCGTAAGTTGAACTTGGCTTAAACAGTACATGAGAGTGGCTGGCTAAATTCACGCACTTTTCCTATGTATCACATTAATGGTGATTGTTGATGTAATGGTTAGTAATTGATATTCTTTATTTATTTTAATCGATGAGTAAAGATGTCTAATCTTTTATATACTCCAACCACACAGTTCTATGACAAAGATGTTGCTCAAAACCACATAATGCACCATATGGTCGTAGGTCCTTGTTGTAGCTTATCTCTGGGGATTTAAGTATTTCTAGCCAGCAAATTCTTTTTATCACCATTGAATTTTGGGCAGCAGCAAATCTTATTCCTGAAATCTTGCCATTATCCTACGCTGGCACGTCACCTAAGTCTTCTGCTTTATGTGAGCTTGTGTTGTTGCTTTACCTTTGTAATAAGAACCTTTGTCTCCAGGAGAATATGTACCTGTCAATTATAGACGACGAACTACTATAAAGTCTAATTTACGGGAATATGATCTTGCCCATTATATTCAGATATTCACTCAGTACATCTGCAAGGTAGATTGTTTTTACTGTCCGTTAAGGCATAGTAATTAACACAAGCAGCAGACTGCAAATGTCTCTGGTAATTCTTTGCAGATCAGTTGGCATTTGCTAGAAACTCCTGTTAAGTCACCAGTTGGAATTACTGGTGCACTTTCTGATGGTGCACCAACTTCCAATGACATCAAACATATCATCCCTGCATTATGTTATTCTATCTCAATATGAATTAGAAAGCTTCATTCTGCTGAGGGAGTTGTAGTCTCCTCTCTGTCATTGTCTTCTTGAGTCACGTAGTGCTAATGGAGTTTCCATATATCCCTCGTCTTTTATTCCTGGCTGGCTTTTTTGGTTCATTCATCTTGACTACCATTGGTCATTTATGAATAGGGTAGTTCTTTTGGACTAGCACTTGTTTAGCCACTCTCATTTGCTTCAATGAAGGCTATTTATCATTTCTCACACGCTGGTTATCAAAATTTGGTTTAACTTCTTCCTAGTTTGCGGCTGTGGATGTTTGCCAATTCACGAGTGTTTCGGGTTTGCGGAAATAAAAGAAGATTGGTGGGTGGTATGTGCTTCTGTATATGGTCCTTGCCTACTGTCTAAATATATGAGAGTCAAAATAATTCTTGCTGAAAATATCATAACTAAACAAAAGAAAGTGACAACAAGCACATATTCTTAAGCAAAGATTCCAGACATGGACATGAAGTCTCGCAGTCGCATCTCTTTTTTTTGGGTCAAACAGTTGCATCTCTCTTTGTTCCTGAATAATCCAATTCTTGCTTTGGGGAACAAAAGGCTCTATGTTGTTTGAGTGATGCCCTTAACATGAGAGACATGTTCTATCACGTTGTTCTAACCATTTGTAGTCTGCAGTCATTCATCATACAGATTGCTTTTGCTTATGTGTTTCTGGAAAATGTACACATTACATTCATGTACTTGTTTGCTTGTTTCTGCTATTTCTTATTTCACGACATATCGAAGTGTTTATTAGCGAAAGGTATTGGTTGGAAGATTTTGGGATGTTGCTAAGTTGTACTTATAATTCTTTCTGGAGTTTCATTGAAATAAAACTACAGTCATGACCTTGTTGTCTTCATAATCTTATCTTTTCAGTTAATGCAGTTGGATACAATGGTGAAGAGAGTGAAGATGTAGATATGGCGGCTACAAGCCACGAGCAGATCAGAATGCGACTTTTGTATCTTGCGTCGTCTATGAATTTCTTGTTCGAGTAATTTATGTTTAGTTGCTTATATGTCAATTTGGAAGTAATTTCGGCTCGAGTCCGAGCATTCGATTTGTATTATCCCCACGTGCCATTGTGTGCTTTCCTGGTTTTTCCCAGAGCGTGAATTAAGAATTTGATTGTTGCTGTTCTTCGTTGTTCTTGAAACTGTTTTATACAGTGAGATCAACCGCAGCATGAATTGTGCAGATTGAGCATTTGCCACAAGCCAAAATCACATGCCTTGGCTGATGACCCGTTTTCTTTTATTTTCGGGGAAAAAGTTACAAAAAATTCTCAAACAATGCCCATTATAATATACGTACCCTATACTTTTTCGGGTAAAAAAAAATCCCAAACTATGCATTCTTATATACATTTAGTACTTTTTCTTGGGACATAAATTTCAAAATTTGTACTTATGTGACATTTATTTTCTATTAATGTTCTATTAGATGATTTTTAACCAAAATGACATTAGGGGTGAGCAAAAGGATTTGTTCGGACTGGTTAGAATTAGTCGATTTTGGGCGGTTTTGTTGGGGCACCAGTCTGATTCCCGGTTTCGTGCAATTGGAAACAATGAATTTCAGTCTAGTTCTCGGCTTCAGGTTTGGAACTGTCTATCCAAATCACCTGTACTAGATTGAGTTTTTATTATTTTCAATTTATATTTTTTATAACAAACAAATGTGAAAAATTATTAATATCTTCACAGATCTTTCATGCCTCTTAGTCTCTTTCATGTCTGAAACAAAACTCTAATCCCTCTCGCTCACGCCTCCTCCATTGATCTTCTTGCCCTCGCTCGACAAATTTGTCACGTTGATGAGGACTCATTTGCTTCCATTGCTAAATCAATAGAATTATCAAAATATCTCCAACAATGGAAATTTTCCCAAAGACATCCCTAATTATCTCTAACATTGAGAATACAATTCCTATTGCCACGGAATTTTCCTTCATGGTAATTGCCACAATTACTTGGTTGTTTGAGTGATTGCACTTGATTGCATGAATGAATGAAAATCGACACCATGAATGTTGGCCAAACAAGTTGATTCGCATTTTTTTAGAAAAATCAGTTAACACATATCGTCAATTGTGCATCGGCCAATGGTCGGCTGTCACATATCATGTCGACATTATTTGCCTTCTGACGTTCATGTAGAAATTTTTTTAAAGGTTCTTATTAAGAGAACTTTGATGGAGGGTAAATGTATCACACAAGTACAAATTTAGGAATTTCTGTGTCACAAAAAATAAGTCTTTGATAAATATGTCATAGTTAGTTGTTTACCCTTTCATTCTCCCTGCCAAACTTCATATCTTTGCTTTGAAGGAAGTTCTTTATCTACATATAAAGCCATATAGATATGCAGTGGAGGATGCTTCTGCTGTCATACAATTAATGCTTGTGTATATATGCATGTATAGCACTTACGAAGGGATCTTGTGGGCGCAGTTGAGATAACTTTGTCAACAGGGGATCTTGCAGGCGCAGTTGAGATAATTTTATTGACAATTGCGTATCATGTGACTTGATGATATTGATGCGCGATGATCGCGAAATTGATTTCCATGATAAAGACTTGATACGAAATGTCATGACAAAAAAACCTACGTGGAGGATAAGGATCGACGATTAACACACGAGTCTAGAGAAATAAACAACCGATGTCGCATCAACGTCATTCTGAAATCGATATGCATGAAACGTTGACAGAGATTTGATCGATTGAGCTATGTTGACACAAAATGATAATGCATTCAATAAGCACTATCTTATCGTGCCATTATAAAAGCATTTGGGCTAGCTGTACTTGAATGCCAGAATCGAACAAGCACGAGTAATGTTCCAGCTCAATTGTGCAGTCCTTGTCCAGCACGAAAGACCAATAAAGAACGATTCGTGCATTTATTTTGGTGAGTTGTTCGATTATTTCCATTGGCTTACTTAAACTAAATTTGAAAGTCAAAAAATATTTGTAATTGTCGCTTTCACCATAGATTAAAGAAAGAATGGTGACATCATCGATAATTCAGGGGGTTGCTGACGTATCCATCATGCCGGACGAAATAATGAAACAAGATGCAGATTCGCAATATAGTGACATTACAAAAATGACAACAGCGTGTAGAACCAGACGCATACGAAGAAGTCCAAACTTGGTTCACATGGATTTGGATATTAACAACAGAAGATGATGCACGAACAGCTCAGACACCAACATCAAACCAATGATTGAAGGGTTACAGTCATCTCTCTCTCTCTCTCTCTCTCTCTCTCTCTCTCAACTTCTACTCAGACTTCTGTTCAAGTGAGGATGGCCAAGGTCTGCTCTGAAAATGGTTCAAGAAGTGATCCAAAAGTGACAAGTGCATTGGGGGACTTTCTCAAGACAGCATCATTTTCTCAACCTCAAGACAGTGAGCCTTCAGCCACTTTCTAGGCATTTTCCACTGCCCATATTACAGCAAAATGCTTGCTAGTGACAAGGGATCCATTTTCAAACAATGCCTGGATAATCAGATTGTGGTCTAGCAGCGTGCTTTGGCATGAGCATTTTACAACAGTATGGGTAAAAGAGAAAAATAAAAATCGACACTCCCTGCAAATCATCAGAAACTGCACCCGTCTCATTAGAATATGTGAAAAGAAGCAACCACTTTATTACATGTGTACAAGACAGGGTATCGACGAGTTGTATATGAAACAGTATTGCAAGAGAAGCAACAGGAAGGGGGGCCGAGAAAAGCCGATATAAGCATACATATATATATCACAGGGTCTGATTGGTCCTTTAAACTATCACAGCTTTTCTACAACAAGCTTTGAAAGAAGAATGAAGTTACTACGTGACGACGCACACCCTGTCCCATGGAACTGGGCCCTAAACTCCCATGTTCCATGCTACATCACCCTCGCAATCAAGAACTTGTCATTTTTATCATAACTCATCATAACCTCGGAATTCCACCTTCAAATCCTTTATATTTCGCCCTGATGGACTGCGCTGGCATGAGCATCAGTAGTTCAAAGGGCCATGGAGAGTGCACCTGTCAGTGAACTTCTAGAGTATATGTTCTTCACTACAATATATATTCACATGGTGTGAGATGATAAGTTCAAAAGACTACAAACTCAGGAATAGAACATCATTTTCTATAACTGATGTAGTCATTGCAAGCATATTCCTGAGAAAATTAACGAGCAGATGCATCTCGTTATCAAAGCCTAGAACAGAAGTAAGAGACTTGCCGTATAGGGCCACCCAAAAAGTACATTGCATACACAGCACATTTTGGCTCAGTAGAAGCTGCATTGGCTACTGCTAGCACAGACAAAATTGTGGTTTGATCCTTGACCCTTGTTCCCCTTTACACAATCGGCTTACCCTGAAAATACAAAAGGGTTCACCTATAGGTGAGATGGCAAAAATATTCATCTATAAGATAGCAATAGCGTTATTACGGGTGCTCAAACCCAAAAGATTGGTTAACTACAATCAAAGATGGATATCAGGTTGCACATCATCTTGCACAGTGCACAGCCTCAATATCTCCAAGTCAAAGACAAATAAACATACTCTACCAAGTTGAGAGAATATTCGAATCTTAAAGACAACTAAGCAGGAGTTTGGAAGAGCTTCCTGGGCAGCAGCTTCTTCCAACAAGGTGCAGCAACTACGTGAAAGTATTTAGCAAGTAAGTAGAAGCTAAAATACCCTTACCAAAACAAAAGAAGAGACAATTATAAACCCAGGCAGACCAACGAGAATTGGCATACAAATTTTATTGCCGTTTTCACTACCCCAACTCCCATATTTTAAAACTTTTCTTCAAACTAATATCTGAATAAAAATGTCACCACAGGAATTTCATATTCACTCACGAAGAGAATGACAAATCCTCTGACCACAAAAGGGACTGCTATATTCGCTTTAAAAACCACCAGTCCCTAAATTGGCGGTTGAAAGTGCTTCTTTTAAGTTCATTTCCGAAAAGCTGTACCAACTCTACTTAGAAATCATGCACAATTGACGATCTGAAAACATCGAAATCTACAAGAGGGCTACTGAATATTCACTTGAGCCGAATGGCCACATCAAAAATCCAATAATTGAAAGAGCCATCAAAGAAAGTAATTAGAGATGTATTATCCAATCTTAAATCTAGACATAGGAAGGAACCAGTCAGCTAGTAAGGGTGCATTCAGGACGAGATGATGGTCAACCCGCATCCCAAAGAACGCCAAACACAACAATTTATGTAGCAATTACTTCATAAATTAATATTCCAAACGAGTCAGGCAGCGAACTGACTATACCAATACAGAAACAATATGCAAAGCAATAATACATCCATGGTGCAAACCAGGAAACATGAAGAAAACAGACCATCAGGGACGTACCTGAAATTCCCTGGGACTATCAGAACGAGTTCATCTCCAGGCAGTATGTCCTCCTTTTCACTAACATTCTAGCCGCAGTTCCATAAGGCTCCTCAAATGCAGTCGTAATCCAGGGACCATCCGCCATGTCCATCTTCGACCCAGACTGCTCACTAGGCCTTATGGCAACCAAAGTTGCCCCTTTCAGCACAACCCCATCGGGCATTTCCAAGTGCGGCGCATACCAGAGCCTCATATTGAGCGCAGGCACCAATGTCCTCTTCGAAGATAAAGAAGCTGATAATGGTTTCACCCTCAGCTCCTCGAGCTGCTCTCTGTTCATGCACAGCACTCCTTGCCCATCAGCATCCGTCAGAACCAAGCTATCGAGAGTCTTATGCTCCGCAATTATGGGCTGCAATAAGTAGTGCCTTGCAGATGCGGCAATCAAAGAGCTTATAGTCCAAACAACCCTCAATTTGAGGCCTCCATTTGTGTAGAAGGACTCGGGAATAATTCCGCTATCGTCGTTGGCGCAACCCGCATCTGTTCCATTCTCAAAACCCATGAAATTCTTCAATGGCCCCGGCCGTAGAACCGAAGAAGCACCCAAAATCACGCAATTGTCAAGCGTAGACCCAAAATCCGCCCTCCACTTCAACAGGATCCCACCATCAATCCCCAACTCTCCACTCGGCAACTCGATGCGAAGGAACCGAATCTCGTTGAAATTCTTCAAGACCTGAGTAGGAGAGTGGTGAGTGACGCCACCCTGGTCCATCTCGCCGTCGCATTCGCTCCCGACGGCCAGGGAGGACGACGACGAGGAAGAGGAAGGGCCCGACTGGGCCCCCCTCCTCGCCCCTCCGGAGAACAAGCCGAGCGCCTGGAGGGGCTTCACTATGTTGCCCAGGACCAAGCGGAAGAAGCTCGCGAGCGGGTTGCGCCCCTTGTCAGAGAGGGCGGGGGAGGCGGACTCGTCGTCGGAGATGACGCAGTCGACGCGGACGAGGACGGTGTCGACCTGGGGGACGAGCTGGCGGAACCGGCGGGAGACGACGCCGCAGCGGCCGAGGGCCTTGACGTCAGCGACCCGGTTGAAGACGAGGAGGAGGAGGGGGTCGGGGAGGCGGTCGAAGTGGTCGACCTCGGCCGGGGCCGGGGCCGGGGCCGGGGCGGGCGCGGGGTGGACCCGGGAAGGTTTCGGATCCGACGGCCTCGTGGGGGGCGGCGACATCCTCGGCACGGATCGGCGGCGGCGGCCGCACCGGAGAGATCGCGGGGGTCGTCAAGCGGTCGGCCGCGGCGGATCTGGCGACGGCATCGCGGGCGCCGATTCGGGAGACGACGGGGCACGAAACCGAGAGAGAGAGCGAGAGAGAGAGAGAGAGAGAGAGGGGAGGGAGGAGAGAGAAGTGCTTACAGTTGCAGGTGAAGAGAGAGAGAAGCGACAGAGTGAGAAAGCTCGAGGATGGAGAAGGGAGATCCAGGCCAAGGAAACGACTTTCTAGAGAGAGAGAGAGAGAGAGAGAGAGAGAGAGAGTGATTATGGAAGATGATGCAGGTGACGAGATGAATGTGAGCTGGTTTTGGTCGAGTGGAGCTGGCGGAGGAGGGGGTAGGCGGGTGGAGCGGGGGGCTGGAAACGGGTCGGGGTCGGGTCTCGATTTTATTCGTTGGGATAAAGTGCATTAAAGGTCTTAAAATATGTCGCGAAAGTACAATTAAACCCTAAAACTTTCATAATGCGCAATTAAGTTCTGAAAGCTTGTTACGAAACTGCAATTAAATCCTAAAACTTTCAAAAAGTGTAAACAAGTCTTAAAAATTATCAAATTGATTCGATTAAATCCTTCTATTGATAATTGCACTTTTTGAAACTTTTAGAACTTGATTTACACTTTCGTGATAAGTTTTAAAATTCGATTGTACTTTTTGAAAGTTTTAAAACTTGATTTCATTTTTGTGATAAATTTTAGAACTTGATTGCATTTTTTTAAAATTTTAAGACTCAATTGCACTTTCATGATATGTTTTAAGACTTTTAATATACTTATTATTTATTTATTTATTTATTTACTTATTAGTATTCGAGACATCGCTGCTATAACTCTCTCCCATAGGGATAAGTATGGAAAATCTCCCCCTTGATTTCCTGTTTGTATTTACTGAATAAACAATTTCTGTTTTTATCCCAATTTTAGAATTTGGAGAGGCACCCATTTGAAATTTACGTAACTGCACTAATATTTTTTGGTAAAAAAAGTAAAAAAGAAATCTCGAGTTACTCCAGAGCATGTGTTTTAGCAAAATCTCGAGCCATCGAAAAGTCATTTTCTCTCCCTCTTTCCCTAGTTTGTCTTCTTGTCTTCTGCAAGCTTCAGTTATGGTCCTCCCCTTCCCCTCTTGTTGATTTTGTCTGAGTTTTTTTTTGTATCTTTTCTTATTTTTTCTTCTCTCCATATCTAGATGCGTGAGCTCTCTTCTCTTGGTATAGTTTTAGATACGAGAGTCTGGACTTCTCCAATTTAGTTCTTAATTTAGAAGCTATTTTATCTTGATTTAAATCTGAGAATTTAATAATGTTTATTTGAAAATTCGATACCCTCGTGCTTTGCTCGTGTATAGGTCTTCTACCTTTAGTTTCATTGATGATCGTAAGAACTCTGGTGTTTCGCTAAATTACTAAGATTTGCTTTTTCAAAAGCTAGATCTATTTTCATTCAGTATTTTGATTGTCTCTGTACGGCGATGGTATAGAGAAAGCCAAATCTAGGTGCACACTGACAGCTGGCATAGTCGTAGTTATTGGAGAATGAATTTCTGACATATGCTCATCACTAACGATGATACAAGATCTAGTGTTCGGGCCTAGATTGTTTTGCTTGACGGATGAATGTGTGCACCTTTGCTTTGTCGATCTTTTTTGTTTTTTGGATTTGATTTTATTTTTTAGTATCATGGGTTTTGTTCTACTTCGATCTGCTTTGCCATGAAAATCCATGTAGTTTTCATGTATCATTTTGAGTGATGAATACAGTTGTTTTTGCGACTAAAAAAAATATGTGTTAGCGTAAGTGTTGAATACTTTTTTTTAATGATTGTTCGATTTGAAATCTCTTCAATTTTATATTTATTTTTTACACCGTAGGCTTTATAACCGAAGATGTATGATGCATAAATATTGCATAAATGGTTGTAATTTTAAAATCGAAGAGGCTTATTGTATAGTTCTTGTAAAATAATTTATATATTAAAAGAAAATTTATGATCATTACCCGTACCCGACTTGTTTGTGAACTGAAAACTAGATTGTGAGTCGGTTTTATAAACTAGTTCTTTTTTTACCCGACTGGTTTGTGAGTCGGTTTAAAATTTCATGTCAAAATCATAGAAAGTTAACGGGACAAGGTCCTAAAATCATCTCGCTTTGATTGCGGATAAAAAAAAAACCTATTTTTTATGTGCTTATTTCATATATTTTTACTTTGAAAAGATAGTGGTTAGTTTGGGGAAAATTGTCCAAAAAGTGCTAAACTTATTACATTTTTACCAATTAAATTATAATCCTTTTAATTTACTAATCTTTTTTATCCGTTCTACTTTAACCCTCAACTTATTTTCAGACTTTTGTCCTACCTCTTACAGGATGTGGGAGTTGAAACCCACATCTGAAATTGCACGTCCCCATCTCTAGCCACCTTTAGAAGGTGGGGATTCGAACTTCTCACATTTCCCTTCTCAAGTAGGAAGGGCGGGCACTAGGGCAAACCCTAGTGGTTTTTCAATTTTACTAATTGAGTTGTAAACCCTTTCACTTCTTGTCAATTGAGTCCATTCAGCTTATTTTGGCTGGAAATTGTTAACATGGACATAGGTCAGCCTAAGTGGCGCTGACATGAATAATTTTTAAATATTTTTATTTTCATTTTTATTTTTTCCTTTTTTCTTTTATTTCCTCCCTTTCTTCCTCCTCCAGCCGGTTGATAGGCGTCAACAACTTGCTAGAGGGGAGGGCAAGCCTCGTCCCTGCAGGTCACTAGCGAGGGCGAGCCTTGCCATCGCTTGGCGAGGCTCAACCTTGTCAGATCTTGTGAGGCTGACACCGTTGCTTACGAGGGCGAGCCTCGCCATCATTGGGCGAGGCTCAAGCTCATCAAATCTGGTTAGGCTGACCTCGTCAAATCCGGTGAGGTTGAGCCTCGCTGTTGGTCGCGAGGGCGAGCCTTGCTATGGCTGGGCTAGGCTCGATCTTGCCAGATCTCGCCCAGCCATGGCGAGACCGAGCCTTGCTAGGGGTAAGGTTCGCTTGAGGCTGGCAAGGTCAACCTCGTCGGCCCTTCCCTCTAGCTGGTTGTCAACGCCTGGCAATCGGTTGGAGAATGGAGAAGGAAGAAGAGAGGAAAAAAAAATAAAAAATAACAAATATTCAAAAATATTAAAATATTATTGAAAATTATTTATGTCAGTGCCACGTAAGTCGACTGACGTCCATGTCAGCACTTTCCAGCTAAAATTGATTGGATAGACTCAATTGACAAAAAGTTAAAAAGTTTAGGCTCAATTGACAAAATTGAAAGGTTTAAGATTGAATTGGCAAAAATACGATAGGCCTATGACTTTTTAGACAATTTTCCCGATCAATTTGTGAGTAAAAGCAAAATTACATGGTACAGGGTTATAAGGTTAGCTCTCCTCCTTTGTATGGCATCCTTTTGATACCAAATTTTGCATTTAGCACATTGAAAACAATTATCAAAATCATATAATAAAATAAGAATGCAATTATATTTTCCGGAGGACATGATCATGTGAGAAGTTCACGTCCTTTTAGCATGACTCCTTGTGACGTCCTTGTATTTATTTATTTTTCTGAAAATTGTGATTATATGACGACATGCCAAATACCCCTAGGTCCAAATTAGGAGTGAGTATGGTTCGGGCGGATGGTTCCCGACATGGAATTGGGAACCGCCCACTAAGGACCGATTCTGAGAAATTGAAATAGGAAACTGCCCGTTGGTTCCGTGGATTCACCCGAAAACTGGGCCGGAACCGATCCTACCAAGTTTCATGTAAATGGAGGTGACCGAGAGTGAAAGATGGAGGTAATGAACAACTAAAAGCGCAGCCGTGGGTTGATGAGAGTTGAGAGTTGAGTTTTAGATTAGGGATTTTATGGTTTTCATTTTTCTAAAAATGTTTTCTTTTTTTTTGGTTGAAATTTTTCTAAAAAACTCTATATATATATATATTTATTACCGGTCCGGTCCAGGTGGAACCGAATTGGAATCGGACCGATACTCATTGGTTCTGCCAGACTGGTCCTCATAGGAACCGCTGGTTCTGGTTCGGTCCGGTCCGGTCCGATTCCGGCGGTTTCCGGTTTCTTTGCACACCCATAGTTCAAATCACACATATGCATGTGCAGTTGACTATATGTCGACTTTTTTAATATGGGCGAACACTATTATTCATATTCAGACATGTGTATTACGTCATTTTTGGATGCATGTAAACTAGTTTATTAAAGAAAAGAGCATTAGCTAAGCTATGCTTATCGAAGTCCCTAATTTTGTACGTGACTTCATGTTTGATGCAGAAAAAAGAAGTTCAGAGTGCTGGGTATTGTGAATTAAAGTTAAAAAGGTTCATGCTTTTTTATTTTTTCCTCTTGTAACTTTAGGCCTTAGTTGATTGATGGACATTTCATATATTAAACACTTCAATGGTCACTTTTTGAACTAGGGTTTTGCTGGAGACTAAACAAAAGTATAATTCATAATTCTCATGGTGGGAAAAGAGTACCAAAAGAAGTAAAAAAAATATATTGCATTGATACTAATTCAGTCATCAATCTTTTAATTGAACAACTTCGTTTTAAACCTTTTCACATTGATACAAATTCAATCCATCAGACCAATTTAGTCCGGAAATTACTGACGTGGACGATAGCCGTCTTGCGTACTTGGTACAAATTCAGTTTTAAATATTTCAATTAGATCAATTTAGTCCTAAACCTCTTCAAATTAGTACCAATTCAGTTGATCCGCCTAATTTAAGCGGGAAATCGTTGACGTGGAAGCTAGCTGTCCTGTAGGACTGTATTGGTACCGGTGTAAAAAGGTTTAGGACTTAATTTGTATAATTAAAAGGTTTATAATTGGATTAATATTAATGCAATAGGTTTATGACTTTTTTGGTACTTTTCCCTTCTCATAATTGTACCCTTGAATATTATGTTGGGCTCGATACAAGAGAAAGATCGATGGAGTTAGAAAAAGAGGAAAGATTTGAAGGTGCGCCGCAAGAAAGCCTTATGCAAAAGTTCAAACGAAAAAATGAAAAGAAAGTCCGACAAAAAAAAAAGTGAAGGAAGAGATTTGAAAAATCGATAAAGTTAAAAAAAGAGAGGACAGATTTGAAAGTGTGTTATAAAAAGTTTGATTCAAAAGTTTAAACTAATAAGTAAAGGGATACTATGCGCATATAGCATACTAAGTAGAGCTTGATTGTGATATTATGTTAGAAAGTCCAACTCAGAAACCTAAATTAAAAGGTGGAGGGAGATTGTATGTACATAAAAAGCATATAAACTACACAGATAGGCGATGCGGGATACCTTAAAAAGTACTTCAATTCATAGGCGTAAAGTGCAATCATCACAATGCTCAATATATAAGTACTTTGCGGAAAAAAACGAATGATGGGTACTTTCCTGTGAAACGAGCATAACCTTGGTACGCCAGCACTTCGCCTTCGATAAATCAGTTGGTACTTGGTAAGTACAAGTTTTGAGTACAACCCAAGTTGATGGTTTCGAGTGAATTTTAGGACTATGGCAACCCCAACCGAAGAAAGATATCTTATGCAGACAAACAAGTAGAACCGAAAGGGAACGGAGCGCAAACGATTGCGATCCCCGTGAAGCAATGTGTCAAAAACTCAATTGCAAGAAAAGCAATAACTTCTCCCTCTATCTCTCTCTCTTTAGAAAACTCTATTATTGCCTGTATTTATTGCGAGTATTTAAAGTCGATAGCAACGGCGGATGGTAGCACATCCTTTTACATTACCGGTTTATCGTTAATTGAGACAATAAATGTGGCGGTGTCGACGTCGAGTAACAGTGTTTACTCGTGTCGGAACTCGCGAGCCCCTGTTTGAGTGAGAGCGATGTTTGGCCATGGAGGGCTACCAGAGCGTCCATACCGTGGAAAAGCCAAACCTTTGTACGGAACTTTTTCTAGGAGAAGAATGCTAGGCAACAACATTTCGCCGATTTTGGTACAGCATTGCTTTTCTGGTGATGTCGAGGGCACAGACCATACGAAAATTATTTCTTGGGCCGACACCATAAAAAATCTCGAAAATTGATATATTTGTACCATATTTACCATAAATTAATTTTTGTATCATAAAAATAATTGAATTGATACACGTGACACATCTAATCAAAATTAATTTTCGTATCACGTAAAATCCTAAACTAGTGTACTAGTGCCACATATATTCCAAACTAATTTTTATATCACAAAAAAAATCCCAATTCACCAAAATCTTAGATTGGGAAATCTTCCATTATCTAATTCTGCACTAAGACTCGAGTTTCAAAAATCTGCCAAAATCCCTAATTTTTTGTGGCACGAAAATTAGCTTGGGGGTAAATGTAGCATGAGTATACCAGTTTAGGATTTTTTACGAGACAAATTAGTTTAAGTAAACCTGGCATGAGTTTTGGGTTTCTGGTTGTATTAACCCAAAATATTACTAGTAAAGCCGATAGTTTTAATTGTATGTATTGATGTATTAGACATATGATATGCTCACGTATTAAGCATGTAATGTTAGGATATTTAAATATTAAACCACGCCTTCATTTATTAATTTAGGCTTTTAGAACAGCGGTCCCACAAAATTTTCTATATAATACCTACTAATTAACAAAAAAATTGCATAGAATCTTGATTTCCCATATTACAATTAAATACACTAACAAGACTTGGACTGGTGCAAGTACGAGATAGCTTTTTAGTACTCATTTAAAATGTGAAAATTACCGCATATCGATCATTTTTTTTTCTTTTCCAACATGTAATAATCCTTCTTATGAGATAAATATATCTTTTTCCTATTAATGATTGTGAACAATAAGAAGACAAGTGATATCGGTACCTACATGCTATGAAGTTACCTCGATAGAATATTTAAATATTAAATTACATATTTATTTAACAGCTTAAGTTTTTAGTAGCGATCCCACAAAATTTCACGTGGTATTAAAGCATTAGGTACCCGCCAAAAAGATAGGCAAAAAGGTATAGTTGGCAGTGATTCCACAAAATCTTATATACCCGAGGACCATACCTTTGGAATAATGTGCCTTCAAAAATTAAATTTAAGACTTTAACATTGGCCATTTTTATACTAAACTTTTTTTGTGGGAGAGGAACGATAGACAACGAAATTTCATTCAATACAAATTTTTTTGGGTGATATTAGTTGAAACCAAAAAATAAAACTAGTTAAATATTTCACGTTTTCCAATTTTGCGCTTCCAAAATTTCATATTTCATTGGAAATAATGTTTCGTAAAACCGTATTTTCCTCCATAGCTCATCGAGAACACTTCCTTGAAAAGATCTTCTGATTGAGGATTCGCAAACATAGACATTTGTTCATATTTATTTTTCAGTCAATTTTATGAGTGGCCGATATTTGTAACTTGTAACCTCTCAATTAGAGCACGGTTGAAGGAAACTCTATTATGACCAAAAAAGGAAACTCTATCATTGGGAATGATAAAAACATATAATTATTTTAACAGATGTGAAAGCAATTCAAGTCTTGTTGCCCACCTCAGTCCTAGAAGTAACAAAACATGTTTGGTTCCAAAAGATATTGATAAGTTAATAATTGCAATTGAAGCAAAAAGGTTATAATTGAGAAAGTCAGAGGAATATTGAATTCGATTATCGTCTATTAATTTCATCGTATATTTCATCTATACTTCCTCTCTCCCTCTTCTGTCTTCTTGTCTTCTTCAACCTTCAGCCACGACCCTCCCCTTCTTCCTCTTTTGTTGATTTTGTTTGAGTTTTTTTATATCTTCTCTTTTTTTTTCTTCTCTCCTGATCTAGATGGGTGGGCTCTCTTCTCCCAGTCTAGTTTTAGATATGAGAGTTTAAACTTTTCCGATCTAGTTCTAAATTTAGGAGCTATTCTCCCCTGATTTAGATATGAGATTTTAATAATGTTTTTTGGAAATTCGATACTCCCGTGCTTTGTTCGTGTAGAGGTCATTTACCTCTAGTTTCAATGATGATCATAAGAGCTTTGGCGTCTCGCTAAACTACGAGGATTTGCTTTTCCAAAAGTTAGATATGTTTTCATTAAGTGTTTTGGTTGTCTCCGTACGACGATAGGTATAGAGAAAGCCAAACCTAGATACACATCGCCAACCGGCATAGTCGTAGTTATTGGAGAATGAATTTCCAATGTATACTCATCATTAATGATGATACGAAATCTAATGATCGAGCTTCGATTATTTTGCATGACGGACAAATGTGTGCACCCGTGCTCTGTTGATCCTTTTTGTTTTTTTGGATTTGGCTTTATTTTGTAGTATTTTGGGTTTTGTTCTACTTCAATCTGTTTTGCCATAAAAGTCCTTAATAGTTTTCATGTATCCTTTTGATCGATGAGTACAATTTTTTTTCGACCAAAAAGACATGTTTTAGCCTAAGTGTTGAATAATTTTTTAATGATTGTTCAATTTAAAATCTCTTCAATTTTATATTTAGTTTTTACACCGTAGGTTTTATAACCGAAGATGTATGATGCATAAATATTGCATAAATGGTTGTAATTTTAAAATCGAATAGGCTTATTGCATAGTTCTTGTGAAATAATTTATATATTAAAAGAAAATTTATGGCCATTACCAGTACCCGACTAGTTTGTGAACTGACAACTAGATTTTTTTTTTTTTGGTCGAAAACTGACAACTAGATTGTGAGTTGGTTTTATAAACTAGTTTTTTTTTTACCCGACTAGTTTGTAAGTCGGTCTAAAATTTTGTGTCAAAATCATAGAAAGTTAACGGGACAAGCGTCCTAAAATCATAAAAAAAAAACCTATTTTTTTATGTGCTTATTTCATATATTTTTACTTCAAAAGTTAATGGTCAATTTGGGGAAAATTGTCCAAAAAGTGCTAAACTTATTGCATTTTTGTTAATTAGTTATAAACCTTTTAATTTTACCAATTGAGTTATAAACATTTTCACTTTTTGTCAATTGAGTCCATTCGATTTATTTTAGCTGGAAATCACTAATGTGGACGTTGACTGGCATACATGATGCTGACGTGGATAATTTTTAATATTTTTTCCTCCCCTTCTTTCTCCTCCAGCCTGTCGCCAGGCTTCGATAACTTGCTAGAGGGGAGGGCCAGCAAGGTCGACCTTACCTACCTTGGGCAACCCTCGCCCCCGACAGCCAATGGCAAGGGCGACCCTCGCCATTGCTAGGCAAGGCTCAACCTCATGAGGCCGACCTTGCAAGATCTAGCGAGGTCCAGCCTTGTTAGGTTGAGCTAGGCTTAACCTTGCCGGATCTTGCCTAGCCATGGCCAGAAGGGCCAGCGGGCGCAAGGCTCGCCCAAGGCTAGCAAGGTTGACCTCCTTCGCCTCCCCTCTAGTTGGTTGCTGACGCCCGGCAATTGGCTGGAGAAGGAAGAAGAAAGAAAAAAGAAAGAAAAGAAGAAGAAAGAAAATAAAAATAATAAAAAAATTGAAAAATATTATTGAAAATTATCTATGTTAGTGCCATGTAAATCGATCGACGTCCATATTAGCACTTTTTGGCCAAAATTGATTAGATTGACTCAATTGGCAAAAAGTTAAAAGGTTTATGATTCAATTGGCAAAATTGAAAAATTTATTATTGAATTGGCGAAAATGCAATAGGTTTATGACTTTTTGGATAATTTTCCCTGTCAATCTGTGAGTTAAAGCAAAATTCCATGGTATGGGGTTATAAGGTTGGCTCTCCTCCTTTATATGACATCCTTTTGCTACCACATTTTGCATTTAGCTCATTAAAAACAATTATCAAAATAGTCTAAAAAATATTAATGCAATTATAGTTTTCCGGAGGACATAATCATGTGAGAATTTCACATCCTTTTAGCATGACTCGTTGTGACGTCCTTGTTTTTATTTATTTTTCTGAAAATTGTGAATATATGACAACATGCCCAATAGGCCTTGGTCTAGATCACGCATATGCATGTGCAGTTGACTATATGACGACTTTTTTTAATATGCGCGAACACTATTTTTAATATTCAGACATGTGTATTACGTCATTTTTTGTATGCATGTAACTAGTTTATTAAAGAAAAGTGCGTTAGCTAAGCTATGCATATTGGAGTCCCTAATTTTATAGGTGACTGCATGTTTGATGCAGAAAAAAGAAGTTCAAAGTTTTAGGTTTTGGGAATTAAAGTTAAAAAGGTTCATGCTTTTTATTTCTTTTTTTCCTCTTGTAACTTTAGGCCTCAGTTGATTGATGGACATTTCACATATTAAGCACTTCAATGGTCACCTTTTGAACTAGGGTTTTGCTAGAGACTAAACAAAAGTATAATTCATCATTCTCACGATGGGAAAAGTACCAAAAGAAGTAAAAAAAACACACTGCAGTAGAACCAATTCAGTCCTTTACCTTTCAATTGGACCAACTTAATTTTAAACCTTTTCACATTGGTACCAATTCAATTTATCAGACAAATTTGGTTCGGAAATCGCTGACGTGGACGATAGCTGTCCTACGTGCTGGGTACCAATTCAGTTCTAAACCTTTCAATTGAACCAGTCCTGAATCTTTTCACACTGATACCAATTCAGTCCATCCGGTCAATTTAGATGGGAAATTGCTGACATGGAAGCTAGCTGTCCTGTAGGACTGAATTAGTACTAATATGAAAAGGTTTATGACTAAATTAGTCCAATTAAAATGTTTAGGACTTGATTAGTACCAATTCAATATATTTATGACTTTTTCGGTACTTTTCCCTTCTCACAATTTTATCCTTGTATATTATGTTGGGCTCGATACAAGAGAAAGATCCATGGAGTTATAAAAAGAGGAAAGATTTGAAAGTGCACCGTAAGAAAGCCTTATCCAAAAGTTTAAACTAAAACGTGAAAAGAATGTCCGACAAAAAAAAAAGTGAAGGGAAAAATTGGAAAGATCGATGGAGTTAAAAAAAAAGAAAAGAGAGATTTGAAAGTGTGCTATAGAAAGTCTGGTCCAAAAGTTTAAACTAATAAATGAAGGGATACCGTACTTATATAGCATACTAAGCAAAATCCGATTATGATGTTATGTCAGAAAGTCCAACTCAGAAACCTAAGCTAAAAGGCGGAGGGAGACCACATGTATATAAAAGGATATGAACCATGCAGACATGCGATACGGGATACCTTAAAAAGTACTTCAATCCATAGGCGGATCCTGGGTTTTCTACATCCTTTTAGAAAACCCCTCCTCAATGCATCCAGATATATGTAGACTCCTCTAAACTTGAATTGGTCCTGACATTGCTCACTCTTGATTACACAGGTGGATCCTGGGTTGGAATCAAGAAGTGCTTGCCAATAACTTCTAAGCATCCGAAATTGCTTATCTTTATTCCCTGTAATCATACTCATTGCTATAGCCCTAGATCTGTAGACCATTGTCTTGGGCAGCTTCAAAACATTCTTTGACTCCATTGCTTTCTTCAGTGAAGTACCCGACCATGTTGGATTATTCTTCAACCTATCATAATACTTGTTTGCCAACCATTTAGAGCTTACTTGATGAACATGTAGTGCTCTATTACATGTATGCACGGGGTTAAAGGTTTTAACTAGTAAAGTATGCTCCCTCTGCACTTTGGAAGCATATATGAGCCAATCACAACCGTCGGAACACACTGATCTTAACTTTTTAGGTGTATTCTTAGTGAACCTCACCCGTCTCTCATTTTTTATGGCATGATTACTAACATTATCAGATAATGTATCTGCATGGAAACTAGTCTCTCCAACCTCCATACGCCTCCCCATTGAACCTTCACCCTCAAAACATCGTACATTTCTTCTATATAATTCATCAAGATTAATAATGTCAAATTCATCTTCTTCAATGCCATCAACACACCTACTATCAGACATGGTATAGTATGCTTATTCACACCCCTCACCTGGTGCAAAATGGAAGCAAAAACAATCAATACGTTTCCAAATCCGTAAATAAATTAAATAGAATCACACCAACTTAAATCTATACACAAAGGAAACACAATTTGCAATCACATCATATTCAAAAGAATCTATCTGTAACGTATAAGTAAGGACAAAAAAAAAGCCTTATACAAAGCAGTGTAAGGAAAAAAATTGTTATCATTTGCAACTTTTGGAAACAACTTTGATGGAAAACTTTAAATCTGATAATGAAATCGGTCCATAAATTGAAAATTTTATTTGAGACTGGTCCATAAATTATACCACAATTACAAATCGCTCCGAGTGGAATACTTGCAACTAGCATTCCAAATAGAGCATGTCTACTCCGCATGAAGCAAACCCAATACATCTTGTCACATAATTTATGAGAAGCCACGCATATTATCAGGACAAATTAAATCGTGGTTTAATAAAAAAAATGGACCAATTTAGGAAACTGACATCCATGGAAACGAATTTAAGAAGGGACAAAACAAACTCTTGCAAAATTTTCTTTAGCGATTGATAAACAGTATTCATTCAATTGCGACCCACCTTTTCTCGCAAAAATTAAGAATGAGCTTTGCATGAAATCTAGTACAAAGAAATTGTAGTCTACTTCCACAATTTAAGAATGTGGTTCATGCAATAAACGATAAAACATGAGATAGTGGGTTCATGAAAATAGTAAAAAAATTGAAATGTATGGACCACGGAGGATGTGAAGGGACCACGGCTTATTCCTTTACAATCAAAAAATGCACTATAAATAATCAACTCATTGTCGTTGCTGCCGTTACTGTACTATTCCACGACATGCCCATGCCTCAACATGTTACTTCAATTATTGCAATTGCCTTCTTTTGGACAGAGGAAATACAAGTTGAACCAATTTAGGAACTAAGAAACGAAAGAAATTTGAAGATTAGAAAAATTAGGGTTTCAAATCAGAGCTCCAATTTGGAAAACTAACCTCGACGGATTCATCCAACGAAAGACACGAACGCTTTGTGTGACTCGTAGGAGAGGTTCTCCGCTAAGGTGAATTCTCTAATCCCTATTTTCATGCCACCCCAAAGAGGTAATCCATGTTCAAGAGATTGTTTGTGCCAAAGAGCCTTCTTCCAACTTCAGAGAGAGAAAACAACGACATTGATTCAGATACAGGTAAATTTGCTTCAATTCTCCAATTTCATATGTTCCCACAACATTAGTAAAGCGACAGAACACATCTGTAACCTCCGACCTAGCACACCGATTCAGCAGATCGCTCCAAAACAAAAGCCAGTCCGCATTGCAAACCGAATCGTTGTTCTTGGACGCCAGAGATTAACAATGAAGATGCATGCAACGAACTTAGGAACACACCGCAAAATAGCATCTCTGGGATGGAGATGAGATCAGGGATCTTTGTACGCATGTTTGACGCTTACGGATTTTGTCCGAATCTAAACATTCATGAGCCAAAAGAGGAACCGAGAGCAAGTTTGGTAAGTGCGAAATCGCAGAGAATGTCGCGGAGGCAGGGAACTTCACCTGTCAACCCTTCGAATGCGAGCACGAACGAAGGATCAGTTCTTGTAGCTGTAGAAGATGGGTGAAGGGAAGACACGATCGCCTGGTCACATGTCATCGCCCCCGCTGCCGATCGCACGCCGCCGACCGGTCACGCGCCACCGGTCACCCACCGCCTCAGTCTTTCAGGTCATCCCTTTCGTTCATCAGAGTGGATGGGGGTTTTTCTTTTTATTAGAAGTGGGTTGGGGTTGGAAAAGGAAAAACACAAGTTTTGTTTTTACAAAATTGTCTTTTCCTTTGATTCAGATTTTATTTGGACAAAACTGCTCTCGCCGAAACAGTAACTTTCTCGCCGACCGGTGAGCATTTGACCAGCCGGCGAAGCCAGACCCTAACTTGACACTAATTGGGCATTTCGGGCCATAATTTGAGACTGATTAGACATTTCAAGTTCTTATTTGACACTATATTCACTTTGGACCCCATTTTAAGAAAATGACTTCACTTTTGGTCATTATTTGAAATTTTCCCCCTTAAAAAGTACTTCAATCCATAGGCGTAAAATGCGATCATCACAACGCTCGATATATAAGTACTTCATAGAAAAAATGAATAATTGGTACTTCCTCGTTTCACGGGCAGAACCTTTATATGCAAGCACTTGGCCTTCGATAAATCGGTTGGTACTTGGCATGTACTGTTTTTTGAGTACAACCCGGGGTAATGGTTTCAGGTGAGTTTTAGGACTATGGCAATCACAAGCAAAGAAAGACATCTTAAGGAGACAAACAAGTAAAAACCGAAAGGAATGGAGTGCAAATGATTGCGATCCCCGTGAAGGCAATGTGTTAAAAACTCAATTGTAAGAAAAGCAATAACTTCTCTCTCTATCTCTCTCTCTCTCTCTCAACCAAACTCTATTATTGCCTGTATTTATTGCGAGCATTTAATGCAAGAAAAAAAAATATCATTTAGACTGAACTTTAGACTGAACTTTCAGAATAGTGTAATTGTGTCGGAAATCACAAAGCCCTATTTGGATTGGAAGCGATATGTGGCCATGGAGAGCTACCCGAGGGTCCGTACCATGGAAAAGCCAAACCTTTAGACTGAACTTTTCTAGGAGAAGAATAGTAGGCAACAGGATTTCAGTACAGCATTGCTTTGCTGGTGATATCAAGGGCAAACCATGCAAGAAATATTTATTAGACTAATATCCTAAAAATCTCAAATTGATATACTCGTGTCACATTTATCACAAATTAATCATTGTATCACAAAAATAACTCAATTGATGCACATGCCACATTAAACCAAAATCAACTTGCACGTCATAGAAAATTCCAAACTGATACACTAGTGCCGCTTTTATTCTAAATTAATTTTGTATACCACAAAAAAATTCTAAATTACCATAATCTTAGATTGGTAAATCTTCTATTATGCTAATTCTGCACTAAGAGCTCCCTCAAGTTTAAAAAATTTGCTAAAATCCTTAATTTTTGGTGGTATGAAAATTAGTTTGAGGTAAATATGACATGAATATACCAATTTAAGTTTTTTGTGACACAAAAATTAATCTGGGGTAAATGTGGTACCAGTGTACCGATTTGAGATTTTTTGTTGTATTAACCCAAAATATTACTAGTAAGATGACAATTTTAATTGTATGTATTGATGTATTTGATAAATGAGAAGCTCACGTATTAAATATCAAACCACACATTCATTTATTAGAATAGTCGTCCCACGAAATTTTTCATATAATACTTGTTAATTGACAAAACAAATAGCATAAAAATAGTGTTTCCCATATTACAATAAAATTTACTAATAACAAGACTTGGATCGGTGCAAGTACGAGACGACTTATCAGCACTTATTTAGAAATACGAAAATTATTGCATATCAATCTTTTTTTTTTTTTCGTTTCCAACATGTGATAATCCTTCTTATGAGATAAATATATCATTTTCCTATTGATGATATTTCATTAATGTGAACAACAAGAGGACGAATGATATCGTTAGCTACATGGTACAAAGCTACCCGAGGTCCATGCCTTTGAAAAAGTGTGCCTTCAAAAATTAAATTGAAGACTTTGACAATGGCCACTTTTACACTAAACTTTTTTTGTGGGAGAGGAATGTTAGACAACGAAATTTCAATTTAATTTTTTTTTTTTTTGGGTGATATCAATTGAAACCAACAAAAGTATTCCTAGTTAACATTTCACGTTTTCCAATTTTGCCCTTCCAAAATTTCATATTTCATCGGGAATAACGTTTCGTGAAACCATATTTTCCTCCATAGCTCGTCGAGAAAACTTCCTCCAACAGATCTAGATCTGATTGAGGATTCGGAAATATAAACATTTGTTCATATTTATTTTTTAGTCAAATTTATAAAACTTGTAAGCTGTAACCCCTCAATTAGAGTACGGTCGAAGGAAACTCCACGATCGGGAATGATCGAAAATACAATTATTTTAACGGATGTGACAGTGATTCACGTCTCGTTGCTCACTTCAGTCCTGGAAGCAACAAAAAATGTTTGGTTCAAAAAGATGTAGATAAATTATTAATTGCAATTGAAGCAAAATGGTTATAATTGAGAAAGTTGAGGGATATTAAATTCGCTTATCATCGATTAATTTCGCCATGTATTACATCAACATTCCCTTTCGTAAGATGATTCATTTGTAAAATTGCTTACATTAGAGCTCAATAGTGTAATTGGGTAAGGATTCTCGGAGAGCAGATGCCGATCCCTTGATGACCATCGGATTAAAAAGAAGTAAATCTCGCATGTGGACTGTAAAACCTTTAAGAGTTTTGTGTTACGACATTTTGCATATGAGTTAAGAAAAAATATGACCCGTTACGATGTAAGTTTCTGTCATTCGGCGAATCATAGAATTACCCCCCCCCCCCGACTAAAACAACCATTTCTCTCTTCAAACATGTTTTTGCGTGCCGAAAAACTAATATGACACAAAAGTAAAAAGGATTAGTAAAACAAACACGGCAATAAAAATTACTTGTGGTCTTCATCCAACACGAAAGTAAAAAGGATTGGTGAAATAAACATGGTAATAAAAATTACTTGCCCTCTACATCCAATTCCTCGTTTATAACTATGCATCACTCAAGGAATTTGCTTGTGTTCTTCATTCCATTCTCGTTACATTTAATTTAACATTTGATTTATTAAAGGTTTATGAACGTACTTATTCATTGATAATTACATCGCATAGTGTACGCCGTATGAGGAATATGATTTCGTGCACTTCAGTATCCGCACTTTTTGAATAGGGCCCAATATGAGATCTCTGCCATCGACGGGAATTACTGATTTGGCATTAACATCATTAGGTAGCCATTAGATGTCTGAATTGGCATTCGACGTGTCGACAGCACTATATATTTTTTTTTTGGCTAGACATTAGCTCTTTGCTTCACAACGATTGTTTTTTTTCAAAAAGAATTCCTTCTTGCCAAAAAAAAAAAAAGTTTCACGATTGCCATCCTCGAAAACCATGTTGTAGACCACCACCGGAAGGCTCGGCCATGGCCTCTCCCACCGCTGCCATCACTTGGCCTCACCACCACCGGCCGCCACTGATCTTACCTCACGCAACCGCCAATGACGAAAGCCTCGCCACCACCGGCTGCCACCAATCCCTACCTCGTGCAACCGCCAATGACGACTGCTTCGCCTCGCCGAAGGGATTGCTGGAGGCGTTTGTGATTTGCGCAGGCATGTGAACATTCCAATTATAATCTGGCAACAATAATATAACCGCGCATCTCGCAAATGACAACCGATAAATGACAAAGTCAACTATATAATGCCCGGTTCTATTATTTAACTAATAAATTAATTAGCACTATAATTTAATTTAAATCTAGCCACCTGTCCATTGAAATTGAGAAGCATAAGGACTTTCTTTGTGTGCTTGTGGTGGGGTTGGCTTGGGTTCATCGATTCGTCATTTGGCCAGAATCTGGAGAGTTTCGACATCTTTATTTAATGAGAAATCATAAAATATTTTTGAAAATAAAATGAAAAAAGGGTTACATCTTAATGATGGTTGATTTCGAACAAGAAAAAAAATGATGGTTGATAGTTTCCTGTCAACCGTGGAATTGTGATTGATAAGAAAAAATATAAATAGTGATAAAGTCAAGTAATCCCTTTCTTTTTAGGGTTAATATTACAAAAAATCCAAAACTAGTACATCTATAACAAATATGCCATAAACTAATTTTTTGATTACAAAAAATCTCAGATTGGTATACCGGTGACAAATTTACCCTTCGTTAGTTTCCGTTAAATTTTATCATCAAATTATTGAGTTGTATAATATGTGACAATTGATGAGTGCACCAGTTTGAGGTTTTATCTCTCTGCTTGTCACATGCTTATCAATTTGTGGTTTCTCATGATGTTAATTCAATTTAACGGAGGATAAAATTGTCACAAACGTACTGGTTTGGATTTTTTGTGATAAAAAAATCAATTTTAGATAAATTTGTTATTGGTTTGCCAGTTTGGGATTTTTGGTTGTTAGGTAATTAGTTTTGGGTAAATTTGTCACATGTAGTTTAGTTTGGAGTTTTTTGTGGTATTAACCCTTCTTTTTAACACATAATTGAATTTTTACATAATTAAATCTTTTAAATCATAATTAGCTAGAACTACCAAGCTTGTTTAATTTTATTAAGCACCCAAATGTTTTGATTTTAGCATCTGGAGTTATTGAATATGATTACCTTTTACCCACTCTAGCATTTTGCGTGCCCTGGTGATTTCTTGAACTAGATTTAGAGCACCAAACAAAGCTCAACTCGCTTACCCAATTGAAAGTCAGTCAAAGAGGATTTATGAGTAATTACTTTTTTTTCTAAATCAAACTGAAAAAAAAAAATTTCTTCCTTGTCCAATAATAATCTAGGGGCATGATTGCAAAACCTGTTTATCTTGAGACCCATGAAATATTTCGCAAATCTTATGAACCAGTTGAGTCGAGATTTTTAACTCGTGCGTGCGACCTGTTCCTAGGCTAGAAATGCTCCGCGCCCCAACCAACTGCCCCAACAAGTATTTGACCTATCTCGAGACATTAAGATAGGGTTAATCTTGCTAATTTAATTGCTTATGATTTTCTAAAGGTATTGGCGATGTACTATTAGACCACCGCTCAATTCACCAAAAGAATTGGCAATGTATTAAGAGCACATGACTTATATGAATTATGGGTCTCCGAACGCAATGTTAATTGCATATAGAAAATTAGAGACTTGAAAATTTGTGCAATGCAACTTAAAAATAAGTGTAAACGACACCGCTAATCTTTGAATTTTTGCTTATTACTCAATGTCATCCCTTAACTTATTTTTTGTTTAAAATATGGTTCTTGTGTTCAAATCATCAAGGGAATCTGCTGACATCGACGGGATAGTCCCTTCAATTTTTGGCTTCTCATTCTTTTTGTGCACTTTTGTCCCATATTTTGCTTATTCATTCAATTCAGTTCATGAACTGTTTTTTCATTCTCTCCCAACCGTGCCATGTCAAATTTAGATCTATCCCAATGCAAAATAGTATTAAAACCCAAACATAACACATCGATTAAATGGATTACATAACACATAACATTCAAGATATAAATTCTTATATACAAGAATGCTTACTTGTTCTAACAAGTTTGTAATTATATCTAAATGTATTTTAACATATTATGTTTACACAAAGAACATTTTAAATTGGTTTAATTAAACGAGCAAAATGGGCTGGTGAATACCGGACACATTTATTATTCATCGTAATTAATCTTCGACAAACACATCAACACGTGATGTGTGCATGTCCTGTCGAGGGATTGTGGCGACAGTTACCAGTTCCGAGCAAGGGCTGCCGAGGTTTGTCTTGAAGAATATTTGACGGTCCTCACCATGTTCAAGGGAAGGCCGTTAGAGAGATAAATAAATTAAAATAATTTAAGGGCGGAATCACGCAAACTAATAAAATCCAATGACGAAATGGAACAAAAACAAAATGACAACTCGGTAACTTTAACGGCTAAATCAACAAATTTCTTTAAATTTCAGCGAAGAACGACCATGTTAGACAGAAATTAAACGGTTCAATGACTACCTTACACATGAAAAAAAAAACAGAAAGAGAGTTTAAAGACGACATTAAACAACTAGCAAAAGTCAAAGAATCGCCGGAACCCTTACTCGAAAAAAAAATCATAATTTTCGTAGACGAGCCGAAAAAGTTTGGACCCTTTAATATAGCACGTATACATAATGCCAGAGCCACATGGATTATCATATCGAAAGTCCATGTTATGTGCACACGCTTAAAATTAATTAGTCTGATGAGCTTTCTTCAAAGCCTTAAAAGCTGCATGCGAGCATCAGGCAACATGTGATCTGAGCGGAGGTTGGATCTGAACAGTGAGTTTTTATAACGTGTGTTTCCCCCGTCGTTCTCATGGCGGAACGCGAAGAGGGAAACCCCGGCATGTTGAGGCATGTGTCCGCGCGATATGGAAACCTCCAACTTTTTCTCGAGAAAAATGGCCTAAAAGTTGCCGGAGCCGTGTTGTCCGTACAATCCTCGGAGAACCGGTCCCCCCGCCGAGGAGGACGACTTTTTAGTGTCGGGTGCCGGAGCGTTTGAGATAGGATTGCCGGCTGGCTTTCAACCTCGAGGTCGGGGAGCAGCGGGTGCTTCTATGGCGGGGTGACCTCGGCTATTTGCTCTTAGATAGGAGGTGGCTAGTTTGTTTGTGCTTGGATCGTAGCGGTCAAAAGTAAGCTGGAATTTATTCGCCATTCGCCTCTATTAGAGTGGAATTATCTAATTAGTCTTAAATTTATTATATAGATACCAATTCGATCTTAAATTTGTTAATTTTGTCGACTTAGTCCTAAACCTTTGTGTAAAATTCTAATATTCCCATTCTGGCTGATTTTCGCCAGAAGTCATTGACGTGATGGTATGTAACGTAAGACATGTGTACCAGTTTGGTATTTTAACATCCATTTGTTACAGGTGTAACAGTTTGTGATTTTTCGTAATATTAATTCAATTTAACGGAGAATAAATTTTTCATAAATGTATAAGTTTGGGATTTTGGTGATCAAAAAATTAGTTTGCGGTAAATTTATCACATGTGTACGGATTTTGGGTTTTTAGTGGTCAAAAAATTAATTTAAGGTAAATTTATTACAAATATACCAGTTTAAGATTTTTCGTGGTATTAACCCATTTTTATTCAATGCAGTCGCTAAACTATTAGTAAATGTTTAATTTAGTTCATAGACTATATGGAAATGACGCAAATGGAAGTACTGCATTGAACATTTACCAATAGTTCATGGACCGCATCGAACAAATTAAAAAAGTTCAAGGACAATATTGTACTAATTAAAAGTCGAGAGATGACATTGCACATTAAACTAAAGTTAATAAACCACTTTGACCGGAAAAAAAAACAAAAAAGTTAATACACCACACGCATTATTCTCCAGTATGGTAACATGCATCCGGATTGGTCCTAACCGCTATTTTGCAGGTTATAGAAAAGTCGAGATTGAACAAATGTCGATTTTTCTCTGATATTGTTTTTCCGCGTGTCATTGCATGTTTATTTTTTCATCATTTTTTTTGGCAGGATTATTTTTGGGTTAATACCACGAAAAATTTCAAATTAATACATTTATGATAATTTTACCTCATACTATTTTTTGACCGCAAAACCCCAAACTAGTACACTTGCGATAAATTTACCATAAATTAATATTTTGACCGTTAAAAACCCCAAACTGGTATATTTGTGACAAATTTACTATTTCTTAAGTTTCTATTGAATTTAATTAATACCACAAAAAATCACAAATTAGTACGTTTGTTACAAATGGAGAGTAAAACATAAAGCTAATACATCAATTAACTGTCGCATGTCATTTAACAAAGCAATTTGACATTAAAATTTAACAGAAACAAAATGAGGATAGAATTGTCACAAATGTACAAGTTTGTAACTTTTGGTGGTCAAAAAATTAGTTTAGGGCAAATTGTCATAAATATACTAGTTTGGGTTTTTTTATAGTATTAACTCTCTTTCTTTCCATCATTAAGATTCAGCATTTACTATAACTAAACCATGTCGTTTCATTAAAAAAATTTAAATAAATTCATTTAAAAGAAATTTAGGATTCGCATGCAATTTACCAATGAAATAACCCGGTTCATCATTTTTTGCTAGTTTTTTCATATAGAATTCATGTTTCATTTTACATCGAAATCTCGGGTGATTTTCATATTTGAATTTGGATCTTTAAACTTAAATAGATTATCTTTGTACATAACTCAAAGGGATCCTATCCCGGGACATTATGAAAAGGCATTACACTAATTTTGCCGGATATTGCTCGGTTTAGTTTTACATTTACTCTATTTGTTTATTTATTGCTGCTTGATTGTTAATTTTATTGTCGCGAACTTCCAGGTGGCTATCTAGAATTATATATTTCGGAATAAAAATAGGAAAAAATGGTATCGGTGAACAAAAGCCCGGGCAAAACTAGCGTAACCAAGATCCTAAACTCTTTTACCAAAAAGAAAAAAGTTCCCAAATTCGAAAATCGCCGGTTCACAAAAGTAAGCGGGCTCGTGTAGTAAGACGGCAAATCGCGGTCAATAGGGTTCGAGAGAATCCGTGCAGAGTTTAGGATCATTAGCGCACACCTGACGATACGATAAACCATTCCGAAATCCAATTTTTTTTTATCTTCGACAATCTTTAATTTTCTTTTGAAAAAAAAAATCCCTTTATAATTATAAAATACTTAACCAGAAAATAAAATAAAATAAGGATTAAAAATAAAAAGAGAAAAAAAAAACTCTATGGGGGTAACCTGCAAATCGTTGCTGGGTCACGTCACGCTTTCCTCCCCTAGTGGACCAAACAGCTCACACGCACACTCTCTCTCTCTCTCTCCTCGCTCTACAAAGATGAAGCCTTTGCCATGTCCAGACAGGCATTAGCCACAACAGGGCATCATCGTCCTCCTCCCCCTCCTCTCTCTCTCTCTCTCTCTCTCTTTCCTCTGTGCTGAAGTTCCTGTGCCTGTCCCTGTTTCTGTCGCTGTCTCTGTCTGTCTCTCTTTCTCTCTCTCCTCTTCTTCATCACCTGTAAGCATTCCCTGTGTGTGCGCGTGTGCGGGTGTGGGTGTGGGGGTGTTTCTTTCGTTGTGTGGTAGATCTGCTGCGAGAAAGAGCCCGACCCATCTCGCGGTTCCTTCGGATGAGCGCTGTACGACTTCACAGCCTCCGAATTCGTGTCGAAAGATGACGTCTTTGAGGTCAGATCCGAGCTCCTCCCGCGTGCACCCCGAGCCCGTCGTCCCGGCCGACCACTTCGACCGCCTCCCCGACTCCCTCCTCCTCCTCATCTTCAACCGGGTCGCCGACGTCAAGGCCCTCGGCCGCTGCAGCGTCGTGTCCCGCCGGTTCCGCTGCCTGGTCCCCCAGGTGGACACCGTCCTCGTCCGCGTCGATTGCGTCATCTCCGAAGACGAGTCCGCCTCCCCTGCCCTCTCCGACAAGGGGCGGAACCCGCTCGCGAGCTTCTTAAGCGTGGTCCTGGGCAACATAGTGAAGCCTCTTCAGGCGCTTGGCTTGTTCTCCGGAGCGAAGAGGGCCCAGTTGGGTCCTTCCTCTTCGTCTTCGCTCGCTGTCGGAAGCGAATGCGATGGCGAAATGGACCAGGGTGGCGTCACTCACCACTCTCCTACTCAGGTCTTGAAGAATTTCAATGAGATTCGGTTCCTTCGCATTGAATTGCCGAGTGGAGAGTTGGGGATTGATGGTGGGATTCTGTTGAAGTGGAGGGCGGATTTTGGGTCTACGCTTGACAATTGCGTCATTTTGGGTGCTTCTTCGGTTGTACGGCCTGGGCCATTCAAGAATTTCGTGGGTTTTGAGAATGGAACAGATCCGGGTTGCGCCAACGACGATAGCGGAAGTATTCCCGAGTCCTTCTACACAAATGGAGGCCTCAAATTGAGGGTTGTTTGGACCATAAGCTCTTTGATTGCTGCATCTGCAAGGCACTACTTATTGCAGCCCATAATTGCAGAGCATAAGACTCTCGATTGCTTGGTTTTGACGGATGCTGATGGGCAAGGAGTGCTGTGCATGAACAGAGAGCAGCTCGAGGAGCTGAGGGTGAAACCATTATCAGCTTCTTCATCTTCGAAGAGGACATTGGTGCCTGCGCTCAATATGAGGCTCTGGTATGCGCCGCACCTGGAATTGCCCGATGGGGTTGTCCTGAAAGGGGCAACTTTGGTTGCCATAAGACCTAGTGAGCAGTCTGGGTTGAAGAAGGACATGGCTGATGGGTCCTGGATTTCGACTGCATTTGAGGAGCCTTATGGAACAGCGGCTAGAATGCTGGTCAAAAGGAGGACCTACTGCTTGGAGATGAACTCATTTTGATATCCCCCTGGAAGTTCAGGTACATCTCTGATATTTTGTTTGCTTCACATTTTCTGTTTGTTACGAAGATGCATTATCCCTTTACGTACTGTTGCTGATTCGTATAGTCTGCTCGTGCCTTAACTAGCTTGTACATTAATTATTCAAATGATTGCTGGATTAGTTTGTAAATTGCATGGCCTGCTAGGTACATCTTTGATGGTTTGTTTGCTTCATATTTTCAGTTTCGTGCAATTTGAGGTAGTATTGTTTCTAGATTGGTATTGTCTTGTCAGGGCTTCGCTAGTTTGTTCAGGTGCAAGGAATGTTGCTTCATATTTTCTATTTTGTGGCTTGGTATTCTTTTGGGGGTGTGGATTGAGTCTTGGCTCCTCCCATAGGGCCATCGCTAGCAGACTGATCCTCTGTATGTCTTGATTTTATATTCGATGGCGAGTCTCTAGTTACTTTCTTTGATGGCTCTTCTGCTTATTTAATTCTGATGTGACCTTTTGACTCAAGTAAACCTTTGGTAGTCTTCCAGTAGGTTTTGATGTTTTCAGATGGTCATTTTGGTATGAAACTCTAGTTTTGAGCTCCACAAGGAAGTTTGTCTCTTGTTCTAAGCATAAACTTTATTCTCTAAGGTGGATCTTTCTAAGTACTTGGATATTAATGTGGTCACATGATTCCCCGTGCCATAATTTCAAAGTCTTCCTTGGGTATTTGTTTTTCTTTACTGCATATTTTGGTATCACATTCGCTCTTGTGATTACAGCTACAATAGGTATTGGAAATGATATATTGTATTAATAAATAGTGTTATGTAGACTATTTTTGTCTGAATTATGCGTTTATTGCTTTCAATGGATTTTCCTCAGATACTATTGTTTGAAAAAAATTATTGAGGTAGAAGATGTCTTGATTGTAAAATGAGAAGATGCAGAAACTACTAAAGCAAGCTTTGTCTGCTTTCTAAGATCAAATGTGGACTGCCATAGATTCCGCCTTCCTTTGCTATGAAGTTTTACCAATCATCTAATTAGAATTGTGAGGCACTCTTTTAAGGTTTGATTGCAACTGCTAAGAAAATGATCTTCAGTGTAATGGTCTGTAGGAAGCGAATATTGTCTCTTGTATGGTTAAAGAGTTAGTTAATCTCTTTGGCAGTGAAAATAAACTTCCTCTGGAGACATTATTCAGCTATTAGTTGGAGAAGCGACTTTTACATGTGAAAGTGCGAGTGAAAAATGCAAAAAGCATTCCTGTGCAAATTTTATAAGTGCATCATATTAGCTGCCGTTGCTTCTTCTTCTTCTTCTTCTTGTGGGGGTTGTTTTGCGCAGCCTGTACTTGTTTCCATGTCAACCTTTCTGTCCAAATGCTTTGCTAGAGTTACTGTACCTTTTTGAAATAAGCTACTGCCTTAGGAAGCTCTACCAACCTGCTTAATGTTTTTGGGACCCGTAGATTCTCTACCACTAGAACTTGGTCTGTTTTCTTAATTTCTTTTTTTTTTTTTTGGAGACAACATGGGGATTATTCTAACACATGCACTGTGATTTGATTGCATGACCTTCTACCCATCTTCAATTGTTTCATTACCTACCTTTTTAGGTCGGAATATATGGACGGACAGTGTCATGCTATCCTAAATGAAAAAGAAAATAATGTTGTTTCATGTGGGGGTATACCTATTATTTTCAGGGTAAGCTGATTGCTAAAAGGGAAAACAAGTTTGCACCCTTCCGGTGGGGCTGGATGAGACCACGATTTTGTCAGTGCTAGGAGCAGCCAAATGCAGCTTCAAGTGAGCCAAAGTGTGCTGTCTATGCGAAGTACTTCTTTGGGGGCAAGTCTCTTAATTCTGTGCTGAGCTCTGATATTTGAGATGCATCTGCCGGTCGATTTCCTAAGGCATGTGCTTTCAATGAGCACAACAACTATAGAAATGATGTTAGATTCCTGAGTTTGTAGTCTTCTCAACTTGTAATCTTATACTATGTCAATATTGTAGTGAAGAACATATACTCTAGAAATTCACGAACCAGTGTACTTTTCGTGGGGCTTTGAAATCCTGATGCTTGTGCCAGCACAGTCGGCTGAGGTGAATTATAATAAAGGATGATGAAGGTGGAATTCCAAGCTTATGAAGAGTCATGATAAAAAAAATGACAAGTTCTCTGTTGTGAAGTTATCGTAGCATGTTACATGGGAGTTTTGGCCCCAGTTATACGGGACAGAGGTGTATGATATCATGTTTGGCAACTTCATGCTTCTTTCAAAGCTTGTAAAAAAGCTATGATGCTTGTAAGGATCGAGCAGACATTGTGACCTGTAATACTGACATCGGCTTTTCTTCTCCCTTTCTTTTCCTTCTCTTACAATACCGTTTCACGTGTGACTCGTTGATAACTGATCTTGTATACCTAATGAGGTGAAGTGACTGCTTCTTTTCACATATCCTAATGACGCAGTGGTGCACTATCAGATGATTCGCAGGGCGTGACTCTTCTATTGTTTTCCATCGCCCTAATTGTTATCAGTGTTGTTCATGCTGAAGGATACTCCTAGACCAGAGTGCGATACTACATGTTTTATTCAAGAATTGTTTGAAAATGGTTCCCCTGTCACTAGCAACCATTTTGCTGTATAATACGGGCGGTGGAAAATGCCCTGAAAGTGATGAAGTGCATGGTAAACAAATGATTTTGGCTGCTTCGGGCCAAAAAGTACTTGTTGGATTCATTGAATATGTACTGAGAATGAGCTGTACTGTCTAAGTGGGTCCGAGAGATGCCACCGTCAGATTCACCGACTAGCATTCTTCCTCGAGAATAGTAGTCCAGGTGGTGGTTGTATCGAATTTTGAAGTCGAAGCCTCGCTCATTGATGTTGGAAAAATGATGCTGTCTTGAGAAGTACCTCTGCACTAGCTCCTCTTGAAGAGCACGCAAGACCTTAAAAAGTGCACTGCGTTTTGGATGTCTGTTCTGTCACTCGAACCACTTTCAGAGCAGTTGCGACAGAGTTGGTATTGAATGACAGGCGAACTGGGTATCGAGTCTTCTAGTCCCATGTCATTGAAGATCTCACCTTTTTTCTCATCTTTTTGTTTTTTCTTGAGGAAAGAGAGAGATGGGGCGGGCGGGCGGGGTGGTATGTACCATATGGCCTTCCAATAATTGGACTGATGTAGATCACTGAGCTGTCCGTGCTCGCTCCTTTGTTTATGTACACCAGGTTTCTTAGCTTGCATTGCCACGAATTTCGATCTAATGTGAACAAACCTTGAGAAGCTTCTCAGATCTCGAGCTACGGTAATCTTCGAATACGTCAGCTTCGACGCCATGTACCTTTCTACAGTGTCCCTCTTATTGTTTGAGCATCTGCATCTTGGTCTATTATTCTAGCCAACGCGATGGATCAGCAAAACCCCCCTGCATTATTGATGCTGTCACCAACTTTTGCTATCCGGTTCTCTCGTCTTTGGAAAGCGCGACAACGACAGCATCATGAAAGAGGGCGTGTCGTGTTAGAATCAAAAGTAGTTGGCGGGGGTCCGAGCTGTCGATTTGTCCTCCTTTTGAGTGCCGGGAAAGGCCAATCCCAAGAATATTTTCAGCTTGTGGGGGCTGGAGAATATGGCCAGAATCGGAAAGGCGTGTAGATTGCTTCGCAGAATCACAATGCCAACGGGCGTTCGATTTCTTTATTCGGGTGGCTTTATCTGGGGCCACACGTGCAATGCTTTCGCTATCACGGAATGACTGATTATGCGGATACTGCGATAATCGGAAGGCTCGTCTGTCCAGGAGTACTGATGCGTGATCCTTCGGGAGGACATGAAAATCTTTAGAACATGGGTTGCTTCTAGTCCGGTGTGGGTTGCTCTATGCCATTTGCTCATTTAACCTTAGCGTCTTGTTGGGTTTAATCTTTCTAAAGCTTGGACACTTTTAGTTACTTTGAACTGCTATGTTTTGTGCCCAGTCACTTCACCAGGAGTCGACAGCTCTTTTGGTATCGTGTGTGAGACTATAAGGGCGGTCCAATCTTTGCCATAACCGCCTTTCCATTTGCGTTCGCATTTCCATCGGCATTTACTCATGCGAGAAGTTGAACTTTAGGATGCATTTGTTTCACTGAAAACTTCATAAAGGAAAATGGTTGATTTTCATTTGTTTTGTGATTTAAAAAAAATAATTTCCATCTAATTAGAAGGGGAAGTCATTTTTCCCTAATCTAAGTTTGTTGTTTTCAGTCAATAAAAAATATTTTCCGTACGTTGATTAGTTGTCTATCATCTAAACATCGGAAAGTTAGAAAATAATTTTCCGAAAACAGTTTACCTTCAAACAAACGAATTTTTTAGTAAAAATAGAACACTTCGAGTGCCTCTTTTATGCTATTAGTTGTTACGCAGTATGGATATTTGCAACAAAACTCATAGTTTACCTCTTACCTGAGCAGCCTTGGACTAAGAAAATGTGTGATGACCCTTCTGCATTTTGATATCGTTCAAGCGCATTGCACCCATTTCCCAAGATTCATCCTTCTATAATGTACTTAGATTTTGTACCACAAGCAGTCAAAAGAGCTATTTGTTCTCTTCTCATCATAAGCCCTTCTTTGTTCTTGTTAAGCGGCCAGCGATAGAATAGAATCAGCACACAAGTGCCGGAAGAAGTACTGCAAAATTGAGCTGGGCGATAACTCATATGCCAGTTCGATTCCGGCGACCAAGTCGAGCCAACACGAATGCTTTTATACTGAACTAGGAGATGATATCTATGGACAAGCATGCATCATTTGCACATTTCTAAAGCCAGTTCCAAGTCCCGACATCCGTCTTGTTTTTGTTTGACAAAAACATCATTTATACCGAGTGTCGGGTTTACTATTTCCGTCGTACCTGAAGATTGCAGTACACTGTTTGCATAAACGAGTAAGCACACTTTCAGAAGTCGAGAGGGGAGTCATGTGATCAGCAAGGATAAACATAAGCTTCAGCTTAATCTCTTCCTTATAAACAGGGTGATCAGGTTATTCCAGAGGGAGGACTTGCTTTCGAGTCGAAAGCAACCAAGTCCGAATGTAGCACTACCGCGCCAGTCTCCTCCCGTCACCTCTGACTGGATTGGAAGATCCAAAACCGAAAATAGCATTCGCTAGCGAACAAATCATTAAAGCGAGAGTTGATCGTGGCAAAAGTGACCAAGTGGCAACAGAAAGAATACTAGACCGGCAGTTGGTAATTCCCAGCGCCGACCAAGTTGCAAAATACAAAACGCATGCATCATCAGCACATTATCAGAGAATATACAAATGATTGTGCCGCTTAATACGCCAAAGGACCTGTTTTGGGGAAAGAAATATGCCGAATAGACCTATCTTGAAGCTAAGACACAGCACTTATTAACTGAGTTGTAGCCGATCATGCCAATGTCTGTTGCTTCTATCACATGCATAACTTTCGTTTTACTAAAATGTGAGCAATTCCAATTGCCAACGATGTATTAAAGACCAAAGAGCGGCTGGAATGATAACTCATCTGCCCGTACCCGATATATAACTGAGCTTCATCCGACATTATACTTCTAGTACTGATGTTAACAGAAACACAGTCCCATAAATATCCAGATACCATTTTAAAGAATCATTTTTTCTTTTCTGTCTAAAGATTAAAGGAAAGGCAAGTGAGAGAAGAGACAATATTAGCGCAGAGTGCCATGGAGCCTTATTTCAAAAAATGAGGTGGAGCCTTATTTGTCTAGAAACACGAGAACATTTACACATTTGACCGAGATGTATTTCAAAGAGTCAATACATTTTCCGCCCACAACGATCACATGCACTGGTAGTGGGGGATGAATTCTCTGGTTTCACCTTTGGCATCTTCGGAAGGTCCAGTTCCAGAACATCATGAAGTGCTTTCGAACCTTGCTGGAGCTCCTCCGCACTAAAAAATTGCAAGCAAACGTCAAAGATAGTGGGTGTATCAGCTGATGGAACTACTTAAAGTATGTAAAGTAAGACGCACATTCAAAAGCCAAAGCTAAGCAATCGGAAATAGTAAATCTGAGACAAGTGTTCATTGAAATTATCACTTCTTGATAAAGCTGAATCTGTAACAAGAGACAAATATTGAAAACATACATTTTAAAAGGACATAGGATCTCCACCTATACACCTCAATTAAGCCCTAACAGATTGGGTGGTCGTAAGTTTCAACATAAAAAGGAACAAACCATTGCTTTAGCCGATAGTTGAAGATGCAATTCATAAAGTTTTTGGCAGCGTGTACGTGAATCTCATTTGCTGGCATTTTCATTTATGGTATGTTAATAAAGAATTTGGTTACCATTTTGTCCTCATTCTGCAAATAAAAGAGCCGTCTATATCCATCTACTGGTATGATCTTCTGTTTGTAAAAAGAAGAGAAGTTCCAAGAATAACAGGTAATGTTGCACCCAGAACTCTTTGAAGAACTCTTTGAAGAAGACCATCATAACCAGAAAATCGGAGCATCGCAATCGTACTTTATCTCTGGCAGAGCCTTTATTGATAATATAAATCTTAATGTTACAACCATCAAAACCAAAAAATCAGAGTGTCGCGATTTGTATTTATCTCTCTGGCTGAGGTTATATTGATAGATACATCTTAAAAGTACTTTTTGTGACTTCGTAATTTCTTATTCAAATGCGATGCATCGTTGATCAATCACATTTACTAACTGTAAGCATGTACGTTACCTTATTGACAATGGAGGGGTCAATCTGATGATAGTATCATGTGTTGGCTTGGCAAGAACCCCCCTCTCCTTTAACTTCAGACAGATGTCATATGCGGAGATGGGGAACAAATTGGAACTGTTCAGCTCCACAGCATTAAACAATCCTCTCCCCCTCACTTCTTTTATATACTCTGGAAATTTCTTCTGAACTTTAATTAACTGAAACCTTAACTCCTCTCCTAATTGGGCTGATCTGTAGAAGAGTAGCAGACATGAATTAGAAATATAACTAAGGTAAAGAGACTAGCATAGAACTGGAAGGTATGCAAAATACTCCCGGCAGGAGAACCAAATTTAACTCATAAATCCTTCGTGCAAAGGTGGTCTGTGCTTGGAGAACAGCTAAAATGACATCAGAATAAACCATTTTCAAAAATTGATGAGCCAATGAAATGCAGATGATTTGAATTGTTTGGCCCATTTTCTTGGTGGTCACCCATCAGTACAGCCAATATGCCAAGATGACAAGAAGGCACTGACAAATATTACATGGCATACTTTTGGATTGAGACATGCTATGGTGTTGACTCGTTAGGTTGTCCCTAAGGATGATTTAACATAAGAGCCAGTAAAAAAGCACACACCTCTTAACAAGCCCCTCACTCCTGATTACATCTAGAGCAGCAACTGCTACTGCACTGGCCAGAGGATTTCCTCCAAAGGTGCTGCACACAACAACAAAATGGAGAAAGGGTTGTGAGAAAAAATACCAGACAGCCTTACCAAAAAAAAAAAAAATCAAAGACTTAGAAAAGAACCGAAAAATAAGTAAGTGACAATGACCTGAAGAACCACAAAAGCAAAATAGTGTTAAGCAGCTTGCTTATCAGTAGCTAAAATCTATAACAGGTAAGAGCATAATGTGAGAGGTTCTGATACATGACCATGGTCAGAGGTTTCCCCATACAATATACTTTTTGACTGTTTCTGTGGGAGGAGCCCATTTTACCTCCACATCGTCAACTCCTCATTTCATTCAGTGTATAAGTTCTAGATATACTGACTGAATCTCCATCCTAGAGAACCTCAAACCTAATCTTAAGGGCAGAAAAACTAATATATCAACCAACTACAACATGTTTATCTGGTCAGGCGGATCTAAAATTCTGTACGGGATAGATTAATAATGCTATAGCATGTCAAAAGTTGGACCAACAAAACCGATAAAATTTCTTTGGCTACATTTGAAATAAGCAAGAATTTTCCTTTGAAGCTGGCAACCAATCACTCTTTGGTTAATCACAAAAATGATATAGATCTTGAAAGTCATGGGATTTAATAGGTGTCTGCAGCCAAAAGTCCCAGCAACCGTTTACTAAGTAAGATTGCAAAAATAACTTTCAGGAGAATTTTATTCATAACAGGGACGAAATAATATTCACAAAAGGCACAATTTTCAAACCTTCCATGCTCTCCGGGTCGAATGCAGAGCATTACATCTTTATCTGCAAGCACTGCACTTACAGGTATCACTCCACCACCCAGTGCTTTGCCCAAAATCTATTTAAAAACAAAAGGATCAAATAAAGATGCATGGAGGCCAATATGACCAAGCACAAATTTGTGGACTGACCCCAATCATTCACATTAAATTCAGGACAGCTCATGGATATAGTGCCATTACGATTCTGAAGAAACGTACTTTATCACACCTCAAATGAATATACGGTGTTGATTGAATTCTTGACAAAACTAGTAAATATTCTGCTTGAAGTAGTTTGATTTGATAACCTCCAAAGTGTAGTTAGACTTTTAGAATTTTGGACAGATTCTATGCATGTTAAAGATTAAAAAGTGTATTCCTCTAGCCTTGTACTCTCAGCTGTATATCTGAGGAATAGAGTAATTCTCTCATTCTCAACCACACATCAACACTACATCTGTTGTCAACCAGTATGAAAACAGAGGAGGATAATTGTAAGATTTCAGTTCGTTCGGCTTCAAAGGAGCTTCATAGGAAATAGGCAGAGATGCACATTCTTCTCTAAGGGCATAGAGGTTAACAAAATTTCTCCTTAAACCAAACAAACCTGGAGGACCTAACCAAATATAATTCAATTGAACAATTCTTGAGTAATAACTGCAATGAAAACATATCATCCGTTGGTCAAAAGGCTAAATATGAGGAGGAAGATCAACACCGAAGGTAATAACAATGAACTGAAATACAGAATTATTATATATGTATGTCAAAATGATAAACATGGTCATTGATCTGAGTAATCCAATGCCTTACCACTACGTCAGGGCGAACTTCTTCCCAGTCACATGCCAGCAGTTTTCCTGTCCTTGCTAAGCCAGTTTGTATCTCATCAGCAATCATTAGAATATTATACTTCGAGCAAAGATCTCTGACAGCCCTCAAATAACCATCTGGAGGAAGTATAACCTGCAAATAATGTGACAGAAATAATATAAAACTTCAAGTGAGGGGAAGAAGGAACAAAGAGAGAACTCAATCCAGAGCCCAAACAGTTTAGGTCATGTTAGATTAAAGTTGACCAGAATTCCTTGTGAAACAGGAGTCGAGTCTGAAAACTGACTGGTTTAAGAAGTCAGACAGAGTCCGACCAATAAAAAGAAGACATACAGAGTTCTTAAAATCGAGAATGTGAATCAAAGAAAGTTCTCCATTTGAGATATTTGAATCACAAATGCTCCTAGAGACGTTTGTCAGGCTCAACAGTTACAAAAGGTTGGCATAGCGCTGCAACAAATATATGTGCACAACATAAATCTTCATCCATATTGATACCCCTAGCAACAGAGGAAGATGGTATTGCACCAAACAAGGCCAAGATAAGTCCTCAACATTTCAATCTAAAACAGTCCCATCCCCTGAAAAAGATGACATTCTTATAATTGGTCAAGACCGTTAGTCATACATACCCCAGCTTCTCCTTGAATAGGTTCAAAAAGGAATCCAGCAATTCGATCTCCATTTTCTGACCTCGTAGACAGAAGAATGATAAGTCTTAGATCAATAATGTCACAACATAGCTGTTTCAACAGATTAAAGGTTAATATCACTGATAATACTCATTCTGAAGCTCATATTTGAATTCTTAGGTCAGTCAAAAGAAAAACATTATGAAGCTTGATCAGCATACTATGAAACCATAGACTAAGTAAACAAAAGTGACTGTGAATTGGTTTAGACCTTTAAAAATTCTCTCCAGTGCAACCTGATCTCCAAAGTCAACTTTAAGATGGCCCGGCAACAATGGCCCAAAACCACGGGTAGCCTCATTGTCACAGCTCATAGAAATAACAGCCAAAGTACGACCATGGAAGCAGCCACAACATGAGACTATGATAGCCTGCACATGACTCCATTAGTGCAAGAACGATATTTGGACCAAAAAACTTAATTAGTCTTTTGGAAGTTGTTCAAATGAAGAAGCATGGCACATAAATTAACAACCAACACCACTAAGGAGACAGCTGATCAAATGGCTTGGTGTCATCCACATTAGGTACAAAACAAACGAAACAATAGAAAATATAACCACCCTCTAGCAGGCTCTCATATTTGTGGCAAACAAGTATCATTTATGATCTCTTGGCATAGGGCCCTGGATTAGAAAGCGGAAGCAAAAACTTTCTTGAGACAGAAATGCAACACTCAAGCTCAAGTAACACATCCTTGCATAAGCAAAACTCGCTCATAGTTCTTCAGAGTGTATATAAAACTAGATAGATAAGCATCATAGGCAGAGACAAGACAAGGACATCCAAAATGGCAATGAGATGAATGGATGGAAACTTATTATAGTAGTAGACCTTTAGAGTTCTATATTCCCAATAGGGATAATTACACAAACGATCCTTGAACTTTAGCCCAATATGCAATATCGTCCCTAAACTTTTCATTTGTTTAATACGATTCCTGCACTTCAGCTTAATGTGCAATATTGTCCCAAAACTTCTAATTTGTTTAATGTGGTCCTTGAACTTTTTGTGAATATTCAATCTAGTCCTTAGACGATATGAAAATATCCAACGATATCCTTCCACTTATTCAAGTTTAACGGAATTTGCTAATTTAGCTTCCAATTCGGTAAGTTCGGACAGTGGACAAAAAAAAAAAATAACGTTCCACGTGGATTATCCATGTAAGTTATTCAACTCCAATCAAGATATAATGATCCACATCATCAAATAACATTGATAACCATTTTTTCGAATTGAACAAATTAAACAAATTACCAGGATTATTATATACTAATTTGAGTTGAATATCTTACGTGCATAATCCACGTAATGTTTTTTTGTCTATCGTTCAAATGTACCGCATTGGAAGTCATATCAACAAATTCCATTAACTTGAATTAATGGAAGAATAACATTGGATATTTTTTTATAATCTAGGGACTAGATTGAATATTTACTAAAAGTTCACGGATCACATTGAACAAATTAATAGTTCAAGGACGATATTGTACATTAGGCCTAAATTCAAAAACCATTTGTGTCCTTTTGGCTTCCCAATACCATATATAGGTTCACCTGTTTTGTTTCTTGCTTCTTCACTAATTTGAGAAACTTATGGATTCTTTGTACTAAATGGATTTTAGCTAAGATCAAGGAGAAGCAGATCAAGGGTGAAGATCCACAAGTAGCAACCAGAAAAGACATCTGCTGATCCAATTGGATCAAGCCGTTGGCAAGGGTCTCCTCCAAATGGCAATTGAAAGGTGTTGACGGGGAACCCACTGGTAGAGATGATTGTAAAGTTCAGGACATTAAACAGCTTAGTTAGTTGGAGATTCATATATATACGGACAAGTAGCTTCATTGAGGAAATTAGTTGGGTTAGAAAGAACCAGACAAAGCATATCGGTACAAGCCGGATCAGGCATAAGAAAGAAAGTTGCTAAAATGCTACACATTCAGGCAGCAATGTGAATTCAAATGCTTTTCAGCCTCTGAAGGATTGTATATTCTTGTTCCCACAAATGATCTTTCAAGATCAAAGAGCTATATATCAGGCATACAAGAATTCCTTGTTTCCGCCTTACCTGCTGTAATTATACTTCTAAAGGCCTAAAACTGACAGAATTGTTCTCCTGTCGCCTAGAAAACTTATGAAAATGCCTCAAGATACCGACCACGAACCTGATGGATACAGATCTGATCATTCCTTTAGCACATTGCAGGAATGAGGCACATCCAATCACTCATGATATACCAAATGAATCGTGATTGTTTGTACTTAACAGTCTAACAGAAACATAACCATTCATTCAATCTCAGTGTATACTCCTTCTATGACATGATATATCATTCCAACTTTTTTTTTATCGAGAAACTATAAATAATAAGATGTAATGGTTTTGCTTTCAGTGAGAGAGTGAAGGCAATCCTGAGGTTTGTTGCCTTACATAGTGTCGTAGCTAGCAAGTCCTGTATGTTAAAAATGGAAAAGCAGAACCCATGTGCACAAAGATACAATATATATCTCCGAAAAATAATGGCAATCTCCATGCATGGAGATGGTTTAGTACTTGGTCTGTTGTGACTAGTCCACTCTGAGATAAGGGATGGAAAAAGAGATTTGTCTGGTGCTCAACAAGCATCTAACAAACAAAGGAGGTATCTCCCAATGTAGATAAATGCAATAATCAATCTGAATATCATAATACTAGCATAACCATGTGCGCATTACCTGATCTTTTGGTATCCTTTTCTTTTCATAACCCCATTTTCTCGCTAATTTCAAAGCTGTTTCCACACCTTCGGCGCCGGTATTCATTGGTAACACCATATCATAGCAAAAAATGGTGGTTAATTCCGCAGCAAAAAGTGGAAACTTATCATTGTAGAAGGCTCTGGAACTAAGGGTAAGCTTTTCTGCCTGTTCTTTTAATGCTGTCATGATCTTTGGATGACAATGTCCCTAGAGAAGAAGGTCACATTACTGAACACATAAGTCAAGTCAATTCGATGCATATGAAAGTTAAAAACGTATTAGCCACTTCAGTAATTCAGATTGGTCATGACTATCCACTAATAAGCAGCTTCTTAGCCATTTATCTCTTTTTGAGAATTCATCCAATCCAGCATAACCAGATAAGGCAAATACTATCGATTCGTTCATAAGGCATAAAGATTCACATGCAAGTTATTACCTGATTTACAGCAGAGTAAGCAGACAGAAAATCCAGGTACTTGTTACCCTCTGGATCCCATACAGATGACCCCCTAGCTTGAGAAAACACCACAGGAACTGGGTGATAACTGCATTTGAGCCAACAAAATGATTAGGTAAGAAGTTAGAACAATGTATGAGTTGTCTGAATAAGAGAGACCCATTCATTTATGAACTCAAAAGAGGACTCCACTAGCATCATTCATCCAAATTGATAAATCATACTGAATGATAATTCACTTGACACTTAACAAAAAATTGTAGCAATAAAACGGGTACATGCACTTCTGAACTTCTAGCAAAATCCAAAAGAACTTAACCCCGTAGTGCCAAATCATAGTCTGCCGCTGTTGATTCCTTTAATTGTTAATGAGTTAATCAGTAAACTAATATCACATTCAAGAAATTCTAGCACAGTTCTACAAGAATCCATCGCTACTATGCCCCAATAATAAAGTCAAACTTAAAGTCATAAATTGGATGAAGAAGTCTCTATGCAAAGCATGTATCCAGATTCTAGAACCAAAAAGCTACCCAACAATTGATGATTTAAGCAAAACCATTATCTTGGGGACCACATGCAAAAGAAAGAGAACATGTTGCAGCTATAAAGTAAAAGTCTATGGCAAGCTCCCCATTCAAGTAAAAGTCTTGCAAGACTAGTTTTCCACGAATGAGTTCAGTCTTCACAGACACATTGCCAGACTCTAGCAGCCAGAACTAGTCTGAGAAAAAAAAAACCACCATCCACTTCAAATGGCAGGATCATCTACATAGATCAAAGAATCAACTCCTCTTCTTCGAATGAGTGATTAAAGAATCGACTCCGTGGCACGCGTATGAGTGAATATTGCGCAAAACTAGGCCTGCCCATTTTTGCTGAAAACCAGCTTTCCGGAAGAGACTTTCAATCTTCCATTGTTAGGCATCGATCACGAAAACTAAGGAACTTAAGAAGATGTTCTCATGATCTGCGAAAACCTAGCCATCAATTCCAGCACCGGGTTTCAGAGGCGGCGCCTCTCCAAGGTCCCATTTTTAATCACAACGTTTATGGTGAGGAATATAATTTATACTCACTCGACAATACCAGCCAAACATAAAAATACAAAACAAGAAACGAATTCGGTTTCTCGTAAAATAAAGAAATAAATATGCCGACGGCATCCCATTCTCCGCGAAGAAACGAACCCTCCGAACGCTAAGAATTCTGTAGACGCGGCAGAGCACCGGAGCAATGCCGGAAGTCGGCCAACGAATGAACCCTTCAACGAAAACCCGATCACTCCCCGAACGCTCCAAGCACCGGAGGCGCAAGAATCGCTACTGAAATCGCGCGAGAGAAACGAAACCGAGCAAGCAAAAACCAGGGACGACCAACCATAACGAAAGACGAAATTAGCGAGGGAGAGGGGCAGAGAGAGGACCCACTTGTGGGCGCTGTACTGGTACTCCAGGTCGATGAGGTCCTGCGAAGAGGAGGGGTTGGTGCCTTCAGGAAGAGCCCCGAAGCCCCTACCGCCGCCGCCGCCGCCCCCGAAGGCCCTCCTCCCGCCGCTCAACAAGCACCGCAGCGGCCGCCGCGCCGCCGCCGCCGCCATTTGGGATCGGATTCGAAGCTTTCCGCGACTCTGGTTTCGAGAGACAGGAGAGGCTCCGGAGAAGAAGACGATGACGATACGTCTCTCGCTCTCTCTCTCTCTCTCTCTCTCTCTCTAGGATGAAGAGGATGTTGGTGTTCATCTGAGTCGGAGAAACACTTGCCAAAGCCTGGGTGTTCATCTGGCCCCCACACGCCGCTGCACACTTCCATTTACCGATTTGGACACGAGGTTTTTGGATAATCTCAATTTAGAGTCCGGTTCGTTTCATGAGAAATATAAGGAAAATGATCGCTCACATCATTTAAAATAATTAGTCGGTAAAACTTTTCTTATCGTATCAGCAGCAATTCATGTTTGAATATTTTCGTAGACAACGAAAATATTGTGTCCAAACAATAGGTCATTTTTCGGAAGTTATTTTCCTTGTCGTTCATTTTCTGCGGAACAATTGAAGCTTTAATTTCATACACCCGATAACACATTTTGTATCCACAAAGAACGGGCCTGGGTCCACAGAGTTTGGGCCCTAATTCACAGAGGCCGGGCTCGAGACCTTAGTGCATGGGCTCGGGTCGATCAAGGCTAGGCCTGGGTTTATAAAGACGAAGCCTAAGACCCCAATGCCCATGCTTGGGTCCCTAGCACCTAAGCTCGGATCCATTGAGGCTAGTCACGGGGCAACGGTGTCCGTGCTCGAGTCCCTGACGCTTAGGTCTCGGGCATGACTTATGTGGACTTGAGACCCTAATGTCTGCGCCTAGATTCCTAGGGTTGGGTCCTGAGTCTATTGAGGCTGGGCTCGAGAACGTAGCACCCGTGCCTGATTCCCTGGCTATTGTGCCAAAGTGACTAAGGCTCTAATAGTGTATGTTTGTACGTTTTCCTTCCCAAACGACATATAATGATTTCTAATTTGTTATCAGATTTCAGTCAAATATCGAAAAATATTATCATTTTATTGAAAATTGACTTCTTGAAAAATGTTTTTCAGAAATGTTTTGCGAAACAAACGAAGCCGACTTCTCCATTTAAGACTTGATTAATGTCCAAAGGAAGAGGCATACCGTCTTGTTCACCTGTATTAGATAAGCCTCTGCTGTTGGAGTGGCAGGCTTGGCGTCAAAATTATTTTGAACCCAAAATCTGTATGTCCCAATTTTGAATAAGACCTTAAACTGTTTCGTCTTAGGCTTCATGTGAATCATGGCATCCCTTGGACGTTAAACATCACAGGGTATTCTCTTCTTCTGGAGAAGATAAAGATACATAGTAAGTTATGAGTATGAGATGTGCGAGCACGAACATGCTAAAATAAAAAACGCATCAGTAGAGCCTGCCGTCACGAGGCCCTTGTAGGGAGCTTGCTCCCCTTATGTGGTGAGGTAACACCACACCAAGGATCTACACGAGCCATCGGTCGATTAACTCATGAGGGTTAATTTTAATAACTTCCGGACACTTATCAAGCATAATTTACATTGGAACTCTCGTGTGTTTCAGCACATTTATTACACACTATTCAAGATAAATTACTACAATGAAAACCGTAATATTTATTTTTTTTAATTACATAAGAAATTGTCTCTATGGCACTTCATTAATACAATATTATTAAATCTCTGGCAAGAAGATTTTTTTCCTTAATATTGCATGCAAATTCATGAGAACTAATGCTAAAGCACAACATATAGAAGGAAGTAGAAATCTAAACCAACTTGATCATCTGTTGTTGTAGATGAAAAAGCTGTTTTTCCTCTTCTCATTGATTTAGTTGGAAACAAAATAGTCATGGTAATGAAAGTAAGGGTGTGTTTATTTCAGAAAATATTTCACGTGAGAGAAAAATGTTTTTCGAGAAATCATTTTTCGAAAAAGTATTTTCTCCTTTTTAGGTTAGAGAATTAAATTTCCTAACTTTAAGCATGTATATTTTCTTTATTCGTACATGGTTTTCCGTTGACTGATCATTTTTAGCAAACTAAACGAGTAATAGTCCAGAATACTAATTCGCAAAAATTCTTTCACTCAAGCAAACACACTCTAATTGATTTTTGATGAAGTTCACTATTGATTCTCTTTCTAATTTAAGGTCGTAATTTGATGGTATAATTGCAGAAGCTATAGGAGTGCTTACTACATATGTTTGAATCTCATATATTGTCTTGAATGCACTTGTTTACAAACCTTACGAATGATATGATCAAATAGATCAAATAATGCGAGTTCATAAGGACCATCACACAGTATAACCATTCATCAATAGATGCCGCCTCTTGTGTTGATCATGCTTATAGCAAAATATGAAAGAAAAATGTTGAGCATGTTTCTAGCTATTCATACGTTATCAACAAAAGATACAAAGCTTAGATAAGAATTCTCAACGCAATCTTCTTCATGATGTACATACTATGATTAGATATTAAGAGAGTAATTATTTGCCCTCTAGGGTCGTTATCAGATTACTCAATCGACGGCAAGGCTAGCAAATGGAGTCCTGAACTAGCTTAAAACCCGTTTTGAAAATCGCAATCTCTGAGCACCAAATTGATAGCCCCGGCTCGCAATAATCCACTAATTAATCACTCGAAATCGATGCACAAAAATGAAAAAAAAATATAAAAAAATCCCAGCATTTGCTAATATAGATTAGCAGTAAAGATTGATGACTATAAATAGAAGCTTACTTTTAGGGTGCTCTTATTTCGCGGAAAATAAATAATTATGAAAAAATTATCCTAAAAATAATCGCTTGTATTATCGCCTATGAAAATGAACGAACGAAAATTTTTTTTTTTTACCATCGACGAAAATGTTTAAACATAATTTATTGTCGATAATGTAATATTTTTCATTGATTAATTATATCAAGCGATACAAATGATCATTTTTATAAAAAAATATTTTTTAAATTATTTATTTTTCGCAAAATAGACGGAGCCTTAATATTTCCTTTATGGTCATATATTATAAAGCCTTTCTAAAATATCAAGGGACTAAATGGTCCATGAAAGCATCGTTTCCTTGGAGGCGGCGAGACGAAGAAGTGGAGTAAAGAAGACGGCGTGATTCAGTTAACTAGCGCCAAATCAAAAGCCCATTCCGCTAGAGGAAGGATTGGGTGGACCCGAACGACGTGAGATCCGCCGTTAAATCGGATGGGTCCTATGTGCGGTCCATCTCATCCGACGGTGCAATTCGCCCGGGGCAATATTTGACAAAACGAATGAACAAAGTAAGCTTCTAGTTGTGAGTAATTTTATTTTTCGGGTAACGACAAGATTTAATATTAAACTGAAGAACTAATACACCTTCTCGAAGGATATTAGCCCTAACCATAGATCAATGTCTCCTCGCTCGCTCTGGCTCTAGACCTGATCAACGGGGTAGCGAGCGAGCGAGCGGTCTCTTAGGTTCAATAGGCTCGAACTCGTGGGGCAAAATGGGTGGGGCTAGACAAACCTAAGTAAACAGATATCGAATTTTGATCTGTTGCTTCTTTTTTTTTTTTTTTTTTTTTCGAATAATTAAGTCGACTTACTTATTTGATTAGCGTAATCAAGTTCTTTACTCAACCGCCGGTAAATTCATCTTTCCCTTCTAGAGCATGTTTAGATTTCCATCCTTACCTATTTTGTGTAATTAATTTTTCTATTTTGTTTTTACTGATTTGGTGCTTATAAGTAGCTCTAACATCGACAAGGCCAGATCGTGAAAAAGAAAAACGAAAATCTCTTTTGGAAGAAAAGGCATCCTAGCTTTTTTTATTCTTTGTCTTTCATTTCGAAATTTCTCTATAAAAAGCTCATTTGAAATTTCATTTTGCATGATGGATTGCTTAAACAAGCATTAGAAATTAAAATCGCATATCACGGTATGGCAAAACACTGATATAGAGAATATTTTTTCAGCACACCTTACTTTTGTTGAGAAAATTATGAACAACTTACTATTTATTTAGGTAATATAGCAACCGTCCTATTTTAACTGAGAGCACCTCATGTCATCTTTTTGTCGAAGATTAGTAATTTTACCGTGTTAGGATTGCGGTGAATGGAAGGACTTATTTGCACCGTTATATAAATCTAAGGGAATTTGATTGTTAAAAAGAAGTTAAAATGGGAGGATAAAATTATACATGGAGAAACATTGAGTAAATTAAGACCGATTATAAAATTTGAGTGATCAAGTTTATTCACCGAAAAAATCGAAATATCTATTAAAAAGGATGGATCGAATTGAATCAACAAAGGTTATGAAAGGGACCTTTGCTAATTTTGGACAAGAAAATAAATGACTTTGAAAGTAAAGGCAATTACAAATGGAGGTACCGAAAGGTTGCAAGAAATTTAAATGAGTGCGGGTGATTAAAGGGCTACTAGAAATGTGAAATTATGAGGAAATTAAAGATAAAATGCATAAACACGGGTGCTATTATTGATTGTGTGAGAGATAGTTACAAGGATTACTACAAACAATTATGCTACATTTGATAGTCGGGATAAAATTCAAGATATGACAAAATTTACCATATCCCGTGTTTGGTGCTTGCCCAAGACAAGATAAAATCATATATATGAGGGATAGAGCCCGAATAAAATTATCCCATATGGGCGGTGTGATAAATATGGATAGGATTTCTAATATCCATAATATAAAAGTTATTTTTCTCGAATAACAAACTTGTTAGATTAATAAAATTAAAATAATATTTGAATATAAATAATAGTTGATTTTTAATATAAAAAATTCAAAGTAAACAAAAAAAAACAATAGTTTCATTTTTATTTATTCTTATATATATGAAATTATACTTTATTTATTATTTATTTTTATTTTTATTTATACTCAAATTTGTTTCTATCTTATGATATAAATTTCACATATATATAAATAAATACATTTAGTATTTATATTTATTACATTTTTTAGGTATATTAATTATTTTAGTATGTAATAAAATTTTATTAGAGAATGATGGAAGGGAAAAAAATAAAAAAGAAAATAATTAAAAAAGAGAGGGAAAAATAATTTAAAAAAAAGCAAATAAAAATGAAGTAGGTAAAAGTGTTGTGAGAGATTTTTATCATTTCTGTTTGTGCAATTCTTAAGTTCATTTACACTGATATAACGTTTATAGTAAATAATGGACATAGTAAGATTTGAAAATATCCAATTTTATTACTGCGATTCACCAAATAGTATATAGGATATAACAAATCCCTTGTATTTTATATCTTATCATATTCAGTTTTATCCAAACTAAGAATCAAGACAACCAAACGCATATGTATAATCCATAAATAACCTCCTAATCTTATATGCAATCATTGATAAAAAGGTTATTAATTCGAGATACGATATCATATTATCTAGCAAATATTATCTAAAAAGAAGTCACAGATTTTGATAATATTGACGTAACCACTCAATAGTTATGTATGTGTTCGTGTCAGTTCATTATCTCTATCTCCGACTGGTGTGTTGGTAGGCCTCTACTCTATCCATGAATAGCATTGCCTTAATACTAAACCAACATATGATATAGTTTGCCATTGATGACTCTATTGATGAGTCTTTCTTAAGTTTTGGTTTCTCGTCAACAATCGCACATTGTGTGTTGTTGATTTCTTCACTGTCGATAAGCTCATACTCAGTTGATTGTCCTGTTTACCAATGACTTTTGTTTTGATCAAATTTTGTTCATATTGGCTGAGCTTTACCACTCGTCCATAATAACCCAAGAGTTCGTCATTTTGTGTGTGTGTGTGTCAAAACAAGTAATGTGATAGATTGTTATTGAGCATTGGTGCTAGATCCGTCAAACGGCTTGGTCAGATTGAAAATGATTAGACTCAAATTGGCTTATTTACCCCACTTTGACCAATTTCAATACAATACAAATTTAGTAACTCATACCCTACCTGACCTATACCTGACTTGCTAAAGCATTTCTATATTTAACTCAATCTAGGAAAATTTATAGACAAAGTTGAGAGCGCGGAGTAAGTAAGCACGAATTCGAGTAAAGGCGAGAAAGTAAAAAAAGAATAAGAGAGACAGGCTAAGTCTAAGTAAATTGTGAATTCATTTAACACAAGTATTTCTTTAGACTTTACCATTCTAAATCTATTTACTTAATATAACTAACCCATATTATAACAGTGCCTACCAAATATAAGTTAAGAAATCGACACGTATAAACATTGCATACGATTCATTTATTTAAATGTTCACTGTGCATTTGGTCGCATCATCTCATAAAAGGGACAAATTTGCGATTGATAATGAAAACTATTACAAAATGATCCAATATGCTAAATATTAACCTCAAATTTTGGAAACAAGAAGAAGCAAAAGCCATTAGAAAACCTAAACTATACTTATTGTGATACATTTTTCATAATTTTTTTTTTCTGTGACACCAAAAATCTTAAATTTGTATATATGTGACGCATTTACCTTTTTCAAAGTTCTGTCAATGAGAATCGTTAAAAATTTGCTTATATGAATGTCAAAATGCAAATAATATGTAAAAACGGAACATTAACGGAAGGTAAATGTGTTATATATGTACAAATTTTGATTTTTTATGTCATATGAAAAACTTTAGGCTAAACGTGTTACAGTAGATATAATTTGAGGTTTTTGATGCCATAAAAAAGTTCTGGATAAATGTGTTTTTGAGGCTTTTTTGTATTTTTTCCAAAAAAAAAAAAATTCATCTGTGACATGATTGTTCTAGTTTAAATAAGGGTTAACACTACGAAAAACTCCAAATTAATACACCAAAGACAAATTTACCCTAAATTATTTTTTTGACCACAAAAAATCCAAAATTAGTACATCTGTGATAATTTTATCCCGAACTAATTTTTTGAGCACCGAAAACCCCAAACTGGTACACTTGTGATAAATTTACCCTTCGTTAATTTTAGTTAAATTTAACTGTCAAATTGCTAAATTTGATGACACGTGGCAGTTGACAGGTATACTAGTTTGGGGTTTTACCCCTCTATTTGTCACAAGTTTATTAATTTGTGATTTTTCGTGATATTAATCCAATTTAACGGATATTAACGGGCGGTAAATTTGTAATAAATGTATAAGTTTGGGGTTTTAGTGATTAAAAAATTAGTTTTGGGTAAAATTGTTATAGATGTAACAGTTTAAGATTTTTGGTGGTTAAAAAATTAGTTCAGAGTAAAATTATCATAAGTGTATTAATATAGAGTTTTGAATGGTAAAAAAAATAGTTCGGGGTAAATTTATTATAGGTGTACCGGTTTGAAATTTTTAATGATTAAAAAATTAATTTAAAATAAAATTATCATAAATGTATTTGTTTGGAGTTTTTTTGTGATATTAATTTTTGTTAAATAATTAGTTCAAGTTAAGGGAAACATGGGAGAGAGGTCACGGGTGAGGCTCGCACTTCCATGAAGCAGATTTGGCTCTGAATAACGCCAATCCATTCCCCTCTCTCTCTCTCTCTCTCTCTCTCAATGTTTTTGTCTGTCGTTTGTCTTTTTATTATTTTAGTCCTTTCTTTCTTGTTTGTTTCTGTCATACTCTTCTTGTTCCGTCTACCGCCTACGTAAGAGGTTAGAACTCTCTTCTCTCTCTCTCTCTCTCTCTCTCTTTCGGTGTGTCCTGGGAGATTGATCATTGCTGAATCCTCCAAGGGCCATTTCAGGCAGTACCAAAGCTAAAGGTTCGCTCTTTAGACCACGATAAATTTTTCCTTCGTTCAAATCTTTCACTTTGGTGCGTGCTGGTGCTTCACCGGAAGCGACAGCTTCTTTCGGTTTCTCCTTTTTTCAATCAAGATCGTTTCAAATTTTGTGTTCTTGGGCCGTCAATCCTAGCTTCGCTCGTTGGCTTGGTTGTGTTCCTGGGGTTAACCCGAGCCCCGGGTGGTCTCTGATGACGTGAAGTGTTCTGTGAATGAGTTGAGTGTGGTGTTTGCTTTTATGCCTGTAGTACATGGGTGTGTCAGGAGAACTTAAGAGTTCGTGTTCAATCGTCGCTTTTTCAATTGGGCAAAACCCGAAAGCGGCGGCTATCTGCCTGAAATGATCAAATTCAAGAACGGTGCTTGTTCGTGAGTTTTGTGTGGAAAAGATAAAAAAGGAGTATTGCATAGTTGTGCTAGTGCTCTTTCTTTGGTACCTGGTGATCATTGATAGTTATTTACCACACCCGGAAAATTCTTGCGTGAATATGATTCCAGACATTGACGGTAAGGATTTACTCTATAGTACTAGCTTCTTGAAAATTTTATGTCAATTACCCTGTTTTCCACCCTCTCAATCCTGCAGATATTTTAAGATTACGGATCTACTGAGTGCTGACCATAAGCGCATGATAATTTTGCAAAAAGAGGGAAGATACAGATATACTAATTCCGAGGCTCTTCCTGGGCAAGCAGGTACAATAAGTCGAATTCAGTGAGATGGAGATCACTAACGTTATGGAATACGAGGAGATTGCGAGGCAGAAATTGCCGAAGATGGTGTTTGACTACTATGCGTCGGGCGCAGAAGACCAGTGGACTCTTCAGGAAAACCGAAATGCATTTTCCAGGATCTTGTGAGCCCTTGTGTTCTCATTAGTTCTCACTGCTTTGAGAAACTGTTTGCTCCTCTGGATCAACTTTTTTGCTTGCTTTATGCTTTTGTAATAAGTTCTGGGGATTCTTCGATAAACATATGTTCCTTTTACTGGAGTTAGGTTCCGACCTCGCATTCTCATTGACGTGAGCAAGATAGACATGGCAACAACTGTGCTGGGTTTCAAGATTTCGATGCCGATCATGATTGCACCAACAGCCATGCAGAAAATGGCTCATCCTGAAGGTAATGTATCCTTTCATGACCTCATTCCTTTTCAAGGATTGACTTGTACTTCAATATATGTTGTTCTACTTGCCTCTTTACATAAATATCGGCAACACGAATTTGACTCTGGATCCCGGTTAATTAGAAAATTATTACTCACTTTATTTGCGGACTTGGCAAATGAAATCAGTTGTAATACAGAAAAATTGGTGTCCAACTACTTCACTCTGGATTATTCTGTTGTTCCCACTGGATTTTCAATCGATAATGACTAAACGCATTTCGGTGAGTTTAGGAGATATCTATGATCACTTTTACACCCATAGAGGTCATTCGAAGTGCTCTAAAGTTAACTACTCTGTCATTGCATCTAATTGCCCTCCGAGAGGAGCTAAAATATGCATTTTAGAGAACTTTGTATGTGTTATTCTAGTAGCCTTAATGCAAAGTTTGTTATTCTGGTGGAATTCTATGTAAAAAGGACTCTTCTTCTCAGCTTCCTGGATATCAAGCCAGTTGCCTTCCACAATTTATCTTGACAGAAAACATATGCCGTGATGTTAAATTGGCATAAGTTTTTCTAGTTGATTATTTGTAGACTCACCGAAAGAAAATGCACTTCTGTTTTGCTATAAGAAATCGATATTTTTTGCAGGAGAGTATGCAACAGCAAGAGCAGCCTCAGCAGCAGGAACAATTATGGTTAGTATTTCTTCAGAAAAAGGAAATGCTTCTTGTTTGTTCTCTTAGATGCGTCCGTTTTAACACGAAGAACACAATAGATACATGGTGTTGGCTCCTGGCCGATGAATTTTTCTCCATAAAATTCAACTTCAATGGTCTGCGTCTCACGTAATCATTTTCATGGTTTCAGACTTTGTCCTCTTGGGCTACTTCAAGTGTTGAAGAGGTTGCCTCAACGGGGCCAGGCATCCGATTTTTCCAGCTCTATGTGAGTTTGAGCGTCTGATTTTCTAATAATTATATTTGCATCCTTGGTTTTCAGCTTCAGTATAAGTAGCTGCTCTTGCTCTTATCCTCCTGATAATCTGCTTATTTTCAGGCGAATCATTCATTATCTACTGATCTGCAAAATACCTAATCATACTAGTGCATGTTGTTCCACTAGTTTAATCGGTCACCTTGTTCACTTTTTTCTTAAGATGCGTGTACATTTATTTCTTGATTGTCTTTTTTCGCCATTCATTGTTCAAGCACTTAGTATGAAGTTACTTATAAGTGTGTGAACTTTGTGATGAATGAATTTCCAATATTTTCCATATTTTCAAAATATTTCTAGCTACTAGTGAAGTGTGAGAATGCAATAATAATTTATATAATGTTATCATGATTAATGGAACTTGCTGGTTTCTTTTTCTTCAATGATTGCATATAAGTAGGTGCACAAGGACAGGAACATTGTTGCACAGCTTGTAAGAAGAGCTGAAAGGGCTGGCTTTAAAGCGATTGTCCTGACTGTCGATACTCCAAGGCTGGGGCGCAGGGAAGCCGATATCAAGAATAGGTGAGCATCTGTTAGAAGATGATCAGTTGTGCGCAAGGGTTACTTAGCTGAGTAAGGGAAAAAGATTTAGATTTGCAATCATTATCTATTCTAATAATCGTATTCAATGGCTTTGATCGACATACTATGCTCTGCAGGTTCACACTGCCACCTTTCCTGACATTGAAGAACTTTGAGGGATTGGATCTTGGCAAGATGGATAAGGTGGGGATTAGATCTTTGTTTTAACTCATCTATACACCGGGTGTGCTAAGTTGCCATTTGTTTTTCATGTCTTCACTCTGCCTTGAGTTACGCTTGGGTCTTTGGGTTGATTGCCTTTGCTCTTCTCAGCTCAGTGTTGGTTTTGTTTTTGTCCATGTGAGAGTATGACTGAGTTCGTTGTGTTTTGCTTACTTTTCAGACCAACGACTCTGGATTGGCGTCTTATGTTGCCGGACAAATTGACCGGTCTCTCAGCTGGAAGGTAGCACCACTAACTTTTCGTATCGGACTCTGTCAGCTGACTAATATTTAGCTGAACTAGTACTGATTTTACTGGTTCAGGATGTCAAGTGGCTGCAAACAATCACCAAGTTGCCAATTCTAGTCAAGGGTGTGCTGACTGCGGAAGATAGTAAGTGGACGGCGAATTTTAAATCACCAAGTTGCCAATACTACATGTTGTGTGGATTTAGCATTATATATTCTTGTACTTGTCTCTGAAATTGCCCTTTGGTTTCAATCACAGCTAGGCTAGCTATAGAATGCGGAGCTGCCGGGATCATAGTTTCTAATCATGGAGCCCGACAACTCGATTACGTCCCTGCAACAATCATGGCTCTGGAAGAGGTATCGGCTTCTCTCAACCTCTCTGTTTGATCATTTTCAGTACTGTAATTCCTAGAGTAGTCCACACAACTTTTAGGCCTTTCCTAATATCTCAGTACTATACCACAGCTGGTCACTGAGCTATTGATATGAAAATATTGTCCTTTTTTCTGAAGATTTCGTATTAGATTTTTGAATCCTGCAGTTTTGGCACAAATCTCAAGCATAGTCCTTATGTTCATCGCCTCTATCTGTGGATTGCTTGTACATTTCATGTCTCTTAAGGGTTATTTTTATTACCCTTAATCAAGTCTGCATTTACAGGTTGTGAGAGCCGCTCAAGGCAGGGTTCCTGTATTCCTGGATGGTGGTGTCCGTCGTGGAACGGATGTTTTCAAAGCACTGGCTTTTGGAGCATCCGGCATATTTGTAAGTACTGAATCGTAAAGCGACTCTGGAGCATTTATACTCTATGGCACAGTGACTACACTACTCATTGGAACTTGATTTAGGAAATTGTCCTGAAAGTAAATCCATAGTTTTGGTTTCCTATATGTCTAAACGTTACTTTTCCAATGCGGATGTGCCTGCCTTATCTTAGTAATGTGATCCTCGATTTGATCTCCAGATCGGAAGGCCAGTACTTTTCTCGCTAGCGGCCGAAGGCGAAGCGGGCGTTAGGAAAGTGCTTCAAATGCTTCGCGATGAGTTCGAGCTGACCATGGCGCTAAGCGGTTGCCGCTCATTGAAGGAGATCACCCGAGACCACATCGTCACAGATTGGGACGCTCCGCGCATCCCTCCGAGATTGTAAGACGGCGATGCTCGGGGTCTTGTAGCCGGATTGGACTGGACACAAAGATCAGCATCTCAAGTTGCTGCTCTGAGGCAATGTTATGTTGCAGTTGGGAATTTGACAGATGCATTTGTTCTCTTTGACAACTCAGTGCTTTTGATCTGCACTGTCAAATGAGAAACTCACCATTTTTCCCATTGTTGGGCACTAATCCAAGCCCATAAACAAGGTTTTATATCAGTGTCCTTAAACATAAATTTGGTCAAGGCTCTGTGAACTAAGGTCTGGTAATTCATGTTTCTTTTTCATAATTGTGTTGCATCAAATCAAGATAATTACTTTTTATACTTAATCCGACATGATTAGGTTAATTAGAAGTGATCACTTATATAGCACATTTACACATTCGTCTTACATAAATTTTTACTTGAATAACCATCATAACTAAACTAATTGAACGTATCTAAATGTATTTAAACCTACTTTAGGGCTTAATCCATACTAGCTCAACTATTTTTCCTGTTTGACCCAAAAAAAAATATTTTCCTGGTATAAGTAGGCTTAAATAAAGTGATACCATACTTTTTTGAATTTTTTTTCTTTGGTCTTTGCATGGGTATCATTGTGTCATTCTCGAATAATTTTCTCTCTTATTTTCTATTATTCATATAATTTTTTTCAGAACTTTTTAGTTAGTATAATTGAAATTAATATCTAATTAGGGTGGTTTTAGTATGTTTTTTCTCTATATTTTTTTTACAATCACAGTGATATAATCGATCTAATTTTTTCCAAAGATGCATTTCTCTCGATTTTCTTAAATTTGAACTTCATGTGGATTTTCCAGAATTATTTAGTAGTATAGAAGAAATTAATACTCACATTGGAGTGTTCTTTTATGCGTTTCTTTTTCCTACTGTCCTTTTGTCTAAATATGCGTATTCTCATGGTTAAATCCTTTTCTAATTAATTTTCAAGTTACTATAGCTGAAGCTAATAAACAAACTTAATACGGTTTTTCCCTACATGTGTATGTGTTGAGGTGGCATCTTTAGAAGGACAAAACCAAATATGTGGTCCATTCTAAATTTGCCACATGGCATGAGAGTATGATAAATTTTTTTTGGCATAGGCGTTAGATGGTGTCTGGACCAAACTTCGATCACCTCAACAAATTCGACAAATAAAAATTATTTTAAAAGCGTGCTCCCTCATTTTGTTCACTTAGACTTCTCCATCAACACGGATCATCCTTCTTGTTCTTCACTTTGTACCCGTTGAAATATTGTTCAACATCATTTCACAACGGGTATTATACGTTTTTTATATTTATGTGGTTTTTATTTACTTATCAGTTTAAATTTTTGAATTGGACTTTTTAACATATTATGTGATCGCTTTTATTTTCAAGAGAGTGCTTATGAAAAGATATCGGGATGCTACATAATCTGAGGTGCTCAACATTAAAAGCTAAGGCGAAAATGAAAAACAGCAAGTGTGAAAAGCCACATTGACTAAGCTTTGGCTAGTCATTTGCAAATGGACCAAGTCATATCATCGGAAGAGACTCGTTTCTTGATGTTAACATTATCAGCCAACATTTAAAACGCATGGAATGAGATTGTAAGGATTTCTTTCTTTCTCCACATCGTTCAAGATCGATGGGGGGGTTGGGGGGCTGGAACCATGCTCGAAGTTTCCCATGTGAAAAAGTCCATGTTGAAGTTTCCATTTCAAATTGTGATGTCTGACATATTATGGCACGATTTCTTCACTATTTTGGACATTCAGCTTTGACGTGTGGCAGTACATTTAGTGGAACTTTTGAGTGGGGCTGCCAAGAAAGTCCTAATTCTGTCTTTTTCACACTCATTCATAAGGAACAACACAACTCAAAGTTTCACATTGAGATCCATCGATTGATGTGCTGGACAACCTTGAGGATTGGTGTCGTTGGTGAGAGATGTTGGGGGGATTTGCAGTGCAAAAAGTAGGAGGTTAACCGACGTGCAAACTGCTCATGATCAATTAGATCATCTGCACATGTTAAAAGGATTTAACTAGGAATTGGTGATCCTTATCCCCACCCTACCGCGAGGGAGGTTGGCCGGGTGAGGCATCTTGCGTTGGGCAACGCTGCTCGTAGGGCATCGCCTAGCGAGAGGTCAAACTTTAAGCAAAATTTTGAAATCGGCGCATGTATATTCCTCTTCTTGCCATATGTTTAAGTAATAAATCACGAAAAAAAAAACACTTGCAAATGTCTAGATGTCTACCACTCACAATATAAAGCTAACAATATATTTATATTTTAAATGGATAAATCATGAGTGATATATATATCCCAATATCCATATTTTAAGATTTTATGTCTACAATCTAATTATTTAACTAATAATGTATGTTTGAATATATTGTTTCTAATTGATCATCTATATTAAATTAACTAAATATGCATAGTAAATATATTTTTTAAAAATATAGAAACAGGGCATTTTTCAAGATAAAAATTGCCCCATTCTAGGGGCTGGGCACCGTGGGACACGGATTGCTCGTGTCCCGCCTTTCTCTAGTCTAGACTTAATTAACCCACGGGGCTAACATCTTTCATAGGCTTCTAGGTAATCGGATCTCTATGTTCATGCCCTTAAATTATAATATCGAAACAAATAAAAATGTTTGATACACATTATGAATCCATGAGGATTAGATTCTTGTTATAACAGGTTACCTGGCATAATATCGCAATTATTGTCGATAAAAGATCTGTGCTATATCTCTCCACTTCAATCAATTCACACGTGTCATACCTTAGGTCGACATCTCAACTTCTACGTTAGAGGGAGAATCCTAAGAGAGATAAACAAAAAGGCAAACAATGTCAAATTTATTAGCAACACCACAATAAATGGTTATGTGCCAACGTGATGCGCGTTCAAATTGTTTTTGTAGTCGGCCAGCTTTTGTATATGAACGATATTCCTCCTCGATGGACATGCAATTCTCATTTGCTTTGTCTTTTCGTGGACCACTACATAGTACACGTGTGGCCTCTTGTTATCCATTTATCTATATGATAAACAAATTTAAAATATAATTTCATACTCACATTTATTTCTATAGAGCCCATTGTGAATCATAATGGTACATTTTATTAAATGAGAGACAACTATTCTTCTTTTACGGAAATTTGGATTCATGCCTCCCTAATTGGACCAAATCTTTGAAAATTGATTCTTCTTAGCTAATTATTTAATTCACCTCTTAGCATTTAAGATCTTATGAGGTTCAACATAATCAAGAGAGTTTATATGTCTTAATTCATGGGTAAGTTGATTTTCTTAATTCCATCAGTAATAAAATGCATTAGTTATGGGGTTAATACCATAGAAAATCCCAAACCAGTACACCTGTGACAAATTTATCAAAAACTAGTTTTTTGACCACAAAAATCTCAAATTAATACATCTGTGATAAATTTACCCAAAATTAATTTTTTACCACAAAAATCTCCAAACTGGTACAATTGTGACAAATTTTTTCTCCATTAAATTAGATTAATCCCATAAAAAATCATTAATTGGTAAATCTGTGATAAATAGAGGGATAAAACCCTAAATTGATACACTCATTAATTGTCACGTGTCATCAAACTCAGCAATTTGACGGTAAAATTTAACGAAAATTAACGGAGGGTAAATTTGTTATAGATGTATCTATTTGTGATTTTTGTTGGTTAAAAAATTAGTTTGAAGTAAATTTATTACAGGTATACTCATTTTGGATTTTTTGTGGTATTAACCCTTATTTATATCCTTCTACAGACTCGCAATAATAACCAATCAAAAGAATAAATGTGTCATGTACATACTAAAGTTAACCAAACAATTGCGCCCAACTTCTTCCTATTAATAGCATTCAAATATGCCAATCTCTTTCCTTGGTTGAAGTGTATTATGAATTGTTTAAGGGATTCTATCATTCTAATATACTTTTCATGTTTGATCGTCTGAAATCGTCCTCAACGATACACTCTTTGAATATTGAGATTCTGGTGTCGAACTTCTAACTGATTAGTTTCTTGCAAACTTTTAATTTTTTTTATGGGCAATTGAGCCGTAAGGAACACCCTATCAAAATAGATTTTCTAATTTAAGTAGGTTTCGTACTTTCCGTGGTTTCTAGTTTGAGCAAGTTTCCTAAAAGTGTATCCTATTTTGGATACAAGTATTATGTACACATAGGGGATGGAATTCTAGTTGGTGATTATACACTAGAGCAAAACAAAGAAAATGTTTCTCTTTGCAAGTTTTTTGAGTGAGTTCTCTACGAGAAATTATGAGATAATATTTGTGTGTTTATTTTGGGTTTATGACAGGGTTAGAAAACACTCAAGGATCAGGAAATTTTCCCAAAAAGTCCTAAATTTATCATACGAACGGAAATTTAATCATAAACCTTTAAATTATGTCAATTTAGTTATAAACCTTTCAATTATACCGATTTAGTCCTAAATCATTTAATTGTACCAATTCGGTCTTAAATCTTTGGGTTAATACCACGAAAAACTCCAAACTGGTACACCCGTGACAAATTTATCCAAAACTATTTTTTTAACCACAAAAAACCTTAAACTGGTACACTTGTGACAATTTTACGCCGAACTATTTTTTTAACTAGCAAAAACCCCACACTGGTATATCTTTGACAATTTTACCCTCGAACTAATTTTTTGGCCACCAAAAACCCCAAACTGGTACACTTATGACAAATTTACCCTCCATTAGTTTCCGTTAAATTTTGCTGTCAAATTGCTAAGTTTAATGACACGTGGTAATTGACATGTGTACCGATTTTGGGTTTTAGCCCTCTGTTTGTCATAACTTTACCAATTTTTTGATTTTTTGTGATATTAATATAATTTAACGGACACTAACATAGGGTAAATTTGTCACAAATGTATCAGTTTGGAGTTTTTAGTGGTCAAAAAATTAGTTCGGGGTAAAATTGCCACAGGTGTATCAGTGTGGAATTTTTGGTGGTCAAAGAAATAGTTCAGGGTAAAATTGTCACAAGTGTACCAGTTTAGGGTTTTTGGTGGTCAAAAAAATAGTTCGGAATAAATTTATCATAGGTGTACCAGTTTGAAGTTTTTTGTGGTAAAAAAAAAAGTTCGGGGTAAAATTGTCACAGGTATACCGGTTTAGGGTTTTTCGTGGTATTAATCCTAAATTTTTTGATGATTTGCCAGATGTAGTTCTTCCATCGATTAATCACAAACTCGGCATGGAGAGAGAGGCTCATCAATTCAAGTCCAATGAACCCAACGAATCCACATACAATCTATCAAACTTTCTCACACTTAACATCAAAATTCAAACTAAAATCTTCAACCATCAAACAACCTAGTCAAGAGTACCGAATAGATTAATCTAACTTAACCGCTAGAGTTTTCACTTACCTGAAAAAGATTTGAGCAAATCAAAGCTTTAATTAACTTCAAAGCAAACTAATCAAAAACATAAATTAACAACTCTCAATCTTTTTAAGCAACATAAATAGTTTGATAAGATGAAGAGGAAGTCCATCGAACTATAAGCTCTAGAAATACCAAAGTGAGACCCTTGTTTTTACTCGGAAGATCGGACAGTAAAAATCGAGATAGAGAAGTTGAAGACTTTGAAACATCTTTAATGGAGTTACATGACCCAGGGGAATGTATTTAGAATACCTCCTTGAATTACAGGGGATAAGAATGTTTAACCAAGATTAAAAGCAATGATAATATTAGGTTAAAATCACTAGGTTGAAGTTGAATGAGAGGTGATCGAATTAGAAGGTGACAAATGTCCTAACTTTATGGTTCTAAAGTTGATATTTTGATAAAATAGCAAGATATCCGATAAACCAGTACGTAAACAAGGAAATTAATGTCCGTTCTAACCATGGACAAGTCTGAAAAATATTTTGAACCCACTACAATGTTCCGTAAAGTTATCAAACGTCATGCGAAACTCAACTCAGCAAATTTTTCACCTATTGCCCATGCGATACGCAAACTCAGAGCAAATTAATCTCCATTAACAAACAATGTGGCGATCTATGTTTCATTGACGCTCTAAATAATCAGCCCTAGAGCAAATATTCGTTAATTTAATTCTAATGGAATCACTTTCCGAAAATTACGGACACGAAAAATACATTTTGAATCCTTCACGCACTACAACATTATTAATCCAATTGAAACAAAACCTAATTTTGTTTCTTATGTTTATCCAGTTGGCGATGGCACTGAAGTGATCTTTCTTTTTTGTATATTACAAAATTGGTATTTAAGTAATCACTCGAAAAGTTTTACCATCAAAGTGAGTGTGTACATAAGTTATGACACTTCTAGTGTCTCTTTTCCTTTTTACAAATAATGTTGGATTCCGGACAAATGATCATATCCATAATATGATAAAATCGTGGCAAAAATTTAGCTAATGTACAAAATCTTAGTTTCTCGAAATTGGTTGACATCCAAATCTGCAGCTATAAACTCTTACCGATCCATAATAAAATCCAAAAAACCAAACGAAAGAATCCGTCCAGATCATCATGAGCCAACAAGGAACTTCATTCATGGGCCACATGACACATCTGAATTGCAACCTTTTTACACCATATTCAAGTCAGTCAATCAAGAACATATCTTTTCCAAGAAGCCCCAACAACATACGATTGACACGAAATCTCTCAAAAAAACTGAACTAACCAAATTAAAAACTAATACTGATGATGATATGGAGAAGTGGCTTGGATCCGATGCTGCCGCTTCTGGAGGAATCTCTGCAGAGACCTCTTCATGGGGAGGCCTGTGGAATTGTAGACCTGAGCCTGCAGATTCAGCGTTGAGGGCTGAGACCGCAAGCTTGGTGTTGAGGGCTGAGACCACACGCTCGGCGTCGAGGGCTCCGATCCGGTTGGAGTCTTGCTGCTTCTCTCCTCCATCTCTCTGTTGGCAAGCAGAATTATTGCTCTGGCCTGAGAAAATCATAGGATTACCAAAACATATCAGCTAAGGTGAAAACTTACACAATTGCTGAAAATAATTGAGTGAAATGACATATGTTCATGCCATAAGAATAAGAAAATGCACGGTAAAGAATTCAAGGGAATAATTTTTGATCGAGTTCTTCTAATTCAGTCGCCTCAGATGCAGACTTATTTCGTAATTCTAGAGGTATTGGAGTTTAATTTTTTTGAATGATTTGCAAAGTAATGTGAAAATGGGAAGATGGGTGTGTTTTCGCAACCGAGACGGGTATAACTAATATTCTATAATTAAAATCTTGTCGGGTCATTTTTCAAATGAGTGAATCTTATAAATTAAAATTTTCCATTTCTAACAACAATCAATCGTTCTATAAATGTTGTCAATTGAAAGATCCCTTAAGACCCACCAAATTTGCGAGGAAACGATGTGGGGGAGGTGCTGGGATGGGATCACGTGGCTAACTACATTAAAAAATGTTAGGGAGAAAGTCCGATGAAGGTGCAAGTCAACGTTGATGAGTGCTACAGCAGATGCCACGAGTCTTTTGTGAGAATCAGGAGTCAAAGTACACGCTGCTTCCTCGTGGTTTCCCGCCCACCTCCTAACTCATTGACATTAAGTAATTAACCAAAAAGAGAGAACAAAATTAAAAGGAAAACTACTCCAATTTTCCCGAAAACCCGATCTAACGCAACAATTTTAGTTCTGATTGTCCTAATAATACTTGTTGAGCACAAAATATAAACGCCCACTTGGAGCGATTCTTGTTTTAATCTTGCCGCTCGCGCAATTTAATTTAATTTAACGAAAAAACTAAAAAATATTTTTTAAATACGTGAATATTGAATTGGAAGATTTTTTGTAATATTTCATAGTTTTCGAAATTTTCAGATGCTTCAAATCTTTTGAAGGAAAGGTGAAAAAGCGAGAATAGATTGTAGACAATGAGACCCAAGACCTAATTTTGTTTCTCGTGTTTACCCGTCACCAAAGGTGGAGATGGAAGCGAAGCACTTTCAAGCGAATTGAAGCTTCGAAAATGAAGGAGATCGTATGCTTCTGTAAGCAACTCAGCAACTCTCTCTTATGTCTACTCTAGATTGCAATATGATTATTGGAAACTCTCTCCATCAAGAAAGGATTCAGACACATCAAACTATTCTGTCCCTTAGAGAAACGAGGAACAAAGAAAAGGGAACATGATCATAACAAGGAAAGAAGCAAAGAGCTTTACCTGCAGTTCAGTAACGGTGGAGGCACAGACTTTGCCATCGTAGAATACGGTCAGCTTCCGCTGCTCTTCCGGCGAGCACTCGGCAGACTCCGCCGACGACACCGACGACGACGAAGCCAGGAAATCGGAGACGGAATACGGCTGGAGCCGGAGCTCGAGATCGAAGCTCCTCTTCATGACGACGGCGACAATGGTATTCGGAACACGCCCGGTTCGAGTACGTTAGCGCAAGAAACTGATCGAGAACTCGAAGGTGTTGGAGATGGAGATTTGCTGCTGTAATTCAGACGAGTCTTCTGCTCTTATTCTTGGGTTTTAATGATGGGTTTGGGTTTAAATACAAACCTGTCTCTTCTGCTGTCCCTTTTATTCGTCACGAGTTTCAGTCCTCTCTCTCTCTCTCTGTCTGTCACTATATACGAAGAAACGCATTTCCCACGCACAGCACACAAGAAAGCAAGGAAAGGAAAACGAGAGAGAGAGAGAGAGAGAGAGAGACACGCCAGTTGGGTGGAAGGCGGTGAGACGGGACCTAGGGTTCGATTCAGCACGTGCGCAACGTGTTTTTCGCAGGTTACCCCAACCTTTCCGCTTTTTCTTTTGGTCGTTTTTTCTATGTTTTGTTTTAGGTATCTTGCGATGACCGTGTTCGTGCTGTGCTGTACTTTCCGAGAGTCGACAGGCAGCCCCCTTGGCACACTTTTCATCCTTTGTCGGAATGCTAGAAGATCCATCATAGGGCGGCGTGATCAATTTGATGTTTGGGAAAAATCTCCTTTTAGCCCCCCTTCGTAATAATTTTCAGGATTCCCTTTTTCTTTTTTTGGTAACTGGTGTTCGGTTTTTCAATTCGACCGGTCTTTAATGTACACGAACCCCTATTTTTCGGTGGTCCATATTTAGTTACAGTTATGATGTCGAGCCTTGCAATATTGATTAGGAGTTGTAACGGTTTGTATGTAAAATAAGCCCCGAGTTGCGGGTGGTGGGGGTGGGGGAAAGGGATGGAAATCTTTATATAAGGACCGTGACAGCAAGAAGCGCGATAAATGCGTCATGTGATGGCGTGCCGCGCCAACAATTAATGGTAGATATGAGGTTGATCACCTCGAATTGGCCTCGATGGGTAGAGAGAGAGAGAATTTATTTTTCTTCCTAAAATTACAAGATTAGGAAAATAAGGGGTTTAGACAAACTGTTTCGTACCTTGATATAATTAAATAGTTTGTCTCGATCAGATAGAGTTTTGTTTTGATGAACTTTGTATATCCTTTATTTCTTCTAAACTTAGTGATTCTCCAATTCAATTTCTATTTATGGCATGACATTGAAAAGTTTAGAAATGTGAAGGTCAAACCAAGTCATGAAAGTTTGTGGGTGATCGGTTCCTAGGCGGTCCAGTTCCTGCCCAAGAGTTGGATTGATGCCTCCTGAAACCAGATCGGACCGGTCCGATTCGATTTTTGGATGGGTGAATGATACCGATAAAATTTTCGTTTTTTTATTTGTCGTTGGTTGTTCTTGACAATTAGGGCATATCTACAATCCGTGAGTTACGTGTAATATTGTAGGTTTCACTGAAATTTTTCCAACTTTTGGCAAAATTTGATTGGAATGAGCAACTACTGTTGTGTTTTGATTAGTCATTGTCATCTTACTTACGTGCATAATTAAACGTAATCGCCCCAACCTTGAATAGCCTTCTTTTCTGAAATTGGAGATAAATTAAGTTTTTTAACAGATTTTTAAGAAATTGATAAATTAAAAAATTTAAAAAAATCGATTTGGTCCTTAAAATCGGGAACTGGACCGAAATTCACGTATTCAAATTTTATAGAGCCGGGAATCGGATCAATGCTTCCGGGAGCCACTCGGAACCGATTGGTCTAGACGGTTCCCAGGTTCCTTTTGCTCACCCATCCTTTTTGGTTTGTTTTAAGCCAGGTCCTAAAGCCATCGCGTTTCCATTGCTTGAAAATCATGTGGAGAGCTCTTCTCCATTCCCACTTTTGAGCTCACGGAGGCGGATCTAAGGTAAAATATGGCGTACAGTTACGATAGCAGATCGAACACTCTTTATTTTTCTTCAAAAAAGTGTCTTTCTTTTCGACGGGATCTATCCTCATTTTTTAACATGGACTTTTGTGCCATTTGCAAGACGAAAGCAGAAGAAGATGGATTATCCAGCAGTAATTTGCAGGAACAAAAGAATCTATCAGATAAGGAGCATATCACATCTTGTCAATCAGAGTCATTAAATCCCCTTCTAGGTTTCTTGATTCTTTGTAACTTGTAATAAATAGTCAATTCATTTGCTTCTGTGAATTTAAGCTCAGTTTATTTGTCGAAAAATGAACAATTTAAAAAATATTTTTTCTAAAAATGATTTTTTATGTCACTTATAAAAATAAATAAACGAAAAAAAAATTTCATCGACCATGAAATATTTTTATATAAGTTGTTATCATAAATGAAAATATTTTTTACCGGCTAATCATTTCGAGCGATATGAGCATTCATTTTCAGAATATGTTTTTCAAATCATTTCTTTTCCGTGAAATAAACGGAATCTTATTATCAAAACACGAGGAGAAGATTCTATGGGCGCCATAGTTAGCGCGTTTAATCTATGAACTTTTTAGTATGGAAACATGTTTATAGTTGAATCGGTCCCCCTCTCTCTCTCTCTCTCTCTATCTCTCTAGCAATTCTTTATGGCAATTTCAGTGAAATTGAGTTTGGCAGCTCGATACCAAACAGCGGCCCCCTTTAAGCGGTGACTATTCTTCATGGCGAAACCCTAACTTATTCAATATCATTGACCAGGACAAGTGCAGCCGCCGGGCACTCCATTGGTTGGCCGGGTTGGCCGTCATGTCCGGAGCTCAAATCCATGAAGCAGGAAACAGGAAAAATGAAGAAGGATGAGAAGGGAGATTCAAGAGAAAATCTTTTCTCGAAGAACCTTAGAGTAAAACACGTTCGCCCCTCAAATTTCAACCCCTACACGATACTTTTCTCAAGTTTCATGTTGTTACGACAAGTAGCTCTTCTTTATTTTTTTCCGTTAACATGTGCAATGGGCATGACTTTTGAGGGGTAAATGTATATTTTCATATCATTTTATAGAAGAAATCTCCCTTTTACTCCTAATTGTTGCAAGAAATGACATATATAGAAAATAGGAGAAAACTAAATTAACTAAGGCTCCGTTCGTTTGGCGGAAAATATTGTGTTTTTGAAAAATGTTTTCCCGGAAGTCATTTTCCTGGAAAATGTTTTCCTGTAACATAATTTTCCAATGTTTGGTAACCAATATGAAAAAGTTTCGGAAAATATTTTTTACCAGCGGCGACGGCGGCGGCGGCGAACGATCGGCGACTGACGAGTGGCAGCCGGCGACCGGCGGCGGCAGCGACCGGCGACCAGCGGGGGGGAGGAGGAGTTTAGCGGAAACTGATTTCCGCTTTTCAGAAGCGGAAATCATTTTCCATAGACTTAGGCTATTTTGTGAGGGGGAAATTCAATACACCATTTCGAGACCCATTTGAGTATATTCTACGGAACATGTGCCCCGGGTGTTTACAGATACTATAGCAAAATGCAAAGAATATCTCGTGGGAGCCTCCCACGTTGATCTCGATCAAATTATTTATTATATTAAAGATATCAATTCAGAAAATTCATCGAGAAAAAGAAAGCAAAAAGGCAGAGTTGGGTCTGAAGAAGTGGACTGGTTCGATGAGCTTGCGTGTGATGTGTTATGGATCGGGAAAAAAGATCGAATAGGAAAGGGTCCGGGAAAAGATCGCGTTGACCCAGCTTCGTCTTCAGACTCGATCTTCGCAAATCCCGTCAGGCTGCGCGCGCCTCGAGCATCTTCTTGGTTTCTTCTTCCTTCTCCTCCCTTCTTGAACTCCTTCCTTCCCTCTGTGGGAAAGAGGAAGGTGCGCCCGTCAATCATTAGCTGGCGGGGTAGGGCACAGCAGACCGTGATGAACCATCGCCAACGCAACTCCAGCCACCACCGCCACCCCCTTCTCTCTCTCTCTCTCTAACCCAGATCTGTGGTGGCGTGAGGTAGCTGATGCGATCTGGTGGATGTCGCGGCCTCCACGTGGCCGTACACCGCATTCCATGCATGCAGGTTGGTGCGTGCGTGCACCGACGCAGAGGAGAAAGGAGGGAGCCTGCTGTGGGGCTGCCGTGGTCGTGGCCGTCTCGGCGGTGGCTCGCGGCAGACTCAGATGGCTACAATGGCCATGGCGACGTTTCGTGGTGGAGGAGCTGTTGGGCAGTGTGGGGGAGGGAGAGAGAGAGATAGGATGGGAATGAGGTCGGAGGCATCCGTGCGATTTTCGACAAACTTTGAGGGCATTTTCGTGAAGTAACGAGATGATCTCTGGTCAATCTGGGCCCTCGATTTGGTTATTAATGTGTTCATCATTTTAGAAGGGTAATTTAATCTAAGATTTATACTCATTTCATAAATCTAGAGGATCTCGATCGTAACGAAAAAAAAAAAAAAGGCACATAAATGGACGTAGCAAGAGTATAAGGAATCAAACTTGAATCTTTCACTTTAAGGTTACTAGAAAAAATTACTCGGCTAGCAATTTGCGTTTTGGCACACACGTTCTAATGTATACTAGCAATTTGGTGCTAATCTTTTGTATTAGTAAACATAATCAAACATAGTAATTCTTATTTGAACTTTGAAACTTAGTGACCTAAATATGCTTGAAATTCATTATTACTACCTATGATATATTTGTTGTAACTAAAAATTCATGTTTTGTCCAAACTACCTTTATGTTTGAAATTCATTATACAACCTACGTTATCTTTATTGCAACTAAAAATTCATGTCTTGTCCTATGTTACCCATATTTTGACAAACCACATTTTGTGTTCCCTTTTTCGTTACACGTATCAAAGCGATCCACGCTTTGGGATATATTAAGATATAAAATACAATGTGATTATTTGTGTCGGAGCGAACGACCGGATACAAAGAATCACGATACCCATCATATTCTAACAACTCAACGTTTTAGAGGAAATGATCGTGCACTCAACTTTTATTCTAGAACCAAAGTTAGAGTTAGCGGTCTTTATTTGATTCTTCACACACCCTTTTCACCCATTTATAACTCCCTTCTTTATATGTAATAGGCATGATACTCTAACAATTTACGCACGCCCTTACAATAAACGATTGCGCACTGAACTTCATTTAAATACTCAAATGAGTAGCAAATTGAAGTGTGTGTATATATATTTCCTGCATACAAATTAATCTTTTAGATTGGGTTTTTCACTTATTTAAATGATTCTTCACGGTATATTTCGTAACCAGGACAAATCTATAAATTTTCCTAATAGGGGTTAAAATTTGATCAACAATTCTTTTAGTAATTAATGTAATGTTCTTATACACAAAAGATTAAAAAAAAAACAAAAATTAACATCATTGAGGCATTGTTTGCCTATAACAGTTACAATTTCTATGATTCTAGAATTGTTTATTAAGTTTTATCAATTTTGTTCGGGCAAATTCAAATGGAAACATTTGCTATTGGCCTAGTTTTATTTTTGTTAGGCCAAAATAATTTAACATTACCTGAGTAGAGGCAAGAGCCCGCACATCACAAAATATATGTTTGTCCCTGTTGTACACATCCGATGAATCAATACGCAAAATTTTCTCAATTAGTGCGAAGAAAATAATAGGATATGCAGATTTATCAATCAAAATTTTTAATGTAAGTTTCCTTCTTATAGACTAACCTAACGCTGGAAGAGCTGATTAAATGATCAAGGCGCCAATGTACATGTATGTTCGTGTTCGGATCATAGTGTGTTTGTAATCTTCAAAATCACGTCCGCCCTATTAATTAGGATGGAGCCCCCAATTACCCGATGCGCATACTCGCGAGGATCAATTTAGTGGGTCGCGATTTCACTTCACGGCATTCTCACCTCATCCAATCTGTACTTCTGTAACTGTGTTTTCCTCCATGCACATCGAATCGGAAAAGGCTCGTTGACTCGCTTCTCCTTTGGTCCCTTGATCTGCGAAGTAGGGGTCAAGATTTAACGTGCGCTGGCGTGTTTCGACGGGTAAATCCAAGTGATGCGAGGCCACTAAGCCAAGCTATGTCTATTGGATAATCCCTGGTTTCTCGTTTGACCGAATCGAACCGCTCCTTCTTTGCCACTTGGCTAGCAAGTGGTGGCGCGGCGTTCCCACCGTGGCGGCTGCAGTTCTAGAACGGTGAATTATTGCATGAAACACGTGCGGGATTCGTCAATCTTTTTTCGGGGGGCATTCCAAAGCTACAGATTCCTTGAACGTGCTTCATGCGTGCCCCGTTCGATGTGTGCATAGAATGAGAAAAAGTGTTGACTTCACGTATTTTCGTGGACTTGTTTAACATCGATGGCGTCACTCTGTATGAACAAAGCACGGTATCGAGGTATTTTGAGAAAATTATCCGAAAGTCATAAACTTATTATGCTTTTACCAATTTAATCTTCAATCTTTTAAGTTTGCCAATCGAGTCTTAAACCTTTTTATTTCTTGTTAATTGAGTCCGTTCGGTTAAAATTGGCAGGAAATTGCTTACGTCGACATTGACGTGGAAATCACTAGGCGAGGGCCGCAACGCCCTCGCCGGCCCTAACTCCAACACTAGAAAAAACAAGGAAGATGAAAAAAAAGAAAAAAAAAACCATGAACATTTCAGAAAATTATTAAAATATTATTCAAAAATGTCAACGTCAGGGCCACGTGGCTGACCGACGTCCACGTTATCAATTTCCGGCCAAAATTGATCGAACGGACTCAATTGGCAAGAAGTGAAAATGTTTATGACTCAATTAACAAATTCAAAATAGTTAAAGATTGAATTGATAAAAATGTAATATATTTATAGCTTTTTGGACAATTCTCCCGGATTCTCAAAATTCATGGATGAATTCGCATCTTGAATATATCACGGTCAAACGGTTGTCGCTTGAGCAATCGATTAAGATTAATGCTACGTGATCGAGAATGCCCCGATTTTTTTTTATGAAAATGCTCTCGTACTCCATGGACGAGATCACGCTTACCCACTAGTGAAAATCATGATCGGATCCTCCCTCTCTTTCTCTCTCTCTGCTCTCACCAACTCCACCTTCGTGAATAGCCCACCCCACCAACAATCGCCAAAGCCCACCGCCGGTCGTATGTGTGCGTGCGCGAGTGCGCGCGCGCGCGCGCAAAAGTAGAGCCTAAACAAATTTCTTTTTGGTGGGCCCCAATAAAGTGAGGCAAACGATACGTTTGAATCTCCCACACCTTCAAAAGTCAAAACCCTCGTTTGTCTCGCTTTTCCATTTCTTCCAATATCGACCCAACAATATATACAAATAAAAGAGAATGAATCTATTGCCAAATTGCACAAGCACTAAATAGTACAGCAAATAATATTTAATTGGCACGTCTCTCGTAATTTTTCCAATCGTTCGCTTTCTCGGGACGAAACTACTCATTTTCTCCCCCCCCCATAGAATCCTATATAATTTCAAGCACGCGCGTAGCTCGTGCTCCGACGCTAGAATGCATATAAAACAGTCCATCGCGTTATTCCTTTGTTATGACAATATCTGTAAATGGAAAGTAGATAGTTAATTGCAACAAGCAAAACGTCATTAGTAAAAGGATAAAGTTGGTGGGCTTTCCCCTTTCTGATGGGTCAAAATTGGTAGCGTAAAATCCTTAAGCGGGGCTCAAAGCCCACGAGCAAGAGACCCGACATGTGCCAAACTTACGAGCGGGCAGCATGTGAGCTCAACTCACATGAATTGTTAGATCGGGTGGTCCCACGTGGGGCCCACCTCGTGGGCAGACATGCACCGGGTTGATCGGAGATTTTTTTTTTGGGAGTCAGTTGACCCAACTCGAACTGTGCACACTCTGTCCCTGAGCGTGCGTCCTTTCGTGCCAAAGGTCTCATTTGGATTTCGTGAAAATTAGGGATTGCATGCGCCCATGACATCAGAATTCGATCCCTGAGCAACAAATTTTTCATGTCGCACATTCCAAAATTTGCATTTCTTGCCGAATTTTCTTGCAATTAGAAATTAGAGGCATCTTAGCGTTTGGATAATTGACCCCACATCGAGAATGAGTGCCGACGAGAATATCGAATCTCTCAATTATTGAAATTGGACCTTTCTCGCGTCGATCTTCTCCCTCGGGCCTAATTGGGCTGGCCTAAGAAGCAAACAAAATGAGATGCGGTCTAGTTAGAGGCTTTTGAGAGAGCCCCAAGGCTCGACCCATGGGCTGCCCAACATCAATGCTCGGCCCTAAGCAATACATGATCCGTGAATCTACGGGAACGGCAAGGAGACTTGCCATTCTTGGCATGATCCTAGGTTAACTAAGTACGAAACCAACATTAGAAGATATCCTATACTAAGGTAAGATGATCAAGGAAAAAGGGCAAGAAGGAGCCTGCTCATTTTAAGCTGGCACTCGGAGGAAATATGGAGAGAGGTTGAGGGGATTGAGAGGAGAGACGGCACGGTGGAAAGGGGAGAGACAGAGAGAGAGAGAGAGAAATTTGTGATTAAAAACAGAGAGCAGCGAAAATGTAACTCCAGTGTGCGAACTCATGAAATCTACGAGCGTGTATTGATTAACTGTTGGATTGTGTTGGAATTTTGGGGATGATACAATAAAGCATCAATTCTTAGTATGCATGGTGGAGATGATGAGAAAACATATATAAGTAAACAAAAATCGAACGGGTCGAATTGCTCAATCAGAGCATGGGAGCTTTGTGGAGGTCTCAATGTCTTGTGGTTCTTTAATCTTGCCGAAGGAGCCCGGCTTCAGGGTCCTATAGGTTGTAGCCGGTTCACCATCTTTCGTGATTGTATTTCTAATGTCGGTTGCCTCGAATAATTTCTGTTTTTGGCATGTTGAAATTGCTTGGTATCTTGATTGGAGATCATAGTGGTCAAACGGGCGTATCGTACCTGGATTCGGGGGATCGACTTGGGGCCCAGAAATCGGCTCAATGTCCACCATACAGACTACTCTATGGTCTAGACAGTAAGGGCAGCCAGCCCGCCGGAGGTCTTTGTAAAGCTTTCCGAGTGGATTTTCGGTATATCATTGCATCAAAAAATAGTACAAAAAAACTCATAAACTTATTATATCGTTACCAATTTAGTCACGAACTATATCATTTCATAAAAACAAACAGATTCATTTTGATTCATTTTGGAGTTTCCCCCGCATTTAACGATGGAATAATTGAGTTTATCATTTTTAGCTAGTTTCGCCGTATAGCAATTAAATTCCATTTTGCATTAGAAGCTTGGGTGATTTTCATATTTGACTTGGCATCCTAGGACTTAAACGTGTTTATAACGTTAGACTTAAACGTGTTTATCTTATTGTTCACGGGTCTTGTCCTGAGACGTAACAATAAGACCTCGTATTAATTTTCCTTGATAAGATTCGGGTTGCTTTTAGATTTGTTTTGAGTACATGATAATTATTGAGTGATTTTTAATGCTACTCATGTATGATCATCTAGATTTGCATGTTTAGGAATAAAAATAGGAAAAGTTGCTTGAAGCAATGGTACTGGGAACGGGTGTTAAGTAAAATTAGCAGAACCAAGCTCCCGAATCCGGAATCAAAGTCCGTCAAAGTAAGGCAGTCTCTCATGCCTTGTTGGCCCATGGATGACCTAAAATAAATTAGTGACGACTCCAATCTTATTCCGAGCAACGTGTCAAACTTCTTCGACAAATTATGCTAGGTTCATATATGCATTCGGTTGGCCTTTTTGCCCCCTAGGCAGTAACGCTGGTCATGCCAGATTATGAACGTTAATTAGCATGTTAGGCCAAATAAGAATATTCACATTAGGTGGAATTGGCCTTACATCTTCAACATTTGGCAATTGATTGGCTTGTTGACTAGTTTCATTTGCTAGATTATTATCAACAATTTGGTTATTTTGACTAACATCGACCTGATTATTTCCATGATTGTGACCTTGATTAGAAGATTCGGGCCTTTGCATAATTCTTATTGGAGGTTGACTACTCTGACTAACATTATTGGCAACAATAAATGAAGAAGCAGTAGGAACGTACCTTGTTGCCACTCAATTAGATAGTGGTAGTTGATTCAATGATCATAACCTCTAGAAAACATAATTCCTAGCACTTATAAGGATTTGCTTGATCACGTCTGATATGTGACTCACAATGTAATTTGCTATATCGTTCCGTTGCTCTTTGAACAATCTCTTCATTCAGCGAGACATCGAGGGAGGTCTGCCCCTTGGCGTTGACTTCTTTTGCCACTCGGTTAACAGTTGAAGCTTCGGAGTGCATAGCCCTATCACTGCCATTGTCAGGTTCTTGGTATTGAATTTCCTCAAATCGAACCACAAGTTGTCCCATCGGACATGCCAAAAAGATGTTTCGCCGAGATTGGATTGATGATGAAGTATCTTTCACCAAAATTCATTCCTTAGCTTTTTTTAGATTGATATAGGTTATGTAGTGATTTTGAACATGAGTCCTGCCAATGGAACACAAACAAATTCACTTCAACGGAATTCAATCAATAATTAAGCCCGATGACATAAAATGCTTTGTCGGAATTTCATCAAGGACAAAGTGCGATGATAAAGATACAATGTCAGAATTTAATTGATGATGAATATCTATAAACTATAACTAAGATTTACGTCGGAATTTAAATGATGACGACATATCTGAAATTAGGAATAAAGTATTGGAATTGAAAGATGTTTAAATTACGAAAAAGTAAATATAAAGATAAATTTACGAGACCATTGAGTTCTGTGATTGATTCAGAGAGACCTGTACGAAAAATCCACTAAGGGTATTTATAACCCTCTTCAGACATTACAAACGGCGGTTACACATGACGGCTACTAAATTTGAAAGAACAAATAACTCCTTAATCCTTTTGACAGTCACTGGAAGTTACTTCACGAACACTTATTCAAAAGAAGTTACATAAATCCTAAATTAACTAATATGGACATAACCACCAAATGGTTATCATTGTATCGATTGCTTGCGGTTGATATAAATGACTTTGTCAAGAAACTTCAAGGCTCTCGTCAATAATTTCACATTGTGTTGTCGAGACTTCACTAGCAAATTGTCGAGTCCCTTCAAGTTATTGATAATTCTGTCATAAATGACCAGACTCTACTCCCATCGACTAAATTTATCACTTGTTGATAATAACCAAAAGTTGGTCATTTTTGGGTAAAAACAATATTGATTATCGAAATCAATCAAAAGAGATCCCCGTTAGTAGTAGATATAATTTTGGAAGCGGTAATTAAAGAACAATAATGAAATATGCTTTTATAAAAAATCATCGTGAGAAGAAATTTCGATTTTCACAACCGAAATTATAAAGGACAAATACCACAAAAAATCCAAACTATGCCTAGTATGGTGTAAATACCCCAAAATTTTTTTTTTGTGTCACAAAAATCCTAAACTTGCCCACTGTGACACAAATACCCTCAATTTTTTTTTTTTTGTGTCATGAAAAAATCCAAACTTATACATGTGTAACATATATTCCCTTTATTTTAGTTCCATCCCGGATATATTTGTCACATGGATATAAGTTCGGGATTTTCTATGACACAAAAAAAAGTTTGGATATTTATATTACAATTGGCATGTTTTCATGGTTTTTAGTGACACAAAAAAAAGCTCGGGGTATTTATATCACAATGGGTATATCTTGAGATGTTTTGTGGTATTAACCCAATTATAAAAGCTTACAAGTATCTATGTTAGTTTCATTATCGTAGGAATATTGATTAATATTACTTCAAATATATGCTTCATTCTAAAAACATTACTCGTGCAATCAAACTTTTCGCTGATGCTATACATGATACAAATGCTTAACTTGTTTGCTGAAGCAATCCTCAACGGTCACATACTATAATAGACGGCGCCAATTAGAAGTACTTAGAAAAACTAGGAGTAACTTTTGCAAAATGGAGAATTTTTCGTAAATATTTTAAATAATAAACATCATTCTCGAAAAATATCATCTGAAATCGGAAGTAGGTTTCTGAAACTCACTAAAATGATTCCAAAAACAACTAATGAAATTATGACCCTATTTCACCAATTCTAAAGTAATAATTGAAAAAAAAACAGTTAAATCTTTTTTTTTTCATGAACATTTCTTCTATATTTATTGTGGCTGCTCAGTTTTCGTCATCCACCATTATCTCCCTACATCATAAAACAGACTCCAAAAAAGATGGTTTCAAGTCAATTTGAATTCAAACAAAAAAAATTAAATTTGAATTCTTTCCTAATAAATTCCATGAAAAGTCCATGGTGAACAGTAATGGTAAATATCAAATATGGGATAGAGTCGTATTTTGAGAGCTAAATATATCTCTGAAATTTCAAATCATGATTTCTAAAATCTCTAATATTTCCAAATTTCAATTTAAATATTTCTTTTGACCAAAAAAAATTTATTATTTCACATATTTGGTAAGATAAATTTTTTCATTTCACAAAACAAAATAAATTCCAAAAATTAGACCAAATATTTATGAACTTTTTCTTGATACATTCAATTTCTAAATATTTTTTTTTTCACGCACAAAACGTGATTATAGAATCGGGCCATTATTATCATTACGTTTTGGGCCAAGAGTCGGACCACTATCAACTTGATATTTTAAATGTGCATTGAACCACGTGAGAGCTTCCCATAAAAAATGCTGCTCAAACTGGCCCAATTTGAAATCCGGCCGTATAAGCCCAGCCTAGCATTTGGCGATCTTATTTTGACTTCAAAATTTCGTTGTCTGGATTTGTTTTGTCCCAATTTTAGGAACTGGTATGAGCTCGATTCAGTTCATACAGTCAAATCTCAAACTTGTTGCCCTCATTACCAAATTACTAGACTCGATTATATAGGATGGACTTGGCCCATTTACTCTCCATATTTATCCTAAATTTAATAGGAGGCGTGCATACACACAACTCTCTCTCTCTCTCTCTCTCTCTCTCTCTCTCTCTCAAACGATATTGTGCGCGCACCTGGGATAGGGTAGGTTTCAAGTTTCAAGATATATAGAGTAGGTTTCAGGTTCCAAAAAAATGGAGAAAATTGTCCAAAAAGTCTTAGATTTATTGCATTTTTGCCGATTCAATCATAAACCTTTCAATTTTGCCAATTTTGCTAAATGAGTTCTAAACCTTTTTACTTCTTGCCAATTGAGTCAATTTGACTAATTTTGGTAGGAAATCGTTAACGTGGACGCTGACCGACCTACGTGGCGCTGATGTGGACAATTTTTCTTTTCTATTATTTTTATTTTTTCCTTGTTTTTCTTCCCCTTCATCCTTTAAAAATTGTCTACGTTAGCGTTATGTAGGCCGGCCGGCATTCATGTCAGTACTTTCCGGCCAAAGTTGGCTGGATATATACTTAATTGGCAAAAGTGCAATAAGTTTAAAACTTTTTGGATAATTTTCCTCAAAAAATGAGAAATTTATTTTGACGGGTAGGTGGAACTTATAAGGAATATGAAATCCCTTACCTCTAATGTGTACACACATGCACATCCACAAAAGAGTCTTCTTTTTTTTTTTTTTTTAAAACTAAAACAGCTCCGCAAAAGAGTTATCACTAGAGCAATAGTGTCCTCATTTCTATATTTTTGATGGTTGGTTCAGGACTTACATCCCAACTTAGTTAAATTAAACTCAAATGACATCTGTAGCTCAACTCACCATAGGTGCGGCCGGAGAAAGTTCCCTACTATCGGGACGGAAGAAAAGACCGGTTCGTAATTACTGCCGCCGAGTCACTATTTCGAGTTCTCCGTCAAGACACCGTTGACGGCGGGGCCCCGTGACCCCTCGAAACCGGAATGGTCAAATGAGGTCGATGCGGCTGAGATTTGAGTGGTCGTCCTATGATGTGGGAACACGACACGGCCCTTTTCACGTCGGTGCAAGTGGGCGGCGACACTGAGTGGTTCTCGCAGGCTTTTTGACGTGGATCGGGGGAGCTGACCGCCACCATGACCCACTTGCCTCCACACACACACTCTCTCTGTCTCTCTCTCTCTCGCTCTCTGCATCCATCACCGTCTCACGACCAACTTGCCAAACCCCACAGCGCACAAGTGGAACCAGGGAAAGGGACTTTGAGCATAGCCAGTAATAATAGTGGTAGCTCAGAGACATGGAGATCCCATTTTTGTTTTTTACGCAACGTGCATGGGCCATGCAGTACTTGGCGCACCCCTTGAGGTTTTTACAGATGACAATCATTGATAAGTTGAATGGTGTTTCATACATGGAAAAAAAAACAACAAAAAACTCCAAATTATGATCATTGTGTCACATTTACTTTGAATTTTTTTTTTTGACAGGAGAAACTCTAGACTATGCTCATTGACACATTTACCTTAAACTTATTCTTCTGACATAAGAAATTTTGTACCTATGTGACACATTTATCATTCGTCAATATTTCGTTAGATGATTTCTTAGCCAAAATAATGTTGTTTTAGTCACGTGAGTATCCATATAGGCAAAGTTTTAACTATTCTCATTGAGAGAACTTTGACGGAGGGTTAATATGTCATACATGTACAAATTTGAGATTTTTCATGTTACAAAAAAAAAATTTAGGATAATAGTATCATAGTGGGTACAATTTAGGATTTTTGGTGCTTTTATCTTTATACATCGATACTACTCTACTACACATACTTAGAAAGCCTACCTCTGGCATAAAAAAGGTTGGGCAACAGCTTAGAGACCGAAGCGCATTAGAATTAGGATTAACTATCTAGGGTGCGGGGTTATATAAATTCTCCAAGGTCCTCGATTAAGTTAACATCACTATTCATTTTCCTGTTAGATTTGCGTCGCATCACACGCAAACATCAAGAAAATAGTCCTTACTTTGTCCTCTCTTTCTCTCTCTGGTTTGCTAGCCTGCAAATAGAACGCCCCGTGCCCCCTCAAACTAAAACATCGTGCACGCCGCCATAAGATGTGGCCTCGGGCACAGAGAGAGAGAGAGAGAGAGAGAGAGAGAGAGAGAGAGAGGATTTTCTTGGGTTAACTCCTTACTATAGGCAGCAAATCTTTATGTACAGCTTAAGACAAGATGACTTGCGACAAATATTGATTAAGAAAGATTCCTAGTTAGAGTCTTCTTGAACCGTTTCATTTACTTTGCTCTTCTTGCTGTCCGGTCTTTTGATCATACCCTATTAGAATCCAACTTCCTCTTAGAGAATTCAATGCAATAGGGTCTTAGAGAGGCTTTGTGCCCTTGCGCGGTTGATGTTGTGGATAGTGATTTAAGGCACAAGATTGAATTTTACACAAGGATCTATGATCAATGTAATTATAGAAAACTTTACACAAGCACCCGGAAATGGAGAGCATGTCCAGTTAGTTCTGTCGTTGGCTTTCATTCCTTGTCATCTTTCTAAAAGTGCTCGTATACACTTGTTTTTTTTTTATTTATACATTGTGGACCTAGAGTTCCTGTCTCACTATACATACTGAGAATCAAAGGCCGACATGAAAAGTTTTGAAAAAGCAAGGGGCGACCAATATGGTGATTGAATTAAAAATTGATGCACCAAATGAACACGATGGATCGGTTGTCGTCATATGATTGAAAATTCCTCTGTTTTACCAAGAATCTAGCAATTGATTAAGTCCCGATGACATTGCTCTTTTTCAAGCTTTCTACGATCATATTATTAACAAAACAAGAAAAAGGCTTCCAAGAGCATAGTCACGTGTCGCGACAATGCCATGAAAGCAACAAATGGAGGATTTACCATTGACTTTTTGTCCAAATTGCTTTGAAAGGAAGGAAGCATGCCAAATTCTTTACTTCTCTTTCCTTCTTTCTCCTCCTCTTTAAAGTATATATTGGAGTATAAAGTTCAGACAGAAGATTCGTCCATATCGCTTCGCAGAGAAAAAAAGCAAAAGAAGTTTATAAATAAGGAAAATTAAGGGCCGGTTCATGCATGAAACCTGTGGGTTCCTTGAAACCATGAACTAAACCATCAATGTTGTGGAAATTTTTTCCAAAGTTCCCTTCATTCACGCAAGGAAAAGAGAGAAAATAGTAGAGAAAAATGTTAGATAACGTGCCGAACTCTTTTTGCTATGGATGCGTGATTCTCTCAAATACACTTTCACACAAGGAATCCACCCAACCAGACGGGTTTTTCACTACGACACTCAAGTGAAAGCAATAGAGATGACCATCATTGTAAATAGGTTCAGAGTGGTCGATTCTTTTCTTTTTTTCCCGGTTAATGTTTGTTAGGTTTGACGCATAATCATAAACAACTAAAACAATTTGAGTAATAAAGAACTAAAACTTGAACACAACGGATTTATGTGATTTGGCGACGTGCTTATTCTACAGGCAAAGATTGATGCAATAGTTCCACCATAATCGGCAAAAATGAGATTACAATCATTTAATCAAACTCACTCATAAGTATTTCTAGTTCCAGATTAAACATGAATTCACAAGAATCCACACAAGAAATGTGACATCCGGAAATTTCCACATCAATTAATAATATGTAGGAATTTGAAGGCGATAAATGTCACAAGTGGAAACTACGGTTAGATTATTAATGTCGTAGTAGAGGAGGGTCTAAGTTATATTTTTTGTGTTTGTAATTTTTGGATTTTTGACACCTAAATTTTGGCTAATTATTAGGGTTTAATTGCATTGAAAATTAGGGCCTAATCTTTAGCCACTAAACAAAAATAGTATAGTATAATTGCATAGCATATAAGTTTAGGAGCATTCATAATATGTAGATAAGTTCATTAATTGCATTTACATTGGACAGACTGATAAATGAACCTGAATTAGTCACGTGGGTTGGAGGTAACATGTTAGGAAATAGGTTAGCGAGAGTAGAATATTCATTTTATGTTTAGAGGGTTTGCTCGTATATATATTCTTGTAATCTCTTTGTTTAGAATAATAGAAATCATTATCTCCTTAAGCATGGTATCATAACCTATAGAAAAACCCTAACCCCTCGAGATAACTGGTGCAACTGCTGCCATCGGTGGAACCCTAGTCTATGATTCTCATGACTTACTCGCTTTCACTTACTCCTCCATCTCATTATAGGCCTGTGACTACTCTTCCATCTTTGTCGAGCCTCAATTTGGCCTCGTCCATCGTTGGCCAGCTTGGTTGGCCATCTCGGTTGAGCCTCCATTCGTCGCAATCGAGTTAACATTGCCATGCGACTTGCTTGCCTAGGGTTTCTAAAACGGCCATCGCAATCTAGGGTTTCAACTACTTAGCCCTCTTTTGATTGACACTGTAAATGTTGCTAAAGCTGCCATTGTCAAATCGCCGCTGAATTAGCCTCGGTTGAAACTAGGGTTCAATTGCTAGGGTTTGAATTAAAGTTGAAAAAAATTGGGACAACAAAGGATGTTGTCTAATGCTCTTACATGGTTTCTTTTCGTAGACTATTGATCCTTGATTGTTGGATGGATTGTGTTAATTCTTCAATACCAATTCGATGATTTTATGAGTTTTTGATAACTTATTGTGATTAGTGGTGATATTTTGTGGCTGATTGTATCACTGGAGTTAAGTGCTTGGTTATTGTGACATTATTCTTGGATTTAATCGTATCCTTTGTTCACTGATAATTGTTACCAGATCCTCTACTGGCTTCATACATTTTCAATTGACCTCTGTCAAGTTAGATGGAACTAATTATCCATCTTGGTCTAAAGCTGTTGAAGTTTCTCGTATTGCCACTAAATAGCTTGATTATCTTATGCCGATGGTCCACTCCGATCAGAGAAATCCAATTGATTGGATTGCCGGAGATGTGATGGTCTGTACTCTTTGTAGAATAGTATGGATTCTAAAATTACTCCTCACTTCATTTAGTGCAACTCTGCTAAAGAAGTTTGGGAAAAAATGTGCCTTACTTTATTTTGGACAGAATAATATGACACGAGTATGTGACATGTGGGATGCACTACATGATCTTCAGTGTAAGTTAATCTTTATCTGAGTATATTGCTCTTTTCACAACACTTTTCCGACAATTGGATACTTATCTTCCAGCTTCAAACGATTCGACTATTCTAGTCAAATGCTAAGCAGATCTTCGAGTGATACTATTTCTCAAGGCATTAGGGCCTGAATATTCCTCCCTTCACCAGTTGATCAAATCTCAGAGTTCCCTTCCTACAGTAGATAAGGTTTTCTCTTGAGCTCTTCATTCGATACCTACTAAAAAAATCTCCACCATGGCTTCAGAGACAAGTTCTATGATTTCTCATGGCTTTAGTGGACATGGAGCCCATGGTCGTTTTACCGAGGTTGTGGATGTGATTTTGAACAGAGTGACAATTGTGGAGGTTGTGATGGAGGTATTGGTGGTCGTAGCCCCTACTATTGTAATCATTGTTAAAGGGTTGGACATGCAAGGGCTTATTACTACACTGTTTATCTCGAGCTTCGACCTATTCTTGCTGCATATGCAAAGGTGGAAGATTCTCTCTCACTGATCTCACTAGATTCTACTAGTGTGAGGATGACCGGTGATTCTATTACATTGACACATGCTCATTATGATGCATGGGTTCGTTCCCAACAAATGACAGGCTCTTTAGCTCCTATGACAGCTTTAGCACAAATCTCAAAAGTTAGTTCATCTTGTTTACTTTTTACAGTGTCTGACTCCCAGGTCATAGACTTTGGAGCTACTCATCATATAACTAGTAACTCTAAGTTGTTGTCTTAATTTCATTTCACATCTCCTGGGGCGGCAAATTCTATTACATTAGTTGATGGCTCACAATCTCAGGTTACTAGTATTGGAGTTGCTCATTTGGGTCCCTCTCTTTCTTTGTATCTGTCATTCATCTCAAATCTCCAAAAAATTTGATTTTTTGTTATTTCGTTAACTAGAGAACTCAATTGTTTAGTGACATTTTCCTCTTCTCGTTGTGTCTTTTAGGATATGAGGATTGGACAAATGATTGATGGAGGACATGAATCAAATGTCCTGTACTGCCTTGACAGAAAGGTGCTAGCTGTTAGAGCTATGAAGCGCACATCCTCTGATGTGTATTGGATGCATTGTCATGCTAGTCATCTATTATCGAACATTTTTTGGCATTTATTTCCCAAGTTTGTGTTTGTGAGTTCCTTTAGTGTGAAGCTTGTCAATTTGGTAAACACCATAGGTTCTCTTTTTCTTCTCGCATTTAGAGTCGTGTGTTTAGTCCATTTTAGTTGATTCACTCAGATATATAGGGTCTGTGTAATGTTTCTGATATCTCTAGTTTAAGATATTTTATTGCATTCATGGATGATTTTTCTCAAATGACTTGATTGTTCTTAATAAAAGACTGTACTAAGATTTTTCATGACTTTTACTTGTTGTATTTTGAAGTGTTGTATCAGTATCATACTTTTGTCAAAACTTTGCGATCAAATAATGCCTAACAGTATCTTGCTGCCACTTTTGGTTTTCAACCTTTTGTTGATTCTCATGTTATTATTCATCAAACTTTCTATTCATATACTCCACAACAAAATGGTGTAGCCGAGCACAAAAATCGCCATCTTCTTGATGTTGCTTGTTGCCTCATGTTTCACATGCATCTACCTAAAACTTTTTGGGGCCATGCTGTCTTATAGCTTATTACTTAATTAATCGGCTTCCAACTTTTGCTCTTCAAGGAGAGACATCGTTCTTCACTTTACATCAAAATCATCCTCCCTTTTCGTTACCTCTATGCGTCTTTGATTAAGTTTGTTTTGTACATTGTCTTACTCTAGGTCTTGATAAGTTGGATCCTTATGCCGAGAAATGTGTCTTTGTGGGATACTCTCGAACTTAGAAGGTCTTGAGAGAGCCTGAGTTAAGTTTAAGCTTACTAACCAACTCCTTAGTGGTGTACCATGTGTGGGGAGGGTGGTCGCGATATCGTAAAGTGATTTGATTAGGGTTAAATTGATGAATATTCGCTCTTGGGTTGATTACTTAGAGCAATGGTAATTGATTTTACAGTATATTAGTGGTAGAAAGGGGCTGATAAGTTTCGAATTATATATTTGCTAGTTATGAATTTTTATATTTACTAAATTGAGATTTTCCTAGCATCCGATCTCTTTCACTAATATTTTTAGTGAGTTTAAAATATATTTTCTAATTTATTAGTGCTTGGAATGGACATTGGTTTCTCTATTTACGTACCGATTTTTTAGACATTTTGGTAACTTACCCAAATATCTATTTTGAAAACCCTATAATTGAACTGTTGGTCATTCTCTAACTTGTGAACACCTTTCTTCATTGTTCCACCAATATTTTAAGCCACGTGTCTTTAACTTGTGACATTGAACTTAGTCTAATGATAATATCATGCATTACATCATCTATTTAAACCTTAGTCAATTAATGTCCTTGATGATTCACTCATTTTATTTGGCAAAAAAGCTTTCTCTCAAAATATCTCTCATTTAGCTATTCATATTAGGCCATTTGTATAGCTGCTTGTATCCTTTGGATTGAAGCACCATTCCTCTCTTTACACGTAGTGAGTTTAACCCAAAGATATCATTAATTTTAACCTTGGTTTGCTAGATTCATTTCCCTTGGCCTATTAAAAGGTCTTCTTACATTTTCAAAATTGAATTAAACTTGTTCTTGCAAAGAAAAAGGAGTTCTCCCATCACTTTCCTCTTTTATTCTCACTTTTTCGGTTTTTCGATTTGAATGCAAAGATTTCATCTTTCAAGAGTTACAAAAAGGTTAAAACCTTGGGTTGTTCAAGTGTTGTTCAAGGTAAGTGGAAACTCTAAGAGCTAAGTTAGATTAATCTACTTTGCACTCTTGACTTGGTTGATTGCTGTTTGTTAATTTAATTTGAATTTGATAGTAAGTGAAAACTCTAATAGCTAAGTTAGGTTGATGTACTTAGTACTTTTGACTTGGTTGGTTAACGTTTGTTAATTTAGTTAAATTTGATGTTAAGTGCGAGTAAGCCTTAATAATGACATGTTAAGATATAATGATGATTTGATGAGATCTTCCATGCTTAAAGGTGTTTGATTCATTTTCATGAGGTGTGGTAGCATGTGAAATGTCAAAACGTGAAAATGACGAAACTAGACTTAAAAAATGTTATTTTCATAAATTTTGACCTACTTACTACTTTCATTCACAAATCATTGTTCATATTTATCTTATGCTCATCAGCCGCTACTTATATTCACTTGTCGCTGCTCATATTCTTTTGCCGAGCATAACCACATACTGCTCATATTTACTTGCCGAGTATAACCACTTATTGCTCATATCCATTTGCCGAGTATGACCATTTACTGCTCATATGCACTTGCTAAGTATATTAACATATTGCTCATATCTGTTTACTGAGTATTGCCACATACTGCTTATATCACTACCCTAAGTATATCATTCTCTTGCATGAGTATATTCATTTACAGAGTATATTCACTTGCCGAATACACCCACTTTTTGAATATGATCATTTACTATTTCTAACCTAGTTGCCTGATTAAAGCCTCTTATTATATTGATGATAGCATGATGGAGAAGAGAAGGAGAGTAGATGTGTTGAAGTGTATGTAATTATTTGTTTATTATTAATTGCATGAGAAATGAAAAATTATTGTGATGTATATGACAATTGTTATGATGTGTATGGCCATGATGCCATGTCAAGAAGACCTTTGCCACAACCGGTTCTCTTGTATGAGTATGTGCAAAAGACTCTAGAGTTAGCAAAATATTGTACCATCTAGACATGGGTCTCTACAAGGTCAAAGGGATATGAAAGTCCTATAATTTATACATGATATGAGTTAGTTTGTGTAGCCTTAGTTGGCTAGTGTAAGCCTGTGTTGATCATCATCATGTGGCCGTACAGTGGCGTATTTATCCTTATTGATGTAGGGGATGCCCGTGATGATTGGGCTGTGTTGTGTGGTAAAGAGGTATTTATGATTCTGTCTCCCAAGAGTTGGTGGTGACAATGCCCCATATGTCAGGATGCCTCGTGAGTCGAGATGGGTTTGGCCAGTGACAAGTATAAACTAACTTGTGTATGTATTGGTGAGTTTCATGATGAGTATTTACATATGTATATAGGTGAGCTTCATGAACATTAGGGAATACATATTCCCTATGTATAGTGGTGAGCCATTATGTGATATTTGTGTATCATGAAATAATATGACATCCGCATGCATTTGGGTGAATGATCATACGCAATGTTGTTAATGGCTTTTTAATTGCATGTCATTATAGGAGAGAGTAGTGCATTTAATTATTCAATTGCCTCCTATAGTAATTTGTATTGCCTTGAACTCATGTTGTTTGTTGGCTAGGTTGAGTGAAAAGATGATCTCCTACCTTAAACTTAGAGATTTCAGTTGTTAGGCTTCAGCTAACCCTTTATTTTTCATATTTATAGGATGGATTATCCTCCACTACTGTAGTTTGGAGTTTTTATGTATTTTGATTGTGAATACTGAGTTATGCTTATACTTGAATCGGCGGTACTATATACTAAGTATAGTTCCACCGTATGAGTCAACCGGGATTTTGTTAGACCACTTAGGGGTTTCGACGGTCCCTCTAGTTTCGATGACGATGGCTTATCATTAGGTGAGTGTGTTGATCCATAGTAAATAGCTTGACCACTCGTACATAGGCAAGTTTTTGATGTAAGACTGATGAGATGGTTATAGGTGACAAAATTCTTCCTAGAACTTTTGTAATGTATTGTATTTACATCAAGTCGGTAACTAGCGGTTTAATATGAAGAAACATAAGTATAATGAAACTCGTTCAGTTTCTTGTTTGCGATGTTGTGAATATTTTGATGTGCTTCACATGCTATTAATAATTGGAGATATAATGGAAAGGAAATGTGTTGCGTGTGTCATTCTTGGCCATCACAAGAAAGGATTTTTTTACACTCTCAACTCTTTTGGATGACAGTTCTCAATTCTCTATGTCTCTCGCAAGTTTACACACATCTTAGTACACTCGCTATGCACCAAGACCAAGCTCAACGATAGAATATTACATGCAAAGGAGAGGGTTGCCTCGATTGACTGCACATACTCTATTCAATTATCGACAAAGCAATTATAAATTGTAATTATGGTTTCCAACTAATGCCACAACCCACAAAATTGAAAATATAACCTGTCAAGAACCTCCTTCCATCCAAGTCACTAACAAAATCCAAATTCACATAACCTGCTATATCTCTTGGACATGTTTCTTCCTAAAAGTCAAATCAACGTCTGCTATCCCTCTTAGAACCTGAGCCTTTTGTGCCATTTGAGAATATTTTGAGAAGAGGATTGAGAAGGCTTGAGAGAAGGTTTTTTCGAGAGTGAGAATGAATGAGAGGATTGAAAGAGGAGAAATAATGGACGGTTATTTGTGCATATCTACTAATAAGCGTTAACCCCACTATCATCATATAATGATGGTCGATGTGAGAGAGAGAGAGAGAGAGAGAGAGAGAGAGAGAGAGAGAGAGAGAGAGACGTAACGGCTACTTTCAAATTTAAATGAGTAAATGAAATGCAATAAGTTGTATAAAAATCAGAATGGTAAAAGGTGTAATGTAACTATAACCATTTTTGAAATACTAGGTACTTGTACTTGATGGCAATCGTTCCCAGCGGCAGTGCTGATAATGATGGATAGTCTTGAATGAGTTATGAATGGGGTTCAATTGAGTGGATTGCAATTGCCAAGCTCATTTCTGATGAACTCTTATGCATTCTTTTCAAGTGGCATTGTAAACATGTCAGCCAGTTGATGCTTTGAGTTGACGAAGTGTATGTTGATTTTCCATTGTTTATGTGATTTTTAACAAAGTGATGATGAATCTCGATGTGCTTAGCTCTTGAGTGCATGATAGGTTCCTTGTGAGATTGATTGCACTTGTATTATTGCACATGATAGGTGTGCTCGTGCATTCATCACTAAAATCAATCATTTGTTGTTGCATCCATAATAATTGAGCGCAACAACTTCCAATTGCAATATATTCAGCTTTAGCAGTTGATAATGCCACTAAATATCGCCTTTTCTTTGAGAACCATGAGCAAGCATGCATCCCATTGAGTGACTTTACAATCAAGTACTTACTTGTGCCTTTTCTATCAACCTTACATCTGCAAAGTGGGCATCGGAATATTCAAATAATATAAAATTTAAGTTCTTGGGATAACATAGGCCTAACTTTGAGTAAGATGCAATGCATTTGGTAATGCGCTTCAGAACTTTAAGATGTGATTTTTTTGGATCAAACTGCAATTGTACACAAATACATACACTATTTGGCCTAGGAGCAATAAGATATAACTGTGAGCCCATCGTGCTTCTATAGTGTTTAGAATCTACTGACTTGCTTTTGTCATCCTTGTCCAGCTTCAATGAAAATGCCATGGGAGTGTCTACTTTCTTTCTGTTTTCCATCCCGAATTTCTTTTCTAGCTCATTCACATACTTCTCTTGAAATAAGAATGTTCCTTCAATTGTTTGACTTTGAGTTCGATGAAGAAATTGAGTTCTCCCATCCCACTCATTTCAAATTCACTTTTCATAATACTTGCAAAGTCCTTGCACATTTCATCATTAATAGATTCAAAAATGATATCATATATGTAGATTTGTATCAATAGAATATCACTACCATTCCTCTTGATGAATAGTATGGTGTCCACCTTGCCTTTTTTGAAGTTAGTCTCAATCAGAAGAGTATCGAGCCTTTCATACCATGATCTAGGAGCTTGCTTGAGTCCATAAGGGGCTTTCTTGAGTTGATAAACACGATATTCTTTCTTTTGATATTCAAACCTTGGAGGTTATTCGACAAAATATTTTTTCAAATATGGCCATTCAGAAATGCACTTTTCACACATGCGTAGGTTAGGAGGAGACGAATAGCTCCTAACTTTGCTACCGGTGCATATGTTTCATCGTAGTCTATGCCTTCTTCTTGTGGATAACCTTTTGCAACTACTTTGACCGTATTCCTTATGACTTTTCCTTTGTCATCCATCTTGTTTATGAATACCCATTTGGTGCCGATAACTGGATGATCATCTAGACGAGGTACTAATTTCTAGACTTCATTGATCTTGAATTGGTGAAGCTCCTCTTGCATTGCTTCAATCTAATTTTCGTCTATAATGGTTTCTTCATTTCTTTTGGTTCTACTTCAAAGATCAGTGCCAATGAGTTCATGAGTTCCTTGAAGGATGATTTGATCTTGATGCCTTCACTGACATTGCCGATGATTTGTTCCTTTGGATGACTCTTCTTGTATTTCCGATCTCTAGGCATGTGAATTTGATTTGGATTTGGCAATTCAGGTTGTGGCCATCGAGTGTTCTCAACAATTTGCATTGATGATGATGGCTCATCATCTTCATTGTATCCACGGGCACCTATCAAGCTATCATCAAACTCGATGTTGAAAGATTCTTTTACTTCCTGCGATACTTTGTTAAAAACACTATATGCTTTATTGGTATCAAAGTAACCAAGAAATATGTCTTCACTTGCTCACGGCTCAAACTTACCAATGTCGTCATTTGCATTTTGAGAATGTTACATTTGTAGCCGAAGATGAGAGACTATGAGATGCTTGGCTATTTACGTTTGAAAAATTCATAAGGTGTTTTCTCCAACAATGGTTGTACAAATACTCTGTTGATATTACATGCAGCTACAATTGCTTTGGCCAAAAAATAATTAGGACCGTCACTTCCAATCATCATTGTTCTTGCCAATTCTTAAAGTGATCTATTCTTCCCTTCAATAATACCATGATCAGTGCGGATTGTTGTGATGTTGTATCCCTTTTTATTTTGGATCTTACGTGAAAATTTCACGAAGGACTTGTTTGCTTCATCCTTGTGAACCAAAAACATCACCTATGTAAATCTGGAATAGTCATCTACGGTAATGAAGCAATATCTACTTTCTTCAAGACTTGTACTTTTGGTTGGTCCAAATAGATTCACATGAAAAAGCTATAGAGCTCTGTAGCTAACAACAGTGTTTATGGATTTGAAAGTACTCTTCGCTTGCTCACCTAATGAGCATGCATTGCATAACTCAATCTTCTCATACCTGAAGTTTGGTAGTCCACGCACTAGATCTGTATCTAGCTTGGAAATTTGTTTTTTTTTTTTTGGTAAAGAGCTTGGAAATTTGTATCTTACTAGCGTGTCCAAGTTTTTTGTGTAGCACCTCTTGTTTCTCTTTGATAGCGATTATACAGTAGGCAATATATAATTAATATTGAGTAAATATTTCTATGTCTCTTACCTGTGAAGAGTTGTGATTGATCCTTGCTTTTTCCTATACACTCACCATCCTTAAAGTACATTTTATATCCTTTGTCGCAAAGTTGACCGATACCGATGACATTGTGTCTAAGTCCTTTGACTAGCGCCACATCTTCAATGATCATTTCACCTAGTTTGATGTAGCCTTTTCCAACGATTCTTCCTTTATCTTTTCCTCTGAAAGTATTAGTTCCACCATCAACTTGGAGCAAGAATAGAAATTTATCAAACCCACCACGTGTCTTGAACATCGACTATCAAGAAACCATTTGCCGTTGGACTTTCTTCCCTACAGTAAAGAAGAATTTCATTTTTTCTGTAATAGCCAGGCAGACTTTGGTATTGCTATTAGGAGTTTGATCACTTTCTCAACTGTGAATATCTTTCCTTGATTAGCAAGACCATTCACAATTTTAGTAAATCTTGTAAACATTTGAGTACTAGTCTCATCAGACTTCATCATGAAAATTTCGTAGTTTCCGAGAAGAATATTCATTTTTGTTTCTAGAACACGATCGGTTCCTTCAATTGTAATTTGAAGACGATCCCAAATTTATTTTGCTGTAACATGAGAAGAAATTCTATTAAACTTTAAAGGAGAGAGAGAGAGAGAGAGAGAGAGAGAGAGAGAGAGAGAGAGAGAGAGAGAGAGAGAGAGAGAGAGAGAGAGAGAGAGAGAGAGAGAGAGAGAGAGCATATGGTTTGCTTAAGCATTGTGTTATTTTCTTCTATGAGACTCTTCGAGTTGGGCCGTGGTGGCAACAGTAGAAATAGGTTAGTTTTCACCTTGTTGTTGTCATTGTTGAGCAGGAATTTGGGCAGGTATAACGGGTCCATTAACTATGACTTCCCACATAAGTAGGTTAGTCGCTTCAATATATGCTTGCATGTGTTGCTTATGGTATCATCAAAGTATGAAGGCTTGTTTGGTGCATGATAATTAGGAGCAAGAGCAAGAAAGCTATCAAGGTTAGCCATTCAAATAGATCTTTATGCTCACAATTAAGGCTTTTAGAATAACAAGCAACGAAACTCTAATACCAATTGTCGAGGCTAACAAAACAACCTAAATGGGAGGTTGGATAGGTTGTTGAAGATACTTAAAATCTTTTGCGGAATAATAGCAATCAGCAAAGCAGATTGTGATAAGATATAAACAACATGTGTGAAGATAGTGTACTAATTATGCAAATAATGAGCACTGAAGATAGATCACACATCAAGTTTATTATGGTTTGGCTTTATATCTAAACCTATGTCCACTCTCTAGCTAACATCTTAATAGCAGCTGGATTCCATTAGCAATCAGAAATGTAAGTTATAACTGGCAAGTGTTGTTCCTTTCACACGATAGTTCACACTATCAGACATGATCACTGCACTTACACTTGTACACTTGTCTATATGCACTTATACACTTGTTTATATGCTATTACAAAGCTCAACCTTTATAGAGAGATATCAGCCGAGAGGATTTCTAGTGTGAAGCACAACTACAACAATTTCTCTGTTCTTCATAACCTCTTATAAGCTTTTCCAATCCATATTTTTGGAAGTCTTCAATCTATCAGTTAGAGAGTTGGAAACCTTGAAGGATTATTCAACTAGTTGTTGAGAGTCAATGGAGATCTATGCTAGAAATTAGGATTGCTCATGTGGTCGCTTTTCTTGACTTTTACAGGTTTTGTAAAATGGAGTCTGCTACAATTGTTGTCATGACCAACCTCTTGATTTTTATCGAACATAAGCAAAAAAGGGAGGGCTCACCTGGTATGTGCAAAGTCTAGATTCGGAACTTAACTCGGGCTCTTCCAAGTCTATACCATATCGCAACTTAGGGTTTAAATTTTTAACATGCTAATGGTTTATAACAGGGAGTCGCCACTAATCGATTTGGGGTAGGTCGATTAGAAACCCAAATAAGGTGATAGGAGAATCACCCTATTCCTACGAACTAGAGATTAAATGAGTTCGGGGACTTGGTTACACTAGTTGGATAACTAATGCCCTTTTGGTATCTTTTTACCCTGTTCATTTCTAAAAAACGACAATTTTCAAGTAATTTGGATTGATTTTAGGACCTTTCTCTTAACATGTGAGGTGATCAAATGAGTGCATAATAAAAAACTATTATCAGTCCAAAATAGGTATGCAACCTAAGGTTTTAACCCTAACTAAGGCAACCAACATTTAAAACATAACAATTCATGCGATTAATGTCTAATTAAAAACATGCATGACGATAATAATAAAACAGCAGTAAGGACAACATGCAAAGTATTATCGCACAAACCTATAAGCTAGTTTAATTTAAACACGGCAATTTATGCAATTAAAACAAAATGCAAAAAAATAATAATATAACGATAAATTACAGTACTTAGATATATCACATAGTTCAGAAAATAATAATTTTTTTAAAATAATAAATAAATACTGAGAAATTTTTTTTAATATTTTTAAATAAAATAAAATAATAATATAATATTAAAACCGAGTCGGGATAGCGGATTCGGGTCGGTCAGATCCGACTTGGGTCAACGAATTCGACCTAGGGGCTTTGATCCGGGTCGAGTCAGTTGATCCGGATTGGGTCGGAACTGACCCGGGTCAATGGATCCGACCTAGTCGTTGACCCGGGTTGGATTGGCTAATTCGGGTCGGGTCGCACCCGTGTATACAGACACACGGGGACGTCGGCGGAGCCAAAATTGGCCTTCAGCCGAATGACCCAGACTGGCGTCGCCCCCAAATCCGCTCCCTGGACCATCATCGAGCTTCGCCGCTTGCCTAGGTCACCGTCCGATTGCCTGCTTGATGGTCGGCGACCGAAATAAACTGGGCCTCTTTAAGGCATTTCGTCGAACACAAGGCATGCACAATTAGAAATAGGAGATTCCGACTTGTTTCGAGGCCTTGTCGTCCTCGGGAAACCTGTACCTACCTTTGGCGACGGTGCACGAACACTGGGGGACGACAGTATGGGCTGAGACTCACGCGAAATAGCCGGCGCGGGTCCCGGCCAAACCGAAATAAACGCGGGGAGGCTCACCGGTCAATGGCGCGGCTGGGTGGCTTTCCAACGGCTACGTGTGCAACGGTGAGGCTGTTGGCTCTCCTTCTAGCTTTGACAAACTCTTGGTTCGCTCTCCTTCTCTCTCTATTCTCTCTGATTCTCTCTCTCTCAAAATGTGGCCAACCCCCTCTCTCTCTCTCTCTCTCTCTCTCTCTCTCTCTCTCTCTCCCGTTTATATAGACAACGACGAGGGGGCCCCCTGCTGCACTACGTGGGCTAACGACGGCCTGCACCGACCTACGTTGCCCTGCAACTTTCGCGGCCAATTAGTTTGGTGCAGGGGTTGCCCTTGACATTTGAAAAACAGGAGGGGAGAGAGAGAGAGAGAGAGAGAGAGAGAGAGAGAGAGAGAGAGAGATGGGAAATCGGGGAAGATGTGACTGGCCATTAAGGCCAGTCCCGTTGGCGTGCTACCCTGGCCTTCCTTTGGGCTGATAGGGATAATGCGGCCATGCTCGGCTGCTCTATAGCTGGAGCAGGAGCGAATAGGGGAAAGAAAGGGATAGGCACGAGGGGGAAGAAGGAAGGAAGGGGCTGGACCGGGCCAAGCCCAGCCCGTGCGGAGGGAAAAGGAGAAGAAAAAGAAGATGGGCTGGGCCCACGCGGGGGGAGGGGGAAGAAGAGAAAAAAAAAAGAAAAGAAATGGCCGAGCTGATTCGGCCCAGCTCGATTTTTTTTTTTAAATTTGAAATTTTTTTTAAAACACTCTAATAGACCCTATTAATACAAATATGCCTAATTTCTATATGTAATTCATTTAATAGAAATATTTTTTGTCTTAAGAATTAAAGAAAATTAATTCCCAAATTTTGCGTAATTAATGTTCGGCAAATTAAAAATAGGTGTCACAAGCTACCCCTCTTTGAAGGTAAGCTCGCAGAGGTTGAGCTCGCAGAGATTACGTTCAAAGACAAAATGACATCTAAATTTGATCCATGCATGCTCAATAAATGCTATTTTTGGCGAGATCATGAGTCCCATTTTCATGATGCGACAAGATGATGTATGCTAAAGAAAATAAAAGCATACTTAGGGTTACTTGCCTTGCCGAAGGGTAAAGTAATTTCAGATAGTCGGTATCATATGTCCAGGACTCGAACTTGTCTTTGGTTGTCTTGACTAAATTTCATTCATTTAGGACCCGAATCTATCTTCGATTGCCTTGAGGAAAGAAATTGTTTGCTTAGGACCCGAACCTTTCTTCGGTTGCCTTGACTGAGAGAAATTGTGGCATCCCGAATTTTCATGGCAAAAGATTAAAGGACCCTAATGGATTAGGGTGCTTGTCGATGGACTTAGGAAAATGAAATTGGAAGTTAGCGTCGCCATTATCGGTTTTGAAATCACAGGTTTAGAATCTTGTAATCGTTATCGTTGGGCCAACTAAATCGGCATCGCGTCATTCGCAAAACTCGACTCCGTGTCAAACCCATCGTCGTTATTTTTCTTCTTACTCACCGCCCCCATCTCTTTTTCTTTCCTTCTTTCCTTTTCTTTTCTTTCCCCTTTTCTTTCTCGCCGAGAACCCACGCCAGCAGTTGCCCCTTCCTCTTCCTTTCCTTGTCTTCTCTTTCTTGTCTTCTTTCTCCCCCTGCACTTGATAGGAGAGAGGTGCCACTTGGCACCCTGGCATGTCCATGCACGCAAGGAAGCTTAACAGACTTCAGAAAATCTTTTTTTCCCTCATCTCACTCATTTCCGGCTCACTCTCTCACCTGCTCTCTCCCTCTCGCCCAGAACTCTCTTGTCTTCCTCTCTCTGTCTGCCCGAGAGTCCATCGGTTCGCCGACCAGCAGCCCAGCCGTCCCGTCTCCGCATCGAAACAGCAGCAGCCACCCTCTGCTCCGCCCTCGACCAGCAGCAGCAACCGGAAGTCGCCCTTGCGCCTCATTTTTGCACCGGACCCAGTAGCTTCGCCTCAGCCATCTCAGCCACTTCCTCTCACCGGCAAGTATTCTCTATCACTTTATACTAGCCTCGGTAATGGTTGCATGACGGTTGGGTCTCGGGTAAGCTTTTGAACTGATCTGAGTTGGAGTTAGGCGAGTCCGAGTGATTGTAGCGGCATTCCTTGAAGGGTTGATCCGTTAGAACAAACCTTGGTGGGTCTAGGGTGCTAGACTAGTTTGGAACACGCCATGCATGTTGATTTGAGTTCCTAGAATGGTGAAATCATGGCTGGAAGGTAGTGGATCTTCAATGGGAAACTATTTTTGGATGTTTGTTTCGGGTTCCAGAAACCGACTTCTCTGGACAACCACTGTTTTCTAATTTTTCAGCTTCGGTTGTGGACCGAATTTGGCTAAATACTGTGGCGATTAATCATGTGAAGTAATGGGTGATCAATGTGCAGAAGACTGGTGAGACAAGATGAGGAGGTATGGTGGATCATCCTCTGGTTCTGCAGATGGAAGGGATCCTCGAGTGGACGGAATTCTCGAGGCTTTGGCCAATGTGGGGGCACTGTTTGAATGACAAGCCTAGCAGCAAGCGACTGCAGGTAATGGTGATCGCCGTGTGCAAGGGCTCATTGAGCAGCTCCTGAAATTGAAACCAACTAAGTTCACGAGATTGAGAGATCCCAGTGAGGTAGAAAGGTGGATGAGGAGTTTGGAGAAGATATTCAACCTACTGAACTGCAATGATGCTGACAAGCTGATTTTAGCTAAGTACCAACTAGAAGGGAATGCCGAACATTGGTGGAAGGCATCTAAGGAAACGATGTTCCTAATAGGTACGGCTATAGTCTGGGGAACCTTTGTGGAAGCGTTTTATGGGAAATATTTTTCTGATTGTGCAAAGGATCAGAAAATAGCGGAGTTCATGCAGCTATGTTAGAATAATCTGACAGTGGATCAGTATGAAGCGAAATTTGCTGAACTTTCTAGGTTTGCGCCTCGAATGGTTGAGAATGGGGAAGATAAGGCCAAAAGGTTCTTGAATGGCTTGAAGGTTGAGATAAGGAAGCAAGCCGTTGGACATCAAGGATTATGGTGTACTATATAGGCGGGCTCAACTCATCGAGCAAGAACTGATCAAGGGGAGAATAGGGAGCGGGGCACCAGGACGATTTGGCCCCCAACCTACATGAGACAATGCTAGATTTGGCAAGAGACCTGTCTAGTTCGGAGAAGCCCCTTTTAATCCCAACAAGAGATGTAAAAATGGAAACTTTGGAAGGTCCTACAATGACTAGTCAAGAGGATAGAGACAAATTGCGATTGATAATTGTCGGATGTGTAGAAGGCAGTACGGGAGTGCACCATGTCAATCATCAAGGCAATGTTATAGATGTGGACAGTATGGGCATATTTCCAGGTATTATCCTCAAGGGGGACAGCCACTACAGCAAGTAACTCAAGGGGGTACACAACAACAAAAGAACTTACAGAGGCCGCCAAACCAAGGAAGAGTTTATGCAGTCACTCAGGAGGAAGCTGAGGCTTCTATGGTTGTTATTTTAGGTACGCTTTACTTGTGTGACAAGAAGGCATACGCTTTATTTGATATTGGTGCTACCCACTCGTTTATATCTGCCAATTTTGTGCGATTGTATGGACTGAAATCTGAATAGCTGGAAGTGCCTCGTAGTGTCTCTACACCTTTAAAAGACAAGGTGTTGTTAACATTAATATGTAGAAATTGTAAGATATCTATAGGTGGGACAGATCAAATGATAGATTTGGTGGTATTAGTTATGTATGACTTTGATGTCATCATAGGAATGGATTGACTTAGTAAATAACGAGCCAATGTTGATTGTTATGGAAAAACAATCCAGTTTGATCCTCTCGGTCACTCTAGTTTCAAATTTCTTAGAAGTGGGATGGACCCCACTGTGCCCCTTATTTCGGCACTAGAAGCTCATCGACTGCTCAGTAATGGTTGTCAAGGATATATAACGGTCATTAAGGATCAAAGTGAAAAGGAAGTAGAGCTTGAGGAAATTCTAGTGGTCCAAGAATTCCCTGATGTATTTCCTAAGGAATTGCTAGGATTACCCTCGGAACAAGAGGTTGAATTTGTTATTGAATTAGCCCCAGGAACAGGACCTATATCGAAAGCCCCTTATAGAATGGCCCTAACAGAATTGAAGGAATTAAATGTGCAATTACAAGAATTGCTTGATAAGGGATTTATACGACCAAGTGCATCACCGTGGAGTGCACCGGTGCTGTTTGTGAAGAAGAAAGATGGATCATTACGCCTATGCATCGACTATAGGCAATTGAATTAAGCAACGGTTAAGAATAAGTATCCGTTGCCAAGAATTAACGACTTATTCGATCAGTTATAGGGAGCATCTGTATTTTAAAAGATTGACCTACAGTTTGGATATCATCAACTGTGGATTAAGAAAGAGGACATCCCTAAGACGGCCTTTTGAACTCGATATGGACATTACGAGTTTACGGTTATGCCTTTTGGATTGACTAATGCGCCAACAGCGTTTATGGACCTAATGAACCGAGTGTTTAAATCGTTTTTGGATCAATTTGTGATTGTCTTCATTGATGATATCCTGATATATTCGAAAGGCCTAGAGGAGCATGAACAACACCTTAGGACGGTACTTCAGTCTCTTCGAGAACATAAGTTATAAGTGAAATTTAGTAAATGAGTTTTGGCTGGATCGAATAGTATTTCTGGGACATATGGTGACTGGAGAAGGTATATCAGTAGACCCAGCTAAGGTTGAAGCATTAATCAATTGGCCAAGACCCAAAACGGTAACATAGATTCGAAGTTTTTTGGGAATGGTTGGTTACTATCGGAGGTTTGTTGAAGGATTTTCACGCCTCATAGGACCGTTAACCTGATTAACAAGGAAGGACACAAAGTTTAAATGGGACGAGACATGCGAACATAGTTTTCAGGAGCTTAAGAGAAAATTGACTACGGCACCAGTTTTGACGATACCATCGGGATCGGGTGGATTCGTGGTCTATAGTGACACTTCTCACAAGGGACTTGGATGTGTTTTGATGCAGCATGGGAAGGTCATTGCTTATGCATCGAGACAATTAAAACCGTATGAGTTAAATTATCCAACGCATGATTTGGAACTTGCCGCAATTGTCTTTGCGCTAAAGATATAGAGATATTATCTTTATGGGGAAAAGTTCGAAATCTATACGCATCATAAAAGTTTGAAGTATTTGTTCTCTCAAAAGGAGTTGAATATGAGACAAAGACGATGGATGGAGTTATTCAAGGATTATGATTGTGAGGTTTTATATAATCCGAGGAAAGCAAATAAAGTAGCTGATGCTCTTAGTCGAAAGTCCGCCTCATCAGTAGCAAGTTTAATGATTAAGGAGTGGTGTTTACTCGAGGAGATTTTTGGGTCGGCATTTAAGCTCGAAGTGGAGAACCTTTCCAGTGTATTAGCTACACTCATAATCGGGCTTGAAATTATATAGAAAGTGATGGTATTGCAACAAACAGATCCTGGAATCTTGAAGATACGAGAAGAGGTGGCGAAAGGAAAGAAAATGGACTTTCAAGTGACGGATGAAGGCATTGTAAGATTCCGAGGATGTCTGTGTGTGCCTGACAACGAGGAGTTAAAAAGAGAAATTTTGACAGAAGCTCATCGGAGTAATTATAGTATTCACCTCGGAAACATGAAGATGTATCACAATCTTCGTTAGCACTATTGGTGGAATGAAGACAGATATTGCAAGGCATGTGGCCAAATGCTTAACATGTCAACAAGTTAAGGCAGAGCATCGTAATCCTACAGGTTTATTAAAACCATTGGAGATTCTCGAGTGGAAGTGGGAACACATAACAATGGATTTTGTGCAAGGCTTACCAAGGACATCAAGTGGTTGCGACACCATTTGGGTAATTGTAGACCGTCTGACTAAGTTTGCTCATTTTCTAGCAGTGCGAGTAGACTATACACTTGAGAAGTATGCGGATTTATATGTCAAACAAATAGTGCGATTGCATGGGGTACCTGTGACCATTACGTCAGACCAAGACCCCAGATTCACTTCGAACTTCTGGAAGAGTCTTCAAGTGGCTTTAGGCACGAAACTTCAGTACAGTACCACATTCCACCCGCAAACGGATGGGCAGTCAGAACGAGTGATTCAAGTGTTAGAGGACATGTTGCGAGCATGTACGATTGATTTCAAGGGTAATTGGGATGAAAAGTTACATCTAGTGGAGTTTGTTTATAACAACAGTTTTCAAAAAAGTATTGGTATGACCCCATTTGAGGCTTTATATGGAAGGGCTTGCAGGATGCCCGTCTGTTGGGACGAAGTAGGAGAACGGAAGTTGACAGGACTGGAATTGGTACAAGTCACGATTGATGCAGTAAAGGTGATACACGATAGGCTTAGGGCTGCCCAGAGTCGACAGAAAAGCTATGCCGACAGACGTCGCAGACCATTAGAATTCGAGGTGGGTGATCAGGTATTCTTAAAGGTGTCGCCAATGAGAGGAGTATTGAGATTTGAAAAGAAAGGAAAGTTAAGCCCGAGGTTTGGCGGACCTTTTGAAATACTTGAAAGAATTGGAGAATTGGCATACCGATTGGCACTACGACCAAGACTATCTAGCGTGCACGATGTATTTCATGTTTCCATGCTAAGGAAATATGAGCCTGATCCCTCACATGTTTTGGATTTTGAAGCCGTTCAGGTTGACGATAGAGTAAGATATGTTGAGGAACCAGTATAGATATTGGATCGTAGAGAGCGAGTTCTAAAAAATAAAACTATTCCTCTTGTTAAGGTGTTATGGCGGTATCATGACCAAGAGGAAGCGACGTGGGAAAGCGAAGAAAATATGAGACGACAATACCCCCAGTTGTTTGAATGATCGGATGAGACTTGTAATTTCGAGGATGAAATTCTTTAAGGAGAGGAGAGTTGTGGCATCCCGAATTTTCATGGCAAAAGATTAAAGGACCCTAATGGATTAGGGTACTCGTCAACGGAATTAGGAAAATGAAATTGAAAGTTAGCGTCGCCATTATCGGTTTTGAAATCACAGGTTTAGAATCTTGTAATCGTTATCGTTGGGCCAACTAAATCGGCATCGCGTCATTCGCAAAACTCGACTCCGTGTCAAACCCATCGTCGTTATTTTTCTTCTTACTCACCGCCCCCATCTCTTTTTCTTTCCTTCTTTCCTTTTCTTTTCTTTCCCCTTTTCTTTCTCGCCGAGAACCCACGCCAGCAGCTGCCCCTTCCTCTTCCTTTCCTTGTCTTCTCTTTCTTGTCTTCTTTCTCCCCCTGCACTTGATAGGAGAGAGGTGCCACTTGGCACCCTGGCATGTCCATGCACGCAAGGAAGCTTAACAGACTTCAGAAAATCTTTTTTTCCCTCATCTCACTCATTTCCGGCTCACTCTCTCACCTGCTCTCTCCTTCTCGCTCAGCACTCTCTTGTCTTCCTCTCTCTGTCTGCCCGAGAGTCCATCGGTTCGCCGACCAGCAGCCCAGCCGTCCCGTCTCCGCATCGAACCAGCAGCAGCCACCCTCTGCTCCGCCCTCGACCAGCAGCAGCAACCGGAAGTCGCCCTTGCGCCTCATTTCTGCACCGGACCCAGTAGCTTCGCCTCAGCCATCTCAGCCACTTCCTCTCACCGGCAAGTATTCTCTATCACTTTATACTAGCCTCGGTAATGGTTGCATGACGGTTGGGTCTCGGGTAAGCTTTTGAACTGATCTGAGTTGGAGTTAGGCGAGTCCGAGTGATTGTAGCGGCATTCCTTGAAGGGTTGATCCGTTAGAACAAACCTTGGTGGGTCTAGGGTGCTAGACTAGTTTGGAACACGCCATGCATGTTGATTTGAGTTCCTAGAATGGTGAAATCATGGCTGGAAGGTAGTGGATCTTCAATGGGAAACTATTTCTGGATGTTTGTTTCGGGTTCCAGAAACCGACTTCTCTGGACATCCACTGTTTTCTAATTTTTCAGCTTCGGTTGTGGACCGAATTTGGCTAAACGTTCTTCTTCAAAGTTGTTCAGAAGATCTTGATTTACAACATACTTAAATTTCAGATTTTTCTGAGTACAAATGGATATTTCAAAGGGCCAATCTTTTACTGGAACAGAACTGTGTTTAAGGTAGAGATCGAGACCTCTGGACCTTCTCGGTTTTTTATAAAAATATCCACTTCGAATTTGGCCACAGTTTCTTCACAAAATTTGTTCATAATTCTCTTGTTTATAACATATAAAAATTTCGAAGCGTTTAAAGATTGTTTGGTCTGTGAAATGAGAACACTTTTGGATTCAATTTTACTGTTTCAGCGAACCCGTAGTAGTAGTAGTCTGTTTTCGTGCCCTCAAAAGTGCCCTTTCCAGGAGGATTTTGGGATTGTGTTCTTCATGAAAAATATATGTTAAGGTCTTGTTAATACCATATCATAATTTTGGAATTTTTGGAACTCATTTGCCATGTCTTCGAGATTGATTTCCCAGGGTCTACAAAACTGTCTAGTATTGCCAAAATTCCAGGTTTCATTGATTCTTATTTGAGACATCATAATTTCAATTGGGTATCTTCGGGAAATGTAATGTATATGCTATGGACTTTCAGATGAGAGGTTTCCTTTGTGTTAGATATTGTAAATTACATTTCTAAATTTCTGTACTTTATATGCCGAAGTATGTGAAATTGCAAGTGTGGTTGTTCCTTGGTTCCCATGATGTTGATGCCCTAAAGTTGGGATGCCTGAGGGGGTAACTGGGTTCCCTCAGATGCCCGGGGGTGTAACACAGTTCCCCAAATGTCCTTGCGATGCCATGGTAGGTGCGAGATGCCTGAGAGGGTAACTGGGTTCCCTCGGATGCCTGGGGGTGTAACACAGTTCCCCAGATGTCCTCGTGATGCCGCGATGGGTGCGAGATGCCCGGGGGGTAACTAGGTTCCCCAGAGGATGTTCCGACCTGAGTTATTAAATTAAATGCGAATTAAAAACCGCTTGTGATCACATAACGTATGCAATGAGAATTCGTGTGAATGGCTGTTAGTTGATTGACAATCTTTTGTCTGGTGAATTGCGCCCAAATAAATAGGGAGTCTTATTTGTTATGGTTGGTTGTGAATTGGTTTATCTGTCTACCTTTTTGACTCGATTGAAATGCCTGTCATTATTTATTTAGTATGGTGTGATAGAGTTTACTTGGCTGAGTCTTCGCTCACTGTTTGTTGATGACATTTTTCAGATTAGAAGTTATGCTGATCCTCCCTGCCTCCACCTCGATAAGCTATGGGGTGCCGGTTGATTTTGAGAGCCGTCTATTTGCCTTCGTGGTCTCCGAATTCCCTGGGATTGTTTTCATAGAATGCATTTCTATTATGATCGTGGATATTAGGTCCCTGGGGGGACTTATTCTTTTGGGCTTCGTCGGGGTTTATGCCCTCGACGGGGGATGGTTGGTAGGGCCCCTTCCATACCATGGGTCGGATGGGAATGGTGGTGATGTGAGTAGCAGAGTCCTTTGAAGAAGATAGCACCGGATGGAGGAGTAGGGAGCCGTTTTTTTTGGAGAAGGCACGATTGCTTGTTTTTAGGATGGAGTCGTGAAAGCATGGGTGATAGCTGCTAGTTTTTGGTCAAACTTTGGTGGATCAAGATAGATTAGTAGGGTTGGAATAGATGTGTTGTTTCTCGCATTTCTTGAACTCACCTTGTATCATCCGCAGTATTATATGTTATGGTTGATATTTTCTAAATCCATGTGTCCTAACAATTATACAATTCTATGCTGTTATGCCGCATTCATGTTATAAATGCTGACCTCTTTAAAAAGAAACATCTTCTGCTTGCAAATAATCTGATGACTAATGGGGATTAGAGGATAAATCTTGAAAGGGGTGTGCCTGGGATGCTACAGAAATCGCTTGCCTAGGACCTGAACTTATCTTTGGTCGCCTCGGCTAGATTTCGTTTGTCTTGGACTTGAACCTATCTTTGGTCGCCTTGACTGGGGAAATCGCTTGCACTGGACCCGAAGTTGTCTTCAGTCGCCTTGACTGGATTTCATTCGTCTAGGACCTGAATCTATCTTCGGTCACCTTGACTAGGAGAAATCGCTTGCACAGGACTTGAACTTATCTTCGGTCGCCAGCTGGATTTCGTTTGTCTAGGACCCGAACCTATCTTCGGTTGCCTTGATTATGGGAAATCGCTTGCACATGACCCGAACTTATCTTCAGTCGCCTTGAATGGATTTCGTTTGTCTAGGACTTGAACCTTTCTTCGGTCGCCTTCATTGGGAGAAATCGCTTGCACAGGACCCAAACTTATCTTCGGTTGCCAGCTGAATTTCGTTTTATCAAAGTACCGGCATCTTATAAGGGGTACTTGAAAAGACTTGATGTGAGCAAAGAAGATTAATCCCACACTCAGGAAGGGTACCATAACAATCATAGGTACATGGTGAACAGAAGGGTCAGTCCATATTCAAATGGTACCATAACAATCATAGATACAAGGATTTTTGAAACCGAGCATAGGTAGAACATACTTAACTGGGCACGTTCCTGCCTCTTAAGGGTATGTCTCCTGTCAGACAAGTTTTTTTTTTTTTTTGTGTGCAAAGACATACATATTCATTGGAGAAATAGACAACTAAGGCTATTCTGGAATATCGTATGAAATATCTTGACTGCAAGTCAAGATGCTTTTCGTTTTCAAAGAAATACTCGGTTTACCTTCCGAGTAGTTTGAAAAAAAACTGATGAAATACCTAGGGTTTCTTACCCGAAGGTTTGATACATCATCTGCTGAATAACCGACCTTTTTCAGGGCATCTCTCTTGGGATGATAATGAGGGCTTCTCCAGTGCCTGAATTTTCGTGTCTAATCACTGGGGATTAAAAATCTAAGTTGTCAAAGACTATTAGCACAAACATTCATGCCTTCATCAGGGATAGACAAGCTAGGCTATTCCAGAATGTGTATTTATGCAAAGTGATTTTGCCATGTTTGTGTCACCAAACATCCACCGAGGGTCAATCAAGACAATTTTCACTCCCAAGGTGGACTTCTCGAGATGCTGAATGAGAGACCTTTAGTCAGAAAGGAGTTTCCACTCACTCTCATTGAAAATGGTTGTTTGTCCCATCCATTGAGGTGGGAACATCGAGAACACTCAATCTGACCGTTATCACATCAACAAAGGTTTGAGTTTTTTCGTAAGCGGTACGATGCTACCAATCTGAGAGGTCTTCTTCAGGGTCGTAATGCTGGCTTGGTTAATGGCTTAACAAAGGAGACTGTCCAAGTCAAGGCCATGAAAGAAAATATCCTGCAACTATCTCCAGGTTTACAAGTCAAGAACCTTGCAAAACGAGATAGAAGTAGTCTTGCTCGCACTTCCTCGAGCGTTATTTATAAACATTTGAAATTTCACATTAATTCAAGTACCCTAGCCAAAAAAGACTTCATGGGGGAGGTAAGTAGGCTTGGTTCACATGTTGGGGAACAAAATAATCGTTGGGCTCAAAAATATGTGTAAGGGTGAGAATTGGTGATCATCTTGGCGTTGTCACCAGTTTTTTCATCGTTAGGATACTTTTGGAAAACTCCCTGGTTAATCCTATGCTTTGGCTTCCTGAATAGCTTTTTCTTGAGGAGCTTCTGTGTTAAGCATTTTCCTGGATACCATTCGATTTCTGTCCTAATTGCTATCTCCAGAATAGGTTCATCTTCATCTATCATGACAGATCTTTGTCAAGACAGAGTTCTTAAAGTAGGGATTTGTATTGAAGAAGAACTCAAGTTTAAATCTTTTGGGGTCATCTATTCTACACCACTTAACAACTTTGAGGTATTTGAGAGCACCTTCATCACGTTCAGAGATTTCCTCAGCTAAAATTTCATTGTTTTTCACAGCAGTTACCTAGAAATTAGGGACTCCTTTCTCTTAATCTTTTTCATCGTTTTTCTTCTCCTCCTTTTTCTTTTTCTTTGTTTTTTATTCATGGGCATTGGTCTTCTTTTTCCTTTTTCTTCTTCTCTTTCTTCTTTTTCTTTGTTTTTTATTCATGGGCGTTAGTCTTCTTTTTTTTTAATGTGTCAGGAAGGTTCTTGGAGTCTCTATCTTCATTCGGTGCTTTGGACCGTGATGCTCAAACTATGGTGACTTTTGCTTTGTCCCGGTGTGAGGAATGATCACCAATTGGGTTCATACAGAATGAAGTCGCTAGATCAATTGGGTTAGCAAGGGATATAAGTGTATGGAATAGATGAAGAATTGCTCTTTGTCATTCTAGGGAACTTAAATCATCATGAGAGTTCATCTGTAAAAATAACACTTAAAGATTAATGTAAGTGAGAGCAAGAAAATTTCTATTTATCTTTTTCACTTTGTGTGAGCTGCTGCAGCTGATGATCATAGAAAATTTTAGATATTACAAACTCCTCATCCCTCTTGTCTTATTCAATTCCTAGGTAAGAACATCACTGTTATCAATGACATATTGGCATTTTGGACAGATTCTAATTAGTTTGCTACTCCTCTCTTGATAAGGCCCTCTTAACTTCGACTGTCCGGCCGTCGATGGTGTGCTTGTCTTGGAGGACCTTATCGAGGATCGCCGGCTCTGTAAAGGCGACAAGGTTGAAGTCACAAGGGTGGTGATCGAAGGGAAGTGACGTTTTTCTTATTTCCTCTGAGTTTGAATCCTTCATGTGATGCTGATTTATTTCAAGTTGCCCTAATGTGGGGTGGTTCTTGACAAGGGTAATGTAAAAGGAATCTCCGAATGTATGGGCTAAAAAATTGTCAAGCAAAGGATCAATGGTAGTGTATGGGGCAAAGAAATGAACTGCCTCTCATCACTTCGGTTACCGTACCTTATGCGAGAAATCCCTTTACTTTGTAGAAATGAAACTTTTTCGCTCATCTTGCAAGGGTTTGGCATGTGAGAATGTATATAGACTAAGGATTGCCTCTCATCAGCCTAACACATCTCGTTCAAGACATCGGAGCAGTTCAACACCATTCGTCGAATTGTCAAGATTTTCACAGAGAATTGGTGAATTAAACAGGTAAAATTACAATGCAAAATTCTTTTCCAAAAGATATGCTATGCACTTGGAGGAAGATTAAGCATTTATTTGTCTTAACATGTTTCTTCTTTCTTGTTTCTTTCTACTCTTATGCGAAAAGTTTGTAAAGAAAGAGATACTTACCTATGTTGTAATGGCAAAGCAAACTTGCAAGATAATAAGAAAGACCATGTTAATGAATAGCTCTTTGAGGGACAGTAATTGGGAATGATACAACATTACCCTTCGTGATTCCCTTTTTTTGAGATTAAATTGATAATTCCTTGAGTCTTCTCGGATGTCGACAATTTTCTTTTGACAAAAACATGAGCTTATGTTAGTAATGAGATAATTGAGGGTAAATCGAGAACGATACAAATTACCCTTCTTCCATTTTGTCTTCAAAGCTAGCAGAGTCTTTTCTCCTCTCATGGTTAGGCACGAAGCTCGAATGAAATCCTCTGCAATTAGGGGTGCTTCCAAATAGATGGTCCTATCGTTAGCGCATGTTATGTTAATACGGCTCCGGTACGTCGGGGAGTTTCTCGAAAATCATATGATTCCTGACATGCACAGGGCATATGCAATTGCTTGCATGGGGATCTTCGCAGCAAAGCTAATTTCTGCTTTAAAGATCTTTGATGGAAGTGGGCATGATTACCATCGAGACTTCTGTGGTTGTCAGGATCGGCCTTGACGTCAATTTGTCATGTGCGAAATCCTTTTCCGGTTAGACTTGCCACTAGGAGTGCCCTTATCGATAACTTTTCTGCAAATTCCTTTGTTATTAATAAGAACATAGAAGTTATTTTAAGGATAGTACTTCTTCACAGCATCAGAGTTGACCAGGTTGGAGAATTAGCATCCATCCATCTCAGTCAGAATTAGAGCCTCTCTAGGGAGTGTCTTTTTTTACAACATAAGGACCTTTGTAGTTTGGAGAGAACTTACTTCTAAGTTCGAGGGGTAGTGGTAGTACTTTTCTCAAGACAAGATCGCCTGCTTCGAAGTGTTTTGGACGCACCTTTCGGTTAAATGATTTGGCTACCCTCTGTGATAGAATTGCCTATGATAAAGAGCCTTCAATTGCTTTTCATCAATCATATTCAGCTGCTCCAGTTTTTGTTGCTTCCACTCTGCCTTAGACAGTTTTATTCGAGACAATACCCGTAGCGAAGGGATTTCTACCTCAACAGGTAGGACTGCCTCCATGCCATATACCAAGGAAAAAGGGGTCGCCCTGGTAGATGTCTGAATTGATGTTCGGTATGCCATTAATGCAAAATGCAATCTTTCATGCCAATTTCGGTAGTTCTCAGCAGTTTTGGCTAAGATCTTCTTGATGTTTTTGTTGGCAGCCTTAACAGCTCCGTTCATTTGGGGACGATAAGGGGATGAATTTAGATGACAGATTTTGAATTCACTGAGTAAATCATCAACAAACTTATTATTCGGATTTGTTCTGCTATTTGTAACGATGGCTTTAGGGACGCCATAACGAGCGATTATATCTCGTTTAATGAATTTCATTACATTTCGAGCAGTGACATTGGTATATGACGCGGCCTCGATCCACTTGGAAAAATAATCAATTGTTACCAAGATGTAGCGATGTCCATTTGATGCTTTCGGATTAATTGGGCCGATCACATTGATGCCCCACATTGAAAATGACCATGACTTTGATAATTGGTGTAATTCAGTTGGTGAGACATTTATCTTGTTCCCATGGATTTGACAACGGTAACAATTTCGAACATGTCGGATGCAATCACCTTCTAAGGAAAGCCAGCAATAACCTAATCTTGTTATTTTCTTGGCCAACATGTGTCCATTCATGTGTGGACCGCATACTCCTTCATGCAATTCCTGCATGATTTATGTTGCTTCGGTCGCATCCACACATTTTAGTAGAATAGAATCATAGGACCTCTTGTACAAGTTCTCACCATCAACGAAGAACTTCGTTGCCATCTTCATTATGTATCTTCTGTCTGCAGAGCTAATCCCTTCGGGAAATTGCTGTTCCTTGATGTAATTCGTGATATTGTAATACCATGGTTTACCATCAGGTTCCTCAGTCACGGTCATGCAATGGGTCGGTTTGTTCAGGACTTCAATCTTTAGAGGCTTTATTTCCAAACCATTGGTAACCTGTAACATGGATTATAGTATAGCCAGTGCATCGGCGAATTGGTTATGAGATCTAGATAGGTATTCAAACGAGATCTCATTGAATGCTAAAACCAATTCTTCCAGATAGTCATTATAGGGCACTAGTTTAGTATCTCTAGTTTTCCATTCACCCACAGTCTGGAGTATGATTAAGGCAGAATCGCCAAACACTTTTAGTTTAGCTATTTTCATATTAATTGCTGCTTGTAAACCGAGAATACATGCTTCATACTTGGCTATGTTGTTGGTGCAAGGAAACACCAATTTCGCGGCTACAGGATAATGCTTCCCATCAGGGGATATCATGATTGCTCGAGTGCCAGAGCCATACAGTTTACTGCTCCATCAAAAAACATGGTCCATGTGTGTTCCTTCGTTGATAAAATAGAGTCATCTAGGAGATCATTCCCATGTGTTTTCCCGGGGCATTCAGCTAGCATATCAGCGATCACTTGAACCTTCACTGATTTTTGTGATGATGCTTGGATGTCAAATTCTGAAATTAGAATTTGCCATTTGGCTAATTTTCCCACCAATGCAGGTCGGTTAAGCAAATACCGGATAGGGTCATTTTCGATTACGAGGAATGTTTAGTGGTGCAAAGTATATTGTTGGAGCCTATGCAACACCCACACTAATGTGACACATGTTTTTTCTGATTCGGAATAATTCTTTTCCGAAATGGTAAATTTCTTACTCAGATAATAGATGGCTCGTTCTTTTCCATTGTTGGGGTGGCTCTGGGCCAACGTGGCTTCTAACGATTCATTGTGAATTGTTAAATAGAGAGTTAGGGGATGTCCTGGGACCGATGGAACTAGTACATGGGGATTCATCAAATACTGCTTCAACTTTTCAAATGCTTCTCGGCAATCCTCATCCCAATTAATTTGAGCGTCTTTCTTGAGAAGTTTGAAGAAAGGATGTACAGTCTTAGAGAGTTGGGAGATGAACCGAGTAATATAATTCAACCTTCCCAAAAGGCTTCTGACCTCCTTCACTGTGGACGAGGGTTGCAATTCATATATTACTTTGACTTTTGAGGGGTCGACCTCGATCCCCTTGCTATTCACGATGAATCCGAGTAACTTACCAGAGGTCGCCCTAAACATGCACTTTGCAGGGTTCAGGCGTAATTTGTACTTGCGCAACCGACTGAATAGCTTCTTCAAAACTTCAATGTGGTCTTCTCCGCATCTAGTCTTGGCGATCATGTCATTAACATAAACTTCAATTTCTTTGTGCATCAGGTTATGAAAGAGAGTGACCATAGTACGTTGGTATGTTGCCCTGACATTCTTCAAACCGAAAGGCATAACTCTATAGTGAAAGGTCCCCTATGGAGTGATGAATGCCGTCTTCTCCTTACCTTTGTCATTCATTCTTATCTGATTGTATCTGGAGAATCCATCCATAAAAGAAAATAATTCGAATCCAGCAGTGCTATCGACAATGACATCTATGTGAGGGAGTGGAAAGTCGTTCTTTGGACTGGCCTTATTCAAGTCACCATAATTAACATAAACTCAAATTTGACCATTCTTCTTCTTTATTGGCACGATGTTTGCTACCCAATCAGGGTATTGCGAAACCTCAATAAACCCTACTTTTAATAGCTTCATCACTTCTTCTTCAATCTTTTTCGACAACTCGGCTTTGGTCCTCGCAACCTTTGCTTCTTAGGAGACATGTCAGGATTGGTAGACAGATTGTGCTCAACAATCCGAGGGTCTAATCATGGCATATTAGAATAAGATCATGCGAAGACGTCTTGATAATCCTTGAGAAGAGCAACTAGACGTATGGCTTTCTCTTCGAAAAGGTTGGCTCCAATCTTCACTTCTTTTGGGTCTTGAGTACCGCTCAAATTGATGGTAAAAGTATCTTCAGTTGTAAGGGGCTTGAATTGTTCATATTGCACCCAATTTTTTTGAATTTCAGCGGGGTCATCACTTGAATTGTTAGAATCGCTATTGTCAGTGTCTACATTATCGGGTTGGACCGTACTAACTTCGTCTTAAGTTGCAAGATTATGCTTGGAGCATTGGGTAAATCAATCAGAAAAACAAATGGGGGGATGAAGATTTTCATTGTCCTTTTCCTCTTAAAACATTTTTGAAGAAATAGTAAAATGTCTTTAATTTTTGAAAAATTTTAGGAACGGGGAAGCATGAGATAGCCCGGGCCTTATAATACTTTCCTTTTCGTGGCTGGATATCATCAACGGACCGGTTTGGGATACTACCTCATGTCCTCAAAACATTATTTATTTACAACACATGGTTTTGCAATCTAAAAAGAGGGAGAGTTCAAAAAGACATTTTTTCCAACAGAAATGATGAAAAAAAACAAAATACAAGGATAATCTATTTTCTAGGGATTCATGTAGAAGAGAGGAGAGGAATTCTACTCAAGTGGGTTTGCGCCCATTCCCTCCACCAGTCCTTCGTCTATTGCGCCGACGAAGAAATCCTCGAAAGTATCGTTCTAGGAATCTAGCTCCTCAGCTCCTCTCTTTCATGGTGTCAGCTTTTGCATGTCGTCCCATTCGCTAGGAATGTTATTATGCTGGTCTTCATAAAAACTTGATGGCATCTAGTAGTCAACGTAATAGTCGAACTTACCACTAGGCTGACCCAGGGTATCTATAATCGCCTTTCCCTTGCGTGCCGTATCAGAAAGCTCAGGAGCAACGGCATGAATGCTAGGTACCAACAAAAGATCATCTTCATCATGACACAATTATGGGGCACAAAAAGTGAATGCCCTAGCATCCAGTAGGTCTTGAACTCTATTCTTCAGAGTATCACAATCATCCAGCGAGTGCTCGATCTCTCCCAAATGATAGTCACAAGATTTAGAGGGATCATAGTTAATGAAGTATTCAGGAGTAGGGTGTTTTGGCCTCCTTGTAATTAGCCTCTTCTGTAGAAGGATGGGGAATATCACATTCATGGATTTAGGAACCGACGAGTATCGTAGTACATTGCCCTGCCACTGTAAGAGTTGGATATCTCGCCAAATCATGTCAGGAAGGATTCCTGACAGCGGGTCCCCTCCCGAACCATTTACTTGGGTCGCATGCTCCTAATCGGGCAACGGTGGTGACGTTCCCGAGATTTGGCGAATGGTATCCATTAAGGATGTGAGCAAATCTTGTAGCTCGCCTAACTGATACTGCAAACGTGCAAACAAATCAGGCGGGTTTGCACTTGTTTCTGAGGTTGAGTCTTCGTGTATGGTCCCTTTGAAGATGCCGTCAAATAAGGTGATTACATTATCCAACATTTCTTCTCGTCCATAATCTTCTTTAATCGGTAGCTTGTCTGGGTTCCGATGTCGGTCAACATCAACATTTACAGAAAGAGTCAAGGAGCTCGGGTGACTTGAATATTCGGCAGGCTGCTTAAACCCCTCACCGGATTGTCCTGAGAGGTTAAGATAAATTTTTTCATCCTGCAGCAATTTAGCAGGTGGCGGGAAAGTTTCTCGAATATGGGGAAGTAACAAACCAACTTGACCCTTCACGTGCCCATTATTGACCTGTGGATTTCCTCCGTGATATCCTAGGCCAGCTGTACGATGATTCCTGGAGGCCTGAATAGGCTCTCGGATGTCCCGGCCTCCTCTGCTGAGTCCTTGGCCTGAGGTTAAGCCATTTCCGACTATAACCTTTCCTACCATGATTGAGGCTTTTGACATATCAGGGACGAGGGGAGAAATTCCTCGATGTCCATGCACGGTTTATACGAGTTCGATGGACTGATAACTAGATTTGACCCTGCCACTTAGTTGAACATACAGGAAGATAGTTTCTTGATAAATTCGATGGTCCTCTTTTCTAAGGACAGTAATCAGTTTCTCTTGGGCAATAAACTTCACACTTTGGTGAAGGCTTAAAGGTACAGCTCTAGCAGAGTGAATCCAAGGATGGCCCAGCAGAAAGCTAAAGGCAGTGGGGGATGTCCATTACCTGAAACAGAATGCTGAATACTGTTAGGTCAATTTGGACATCAAGGTCAATCTCACCCATGGTGTCTTTCTTCATCCCGTCAAATGCTCGGACTGATGTTTTGGAGGCACGAAGCTTAGACGTGTCCACATTAAGACTGTACAAGGTTACTAGCGGGCAGATGTTCAAAGCAGACCCATTGTCTATAAGAACTTGAGCTACATGAGAGTTTCTATATTTAACGGAGATGTAGAGACCCTTGGTATGTCCCCTTCCTTTGGTGGAGAATTCATCTTTCAAGAATATTATCTGATCCTTTAAAAGGATGGACCCTACAAATGTTTCCAACTTGTCATGTTCAATTGTCTCTGGGACGTTTACTTCGCTGAGTACTTTCATCAGGGATTTCCAATGCTTCATGGACATTTGGAGTAGTTCTAACAAAGAAATCTGGGCGGACAATTTGCGTAACTGGTCCACCACATTGTATTCACTGGCTTTGACGATGGCCAGGAATTTTTTGGCTTCTTCATCAGTAACAGGCTTTGGAGGGGGCGCATCAGCTTGGGCATACATTCGTCCGGACCTGGTAACTAGGTCAACATCCAGTTCGTAGGACCATGAGACTGCTTTTTCATTCTCATATCGGTAAGGCTGAGGTATTTCAATCACTGTGTGCCCCTCGGTTAGGGGTACGTCAATCGTCAACTCCTTCTCCTCGTCGGGGCTATCAAACAAAGGTTTATTCACAAGTGTAGGGGTGGATTCACTTGTTTCGGCATTCAACGCTGAGAGTTCTTTGTCCTAGTCGATGATAACTTCATAGATGGTGGCCACTATGCCGGTACTGTCGGCATATACAATCAAACCTGCTTTCGCCATTCTGGCAACCCTTTCTTTCATTAAGGACAAGGGCAGTACTTCAACAGTAGGATAATACCCCGCTTTCACTAGGGCATGATAAACATCAACAATGCTCTCACTTTTGATTTGACAAGCGTCGAAAATGGATATGGCATTGATTCTGTTTTCATGTTCGGGTAGCGGGTTGTTTTGAACATTTGGCTTCGATGTCTGAAACGAAAAGGGCAGTACTTCAACAGTAGGATAATACCCCGCTTTCACTAGGGCATGATAAACATCAACAATGCTCTCACTTTTGATTCGACAAGCGTCAAAAATGGATATGGCATTGATTCTGTTTTCATGTTCGGGTAGCGGGTTGTTTTGAACATTTGGCTTCGATGTCTGAAACGAAAAGGCTTTGGTATCAAGCAAGTTTTGGATTCAGTGTTTGAGTGTTTAGCAGTCATCCGTCGAATGTCCTATCTCGCCCATGTGATAGTCATATTTCTTGGACGGATCGTAATTCAAAAAACTTTCTGAGTTGGGATGTTTTAGCTCGGTAGAAAGCAGGTTTTTCTTCTGGAGTATGGCCAGGACTTGAGAAAGGGATCCAAGTAACGGAGTGAATTGCCTCTTCTTATATTGCTTTGGAAGTTGGTGACTTGAGGTCGGTTTACTGCTCATTACTCACCTGGACTGTCTGGGGAGGATGAACGGTCTGGGTGTACGCGATGTTTCCATCCGTTAGGGATTCCTTCTCTTTTCTTGTATTGAGCCTTTTGCTTATGGAAGCAGGGTCTGTGAACCATCCGTCATGCAATCCCATTTCAATTCGTTTGGCTACAGGAACAAGACGATTAAGTGATTTAGCAGTGGCACTAACCAGGCAGTGTCTGTATTCATACGGAAGAGACTTAATGAACAACTTCATTTGTTCATGATTAGTGAGTTATGGGGTAACCCGGGTGGCTAAATTTCTCCATCTGATGGCATACTCTTTGAAGGACTCACTCTTCTTCTTTTCAATGCGTTCTCGATCGTCCCAAGTAAAGGTGACGTCGAGATTGAACCGATACTGCTCGAGGATTGCATCAATGGCATCATCTCAAGATTTAAAAGCATCCACGTCTTTTGACATATATCATGTCAAAGCTGGTCCTGTCAGACTTGCCTGAAATGTCTGAATCATGAGGGATTCATTATCCTATCATACTCTTTGAAGGACTCACTCTTCTTCTTTTCAGTGCATTCTAGATCGTCCCGAGTAAAGGTGACGTCGAGATTGAACCGATACTGCTCGAGGAATGCATCAACGGCATCATCTCAAGATTTAAAAGCATCCACGTCTTTTGACATATATCATGTCAAAGCTGGTCCTGTCAGATTTGCCTGAAATGTCTGAATCATGAGGGATTCATTATCCATGTACTGAGTCATCCGCACATGATACATATGCAAATGGTGTTTGGGGCATGAGGTGCTATCATATTTATCTTGAACTTTTCTGGTACTTTGACCCATTTGTATATAGACAAGTCAAGTGGGACAGCATGCTGCGGGCCTTGTAGCTGTTTCAGCATCTCCTCAACCTTTGCAAGGCGTTTGTCATGTTTTGTCATCGGTGCGCTTTCAGGTTCAGTCTTCCTAATAGCCAGGGGAAGCGGATCGTCCTCTAGCAGGGGAATTTTACTGTTGTTAACACAGGCTTTGTCTTTTCCAATAGACGGTGGTAGTAACATAACCTCAATTGCTGCAGGCTGGGGCGTGAGCTTGCCATTGATGGATTCTATTTGCTTGGTGAGGTTTTCAAGCGCATTGAAAACCATCTTCATTTCGTTTTCCATATTATCAAGACGGACGTTTTCTTCGACCATTTTTTATAACTACTTGTGAAAACATTGAAATGAATGAGTATAATGCCTAATAAAGAATCATTTCATGATCTAATCATAATATTATTACATATTTTCTTTATTTGTAAAGAAAAAAAAATGAGAAAAAAGGGTTTTATTAATATCAACATTACAGGTGGCGTCCCCGGGGTTCGAACCCCAGTCTCCTCAGACTGTTGCGCTTATTCCCAGATACCACTGGGCCAAAGGCTGCGGTGGTGTCATTAAGGCGTAAAACAATTTATTTATAGAATAAAAGGCGGTCCGAGCTATATTAACATTAGCACAACCTATAAATACTTTTAAATAAGAAAAACAAAATCCCTAAACATAAGTACTAGGAAAATATAAAATACATGGGTTTTTAATAGAAAGGGTGCCATTCCCGAATGCTTATTCTATAAACGATGGGAAGCTACAGTCTCTTAGAGTCGCTTATTTTCACAGATAAGCTCCGCAATAAGCATATCCTTCGTCCCCACAATCCTTTTGAGATGATCAATCTGTGCTTGGCGACTGGGCTTGTTGGTTACATTCGGGACTTTTGGCTGTAGATTTGCCGGGATTCGATGATGTAAAATGTAGAACAGAGAGGCATGGTGGACCATTTCTTGCCCTTTTAATAGCCTAGGCACAAGAATGTTCCCAGGATGACATTCAGTCTACACCCCCGGGATGGCACGAATTTCGCCAGTGTAATTGTAGTTCGAGCGGGTGAATCGAACTCGAAACGAGTTTGTCTTGAGAGGCGGCGAAATCTCCTGAAGGGCCCTGTACTGGCGAGCTACCCGGTAGGGGTAATACGAAGTGGCACCAGATAAACCAAGCAGTGAAACATGGTTGTGAAATCTGTGGGCATAACAAGCCTGATCCTCATTGAACTATTTAGTGTGCCATAAGAATGTTTTGGGATCGGGATCTTTCAAAAAGTTTATCCAGGTAGAGTAATCTTTATTAAGGGAATTATTTTTTAAGACATCAAATCTTTGTATCGGGTGCATGAGGTCGTCGATTTTAAAAAGCTGCATGAGGTGTCCAAATCCTCTCAAATGAGATAAAAACCAAATTTGCAAAATTTCTAGGGCGGCCCACATGATTTTCTCATCATTTTGTTTAAAATGGTTTAGAGACAAAAATGTTTCTGCCAAAACCAAATTAACATAACTCAAGTCGGTGCAAATTTGTTTGGCCACATACGCAATCGATGGGCTTATTGAAATTTTGCGATGGGGGAAAATGACACACCCGATAAAAGTAAGGATGAAAATCTTGGCTTTTTGGCTCATAGGTTGACTTTCAAAACATTCATTTAAGAAAAACCATGGGCATGCATTACAATGAATTTTAACGACTCTTTTCACGGTTTCACTCTTGGTTCGCAAAAATTGGGATAATTCAGGCAAATGGAACACGTCCAAAAGAGGTTTGATGAGCTAAGATCCTAAAGGTTTTCCAATGACGACATTATATTCTTCCAGAGTCGGGGTCATCTTAAACTTACCAAATATGAAAGTGGTTATCTGTGGGCACCAGAAATGTACTAATGCTTGCATCATGCCAGAATGGATGCTGATTTTAAGCAGTGGAAGTAGGTGATCAATTTTTACTTTGACATACTGTTGGCCATTCTGGTCGAGTCGGTCCCACCATGCCAGAAGTTCTTTCTTAGGAGTGGGGACAAATTGGACATCAGTTCTTCCCATCGTTTATAGAATGCAATCAACGGGTGGCCTAACATTAACAAAGCAAATAAATAAGTAGACTGCATAATAAAATAAGAAGGGATATAATATATACCTTTCCTTGAACCATGTCAATCACAGCGACATGCACATGAAGAGTGAGGTTCGATTTCTATTTAGACTGGTTCATCAAAATGAAATTAAAAGGGTGCCTGACCATCGTAGTCTCGCGTTGGTGTCAAGTCCTTTTAACCTCGGCCAAATCGAAAGGAATATTTTATAGTCACGCGAATAGCGGCTAAAGATATTTCTTTACGATTTTTTAGAAATAAATTTTGGGGAAAAGAAAGGCAATCTCTACATCGTGGACTCGCGTTCGAGGTCATATCTTTCTTAACACCATCCTAAAATACCCTATCGCGGCCCAGGTTCGACAGCGTGATTGTGTGTGCAATAGTGTAGTGCTAAATCATTAAAGCATGCACAATAATTTAAAATCAATCAATTTGAACTTGTAAGAATAAATAACACCTTAATGTTAGGATCACACCTAGAGTCCTCATTGCCAAACAAAAATTATTTTGAACAGGATAAAAAATTTTGGTTTAAGTCCATTTAAAAAGTCCCCAGCGGAGTCGCCAGTCTGTCGTGACCGACCTCCCGATTTTTATTGAACATGCGCAAAAAAGGGAGGGCTCGCCTGGTACGTGCTAAGTCTAGGTTTAGAATTTAACCGGGCTCTCCCAAACCCATACCATATCACAAGTTAGAGTTTAGATTTTCAATATGCAAATGGTTTATAATAGGGAGTCGCCACTAATTGATTTTGGGTGGGTCGATTAGAAACCCAAATAAGGTGATAGGAGAATCACCCTATTCTTACAAACCAGAGATTAAATGAGTTCGGGGACTTGGTTACACTAGTTGGATAACTAATGGCCTTTCAGTACCTTTTTACCTTCTTCATTTCTAAAAAAAGGACATTTGTCAAGCAATTTGGATTGATTTTAGGACCTTTCTTCTAACATGTGAGGTGATCAAACGAGTGCATAATAAAAAACGATTAGCAGTCCAAAATAGGTATGCAGCCTAAGGTTTTAACCCTAATTAAGGCAATCAACATTTAAAACATAACAATTCATGCAATTAAAGTCTAATTAAAAACATGCATGACGATAATAATAAAACAGCAGTAAGGACAACATGCAAAGTATTATTGCACAAATCTATAGGCTAGTCTAATTTAAACACGGCAATTTATGTAATTAAAACAACATGCAAAAAAAATATAACGATAAATTACAGTACTCAGATATATCACATAGTTCAGAAAATAATAATTTTTTTTAAAAAAATAATAAATAAATATGGTGAAAATTTTTTTTTCTTTTAATTTTTTTAAATAAAATAAAATAAAAATATAATATTAAAATCGGGTTGGGTTAGCGGATTCAGGTCGGTCGGATTTGACCCGGGTCAACGGATCCGACCTAGGGGCGTTGACCCAAGTTGGGTCAGTTGATCCGGATCAAGTCGGAACTACCCGGGTCAACGAATCCGACCCGATCGTTGATCCAGGTTGAATCGGCTGATCCATGTCGATTGGAACTGACCCGGGTCAACGGATTCGACCCAGGGCGTTGTCCTGGGTCGGATTGGTTGATCTAGGTCGGGTCGCACCAGTGTGTACAGACACGCGGGGATGCCGGCGGAGCCAAAATTGGCCTTCCGCCGGCCGACCCAGACTGGTGCCGCCCCCAAATCCGCTCCCTAGACCATCACCGAGCTTTACCCCCTGCCTAGGTCACTGTTCGACTGCCTGCTCACCGACCGACGACCGAAATAAACTTGGCCTTTTTAAGGCATTTTGTCGAACACAGGGCATGTACAAATAGAAATAGGAGATTTTGACTTGTTTCGAGGCCTCGCTGTCCTTAGGAAACCTGTACCTACCTTTGGCGATGGCGCATAAACACCGAGGGACGATGGTATGGTCGAGACTCGCGTGAAACAGCCGGTGCGGGTCCCGGCCAAACCGAACACCAAAACAAGGGAAAACAGAGACGGCGAGGACACGAGGAGGCTTATCGGTCGATGGCGCGGCTGGGTGGCTTTTCGGCGGCTGCGTGGGCAACGGCGGGGATGTTGGCTCTCCTTCTAGCTCCAACGGACTCTCGGTTTGCTCTGCTTCTCTCTCTATTCTCTCTGATTCTCTCTTTCTCAAAATGTGGCCGACCCCCTCTCTCTCTCTCCCGTTTATATAGACCTCGACGAGGGGGGCCCCCTGCTGCATTACACAGGCTGACGACGGCCTGCACCGGCCTACGCTGCCCGGCGACTTTCGTGGCCAATTATGTCGGTGCAGGGGCTGCCCCTGACATCCGGAAAACAGGGGGGGGGGGAGAAAGGAGAGAGAGAGAGAGAGAGAGAGAGAGAGAGAGAGAGAGAGAGAGAGAGCCAGGAAATCGGGGAAGATGGGACTGGCCATTAAGGCCAGTCCTGTTGGCGTGCGCCCCTAACCTTCCTCTGGGCTGATAGAGACAGCGCGGCCACGCATGGCTACTCGCCGCTCTATAGCTAGAGTAGGGGCGAACAGGGGAAGGAAAGGGATAGGTGCGGGGGGGAAGAAGGAAGGAAGGGGCTGGGCCGGGCCAGGCCCAGGCCACGCAGAGGGAAAAGGAGAAGAAAAAGAAGAAGGGCTGGGCCTGCGCGGAGGGGGAGGGGGAAGAAGAGAAAAAAAGAAAAGAAAAGAAATGGGTCAGGCCGACCCGGCCCAGCTCGATTTTTTTTTAAAATTTGAATATTTTTTTAAAACACTCTAATAGACCCCCTTAACACAAATATGCCTAATTTCTATATGCAATGTATTTAATAGAAATATTTTTTGTCTTAGTAATTAAAAAAATTAATTCCTAAATTTTGTGTAATTAATGTTGGGCAAATTAAAGTGTCAACAATTGTCCCATTGCCTAAGAGCAGAAACTTGTTAGCTGCTTTTCAGATATCTTTCTCTATGAAATCCAGTGCTTGCAAAGTCTATTTTCTATATGATCAACCATCATCTTCAAACGCTTATCTCACCATCGTTAGTGTCAACTCCTCATCAACTTGATTCGAGACTCATCATTGGTCGGCAGATGTGGATTGTGAGCGAGTTGAATGACAATCTGTAGTGATTATACCAATGAAATGATGCATGATGACAGGACCAGTGATCCTTTATCCATTGCCAGTAACTAAAGACATTTAAGAACACTAGTGTAACATAGATATCTCCAAGCTACCATAATATACCACTCATATTGGTGTTTATTTACCATTAAAGCCTAGTTTCTCATCTTTGCTGATACAAAGGAATCATTGACATCTGTAAACTCATCATGATAAATGTTAGTACCAAAGACAATTTTGGAATCATCAAAATCCCAATGGAGATGTTCTCCCAACAAAATCAAGAAAATATATAATTAGGATGCCTCTCTTATTTTTCCTTATGGAAAAAAATTCCATGGAATATGACCTCTTGATTTCCAAGTTTGATTAAAGAATTAAATTTTTTCAAGTTTGGGTAATCCATGGACAATGCGCATGCAAATTTCGGCCACATTGAAAAGATATAGGCTTGGCTGAATTTTGTGCTCTCTTGGGCATAGTCCAGATGATTCAATTAAGCTCTGAGTTTCCTTGCTTAGACCCACTCACCGTCAAGCTAATGCCATTAATGTGGGCTTAAAATAAAATGCTCCTAATATGCAAATGCAAATTAACAGTACTTTTGGGCCACAATAGACAAAAGATGTTCAAGGTACATTTTGTCGCCTACCTGTTACTGCACAAGATGACAAGGCATTTAGATTAAAAGTTTTCTATTAGGTTTTAACGGTTGGAGAGGGAATTGCATTTATAGTTGATTTACAAGACATGTTAAGTAATAACTTAGTTGATTTGATTAATTCTACATAAATATTGTGATACCAATTAGGGATGTCAAAACCAAATCAAAAACCGAATTGAAACCGGAATCGAATTGAAAATTTGGTGAATTTTCGGTTTGCTTCAGGTTTTGGTTCGGATATTGAAAACATAACAGTTCTTTTCTTCTAGTCGGGTTATGTCGGTTCAGTTGAAATTCTCAACAAAAACTGAATGCTCTTCCTCAATCCTCTCAAAATTACCATGAGAAACCTTAATATCCGGTTTTCTTATCCGAACCGAAATCTGAACTGATTTGAATGGAATTGGGGTTTTTGGTTCGGTTCATATTTGGCTCGAGATTTGGTTTGGTGTGTACACCTTAGCAGTTTGGTTGGGTTTCGATTTTTAAAAAATCTGAATTGAACTGAACTGTTTGCACCCCTAATACCAATGGTACATTGTGTGATGGCAAAATGTCATTGCCTATGTCAATGGACCTAACAATAATTCTCAATCAAATATCCAACGAACCTCGCCCACATATCATTTGCTACATACATTATCCCACATTCTCTCTCTCTCATCTTCTCTAGTCACCTTTTAGACGAAAAGGTCCTACATCTGTATGTTTCATATTTTTTTTGATGTAACTACCACTAATACCTAACATACCGATAATATCTATGCAACAATCCTTGACTTTCTAGATGAATTTTGAATCTCACGTTTTTCTACGAGCGCATGTCCGTTAGAGGAGTCCAAAGCTGCCAAGAAAGAGCCAATGAAAGATGAAAAGTACATAGTCCCGCCCCATTCACTATAAATTAGAGAAAAACGATGGCAATTCAACATTCCGGAGAGCAAAGATTCAGCTTTGCTTCAATATCCTTTAATAGAGATTGATTTGAGGCATCTATTGTGAATTAGGTGTGGACATTGACAGTCATTAGTTTCTTTCTTGTCGGTCTATTCAGTTGAAGAGTCTATCCCTTATAGTATTGCATTTATTTTTCATTTCTTGATTAATTATTATACTAGAGAGAGAGAGAGAGAGAGAGAGAGAGAGAGAGAGAGAGAGAGAGAGAGAGAGAGAGAGAGAGAGAGAGAGAGAGAGCATGGAATAAGAATCCAAATCTCCATGGTTTTTTCTTTTTGTGATTGTGGGTGCACTAACACACACATGGTCAACAAGAGATGTTTTGACAAAAGAAATCGGCAAGTACCTAAAATTAAGATCGGCTAAAATCCTACCTGCCAAAGTTGGAGAAAGGAGTTTTTGCAGCCACTTGATCGAAGGGATACGGCAAGTGAGATGCTTGGATCTTATGTATGCGATTGTCGCCAATCGGAAGTATGGTAGGAGGAACTTCCTTATTTTCTTCCTCAGTACACGAGGAACTTACTTGTTTGGAGAAAAACATTGCCCGTATAGAAATCGACGGCAGCCATTTCAGTTTGACACTAGCAACACTTACTTCTGGGACCAAAAACACTCACTTATGTGACTGCAAAGAAGACATGTGGCATGTACATGCCACGGCTTGTGCTCGTGCATTCGAGTCATAGCGAAAAAAATAAGTTCACTTTGTGGAGTTGGTACAATTATTAAAGAGCAAACCTTTTGTGCATGGGGATTAAGTGCGCAGCACATATTTGATTTTCCACGCCTCCAATTACAATCAATCTTACGTTTAAGCCATCTATTAGGGATGATTACCTAGCCCATGAGATTACTAAGATATTTCATAGACAGTAAGTTTACCAAGTGAAGTGAGATACCACAACAGTAATACGGTCACCACTTGGGCATCCATCAAATATGCTGTAGAAACCCGGCTCCACCTTATAACTCCTGGCCAGGCTTCTATCTAAGCCCTTGCCCCTTGGCTAGGTTGCCTGGGCGCTCGACCTTGCTTGTTTGTGCACCCTGACTTCCTTGTTCAGGCTACTAGTAGTCTTCTTGACATCCAAGGTTTTTAAATTACTCAATTTCCTGTGCATATTGTTCGCTATAGCACATTATTCAGTCAAATAATATATGTTACCTTTTCGACTTTCGTTTCTAACGCTAGTATATAGTTGAATAGGTAGACTTGTACATATTCGTCATTGAAGAAAACTTTCGTGGTTGCCATACATAAGATTTGGCCAACATTTGCTTTATGGTGTCTTTCAACGACAAACTTTCGGTGGTCCTACTTTAGAGACATTGGCAATTTAACAGACGGGCATGCAGATCTTAAGCACGATTACATAGTATTTAACATTGTGGAATGTTCAGACCACGATAGACTAACACCTAAATATGGAATTCAGACAAGGACTTAATGCTGCTGTCTGACTGACAAGAGACAAACCCTTTTAAGTTCCATTAATTGTTGTTCTCCAATGGCAATTTAGTTTCATAGTAGATTATAATATCTTTCCAATTTTCAACTCCAAGTAATGTATGAAATCATGAACGAATTGCTTGGGAAAATCTTCCTAGGGATCATCATTTGATATGATCATGTTTGCCCATGTGGACAAGTGGAAGCTCCACGCCCAGTTGGCTATCACAATCTATGTTGATAGAGACACATTGCAAAAGGAAATAAAATCTTTCTCAAAAAAAGGTCTCTTAGGTAGCAAATGACAACTATTCTGTTTCAGAAATCAATTTCTGGCAAGAAATTGAATTTTCTATTTCTATTCCTAGAAGAGTTTTTGAGCAAAAAAACTCGTTTGATAACGACACAAGTTTTTTGTCTTAGAAATAGAAATTTGTTTAATAACGGCACAAAATTTCTTCTTCTCAAGTAGCTGGTGAGTGGACGGCGGGCGGTGGACGGCGGGGGGAGGAGGTGTCAGGAGGAAGGCTATCGGTAGCAAGAGACGGTGGCCAGTGGTTGGCAGGCGGCGGCCCACGGTGGCCGGCGGTGGGAGGTGGGCGGCAGCTAGAGGAGGGCGGCTGGAGGCAGGAGTAATGGTCGGTTGGAGGGCAGCTGGTGGCTCACGGCAGACAGCGGTGGGTGGTGGTTGAAGGTGGGTGGCAGTGGGAGGAGGGAGGCTGGCGGCAGGAGATGGTGGCCGGTAGTGGGCGGCAGGTGGCGAGTGGCGGAGGGTGGCCGGCGGTGGGAGACGGTGGTTGGTGGACAGTGAGTGGCGGCCCATGGTGGCCAATGGTGGGATGCGAGCAACGGGAGACGATGGCCGGTGATGGGAGGCAAGCAGCGGGGGGATTTGGGCGGCGGTGGGAGGAGAGCGGCTGATGGCGGGAGACGGTTGCTGGTGGACGGCAAACGGCGGTGGGAGGTGGGCAACGGCTGAAGGTGGGTGGCGACGAGCAGCGGTTGCTAGCAAGTGGGTGGCGGATGGGCGACCGACTAGTAGTGAAAGCGAGCGATGAGAAGAATTTTAACTTCTGATTTTTGTTCTAGAAATAGAGAAGCAAAAAATTTTAACTTTTGATTTCTGTTCCAAATCTATTTCTGGAATAAATTTTGGTTCTAGAAATAGAAATTAAAATTGTGTTACTAAATGGATTTATGTTCCAAATATATTTCTGGAACAGAAATAGAGAAACAGAATAGTTATCATTCGCAGTCTTAGTTTCTTTGCCCCTGCCGCACGCATAGGATTTGTGCATTGACTGGCATGGCAATGCTAATGATTGTCCCTCTAATCAGTGCGATCTAACCTTCCGAATCGAATTTGCCGGTAATAATTTATTGTTCCGGGCAGTCCAATTTAATTATGGACCATGTGATCATGCACCTAGATTGCTTTCCATTTTTTTAGGCAAGAAAAGTTTCATATTTATTAGATGCTCTATCATTCAATGATTTGATATTTTCAAGTTGTAGATCTAAATGAATCTTTGTCCGTACAATATGTCCGTCCCATACTTATCGAATAATTATCAGATATTTCGACCTGGTGAGGAGTCAAGATAGTCCTCGAGTTCATCATACTTCAAACTTATTGAGTACTTTGAAGTTTTTTCTTTTCTTTTTAAACAAGAATTAGATAGTTTGATCCTACTCTAGCATTTTTACAATTTAGGACTGAAGGCTTAGAACGTAATAAGTACACTATTGCAAAAACAAGCAATTGAACATTATAATAACAAAACAAGAAAATGAATCGAAGACTGAATTTAAGTAGTTCGGTTGATGCGGCCAACTCGACGGAAAAGCACAAGATTTCACTCTAAATTAAACGATACAATAGAGGTTATAACCATGCTCAAATCTCTCAAGTACCGTCAGTGTTTTCCAAGCTCTAATTACATCGAAAGATCTCATAGTATTTGGTCTTCATAATTTCTTGTGAAATAATCTTTTAAGAAATTCACAAGTCTTACCACAAGATTTCATGATTAGAAACACTATTTCTCATATGCAATCACGGGTAAGCCTCACTTGGATTTCACGCCACATTTCATCACATATGAAACATGGAAATTAATCACTCAAGCAGCAAAAGAAGGCATCGGAAAAAACAAAACAACCCCAAGCTAAATATCTATATATACCAAAAATGGAAAAATTACTCAATTAGTCCTAAATCTCGTGTACATATCAATTTAGTCTTAAACTTTTTAATTTTACTAATTCAGTTCTAAACTTATATGCAAAAATTCAATGTGTCTTTCCATTCAATTTTCATCGGAAGTCACATTGTCATGTTTGTCGCGACCGACCTCTCGATTTTTATCGAACATGTGCCAAAAAGGGAGGGCTCACCTGGTACGTGCTAAGTCTAGGTTTGGATCTTAACTCGGGCTCTCCCAAGCTCATGCTATATCGCGATTTAGAGTTTAGATTTTTAACATGCAAATGGTTTATAACAGGGAGTCGTCACTAATCGATTTGGGGTGGGTCGATTAGAAACTCAAATAAGATGATGAGAGAATTACCCTATTCCTACGAACTAGAGATTAAATGAGTTCGGGGACTTGGTTGCACTATTTGGATAACTAATGCCATTTCGATACCTTTTTGCTCTATTCATTTCTAAAAAAGACATTTGTGAGGTGATCAAACGAGTGCATAATAAAAAACGAGTGCATAATAAAAAAGACATTTTGGTACCTTTTTACCCTATTCGCGTCTAAGTTTAGGTAATTTGGATTGATTTTAAGACCTTTCTTCTAACATGTGAGGTGATCAAACGAGTGCATAATAAAAAATGATTAGCAGTCCGAAATAGGTATGCAGCCTAAGGTTTTAACCCTAACTAAGGCAACCAACATTTAAAACATAACAATTCATGCAATTAAAGTCTAATTAAAAACATGCATGGCGATAATAATAAAACAGTAATAGATGGCCACATCGATGGCCAAGATGAAGCGATGTCCATTCCAAAATGGTCCGACCACATCAATTGGGCCGACCACATCGATGGCCCATATTGAAAATGGCAATGGCTCTGACAATTGATGTAATTCAGTTGGTGGGGCATTTATCTTGTTTCCATGGATCTGACAACGGTAACAATTTCGAACATGTCGGATGCAATCACCTTCTAAGGAAAACCAGTAATAACCTAATATTGTTATTTTCCTGGCCAGCATGTATCCATTCATGTGTGGACCGCATACTCCTTCATGCAATTCCTACATGATTCGTGTTGTTTCAGTCGCATCCACGCATCTTAGCAGAGCAGAGTCATAGAGCCTATTGTACAAGTTCTCACCATTAACGAAGAACTTTGTTGCCATATTCATTATGTATCTTCTGTCTGCGGAGCTAATCCTTTCGGGGAATTGCTGTTCCTTGATGTAATTCATGATATCGTAACGCCATGGTTTACCATTGGGTTCCTCGGTCACTGTCATGCAATGGGCCGGTCTGGTCAGGACTTTAATCTTCAGAGGTTCTATTTCCAAACTATTAGTAACCTGTGACACGGATGATAGTGTAGCCAGTGCTTCGGCGAATTGGTTATGAGATCTAGATAGGTATTCAAATGAGATCTCGTTGAATGCTGAAACCAATTCTTCCAAATAGTCATGATAGGGCACTAGTTTAGTATCCATAGTTTTCCATTCACCCACAGTCTGAAATATGTAAAGGCAGAATCGCCAAACACTTTTAGTTTAGTTATTTTCATATCAATTGCTGCTTGTAAACTGAGAATACATACTTCATACTCGGCAATGTTGTTGGTGCAAGGAAACACCAAATTCGAGGGCTACAGGACAATGCTACCCATTTAGGGATATCAAGACTGCCCCAGTGTCAGAGCCAGATAGGTTTACTGCTCCATCGAAAAACATGGTCCATTTGTGTTTCTTCATTGATAAAATACGGTCATCTGGGAGATCATCCTCATGTGTTTCCCCAGGGCATTCAGCTAGCATATCAGCGATCACCTACCTTTCATTGATTTCTATGATGATGTTTGGATGTCAAATTCTGAAATTAGAATTTGCCATTTGGCTAATTTTCCCACTAACGCTGGTCGGTTAAGAAAATACCGGATAGGGTCATTTTTAGTTATAAGGAACGTATGATGGTGCAAAGTATATTGTTGGAGCCTATGCAATACCCATACCAATGCGACGCATGTTTTTCTGATTCGGAATAATTCTGTTCCAAAATGATGAATTTCTTATTCAGATAATAGATGGCTCGTTCTTTTCCATCGTCAGGGTGGCTCTGGGCCAACAGGGCTCCTAACGATTCACTGTGAATCGTTAAGTAGAGAGTTAGAGGATGCCCCGGGACTAGTGGAACTAGTACCGGGGGATTCATCAAATATTGCTTTAACTTGTCAAATGCTTCCCGACAATCCCCATCCTAATTAATCTGAGCGTTTTTCTTGAGAAGTTTGAAGAAAGTCCGTGCAATTTCAGAGAGTTGGGAGATGAACCGAGCAATGTAATTCAACCTTCCCAAAAGGTTTCTGACCTCCTTCACTGTGGACAGGGGTTGCAGTTCACATATTACTTTGACTTTTGAGGGGTCGACCTTGATCCCCTTGCTACTCACGATGAATCCGAGTAACTTACCAGAGGTTGCCCCAAACACGCACTTTGCAGGGTTCAAGCGTAATTTGAACTCGCGCAACCGACTGAATAGCTTCTTCAAGGCTTTAATGTGGTCGTCTCCGCATCTAGTCTTGGCGATTATGTCATTGATATAAACTTTAATTTCTGCGTGCATAAGGTAATGAAAGAAAGTGACCATAGCACGTTGGTATGTTATTCCGGCATTCTTCAAACTGAAAGGCATAACCCTATAGTGAAAGGTCCCCCATGGAGTGATGAACACTGTCTTCTCCTTGTCTTCGTTATTCATCCTTATCTGATTGTATCCGGAGAATCCATCCATAAAAGAAAATAATTCGAATCCAGCAGTGCTATCCACAAGGACATCTATGTGGAGGAGCGGAAAGTCGTCCTTTGGACTGGCCTTATTCAAGTCAGGATAATCAACACAAACTCGAATTTGACCGTCCTTCTTCTTTACTGGCATGATGTTTCCTACCCAATCAGGGTATTGCGAAACCTCGATAAACCCTACTTTCAACAGCTTTATTACTTCTTCTTCGATCTTCTTTGATAGCTCGGATTTGGTCCTTGGTAACCTTTGCTTCTTAGGAGGCATGTCGGGATTGGTAGGCAGATTGTGCTCAACAATCCGAGGGTCAAATCCTGGCATATCCGAATAAGATCATGCAATGACGTCTTGAAAATCCTTGAGAAGAGCAACTAGACGTATGGCTTTCTCTTCAGGAAGGTTGGCTCCAATCTTCACTTCTTTTGGGTCTTCAGTATCGCTCAAATTGATGGTAATAGTATCTTTAGTTGTAAGGGGCTTGAATTGTTCATACTGCTCCCAATTTTTTCGGATTTCGGCGGGGTCATCACTTGAATCGCAGAATCACTACTGTCGGTATCTACATCATCTGGCTGGACCGTACCAACTCTCTTGTAAGTCGCAAGATTATGCCTAGAACGTAAGGTAAAACGACCAGAAAAACAAATGGGGGGGGGGGGGGATAAAGATTTTCATTGTCCTTTTCCTTTTAAAACATTTTTGAAGAAATAGTAAAATGTCTTTAATTTTCGAAAAATTTTAGGAATGAGGAAGCATGAGATAGCCTGGGCCTCAGAATACTTTCCTTTTCGTGGCTGGATATCATCAATGGACCGGTTTGGAGTGCTATCTCATGCCTTCAAAACATTATTTATTTACAACATATGGATTTACAACCATAAAAGAGGGTGAGTTCAAAAAGACATTTCTTCCAGCAGAAAAAAAAAACGACAGAAACAAAATACAAGGATAGCCCATTTTCCAGGGATTCATGCAGAAAAGAGGAGATGAATTCTACTCAAGCGGGCTTGCACCCATTCCCTCCATTAGTCCTTCGTCTATTGCGCCGATGAAGAAATCCTCAAAAGTATCATTCCAGGAATCCATCTCCTCAGCTCCTCTATTTAATTGTGTCAACTTTTCCATGTCGTCCCATCCACTAGGAGTGCTATTCTGCTAGTTTTCATAAAAACTTGATGGCATCTAGTAGTCAAAGTAATAGTCGAACTTACCACTGGGCTGGCCCAGGGTATCCATAATCGCCTTTCCCTTGCGCGCCATATCAGAAAGCTCAGGAGCAGCGGCACGAATGCTAGGTATCACCAAAAGATCATCTTCATCATGACACAACCATGGGGCACGAAAAGTGAATGCCCTAGCATCCAGTAGGTCTTGAACTCTATTTTTCAGAGTATCGTAATCATCCAGCGAGTGCCCGATCTCTCCCGAATGATAGTCACAAGATTTGGAGGGATCATAGTTAATGAAGTATTCATGAGTATGGTGTTTTGGCTTCCTTGTGATTAGCCCCCTCTATAGAAGGATGGGGAATATCACATTCATGGATTTAGGAACCGGCAAGTATCGTCGTACATTGCCCTGCCACTGTAAGAGTTGGATATCTTGCCAAATCATGTCAGGAAGGATTCCTGACGGCGGGTCTCCTCTCGAACCATTTACTTGGGTCACCTGCTCCGATCGGGCAACAGTGGTGACATACCCGAGATTTGACGAATGGTATCTATTAAGGATGTGGGCAAATCTTGTAGCTCGCCTAATTGATATTGCAAACGTGCAAACAAATCAGGTGGGTTTGCACTCGTTTCTGAGGTTGAGTCTTCGTGTATGACCCCTATGAAGATGCCGTCAAATAAGGTGACCACATTATCCAGCGTTTCTTTTCGTCCACAATCTTCTTCAATCGGTAGCTTGTCTAGGTTCTAATGTCGGTCAACAGAAACATTTGCAAAAAGAGTCTAGGAGCTCGGGTGACTTGAACGTTCGGCAGGCTGCTTAAATCCCTCACCGGATTGTCTTGAGAGGTTAAAATTTTTTTTTCATCCTGCAACAATTTAGCAGGTGGCGGGAAAGTTTCCTATATGTGGGGAAGTAACAAACCAACTTGACCCTTCACGTGCCCCCTATTGACCTGTGGATTTCCTCCGCGATATCCTAGGCCAGCTATACGATGATTTCTGGAGGCCTGAATAGGCTCTTGGATGGCCCGGCCTCCTCTGCCGAGTCCTTGGCCTGGGGTGAAGCTATTTCCAACCATAACCTTCCCTATCATGATTGAAGCTTTTGACATATCACGGACGATGGGAGAAATTCCTCGATCTCCATGCATGGTTGATACGGGCTCGATAGATTGATAACTAGATTCGACCCTGCTACTTGGTTTAACATACGAGATGGCAGTTTCTTGATAAATTCGATGGTTTTCTTTTCCAAGGACAGTAATCAGTTTCCCTTGGGCAACAAACATCACACTTTGGTGAAGGCTTGAAGGTACAGTTCCAACAAAGTGAATCCAAGGACGGTCCAGCAGAAAGCTAAACGCAGTGGGGATATCCATTACCTGAAACAGAATGCTGAATACTGTTGGGCCAATTTGGACATTAAGGTCAATTTCACCCACGGTGTCTTTCTTCATCCCGTCAAATGCTCAGACGAATGTTTTGAAGGTACGAAACTTAGACGTGTCCACATTAAGACAATGCAAGGTTGCCAGCGGGCAGATGTTCAAAGCAGATCCATTATTTATAAGAACTCGAGTTACATGAGAGTTTCTACATTTAACAGAGATGTAGAGACCCTTAGTATGTCTCCTTCCTTCGGCGGGGAATTCATCTTCCGAGAATGTTATCTGATCCTTTAAAAGGATGGATCTCACAAATGCTTCCAACTTGTCCTGTTCAATTGTCTTTGGGACGTTTGTTTCGCTGAGTACTTTGATCAAGGATTTCTGATGCTTCATGGACGTTTGGAGTAGTTCCAACAAAGAAATCTTGGCGGGCAATTTGCGTAACTAGTCCACCACATTGTATTCACTGACTTTGACGATGGCCAGGAATTCTTTGGCTTCTTCATCAGTAACAGGCTTTGGAGGGGGCGCATAAGCTTGGGCATACGTTCGTCCGGACCTGGTAATTAGGTCAACATTCAGTTCGTAGAACCATGGGACTGTTTTGTCATTCTCGTACTGGTAAGGCTGAGGTATTTCGATCACTATGTGCCCCTCGGTTAGGGGTACCTTAATCGTCAACTTCTCCTCGTCTAGGCTATCAGACAAAGGTTTATTCACAAGTGTAGGGATGGATTCACTTGTTTCGGCATTCAGTGTTGAGAGTTCTTTGTCCCAGTCAATGATAACTTCAGAGATGGTGGCTACTATACCGGTACTGTCGGCATACATAATCAAACCTGCTTTCGCCATGCTGGCAACCCTTTCTTTCAATAGGGACAAATGCAGTACTTTACCAGTAGGATAATATCCCAATTTTCATCAGAAGTCACATTGTCATGTTTGTCGCGACCGACCTCTCGATTTTTATCAAACATGCGCAAAAAAAGGAGGGTTCGCTTGGTACGTGCTAAGTCTAGGTTCGGAACTTAACTCAGGCTTTCCTAAGCCTATACCATATCACGACTTAGGGCTTAGATTTTTAACATGCAAATGGTTTTGAACAGGAAGTTGCCACTAATCGATTTAGGATGGGTCGATTAGAAACCCAAATAAGGTGATAAGAGAATCACCTTATTCCTATGAACCATAGATTAAATGAGTTCGGAGACTTGGTTACACTAGTTGGATAACTAAGCCCTTTCGGTACCTTTTTTTTTTTTTTGATAAGAAGGACATTTGTTAGGCAATTTGGATTGATTTTAGGACCTTTCCCCTAATATGTGAGGTGATCAAATGAGTACATAATAAAAAACGATTAGCAGTCCAAAATATGTATGCAGCTGAAGGTTTTAACCCTAACTAAGACAACCAACATTTAAAATATAACAATTCATGCAATTAAAGTCCAATTAAAAATATGCATGACGATAATAACAAAACAGTAGTAAGGACAACATGCAAAGTATTATCGCACAAACCTATAGGCTAGTCTAATTTAAACACGGCAATTTATGCAATTAAAACAACATGCAAAATATATATATATATAACGATGAATTACAGTACTCAGATATATAACATAGTTTAGAAAAAAATAATTTTTTTTTAAAAAATAATAAATAAATACGGAGAAAATTTTTTAACATAAAATATAATATTAAAAATGGGTCGGGTCAGCGGATTCGGGTCGGTTGAATCCGACCTGGGTCAACGGATCCAACCTAAGGGCGTTGACCCAGGTCGGGTCAGTTGATCTAGATTGAGTCGGAATTGACTCAGGTCAACGGATCCGACCTAGGGGTGTTGACTCGGGTCGAATCGGCTGATCCGGGTCGGGTCGCACCCGCGTGTATGGACACGCGGGGATGCCGGCAAAGCCAAACTTGGCCTTCTGCTGGTCGACCCAAATCGGCGCCGCCCCAAAATCCGCTCCCTAGGCCATCACCGAGCTTCGCCGCTAGCTTAGGTCATCGTCTGACCGCTTGCTCGCCGGCCGGCAATCGAAATAAACTCGGCCACTTTGCAGCATTTTGTCGAACACAGGGCATGCACAAACAAAAATAGGAGATTCCGACTTGTTTCAACGCCTCGCCGTCCTCTGGAAACCTATACCTACCTTTGGTGACGGCGCACGAGCACCGAGGGACGACGGTATGGGCTGAGACTTGCGCGAAATAGCCGGCATGAGTCCCGGCTAAACTGAACACCAAAACATGGGAAAATAGAGACGGCGAGGATGCGGGGAGGCTCATTGGTCGACAGCGCGGTTAGGTGGCTTTTCGGCGGCTGCGTGGGCGACGGCGAGGCTGTTAGCTCTCCTTCTAGCTCCAGCGGACTCTCGGTTCACTCTCTTTCTCTCTCTGTTTTTCTCTCAAAATGTGGTCGACCCCCCTCTCAGTCTCCCTCTCCGACTTATATGGCCGATGACGACGGGCCCCCTACTCCGTTGCATCTGCATGACGACGACCTGCATTGGCCTTCTCTATGCCGCAACTTTTGCCGCCATTTGGCCAATGTAGGGTGGGCCGGTGCAGAGGGAGAGTAGAGGAAAAAGGGGGTAAGGGAGGCCCGGGAATTCTGGGCGGACAAGACTGACCATTAAGGCTAGTCCCGTTGGCGTGCTCCCCCGGCGGACCTTTGACCTGATGGTGATGGGGTGGAGCTACTTCGGCGTTCGTTACGCTATGGCCAGTACAGAGGCGAACAGGGGAAGAGAAAGAGACAGCCGGCGTGCGGGGAGAGAAGGAAGATGAAGGGGCTAGGCCGGGCTAGGCCCAGCTCGTGTGGGGAGGATAAGAAAAGAGAAGGCAGGCTGGGCCTGCGTGAGGGGGGAAAAGGAAAAGAAAAGGGCCGGGCCATGCGAGGGGGAGGGGGGAAGAGAAGAAAAAGGAAAAGGGCCGGGTCAGCTCGACTCCGACCCGGCCCAGCGCAGATTGTTTTTTTAGTTAACATTTTAATAGACCCTATTAATAGAAATAAACCTAATTTCTATATGCAATGCATTTAAATAGAAATATTTTTTTGCTTTAGAAATTAAAGAAATTTAATTCCTAAATTTTGTGCAATTAATTTTGGGCAAATTAAAAATAGGTGTCAATAATGTTAGTGATTTTTGGTCCAAATTAACCAGAAGAACTATTATGTTTAGAACTAAATTTGCAAAATTAAAGAATTTAGGACCGAATTGGCATTCATACAATATGCCTAGGACTAATCGGACAATTTCCCCTACCAAATATAGGAAATCCTTAGCAACCTCTAACACGGTAAGTGAAAGACTATTCTCTTCTTTCCAAGATCAGATGTCCACCAAGTCAAGTGTCGTGACCGACCTTCCCGATTTTTATCGAACATGCAAAAAGGGGGGTTTGCCTGGTACGTGTTAAGTCTACGTTCAGGACTTAACTCGGGCTCTTCCAAGCCCATACCATATCGCGACTTAGGGTTTAGGTTTTTAACATGTAAGTGGTTTATATAAAAAAGTCGCCACTAATCGATTTGGGGTGGGTCGATTAGAAACCCAAATAAGGTGACGGGAGAATCACCCTATTTCTACGAACCAGAGATTAACTGAGTTCGGGGATTTGGTTATACTAGTTGGTTAACTGATGCCCTTTCGATACCTTTTTACCCTATTCATTTCTGAAAACATTTGTCAGGCAATTTAAACTGATTTTAGGACCTTTCTCCAACATGTGAGGTGATCAAGCGAGTGCATAATAAAAAAAGATGAGCAATCCAAAACAAATATGCAGCCTAAGGTTCTAACCCTAAATAAGGCGACTAACATTTAAAACACAACAAATCATGCAATTAAAGTCTAATGAAAAACATGCATGATAATAATAATAAAACAGTACTAAAGACAACATGCAAGGAATTACCACATAACCCTATAGGCTTGTATAATTAAAACATGGTGATTTATGCAATTAAAACAACATGCATAATAATACAACAATAAGTTAATACATTTAGATATATCACATAATTTAAAAAAAATTATTGTTATTTTTTTAAAATAATAATAAGAAATAAATATGGAAAGAAAAATTATTTTAAAAAAATTAAAATAATATAATATTAAAACTGAGTTGGGTTGCCGGATCCAGGTTGGTCGGGTTCGACCCAAGTCAATGGATTCGACCTAGGGCGTTGACCCGAGTGGGATCGACTGATCTGGGTTGGGTCGCCAGATTCGGGTCGGTTGGAATCGATCCGGGTTAACGGATCCGACCAAAGGCGTTGACCCAGGTCGGTCGGAATCAACCCGGATCAACGGATTCAACCAAGGGCGTTGACTTGGGTTGGATTGGCTGATTCGGGTTGGGTCAAACCTACGTGCACAGACACGCGGGGGACGCTGACGGAGCCAAAATTGGCTTTCTGCCGGCCGACCTAAACCGGCTTCGCCCCTAAATTGACCTCTGGAGATCATCCCCGAACCTCCTTTGTTGTCCACTTACCATCTGACGTCCCGATTGTCGGCCGGCGGCAAAAAAAAAAAAAACCAGCCTTTATGAGCCATTTCATCGAGCATATGGGGGAGCAACAAAAATCAGAGGGTTTTGACCTCCTTAGGTGACTTGGTCGACTCCGACAGCTGCGGCTCACATTCGACGGCGAATAGGGACCTAGACTGACGATGGTATGGGCCGGGATTCACATGAAACGATCAGCGCGAGTCCCGATCAAACCGGACAAGAAAACAGAGGAAAATAGAGGCGGTCAGGACCTGGGGAGGCTCACCGATCGACGGTACGTCTGGGCAGATTTCCGACTGCTCCGCGGGCAACGGCGACGCTACTGATTCTCCTTCTCGCTCTGACGTGACCTCGATATGCTCTCTCTCTCTCTCTCTCTCACGATCGACCCCCTCTACGTCTCTCTCTCTGGTTTTTATAACCGGCGACGACACATCTCACCTACTCCATACGCATGCTGATAACGGCCTACACCGGCCTATTCTGGCCCGTGACTTTCGCGGCCTATAGGCCGGTGCAGGGGAGCCATTCTGACAAAGGACAGAGAGGCAGAGGAGAGAAGAAGAAAAATGAGGGGAGATAGTCAGGTTTTCGGGGGAGATGGGACTAGCCATCATTGCCAGTCCCGGTGGTGTGCTCCCCTGGTTATTCTTTGGCCTGATGGGGACAGCGCGGCTGCGCTCGGCCGCTTGTCGCCCTATGGCCAGAATAGGGGCAAATAGGGGAAGAGAGCGATAGCCAGAGAGGGAGGAAGGACAAAGGGGTTGGGCCGGCATGGAGGAGAAGGAAGGAAGGAGAGCTGGGCCGACGTTGGGGAAAAGAAGAAAAAGGAAGAAGGAGTCGGGCCAGGTTGGGTCTAGCTCACGTAGGGAGGAGAAGAAAGGAAAGAGAGCGGGCTAGGCCCGCGAGGGGGAAGAAGAAAAACAAAAAGGAAAAGGGCTCGGCCCACGTAAGGGGGAAGAAAAGAAAAGAGGAAAAGGGTTGAGCCGGGCTGGCCCCGACCCGGCCCAATTCGATTTTATAATTAATTTTTATAATTTTTAATTAATTAATTATTTTTTGAAAATTTTAAGCTTTTTAATAGTCTCTATTAATATAAATGTGCCTAATTTCTATATGCAATGCATTTAAATAGAAATATTTTTTTTTTTTAGGAATTAAATAAAATTAACTCCTAAATTTTGTGCAATTAATTTTGGGCAAATTAAGATAGGTGTCAACAGTTGCCTCTCTTTGAAGGTGAGCTCGGAGAGGTTGAGCTTGTAGAGGTTACGTTACGTTCAAAGATAAAATGACACCTAAATTTGGCTCATGCATGCTCAATGAATGTTATTTTTGGTGAGACTGTGAGTTTCATTTTTGATGCAATAAGATGATGTGTGCTAAAGCAAATAAAGACATATCTGGGGCTAATTACCTTGCCAAAAGGTAGAGTAATTCCAAATAGTTGGTATCATGTGTCTCGCGTCGATTGAATTTCCTTTGTCTGGGGCTCAAACCTATCTTCGATCGCCTCGACGAGGGAAATTATTTGTGTAGGACCCGAACCTTTCTTCGGTCGCCTTGACTGGAGAAATCGCTTGCCTAGGACCCAAACCTATTTTCGGTCTTCTTAACTGGATTTCATTTATTAAGGACCCAAACCTTTCTTCGGTCGCCTTGATTGGGGAAATCGTTTGCCCATGACCCGAACTTATTTTCGGTCGTCTTGACTGAATTTCATTTGTCTCAAACCTGAACCTACCTTCGGTTGCCGTGACTAGGGAAATCGCTTGCACAGGACCTGAACTTATCTTCGATCGCCTTGACTGGATTTCATTTGTCTAGGATCTAAACCTTTCTTCAGTTGCCTTGACTAGGGAAATCGTTTGCTTAGGACCCAAACTTATCTTCGGCCGCCTTGATTGGATTTCATTTGTTTAGGACCCGAATCTTTCTTCGATCGCCTTGACTAGATTTTACTTTGCCAAAGTACCTGCATCTTATGAGGGGTACCTGAAAAGACTTGATGTGAGCAGAGGGGATTAATCCCATGCTTAGGAGGGGTATCATAACAATCATAGGTGCATGGTGAACATAAGGGTCAATCCAATGTTCAGTTGGTGAATAGAGGGGTCAGTCCAATATTCAAAGGGTACCATAACAATCATGGTACATGAATTTTTGGAATCAGGCATGGGTAGAATATACTTACCTGGGCACGTTCTTGCCTCTTAAGGGCATGTCTCTTGTTAGACAAGTTTTTTTTTTTGTGCAAAGACATACGTATTTATCAGAGAAATAGACAACTAAAGCTATTCTAAAATATTGTATGAAATATCTTGACCGCAAGTCAAGATGCTTTCTTTTTCAAAGAAACACCCGGTTTACCTTCCGGGTAGTTTGAAAAGAATTCTGATGAAATACCTAGGGTTTCTTACCCAGAGGTTTGACGTATTATTTGCTGAATAATCGACCTTTTTCGGGATATCTCTCTTGGGGTGATAATGAAGGCTTCTCCAGCGCTCGAATTTTCGTGTCCTATTACTAGGGTTAAAACTTTGAGATGTCAAAGACGATTGGCGCAACCATGTATGCATTCAACAAGGATAGACAAGCTAGGCTATTCTAGAATGTTTATTTGAAAGTTCATGCATGATGATTTTGCCATGTTTACATCACCAAACATCCACCAAGGGTAATTATTAATCAAGACAATTTTCGCTTGCAAGGTGGACTTCTTGAGATACTGAACGAGGGACCTTTAGTTAGAAAGGACTTTCCACTCACTCTCATTGAAAATGGTTGTTTGTCCCGTCCATTAAGGCGGGAACATCGAAAACACTCAACCTGACCGTTATCACATCAACAAGAGTTTGAGTTTTCTCGCAAGCGGTACGACACTGCAAATCTGAGAGGTCTTCTTCAGGGTCGTAATGTTGGCTTGGTCAATGGCTTAACAAAAGAGACTGTCCAAGTTAAGGCTATGAAAGACAAGTTCTTGCAATCATCTCTAGGTTTAGAAGTCAAGAACCTTGTAAAACGAGATAGAAGTAGTCTTGCTCGCACTTCCTCAAGCGTTGTTTATAAACATTTGAAATTTCACGTTAATTTAAGTGCCCTAGTCAGAAGAGACTTTATGAGGGATGTAACATAAGCTTGGTTCACAGGTTGGGGAATGAAATGATCATTGAGCTCAAAAATGTGTGTAAGGGTAAGAATCGATGATCATCTTGGCATTGTCACCAGTCTTTTTCTCCACCGTCGGGATCCTTTTGGAAAACTCCTTGGGTAATCCCGTGCTTTGGCTTCTTGAACAGCTTTTTCTTGAGGAGCTTCTGCGTCAAGCATTTTCCTGGATACCATTCGATCTTTGTTCTAATTGCTTTCTCCAGAAAAGGTTAGTCTTTATCTATCTTGTGATAGATTTTCGTCAAGACAGAGTTCTTAAGGTAGGAGTTTGTATCAAAGAAGAACTCAAGTTTAAACCCTTTAAGGTTGTCTATTCTACACTACTTTATATATTTGAGATATTTGAGAGCGTTGTCATCATGCTTAGAGATCTCCTAAACTAAAATTTCATTATTTTTCACAGTAGTTACCCAAAAATTAGGGACTCCTTTCTCTTCATCCTTTTCATCGTTTTTCTTCTTCTCTTTCATGAGCAGCTGCCTTGTTTTTACTAGGCACACTATTTTTCCTTGTCCCTAGTTTTCAGCAATTTTTTTTTTTGCTATTCTTTTGGTGTTGTCAGGATTAGCCTAAACAAGTTTGAACAGAACAAAAGTGTTAGGCTCTTGGAATTTTCATCTTCAGTCGGTACTTTGGACCATGATGCTCAAACTATGGTGACTTTTGCCTTGCTCTAGTGTGGAGGATGATCACCAACTGGGTTCGTATGAAATGAAGTTGTCGGCTTAATTGGGCTAGCAAGGGACATAAGTGTAAGGGGTAGAGGAAGAAATGCTCTTCGTCAACCTAGAGCACTTAAAATTATTGTGAGAGTTCATATACAATAATGACACTCAAAGATTAATGCAAGTGAGAGCAAGAAAATTTCTACTCATCTTTTTTACCTCGTGTGAGCTATTGTGGATGATGATCATAGAAAATTTTAGATATTACAAACTCCTCATCCTTCTTATCTTGTTTAGTTCCTAGGTAAGAACATCACCGTTATCAATGACATGTTGGCATTTTGGACAGGCTTTAATTAGTTTGATGCTCCTCTTTTGACAAAGCCCTCTTAGTCTCACCTGTCCGGCCGTCGATGGTGTGCTTGTCTTGTAGGACCCTGTCGAGGACCACCAGATTCATGAAGATGACTAGGCTAAAGCCGCGGGGGCAGTGATCGAAAAGGAGGGACGCTTTTCTTGCTCCCTCTGAATTTGAATTCTCTTTGTGATGTCGATTTACTTCAAGCTACCCCAATGTGGGGTGGTTCTTGACAGGGATAATTTAAAAAGAACCTCTGAGTGTATGGGCTAAAAAATGGTCAAGCAAAGGATCAATGGTAATGTATGAGGCAAAGAAATGAACTGCCTCTCATCACTTTGGCTACCGTAACTTATGCGAGAAATCCCTTTACCTTGTAGAAATGAAACATTTTGGCTCATCTTGCAAGGGTTTGGTATGTGAGAATGTGTATAAACTAAGGATTACCTCTCTTCCTCGTGATACATCTCGTTCAGTACATCGGAGCAGTACAACATCGTTTGTCGAATTGTTAAGATTTCACAAGGAATTGATGAATTAAACAGGTAAAATTACCATGCAAAATTCTTTTCAAAAGATATGTGATTCTCTCGAAGGAAGGTTAAGCATTCGTTTGTTTTAACATGTTTCTTCTTCCTTTGTTTCTTTGTACTCTTATGAGAAAAGTTTGCAGGGAAAGAGATACTTACCTATGCTGCAATAGTGAGGTAAACTTGCAAGGTAATGAGAAAGATCGTGGTAATGAACGGTTCTTTGATGGACAAAAATTGGGAATGATACAACATTACCCTTTATGATTCCCTTCATTTGAGATTAAATTGACAACTCCTTGAGTTTTCTCGGATGTCAACTATTCCCTTTTGACGAAAACATGAGCTTATGTTAGCAATGTGATGATTAAGGGTAAATTAAGAACGATACAAATTACCCTTCTTCCATTTTGTCTTTAAATCTAGTAGAGTCTTTTCTCCTCTCATGGTTGGGCACGAAGCTCGAATGAAATCCTCTACAATTAGGGGTGCTTTCGAATAGATGGTCCTATTGTCAGTGCATGATATGTCAATACGGCTCCGGTACGTCGAGGAGTTTCTCGAAAATCATATGATTTCTAACATGCACAGGCATCTGCAATTGCTTGCATAGGGATTTCACAGCAAAGCTAATTTCTCCTTTAAAGGTCTCTGACGAACGTGGGCGTGACTACCATCGAGACTTCCATGGTTGTCAGGATCAGCCTTGACGTCAATTTGTCATGTGCGAAATCCTTTTTCTGGTTAGACTTGCCACTAAGAGTATCATTGTCGATAACTTTTCTGCCAATTCCCTTGTTATCAATAGTAACACAGAAATTATTTCAAAGATAGTACTTCTTCACAGTATTGGAGTTGACCGGGTTGGAGAATTGGCTTCCATCCATCTTAGTCAGAATTAGAGCCCCTCTAGGTAGTATCTTTTTCACAACATAGGGACCCTTGTAATTTGGAGCGAACTTACCTCCAATTTCGGGGGGTAGTTGTAATATTTTTCTTAGGACAAGATCGCCTGCTTTGAAGTGTCTTAGGCGCACATTTCGGTTGAATGATCTGGCTACCCTCTGTTGATAGCATTGCCCATGACAAAGAGCCTTCAACCGTTTTTCCTCAATCATATTCAGCTGCTCCAGTCTTTGTTGCTTCCACTCTGCATCAGACAGTTTCACTTGGGACAATACTCGCAGCTAGGGGATTTCAACCTCAACAGGCAAGACTACTTCCATGCCATACACCAGGGAAAAAGGGGTTGTCCCAATTGATGTTCGATATGCCATTAATGCAAAAGGCAATCTTTCATGCTAATTTTAGTAGTTGTTAGCAGTTTTGGCTAAGATCTTCTTGATGTTTTGTTGGCAGCCTCAATAGCTCCATTCATTTGGGGATGATAAGGCGATGAATTCAGATGACGGATTTTGAATTCATCGAGTTAATCATCAACAAACTTGTTATTCAGATTTGTCTCGTTATTTGTAACGATGGCTTCAGGGACGCCATAACGGGCAATTATATCTCGCTTGATGAATTCATCACATTTTGAGCAGTGACATTGGTATATGATGCAGCCTCGATCCACTTGGAAAAATAATCAATTGCGATCAAGATGAAGCGATGTCCATTTGATGCTTTCGGATTAATTGGGCCAATCACATCGATGTCCCACATTGAAAATGGCCATGACTCTGACAATTGGTGTAATTTAGTTGGTGGGGGTATTTATCTTGTTTCCATGGATTTGACAGCAGTAACAATTTCGAACATGTCGGATGCAATCACTTTCTAGGGAAAGCCAATAATAACCTAATTTTGTTATTTTCTTGGCCAATATGTGTCCATTCACGTGTGGACCGCATACTCCTTCATGCAATTCCTGCATGATTCATGTTGCTTCAGTCGCGTCTACGTATCTTAGCAAAATAGAGTCATATGACCTCTTCTACAAGTTCTCACCATTGACGAAGAACTTCGTTACCATTTTCATTATGTATCTTCTATTTGCAGAGTTAATCCTTTCGGGGCACTGCTGTTCCTTGATGTAATTCATGATATCGTAATACCATGGTTTACCATCGGGTTCCTCGGTCACGGTCATGCAATGGGCTGGTCTGGTCAGGACTTCAATCTTCAGAGGCTCCATTTCCAAATCATTGGTAACCTGTAACATGGATGATAGTGTAGCTAGTGCATCGGTGAATTGGTTATGAGATCTAGATAGGTATTCAAATGAGATCTCGTTGAATTCTAAAATCAATTCTTCCAGATAGTCATGATAGGGTACTAGTTTAGTATCCTTAGTCTTCCATTCACCCATAGTCAGGAGTATGATTATGGTAGAATCGCCGAACACTTTTAGTTTGGCTATTCTCATTCCAATTGTTACTTGTAAATCGAGAATACATGCTTCATACTCGGCAATGTTGTTGGTGCAAGGAAACACCAATTTCACGGCTACAAGATGATGTTGCCCATCTAGGGATATCAAGACTGCCCCAGTGCCAGAGCTAGACAGGCTTACTGCTCCATCGGAAAACATGGTCCATGTGTGCTCTTTCATTGATAAAATACGGTCATCTAGGAGATCATCCTCATATGTTTCCCCAGGAGATTCAACTAGCATATTAGTGATCACTCAACCTTTTACTGATTTCTGTGATGATGTTTGGATGTTGAATTTTGAAATTAGAATTTGCCATTTGGCTAATTTTCCCACTAATGCCGGTCGGTTAAGCAAATACCGGATATGGTCATTTTCAGTTACGAGAAACGTTTAGTGGTGCAAAGTATATTGTTAGAGCCTATGCAACACCCACACCAATGTGACACATGTTTTTTCTGATTCGGAATAATTCTCCTCCGAAATGGTGAATTTCTTACTCATATAATAGATGGCTCGTTCTTTTCCATCATCAGGGTGGCTCTGGGCCAATAGGGCTCCTAACGATTCACTGTGAATTGTTAAATAGAGAGTTAGAGGATACCTCGGGACTGGTGGAACTAGTACTCGGGGGATTCATCAAATACTACTTTAGCTTCTTAAATGCTACCCAACAATCCTCATCCTAATTAATCTGAACCGAGCGATGCAATTCAACATTCCCAAAAGGCTTCTGACCTCCCTTGCTATGGATGGGGATTGTAGTTCACATATTGCTTTGACTTTTGAGAGGTTGACCTCGATCCCCTTGCTACTCACGATAAATTCGAGTTAATTACCAGAGGTCGCCCCAAACACGTACTTTGCAGGGTTTAGGTGTAATTTGAACTCGCGCAACCGGTTGAATCACTTCTTCAAAGCTTCAATGTGGTCCCCTTCGCATCTGGTCTTGGCGATCATGTCATCAACATAGACTTCAATTTCTTTGTGCATCAGGTCATGAAAGAGAGTGACCATAATACGCTGGTATGTTGCCCCGGCATTCTTCAAACAAAAAGGCATAATCTTATACTGAAAGGTCCCCCATGAAGTGATGAACGCTGTCTTCTTCTTGTTTTCATCATTCATCCTTATCTAGTTGTATCCAGAGAATCCATCCATGAAAGAAAATAATTCAAATCTAGCAGTGCTATCCACAAGGACATCTATGTGGGGGAGCGGAAAGTCATCTTGTGGACTGGCCTTATTCAAGTCATGGTAATCAACACAAACTCGAATTCGACCATCTTTCTTCTTCACTAGCATGATGTTCACTACCCAATCAGGGTATTGCGAAACCTCGATGAACCCTACTTTTAGTAGCTTCATCACTTCTTTTTCGATTTTTTTTTATAGCTCAGGTTTAGTCCTTCATAACCTTTGCTTTTTGGGAGGCATGTTGGGATTGGTAGGCAAACTGTGCTTAACAATCCGAGGGTCTAGTCCCGACATATCAGAATAAGACAATGCGAAAATGTCTTGATAATCCTTGAGGAGAGCAATCAGACGTGTGGATTTCTCTTCAAGAAGGTTGGCCCCAATCTTTACTTTTTTTAGATCTTGAGTACCGCTCAAATTGATGGTAACGGTATCTTTAGTTGTAAAGGGCTTGAATTGTCCATATTGCTCCCAATTTCTTCGGATTTCAGCGGGGTCATCACTTGAATCATCAGAATCGTTGCTGTCAGTATCTACATCATCAGGCTGGACTGCACTAACTCCCTTGCAAGTCGTAAGATTATGCCTGGAACACAGGGCAAATTGATCAGAAAAACAAATGGGGATATGGATTCTTTTCATTGTCATTTTCCTCTTAAAACATTTTTTGAAGAAATAGTAAAAAACATCTTTGATTTTCAAAAACTTTTTAGAAACTAGGAAGCATGAGATAGCCCAAGCCTAAAAATGCTTTCCTTTTCATGGCTGGATATCATCAACGGGCCAGTTTGAGATACTACCTCATGCCCTCAAAACATTATTTATTTATAATACATGGTTTTACAACCGCAAAAGAGGGAGAGTTTAAAAAGGCATTTTTTCTAACAAAAATGACAACAAAAACAAAATACAAGGATAGGCCCTTTTCAAGGGATTCATGTAGAAGAGAGGAGATGAATTCTACTCAAGCGGGCTTACGCCCATTCCCTCCATCGGTCTTTCATCTATTGCACGAACGAAGAAATCCTTGAAAGTATCTTTCCAGGAATCCGGCTCCTCGGATCCTCTCTTTAATGGTGTCAGTTTTTCCATGTCGTCCCATCCGCTAGGAGTGCTATTCTGATGGTCTTCATAAAAACTTGATGGCATTTGGTAGTCAACGTAATAGTCAAACTTACCATTGGGCTCACCCAGGGTATCCATTATCAATTTCCCCTTGCGTGCTTTATCAGAAAGCTCAGGAGCAGCGGCATGAATGCTAGGTATCGCCAAGAGATCATCTTCACCATGACACAACCACGGGGCAAGAAAAGTGAATGTCCTGGCATTCAGTAGGTCTTGAATTCTATTCTTCATAATATCGTAATCATCCAGCGAGTGCCCGATCTCTCCCGAATGATAGTCACGAGATTTGGAGGGATCATAGTTAATGAAATACTCAGGATTATGGTGTTTTGGCCTCCTTGTGATTAGCCCCTTTCGTAAAAGGATAGGGAATATTACATCCATGGATTTAGGAACCGGCGAATATCGTCGTACATTACCCTGCCACTGTAAGAGTTGGATATCTCGCCAAATCATGTCAGGAAGGACTCCTAACAGCGGGTTTCCTCCTGAACCATTTACTTGGGTCACCTACTCCTGATTGGGCAACGTTGGTGACATGTCCGAGATTTGGCGAATGGTATCCATTATGGATGTGAGCAAATATCGTAGCTTGCCTAACTGATATTGTAAACATGCAAACAAATCAGGCGGGTTTGCACTCGTTTCTGAGGTTGAGGCTTCGTCTATGGCTTCTATGAAGATGTCGTCAAATAGGGTGATCACACTATCCAGCGTTTCTTCTCGTCCACAATCTTCTTCAATCGGTAGCTTGTTTGGGTTTCGATGTCGGTCAACAGCAACATTTACAGGAAGAGTCAAGGAGCTCGAGTGACTTGAACATTCGGCAGGCTACTTAAACTCCTCACCGGATTGTCCTGAAAGGTTAAGATAAATTTTTTCATCTTGCAGTAATTTAACAGGTGGCAGGAAAATCTCCCGAATATAAGGAAGTAACAAACCAACTTGACCCTTCACGTGTCTCTTGTTGACCTGTGAGTTTCCTTCGTGATATCCTAGACCAGCTGTATGATGATTCCTAGCGGCCTGAATAGGCTCTTAGATGCCCCGGTCTCCTCTGCTGAGTCCTTGGCCTAGGGTGAAGCCATTTTCGACCATAACCTTCCCTATCATGATTGATGTTTCTGACATATCAGGGACGAGGGAAGAAATTCCTCGATATCCATGCACGGTTGACACGAGCTCAATGGACTGATAACTAGATTCCACATTGCCACTTGGTTCAATATACGATATGGTAGTTTCTTGATAGATTCGATGGTCCTCCTCTCCAAGGACTGTAATCAGTTTCCTTTGGGCAACAAACTTTACACTTCGGTGAAGGTTTAAAGGTACGGCTCCAACAGAGTGAATCCAGGGACGGGCCAGCAGAAAGCTAAACGCAGTGGGGATGTCCATTACCTAAAACAGAATGCTGAATATTATTGGGCTAATCTGGACATCAAGGTTGATCTCACCCACGGTGCCTTTCTTATCCCGTCAAATGCTCAGACAGATGTTTTGGATGTACAAAGTTTGGACATATCTACATTGAGATGGTGCAAGGTTGCCAGTGGGCATGTTCAAAGCTGACCTCGTTGTCTATCAGAACTCGAGCCATGTAGGAGTTTCTACATTTAACAGAGATGTAGAGACCCTTGGTATGTTCTCTTCCTTCGGCAGGGAATTCATCTTCCGAGAATGTTATTTGATCCTTCAAAAGGATGGACCTCACAAATGCTTTTAACTTGTCATGTTCAATTGTCTCTGGGACGTTTATTTCGCTGAGTACTTTCATCAGGGACTTTTTATGCTTCATGGACGTTTGAAGTAGTTCCAACAAAGAAATCTGGGCGGGCAATTTGCGTAGCTAATCCACTACATTGTATTCGCTGGCTTTAACAATGGCTAGGAATTCTTTGGCTTCTTCATCGGTGATAGGCTTCGGAGGCTGCGCGTCAGCTTGGGCATACGTTCATTCCAACCTGGTAACTAGGTCAACATCCAGTTTGTGAGACCATGGGACTGCTTTGTCATTCTCATACCGGTAAGGCTAAGGTATCTTAATCACTATATGCTCCTCAGTTAGAGGTACTTTAATCGTCAACCCCTCCTCATCGTCTGGATTTTTAAACAAAGGTTTGTTCACAAGGGTGGGGATGGATTCACTTGTTTCGGCATTTAAGGCCGAGAGTTCTTTGTCCCAGTTGATGATAATCTCGGAGATAGTGGCCACTACGCTGGTGTAGTCGACATACACAATCAATCCCGCTTTCGCCATGCTGTCGACCCTTTCTCTCGTTAGGGACAAGGGCAATACTTCACCAGTAGGATAGTACCCCGCTTTCACTAGAGCGTTGTAAATGTCAACAGTGTATATTCTCTCACTCTTGATTCTACAAGCGTCGAAAGTGGATATGGCATTGATTTTGTTTTCATGTTCGAGTAGCGGGTTGTTTTGGACATTCGGCTTGGATGTCTGAAACGAAAAGGCCTTGGTGTCGAGCAAATTTTGAATTCGGTGTTTGGGGATATAACAGTCGTCCATCAAATGTCCTATCTCGCCCATGTGGTAGTCACACTTCTTCGAAGGATTGTAGTTTGAAAAGTTTTCTGAGTTGGGATGCTTTGGCTCGGTAGAAAGCAGGTTTTTCTTTTGGAGTATGGCCAGGACTTGAGAAAGAGATCTAGGCAACGGAGTGAATTGCCTCTTCTTATATTGTTTTAGAGTTTGGCGACTTGAGGTCGGTAGCTGCTCACTATTCATCTAGACTGTTCGAGAATGGTGAACGGTCTGGGTGTATGCGATGTTCCTATTCGTTAGGGATTCCTTCTCCTTTCTTGTGTTGAGTCTCTTGCTTGTGGAAGCATGGTCTGTGAACCATCCGTCATGCAATCCCATTTCAATTCAATCGCCTACAGGAACAAGACAATTAAGAGATTCAGCAATGGCACCAACCAGGTGGTGCTTGTATTCATATGGAAGAGACTTAATGAACAACTTCACTTGTTCATGATCAGTGAGTTGTGGGATAACCTGGGCGGCCAAGTTTCTCTATTTGGTGGCATACTCTTTGAAGGACTCACTCTTCTTTTTTTCAGTGCGCTTTAGATCATCACTAGTAAAGGTGATGTCGAGATTGAATTGATACTACTTGAGGAATGCATCAGCGATATTATCCCAAGATTTAAAAGTATTTACATCTTTTGACATATACCATGTCAAAGCTGGCCCCGTCAGACTTGCCTGAAAGGTCTGAATCATGAGGGGTTCATTATCAACGTACTGAGTCATCCGCACATGATACATGTGCAAATGGTGCCTGAGGCATGAGGTGCCGTCATATTTTTCGAATTCTGGCATCTTGAACTTTTATGGTATTTTGACCCGTTTGTATATAGATAGGTCAAGTGGCACAGCATGCTGCGGGCTTTGTAGCTGTTTTAGTATCTCCTCGACCTTTACAAGGCATTTGTCATGTTCTATCATCGGTGCGCTTTCAGGTTCAGCCTTCCTGACAACCAGGGGAAGCGGATCGTCCTCTAGCAGGGGTATTTTACTGTCGTTGGCAGAGGCTTTGCCTTTTTCCAGTAGACGGTGGTGGTAACATCACCTCAATTGCTACAGGCGTGGGCGTGGGCGTGAGCTTTCCATTGATGGATTCTATTTGCTTGGTGAGGTTTTCAAGCGCATTGAAAACCATCTTCATTTCGTTTTCCATATTATCGAGACGGACGTTTTCTTCGGCCATTTTTTGTAACTACCTGTGAAAACGTTGAAATGATTGAGTATAATGCCTAATAAAGAATCATTTCATGACCTAATCATAATATTATTACATATTTTCTCTATTTGCAAAGAGAAAAAACGAGAAAAAAAGTTTTTATTAATATTAACATTACAGGCGGCATCCCTGGGGTTCGAACCCTGGTTGCCTTGGACTGTTTTGCTCATCCCCGGATACCGCTGGGCCGAAGGCCACGGTGGTGTCATTAAGGCGCAAAACAATTTATTTATATAATAAAAGTGGTCTGAGCTATATTAACATTAGTATAACTTATAAACACTTTTAAAGAAGAAAATCAAAACCCATAAACATAAATACTAGGAAAATATAAAATACATGGGCTTTTAACAAAAAAGGCGCCCTTTCCGGATGTTCATTTTATAAACGATGGGGAAGTTACAGTTTCTTGGAGTCGCTTATTTTTATGAACAAACTCCGTAATAGGCGTATCCTCCGTCCCCACAGTTCTTTCGAGATGATCAATTTGTGCTTAGCGACTGGGCTTGTTGGTTACATTCGGGACCTTTAGCTATAGATCTGCAGGGATTTGATGGTGTAAAATGTGGAACAGAGAGGCATGGTTGACCTTTTCCTGCCCCTTCAATAGCCTAGGCACCAAAATGTTCTCAGGCTGACATTCAGTCCATACCCCCTGGATGGCACGAATTTCACCAACGTAGTTGTAGTTTGAGTGGGTGAATCGAACTCAAAACAGGTCTGTCTTGAGAGGCGATGGGATCTCCTGAAGGGCCCTGTACTGGCGGGCTACCCGATAGAGGTAGTACGAAGTGGCACTAGATAAACCAAGCAGTGGAACAGGGTTGTGGAATATATGGGCATAATGAGCCTGACCCTCATGGAACCATTTAGTGTGCCATAAGAATGTTTTGGGATCGAGGTCTTTCAAAAAGTTTATCCAAGTTACGTAATCCTTACCAGGGGAATTATTTTTTAATACCTCAAATCTTTGTATCGGGTGCATGAGGTCGTCGATTTCAAAAAGCTAAATGAGGTGCCCAAATCCTCTCAAATGGGATAAAAACCAAATTTGCAAAATTTCTGAGGCGGCCCCGTATGATTTTCTCATCATTTTGTTTAAAACAGTTTAAAGACAAAAATGTTTCTGCCAAAACTGAATTAACATAACTTAAGCTAGTGCAAATTTGTTTGGCCACATACGTAATCGAGGGGTTTATTGAATTTTTGCGATGGGGAAAATGACACACCCGATAAAAGCAAGGATGAAAATCTTGATTTTTTTGGCTCATAGGCTAGCTTTCAAAGCATTCATTTAAGAAAAACTAGGGGCATGCATTACAATGAGCTTTAACGACTCTCTTCTCAGTATCGTTCTTAGTTCACAAAAATTGGGATAATTCGCGTAGAAGGGACATACCCAAAAGTGGTTTGATGAGCTTAAATCTCAAAGACTTTCCAATGACAACACTATACTCTTCCAAAGTCGGGATCATATCAAACTTACCAAATATGAAAGTGGATGTCTGTAGGCACTAGAAATGTGCTAATGCTTGCATCATGCTAGAATGGATGTTGATTTTGAGCAGTGGAAGTAGGTGACCAATTCTTGCTTTGACATACTGTTAAGCCATTCTGGTCGAGTCGGTCCCACCATGCCAGAAGTTATTTCTTAGGAGTGGGGACGAAGTGGACATCAGCTCTTCCCATCGTATATGGAATGCAATCAACGGGTGGTCTAACAGTAACAAACCAAATAAATAAGTAGACTACACAATAAAATAGGAAGGGATAGAATCTATACCTTTCGCTGAACCATGGCAACGACATGCACATGAGGAGTGAGGTTCGATTTCTATTTAGACTGGTTCAAAAAAATAAAATTAAAAGGGTGCTTGACCGTCGTAGTCTCGCGTTGGTGTCAAGTCCTTTTAACCTTGGCCAAATCGAAAGGAATATCTTATAGTCACGCGAATAGAGGCTAAAGATATTTCTTTATGATTTTTTAGAAATAAATTTCCGGGAAAAAAAAAGACAACCTCTACATCGTGGGCTCGCGTTCGAGGTTGTATCTTTCTTAATACCATCCTAAATGCCTTATCACGGCTCAGGTCCGGTAGCGTAGTTGTGTGTGTAACAGTGTAGTGCTAAATCATTAAAGCATGTACAACAAATCATAAACAATCAATTCGAACTTGCAAAAATAAATAATACCTTAATGTTAGGATCATACCTGGAGTCATTGTTGCCAAATAAAAATTATTTTGAATAGGATAAAAAATTTGGCTTAAGTCCACTTTAAAAAAAAACAAGTCCCCAGTGGAGTTGATAGTCTATCGCGACCGACCTCCCCAATTTTTATCGAACATGCAAAAATGGGGGTCTGCCTGGTACGTGTTAAGTCTAGGTTCGGGACTTAACTCGGGCTCTCCTAAGCCCATATCATATCGCGACTTAGGGTTTAGATTTTTAACATGCAAGTGATTTATATTAAAGAGTCGCTACTAATTGATTTGGGGTGGGTCGATTAGAAACCCAAATAAGGTGATGGGAGAATCATCCTATTCCTACGAACTAGAGATTAACTGAGTTCGGGGATTTGGTTATATTAGTTGGTTAACTAATACCCTTTCGGTACCTTTTTACCCTGTTCATTTCTAAAAACATTTGTCAGGCAATTTGAATTGATTTTAGGACCTTTCTTCTAACATGTGAGGTGATCAAACAAGTGCATAATAAAAAATGATTAGCAGTCCAAAACAGATATGCAACCTGAAGTTCTAACCCTAAATTAGGCGACTAACATTTAAAACACAACAAATCATGCAATTAAAGTCTAATTAAAAACATGTATGATGATAATAATAAAACAGTAGTAAAGACAACATGAAAGGAACTACCACATAACCCTATAGGCTTGTCTAATGAAAACATGGCGATTTATGCAATTAAAACAACATCTATAATAATACAACAATAAGTTAATACATTTAGATATATCACATAATTTAAAAAAAAATTATTGTTATTTTAAAAAAATAATAATAAGAAATAATACGGAAAGAAAAATTATTTTTAATTTTTTTTAAAAAAATTAAAATAATATAATATTAAAACCAGATCGGGTCGCCGGATCTGGGTTGGTCGGATCCAACTCGAGTCAACAGATCTAACCTAGGGCATTGACTCGGGTCGGATCAGCTGATTCGAGTCGGGTCGCCGGATCTGGATCGGTCAGAACCAACCCAGGTTAACGGATCCGACCTAGGGCGTTGACCCAGGTTGGATCAGCTGATCCGAGTCAGTCGGAACCGATCCGAGTCAACGGATTTGACCCAGGGCGTTGATCCGGGTTGGATCGGCTGATCCGAGTCGGGTCAAACCCACGTGCACAGACACGTGGGGGATGCCGGCGGAGCCAAAATTGGCCTTCCGTCGGCCGACTCAGACCGACGCCACCCCTAAATCGACCTCTGGAGATCGTCCCTGAACCTCCTCTGCCATCCACTTACCATCCGACATCCCGGTCGCCAACCGACGGCCAAAAAACACAAATCAGCCTCTATGAGGCATTTCATCAAGCAGATGGGGAGCGCAACAAAAATCAGAGGATTTTGACATCCTTAGGTGACCTGGTCGACTTCGATGGCTGCGGCTCACATTCGACGACGAGTGGGGATCTGGACCGGTGATGGTATGGGCCGAGATTCACGTGAAACAATCGACATGAGTCCCGGCCAAATCGGAAAAGAAAACAGAGGCGGTTGGGACCCGGGAGGCTCACCGGTCGACGGCACATCTGGGCGGCTTTCCGGCTGCTCTGCGAGCAACGGCGACGCTACTGGTTCTCCTTCTCACTCCGGCGTGGCCTCGGTATGCTCTCTCTCTCTATTCTCTCCCTTCTCTCTCTGTTCTCTCTCTCTCTCTCTCTTTGTTTTTCTCTCTCACGGCCGACCCCCTCTCCGTCTCTCTCTCTGGTTTTTATAGCCAGCGACGACGCGTCTCACTTGCTCCATACGCATGCTGACAACGGCATGCACCGTAATATTCTGGCCCATGACTTTTGCAGCTATTAGGTCGATGCAGGGGGGCCATTCTGACGAAGGACAGAGAGGTAGGGGAGAGGATAGGAAAAACGGGGGGAGATGGCCAGGTTTTTGGGGGAGACGGGACTAGCCATCAATGCCAGTCCCGGTGGCGTGCTCCCTTAGCCATTCTCTAGCCTGATGGGGACAACGCAGCCATGCTCGGCCACCCGTCGCCTTGCGCCGGAACAGGGGTGAACAAGGGAAGAGAGCGACAGCCAGAGAGGGGGGAAGGAGCAAGGGGTTGGGCAAGTGCAGTGGAGAAGGAAGGAAGGAGAGTTGGGCCGACATGGAGGAAAAGATGAAGAAGGAAGAAGGAGCTGGGCAAGGTTGGGCCCAGCTCGCGCGGGGAGGAGAAGAAAGGAAAGAGGGCAGGGTAAGCCCACGGTGGGGAAGAAGAAAAAGAAAAAAGAAAAGGGCCGGGCCCGCGTAAGGGGGAAGAAAAGAAAAGAGGAAAAGGGCCAAGCCGGGCCGACCTTGACCCGATCCAACTCGATTTTTTTTTAATTTTTAACTAATTAATTTTTTTTTGAAATTTTTAAGCATTTTAATAGACTCTATTAATACAAATGTGCCTAATTTCTATATGCAATGCATTTAAGTAGAAATATTTTTTCGTTTTAGGAATTAAAGAAAATTAACTCCTAAATTTTGTGCAATTAATTTGGGTAAATTAAAATAGGTGTCAACATCAAGTGTAGTCGCCTGGCTTGCATTACGATTTCGATCATTGACATCACACATTCCAATTTATTCAGATCAATTCAAGCTACGCTCACGAGTTTAAACTCAGGACATAATCTCAATACAAGCTCTCCCTTTCAATTCCAAATGAGAGAGACTATTCTCTTCTTTCCAAGATCGGATGTCCACTAAGTCAAGTGCAGTCGCCTGGCTTGCATTAGGATTTTGAACATTGACATCACACGTTCCAATTTATTCAGATCAATTCAGGCTACGTTCACGAGTTTAAACTCGGGACATAATCTCAATACAAGCTCTCCTTTTCAACTCCAAATGAGAGAAAGACTGTTCTTTTCTTTCCAAAGATCGGATATCCACCAAGTCAAGTGCAGTCGCCTGGCTTGCATTAGGATTTCGAACATTGACATCACACGTTCCAATTTATTCAGATCAATTCAGGCTACGTTCACGAGTTTAAACTCGGGACATAATCTTAATACAGGCTGTCCCTTTCAACTCCAAATGAGAGATGAAACCCAACATAACGAACAATGAAAATAAGCGAATGTTAAATCAGTTTCCCTAAAAGAGTGAAGTGATCCGTTTTAATCTTCTTTTGAGGACAGAACATTTGTGATGCTAACCCGGTCATTATGGAGCTGACTATGTAACAATCAAGAGTGATGTTGATTATGAACTGTGAATTTAGTGAACGACATTAAGATATACATGATTTAATGTGATGATGTACCGCTGAAATCACGTTGCAATAATAGAAACCAAGCGTCACCTCATGCTTTTGTTTCTTCGACTCCACGGATACTGCCATCGCATCCTTCTGACAATAACGTGCGACCCCCGATCTATTTCAGCCTAATCGAAAGGCCACGAGATTGGTGTAGTATGTTTGCCCTCGTTTCGCTAGGCCACTTAGTTGTCGATCCCTTTCAAAGAGCGAATGAGATGAGCTGTCTTTGGATATACAAAATGGTCAATGGACTGTCATTTCCCACCTCCAAGTGGATGAGTACAACTGTTTCAGACTTTGGCTTTGTAATGGAAGCATACATCCTGTCGTCCTTGGTACAGTCGTTGTTTCCACAACTAGAAAGAACATAAATATTTGAAAGCATTGGGAAGTGGTCATGTGGCCAATTTAGGAAGCCTTTGGTTCCCTCTGTTTTAACCGGTTGTGCAAGTTGGGCTACGGCTTTCAGGCGCCCACTTGATCTATCACTGCCACTCAATACTGTCCAAAATATAGCCTTTTTTCAAAGATGGAAAAGGTTATAAGTTTTAAGTACTTTGAGGCAGGTAGGATGATAAGTATACATTGTTGATCCATTTTCTTGCAGTTTAAAGTTTTTAAGGAAAAAAACAAAGATTTGTCTGGCTACATGGCATCATAGCATTGGCCAAGAGTTCAAATCCAAGCGTGCTCTCTCAATTGTCTCCGGCCTGTTATTCCTATTATTATGTCTTTCTTCATCGTGTCTGATTATCTTGTTGATGTCGTTAAGATGTTATCTACACAACCTGTGTTGTGCTTGTAAGGATTGGACAAGCTAGCGGGAGTGTTTCGTAATATGTTGAGTTTGTGGCTTAAGTTCTTGCCAAATCAGAGTTTGGATTAAAGCCCAGAGATCTCAGGTAAGTTTGACATGAGTTTAGTGTTAGGATAAGGTGCACAAACACAATGAAATAGAGAGTAACAGCGAGAAAGAGAAATCGAGACACAATGTTTTATCCTAGTTCACCGTTAAACTAGGGTTACATCGAGCAAATAATTTCACTATAATTAGCACTTCTCACCTCTCTAATACAACTCTCAATTAGAAGAAGAAGAGATTATATATGCTCAACTAGCTATTTATGGGCTCAAGCCCAAATTACCAATAAAATACTTGTCCAAATTATAAAAATCCACTAGTGTCATTGGAGCGTTGCCCCTTACAACCCCCTTGCTTTTCTATTGATGGGAGTATGAACCACACCCCTACATTCTCCCACTTGGTGAATACTTCACATGTTTCTTTGGACCCAATATAGTTGCACACCATTCAAACTTTTCTAACCTCATTGTCATGGTCAAGAAATTTGCACTATTCACCCATGTATCAACTCTCTCCAACACTACAACCTTCTGTTTCACTTTCTCTTGGATGAAGTGATATTGTATGCCGATGTGCTTTGCTTTTGCATGAAATCCAGGATTCTTAGCCAATAATATAGCACTCTGGCTATTACACCCCATCTTCACTCCTCCTTGTGTAGGACCAAGCTCTTTACATAATTTGCATAGCTAGATCACTTCCTTAGCAGCATGAGTAAAGGCCATGTACTCTGCTTCAGTAGTAGATAAAGAAATTGTGCTCTACCTCTTGTTCATCCAACTCAAAACTCCGCCGAATAAGGAAATAACATATTCGTCGGTTGACCTCTTGCTAACATAGCTCATAATCAGAGGTACCATAAAGATAACGAAGCACCCACTTTGCTACCATCCAATGCTCTTTCCTTAAATTGGACATATATCTACTCCATACTCCCATTGCTTAAGCAATATTTGGATGAGTACATTCCATGGCATATATGAAGCTCCCAACCGCGCTTGCATATGGGAGAGTTGCCATCTCTTAGGCTTCCTCTTTAGTCTTAGGATATTGGAGTGCTAATAACTTGAAACTTGTGGACATTAGGGTCTTTATTGGTTTATAGTTTGCCATGTTGAACTTCTTCAACACACTTTCAATATATTTCTTCTGACTTAACCACAACTTTCCATTCTCACACTCCTTTTTTATCTGCATGCCCAAGATGAAGTTTACCAACCATAGATCTTTCATCTCAAACTGTTTTTCCAATAGTCCTTTCACAGTGTCAATCATTTTCAAACCGTTCCCAATGAGCAGCATATCATCAACATATAAGGTTAAGAGAACAAAATCATTCTCTAACCTCTTCACATAAACCAATGATCAACATCACAATGAACAAAGCCAAGCTTCAAGACATATGAGTTGAACTTTTGGTACCACATTCTTGGAGATTACTTCAAGCCATACAAAGACTTGTTCAGTTTGCTTCATAAAAAATTCGTCATCCACTTCACCTTGAGAAATGCTTTTTTTACATCAATCTACTTTACCTCCAGATTGTATGCAGCAACTGCGGATAAGACAAGTCTTATTGAATTTTATTTAGCAACAGCAGAAAAAATCTCACCATAATTGACTCTCTCTATCTGCGAGTATTCCTTGCAACGTCAAGAATTTTGTATTGTTCTATCTCTCCATTTGTATATATTTTCTTCTTGAACACCCACTTGCAACCAATTGCCTTTCGATCTATAGGTAGCTTTACTAGACTTTACGCTCTGCTTTTTGTCACGCCCCGAACCCTATTGAGCTCATAACATCCCTCTTCTCAATCGAATCAATGCGACGTCCTAGGAAACGTCGCCGACCCAAACGAACCCATTAGAGTTTATTTGCAGCGGAAACGAATATAAAATCCCGGACAATAAAATTGGAGAATACTAGGAAGAAATAGATCGCCAAACCACCAAGCACATATATTACCCTTTCAAAGATTCACAATATCCACTATAATTTACAGGCATACCGAACCAGCAACTACTAACTTCCAAAACAAAAAGATCAGTACCCTAGATTAGCACTACCCAAAAATGGGACACTCTCAAACCATCACTCCGCTCCCAGAACTAGCCCTTACGCCTTCTCGAAGGCGTCCACTCAGACTCGCTCCCCTCAGCATCATCATTTGATCCCTCATCAGGTACATGCTCATCCGATGACTTTGAATCAGGTCTAACCTCAATCGGATTTCCCTCATCACCTGACTCGATCTGAACCTCAATCCTCTCCTCGTCTTCAAACTCCTCTTGCTCCTCCTCTGGGGCCTTTGCTGGCTCGTCCTTCTGCTCCGGCTCTATACTTATATCCATGTCCATCAAGTCATACCCGGCCTGTGACTCCTCTGGCTCAAGATCCGGCACTATTACTATTGGTATAAGCGCTGCAAGGATGTGCTGGTACCTTGACTGAGCTAGATTAGCTTCCAAACTAATCATCTCCCCATCAGGACGGGGTACGACCATCGGATCCCAGTCCCCTACTCCATCAAAGGGTACATCTAATCTTCGGATGGGTCTAAACTCATCCACCCCGTCCCTAAACATCCATGCCAAATATGAATGACCATACCAGAGAGGTAGACCTATATCTACCCATACCACTGATGTATGCCTAATCTGGGTATGATCGTCACATACATGATACTCTACGACCTCATGGTCGGTGTGCATAGGGATCCCAAAACGCTACGGCGGTAGTGGTGGGAGGTTCATGGCTTGGGCAATGGCTCTGAAATGGTATGGTTGAAACAACCAGGAGACACTTCTCAATAAATTGCAACCTAAGCCCTACTTAGGCTACCACGTATTCTAGACAAGTTCAGACACGCAATCAATCATCACACGCAATCACAACCACACAATCACACTTACCTGGACTCTCAGCATACTCAGCCTGCACATTAGTTCATAATCACGGTATTCAAATCTCACACGCATTTCAAACTTCATGTACCTCAAACCACATGCATTTCTATGCCAAAACACGCATCGATCACACTACATTTCCAGCCCACATTTCACACTCGATCACGCACTAACACGTCATTTACGTTTATTTTCCTCGTCGTACCAATATTTGCTCAATCACTTTCCCAGCCCATGTAAATACGCCTCAGTCCCACTCAATCGCGCCCCGAGTATCACACGCCTCAGTCCGATCCCACTTTCACTTGCCATACCACATGTTTCATTCTCAATCATTTTCCTCGGCCAGCGTAAATACGCCTCAGACCCACTTGATCGCGCTCCAAGCACCACACGCCTTTAGGGATTTAGTGATCACACGAACATGCTCACATGCCATATATTTTATCTATACCCCACATAAACACGCCTCATGGCTTTTTAGTGATCACGCGCACATCACACACTTAAATTCTCACACGTGCACGCGCTCGGGCATCAATCAAATGCACGCAATTGCACCTAATTACATCACAGTAATTTAGCCACAGTTCAAACACACAACTAACATACAAATTGCCATTTTTCCACATCAAAACTATGGCAAATCAATTCTGGCCCTTCACGACATTTTCGCACAATTAACCACTGAATCCAAATACCTAATCTACTCGCCGAACGGTATTTTCCAGCATTCAAACCAGCAAATTCTAGCACATACTTGGCCTCTAAATTTCCATCAAAACACCTCAAATTCCTTCATAAGGCCCGCTAATCAAATCCGCCCGTAAAACTATACTAATCTGAGTTTAATCGGGTCCAAAATTATCCGATATACTAGGCAAGGGTTGAGATTGAACTTACACAAACTCTAGGCTAGCTCGGCTAGAGTGAAACGGGACGGCGGTAGGCCGATGGCCTCACGGTGGACGGCGGCGGTGATGATTTACTGATCGGCAGCGGCAATGGCGGCGGCGACGGCGGTGGCTTGCTTGGCTTGGGCTGGCTATCCATAGCCACGAGAGAGAGAGTGAACCGAGAGGGAGAGAGAGAGAGAGAGAGGATGGCAGCGGTGGCATAAGGACGGCGGGACGGTGTGGCACGGTAGACGGGCGGCCAAAGTGGCGGTGGTCGGTGCGGCAACGCTCGGCCAAGGGGGGGCGATCGGTGAGGGAGAGAGAGGAGAGAGAGTGAGCTATGGGAAAGGGGAAAGGAGTAAGGAGAGAGAGAAGTTTTTTGGCCTTTAAACCAACAATTTATGCCTTTGATGGTAAAATTACCATCTTGCCCTTCTCTCACAATTCCAATTGATGGCCGAGATTCGTTCTTATCCTGAGATCGACGGCCACGATCTAATTTTTTACAAAAATATCCTAAGGCAATTTGGGAATTTCATAAAATTCCAAGGGCAAAATTGACATTTCCAAAAGTTAGGGCAAAATGATCAAAATGCCCTTCCTCTTTAAGACTTAGCCTTAACAAAACCTCCAGGGCTAAAATGGTTATTTTTCATCATTCGCCAAAATTCAGTTTTTCTGAAGGATTCGAGATAATCCAAGGATAAACATTCTAATAACAATGTCGTCCTAATGTCCTGTTGTGACTTCCATAATTTTCTATGCCCAAATTGATCTTTAATTAATAATTGAATTTTATATAACGTAACTCAAGCGTTTCTCAAACTAACGGGTGGCTTTTGGGAAAATTCGCCTATTCGACCCGTGACTAATACTAAATCAAGTCACGTGCAAGTTCATTCGAATCGTGACGACCTCGATTGTCATATAATCGTGAGGATCGATCGCTAGTTCCGACGGGCACAATCGTTCGGTATAGGTTCTGGATCGTTTGTCAATTTATTTCGTGATCAAACGGAATCACCCGTGATCCACTCATATGACAGTGATGAATTGGCCCATCACCATCCTAAGATCGGCCTACATTGGCTCCAAATGTCACCTCGACGATTCCATGGTCGAAATGTCATGCCCTGAACCCCAACAAGCGCGCAACATCCCAAAGCACAAGTCAAATATGTGCGACGTCCCAGGAATACGTCGCCAACCTAACAATTTCATTAGAGTTGACTCGCGGCGGAAACCATCAATAAAAACCCGGACAATAAAATCAGAAACTACCAGGAAAAACTAGATCGTCAAACCGCCAACATAAACACATTACACTTCCAAACATTTACAATATCCATTATAATTTACAGGTACATCGAACCAGTAACTATTAGCTTCCAAAATATAAAAAGGGATTAACATCCTATGTCAGCACTATCCAAAATGGGCACTCTCAAGCTATCACCTCGCTCCCCATGACTAGTCCCTACGCCCTTTGGAGGGCGTCCACTCAGACTCATTATTATCCCTATCCTCATTAGTGTCCTCCTCATCCTCCTGCTTATCTGACGACTCTGAATCCGGCCCAATCTCAATCGGATTATCCTCGTCACCTAACTTAGGCTGATCCCCAGCCTGCTTCTTCTCCCCAGAATCCTCTCTGTCCCCCTCTGGCTCCTCTGCGGGCTCAACCTCTGGCTCGTCCACTGGCTCATCCTCAGTTGGCTCCGCACCGGAATTCTCATCGTACTCCTCCTCGAGACCTACCTCAGGTATCCCGACCAAGCCTATATCCATTGGATCAAATCTAGCCTGAAATTCTTCCGGTGCTGGGTCTGGTTCAGCCACTGAAGAACCAGGTGCAGCCGCTGTAGGATAATATCCGGATTAGGCTATACTAACTTTAGCACTAGTCAGCTCCCCATCAGGAGAGGGTATAGCTGCCGAATCCTAATCAATCACGCCATCAAACAGAACATCAAAATCGCGGACGGGATCAAACTCGTCCATCTCGTCTCTGAACATCCACGCGATATATGTATGAGTCTGCCATGGGGGTAGTCCTATATCTATCCATACTACCGAGGTGTGCTTGATCCAGGTGTGGTTTTCATCTATTAGGTACTCTATGGCATTATGATCGGTGTGCATGACTATCCTAAAAAGCTCTGGCAACGGCGACAGCGAATTCATGGCTCAGGCGGGTGCTCTGAAATGGTTTGGTTGAAACAACCATGAGACACTTCTTAATAAGTTGCAACCTAAACCCCTACCTAGGCTACCACATAATTCCAGACACATCCAGACACACTACCAATCAAACCACACAAATAGCAATCCAACAATCACACGTGCATGGACTCACGGCATACGCAACCTGCACATTAGCCTACAATCACAGCATACAATTCTCACACACATGCCAACCATTCTCACATTTAAACAATTATGTCGTTCACGCAATATACCAAATCCCATGATTCACACTCGATCATGCGCAAACACATCATTTTCATTTATTTTCCTCGTCATACCTGCACTTGTTCAATCACTTTTCCGGCCCGCGTAAACACACCTCAGGCCCACTCGATCACTCCCCGAGCATCATACGCTTCGGTCTGATCCCACTTTCACTTTCCATACCACACATCTCATTCTCAATCACTTTCCCGGCCTGCGTAAACATGCCTCAGGCCCACTCGATCGCGCCCCGAGCATTACACGCCTCGGTCCAATCCCACTTTCACTTTTTTTCCTCGGCCTGCACCAAATGCGACAGGCCTATATGATCAAGACCCGAGCTTAAATCGCCTCAGCCCAATCCCGATCTCACCCAAGCTCATCGTGCCTCGGATTGATCTTATTTCCCACTTTCTCATTCCTCAGTCAACGCTAATTGCGACAGGCCTACGTGATCGTGACTCGAGCTTATAATACTCAGCCCGATCCCACTCTTACACTTGCACACATCCGACATTAAATACATGCACACATTTACATCCAATACATCACGACAATATAGCCACATCACAAACACACGATCAACATACAAATTGGCATTTTTCCACATCCAAACTCTATCAAATCAATTCCGGCCCTTCACAGCACTTTCATGAAATCTCGAGCCAGGCCTAACGGTACAAACCACGCACCGAACAACACACCACAGCACTCTGAACAGCTAATCACAATAGTCAATCGGCCTCTAAAATTTCTCCAAAACTTCCTGAATTCAATCCTATGGCCCGTTAATCAATCCAGCCCTTAATTTCTGCCAAATCGCATCTAAATGGGTCTGAAAATGCTCGATAAACTAGGTGAGAGTTTAGATCGCGACTTACCTGACTCTAGACTAACGTGGCTAGAGCGAAATGGGCGGCAATCGATGGTGGTCTTGTGATGGCGGCGACGATCGGCTTCCGGCGAGTGGCGATTGGCTTGGGCAGTAACGGCTTGGCTCGCGGCGGTGGCGGTAGCTTGCGGCCGAGAGAGGGGAGAGAGAAACCGAGAGAGAGAGGGGATATGGCGGTGGCCTGTGGACGGCGGACGGGCGGCGTGAGGCTCGGCGGACGGCACGGCAGTGGTCTAGACGGTGACACGGTGGTGGTACGGCCATGGGGGGTGATTAGCATGAGGAGAGGGAGAGAGAGAGAGAAAACCGAATGGGAGAGAGAGGGGAAGAGAGAGAATGAGGAGAGAGAATGGGTTAAGACTTAAAAACCAAGTTTTGACCCCCTTTTTGCCAAATGACTAAATTGCCCTCCTTTCTACTTTTCATCCCACGGCCGAGATTCGATCTTATCTTGAAATCGATGGTCCAGATCGAATCTTTTCTAAAATATCCAAGGTCAATCTTGGAATTTTTCAAAAAATCAAAGGGCACAATTGTCTTTTCCAAAATTTTAGGGCAAAATGACCAAAATGCCCTTGCCCCTTAAAACTAGCCCTTTGTAAATTCTCAAGGGTAAAATGGTCACTTTCCCATTTTCTTGCCGAAATCGAATTTTTTAGAAGGATTTGGAAACATCCAAAGCTGCATGTTCCAACCGCAATGTCGTTCCAATGTCTTGTCGTGACTTGCTAATTTTTCGATGTCCAATTAGGTCTCTAATTAATAATTGAATTTTACGTAATGTAACTTGAACGATTCTCAAACTAACGGGGTGGCTTTTGAGGAAATTCGCAGAATCGACCCGTGACTGATACTAAATCAAGTCATGTGCAAGTTCGTTCAGATCGTGACGACTTCGGTTGTCAATAGAATCACAAGGATTGATCGCTAGTTCCGATGGGCACGATCGTTCGGTGTAAATTATGGATCGTTCGTTAATTCATTTCGTGGTTAAACGGAATCACCCGTGATCCACTAGTATGACAGTGATGAATCGGCCCTTCACTATCCTAAGATCGACCCATATTAGCTCAAAATATCACATCGACAATTTTATGCTCGAAAGTCAGTTCACGGTCGAATCTCTCTAGTCATACAAATTTAAATCCCTAGTTAGCCTTTCCATAATAGTTAGTATCTTAGGAATAATCGGTTCTGGGCAAGAATCAACTACAAGTACATTAATAAAATCAGTCATTTCATAAATTCTAAATGGGCGAAATTTCGGAATGTCACACGAAAATCAGTTCACGATCGAATTTTCTTTAGTCGCACAAATTTAAATCCTTAGTTAGCCTTTCCTTAATGGTTAGTATTCCGAAAATTATCAGTTCCGGGCAAGAACTAACTACAAGTACATTTATAAAACCACTCATTTCATAAATTCCAAATGGGCAAATTTCGGAATGTCACACTTTTATCTGGTGAGTCCATCTCATCTTTCATGTCTTTCTCCGATTGTTTGCCATTCTTCGCGTTTCTTGCTTCCTTAAATGTACTTGGATCATCACCTATAACAGTCAAAGCACAATTTTCATTAACATCAAACAAGGTGTACCTTTTAGGTGGTTTTCTCAGCCATGTAGACCTTCTTATGATTGGTTCAGGTGGTGCTTTAACTTCACACCCGGTTTCAAAATCTACTACATCAGCCTCGTTAGGCTCATTAGCTTTAGAAAATGAATTTTTTGTTTAAACTTGTATAGCATTAGTCTATTCCTCCAAACCCACATTTACCTCAACTGTCTGTGGTTTTTTAGAAGCTTGTGGAACAATATTATTTGTCATAGATTATCTGAACACCACAACCCTACTATAGATGATATGCTTAATATCAGGATTCTATGGCTTATACCCTTTGACACTATCCTTGTACCCAATAAAGATGCACTTCTCTAACTACTCTTAAGCTTGTTCTTTTTTTTCCTTTTGCACGTGTACATATGATTTACAACCAAATACTCTAACATGGGATATATTTGGCTTCTTCTCGACCAATACTTTAAACGGTATCTAATCCTTCAAAGTTGATGAGGAGGACTTGTTCTTTAGATAGCATGTGATAGTCACTGCTTTTGCCTAAAATTTGGCTGCTAAGCCTAACCACTTAGCATACTCTTTGCCTTCTTCATGAGAGACCAATTAAGCCTATCTGTCACCCCATTCTACAGAGGTATATAGGACATTGTCTTGTGCATTGCAATGCCAGTGATCACATAGAGTTGATCAAATTTCGCCAAATATAATTCTCCTCTATTTTCATTCCGTAAAACTTTGATTTTCCACCAAAGATTTGAACTCGCGAAACTTTTTGAGAACATCATATTTCTTCTACAGGAAATATATTCACACATATATGGAAAAATCATAAGTAAAAGAAACATAATTCCTTGATTTTCTAGTTGATGCTACAGGTGTCGGACTAAAGACCTCATTATGGATTAGTTCTAGAATCCCTTTTGCACTTCATCCTATGGATTCAAAAGATACCCGATTTAATTTTCCATGTAGACAATGTTCACAAAATCTGAAACCCACAAAACAACTTGGGATTCTATCCATCATCTTCTCTAAGGTAAGGGTCACTAGCCCTTTCTCACGAATATGACCCAATCTCCAATGCCATAGCATTGAAAGATCTTCTTCCATCTGCTCGAAGATGTAATTCTCACCACTGACAACTGTACTTCCCAGTAAATTCCATAATTTTACATATCGTTTGCCTCTGGCGATCACCAAAGATCTTCAAGTTAGCTTGCATGAATACTTGTTGGTGAAAGTAATGCTAGCACCCACTACAACATCTACTTGTCATGCCTCGTACCCTATCTCCCTGAGCCTTGGGCATGTGACACTCATGAGGTCATTGAAATACAACGTCCTAGGAAGCGTCGCCGACCTGTTCGTTTTATCTTTCACTTAAGCACATGGGAAAGTGTACTTGAACATCACCTAATCAACAACAACAAACAGATAGCAAGGAAAACACATAGACAAAACATAATTCATATATAAGCATCATTAACAATCGAAAATTCGCCAATTACAAGCCCACTATTATGGGCCTTTTCCGATTTCAACCAAAAAGGGTCGGAGTTAATCCTATCTCCTCTATCTATGAGGACGACTTCCAAAAAGTGGTTCCCCACGGGAGGTCGATTCTCTATAGTTTAGGCTCAGGATCATAGTCTAGGTCGGACTTGAGGTCGCTCACGATGGCATTGGGAGTATTCCCCACCATAGGCTCCATTGGGGCTTTGCCAAGGTCACTCAGGGGTCCATCGAACCCGTGAAGAGGACAGAAGAGATCCCCATTGAACCATATGAACCAAGCTACAAAATGATGAGGAACCAAGTGCTTTAAGCCCTCATCAACCCGCATCGTAGTGGTGTACTTATGATAGGTAATATCACTCCCCACTAACTGGACCTCGATAATGTCTATTTCCTTGGTTACAGGGTACCCAAAATGGACGATATGGTTATACATACCTATGAGTCTGAAAAGAAGTAAACAACAACAAATGAGTAAAACTCAATAAGTAAATCGCCTAATCCTCGTATTGGAGGATGCCTCGCATTGGAAACACACAAAACTTGGAGCTCAATATGTCGATGGCGGATCAATAGCAAAGCCCTTGCTTTGCCTAATCTATGAACATAAAAAGAGGTCCTCATGTACCTACAATGCACATAATAATCAAGACTCCAATTCATTTCACATATGTCGCGCACAATTGCATTCACAACATCTCATGCATGTTCCAATTATTATGACTGCAAGCGGCCCGACCATAATCGGCCATAAATGAACCCCCGTCGGTGGTTTTCCAGTGTAATCGGAAATCATCCCGCCTCGTCGGGCATGGTAAAGTCTCTACCTCACTCGACGGTGACATCCAATCAAGGGTTTCATTCCAAAATCCATTCACGAATTGCATCCGAAATCCATCGGGCATCGCCTCGAAATCCATAGGCGACGGGTACTGTTATGTGATCACACTCACAAATGATCACTCATACTAGTTCTTATCTCCGCTTTAAGTCCATGCAAGAGCTTCAAAGGCGTACAACAAGTGTATATTATGATTTACCTGGACCGAGTCGATAGAGAAATGCCGAGCAAATCGGAGTGTGATTTCAAGTATCCATAATCATATATAACCAACAACACTTCATTATAAATCAATATTTGTAAGACAAGCACTAAAATCATTCATCAACGGTTTCGAGCAACCTTCTATGAACACATAATTCAACCATAATGATTTCTTGCAAAAATAGACATGCACATGGTAAAACATAATTAAATAAGAACAGTCTTTCCTAATCTAACCATCATGTGGCAATATTAGACTTTCCTTATAACTAGTCATACACGCGACTAGGATATACTAATTCCCAAACCTCGAAACCCAAGCAAATTATGAGCAAACCATATAAATTTATACACAAGCTTCCTCTTCCTAAACAAGCAAGATCAACCATGAAAATCATGAAACCGGAACCTACCCTACATCTGAACTACACAACACAACGCCTTATCCAAGGGTTAGGGGATCTACTTATGAAACTGGGGTGAGATCTACGAATGACAACGAATGGCGAACAAACGGCGAGCGGCGGTGGCATGGATGGCGAGGGGCGATGGCGGTGTGGATGTGGACGGTGAGTGGCTGAGAGGGAGGGAGAGCGTGAGAGTGAGAGGGTGAGCATGAGAGAGAGAATGAGCAAAATGAGAGGGAAAAAGGAAGGCTTCCTCGAGTTTAAGAGAGAACAATAATACAAGGACACTTGAGGGCTATCCTAGGCTAGTCTAGGCTTGTAAGACTTCTACAAAATTGTTTGGACAAGGGAGGACAATAATGCAAGAGCTCATGAGTGCTAACCTAGGCTAAGATTGCAAGATATCTTCCTTAGCAAGCTTCACCTTAGGTCATCATCATCTATCCTCTAGAGGCAATTAATGAAGGGGAGCTTGAAGAGCAAGTCTCACCTTAGCCTCATTAAAGCCTATACTTTAGGGCACTATTTGATCACATGTCATTAATGGGCAAGCTTTCAAATGCCATTAATGAGCTTAAATTGGCCAAGACAAAGGCTCACTGGCTTCCTCCTCCTCTCTTAGGCATGTGGCTTCCTTGGGTTTCCAATAATTTGCTCATTTCCACTTATCCAAAGATTAAGAAGCTAATGGTAATTAGGGGCTTAATTAAGCATTGTCTAAAAAAAATTATCCCTTACTAATCCAAAAATTGACACTAATAACCGAATCGAGTCTTGTGGCTAAAATTGATTGGAAGCGGTTCTGATGCGGCCTACATGAGAGGGTGGCTTTGAGGGGCTTCGCACATGCGACCCATGTTCTAATCCCATTGGTGCATTGATGCTTTAGACCATTCCTTGCATTCGAGATAGGGGTTTGAATTGAGGATGTCACACTACTGGTGAAAGTAATCCCACAGAAATAAAATTTCTAATAAGACCAAGAATATGGATCACATCCGAAAGATTCTTGATTATCCCATTTTTCATCTTCAACTTCACCTTTCCATAGCCAATAATATCAAGTGTCATACTATTTCCCATTCACACTGTACCTCCCTAATGTGGCTCATAATAATAGAACCAATCTCTATGAGGTGTCACATGGAAAGACGCTCTAATATAAATTATTATTGCATTGTGTTCACCTTGAGATGAATTGCGGACGAGATACATGTCTCCTGTGCCAATGGAACTTACACCAGTGCAAATGGTAACAATTATATCTTCTCATGAATTCGGCAGAGAATACACTAAGGTACATGTTTTATCTTCCTCATCTAGATTAACATCAATAGATGCAAGTTGCCCATAAATAGTGATGTGGGAGCATCTGACTTAATTCCATTGACGAATTTAGCACAATTGATGTTTATTCAAGCCCAGGCAGAATTCGGTCATAACTTGCTTCGATGGGTCGAGAATGATGTTGTCGATAAGAAAAATATCAACCAAGTTATCGATTGAGAAGTTGTTGGTTCTTCCTTACCGTTCAAGTATTAAGCTACTAATTCACCAGTTTAGTTATTGATTTCAACACTAATCAACTACATATAGACGGGAGGCTGTTCTAAGCGATTTTCTTGGTTATTTAATGAAGCTCTAATATAGTTATTTTCTAGTTAAGGCTGGTGGATGAATTTTGGAAAATGAATAGCAATGTTGAAGAGTCAAGATTTCAAGTCTCCATATCTATTGCATTTCATAGTCATTATGAGTGTTAACTGCATTTTCTAGTTATTAAGTTTTTTAATGCTTTCTAGTTCCTATGTTTTCAATATTTAGGTAGTTCCCATGTCTCTTTAATGTTTGTCTATTTCCTATATCATGGACCTCAGTAAATAGAGGAGAGTTCTCCATTGTAATGCATACTTTGATGAATATATGAGAATTCCTCTATGTGAGTTGAACTATTTATATGATTCTTTATCCAAGTTCCTTAGTGGTGCATCAAATAGTTCTTTATCCTTGACCAGTGGAGTAATCCTTTACACCTTGGTGATGAGCTGCCATCTATCTCAATTTTTTATCCTTTGCTAGTGGCTTATGCCTTTAAGCATTGGTGGTGAACCCTTGATATCCTTCATCCTATTACCCATTGTCCTATTGTCACTCCACACATCGATCCATACATTTAACAAGATAATTTCCCAATTTGCGAAATCACTCACCCACTCATGCATTAAGTTAGTGTCAAAACTCAAGGTTGAATTCGTTTGAGTGATTCCTTATGTTGTTCATCTTCTTCTAAACATGGATGACTCAATTCCAAGAGGCTTGACCTTGGAGCAAACACAAATCGAAAGGCGAGATCATACTATACGGAATCTCTAGCAACAAATGGAGCGAGTTCTCAATCTTCTCGAAGATCTGGTGAGATAAAGACAACCAACAAAATGTCATAATGATCTTCATCAACCTGGCAATTCATATTCTTGTCAAAGTTTTTGTGACAAATCTGATTCCATTAGGGTAACTCTAATGATTCAGAGTACCAAGTCCGAAGGAGAAGAGAGAGGCATAAGGAGAATGATCACGAAAAAAAACTGAAGGCGCCTGCATTTGAAGGTAGTGGCAATTCAGGAATTTGTCGATTGGTTGCATGTTATTGAAAGAGTTTTTTGACTTCAACTCCTACTCAGATGAGAAGAGATGTTATGTTGCTTTCGTGAAATTGACAAAATATGCTTCTCTTTGGTGGGAGTGTAAAGCATCAACAACTCAGAAAAGGAAAATGAAAGATTAAGTCTCGGGAAAAACTCAAGAAACTTATGAGAAAGAGGTTCTTGCTTGACAACTATCCTCCAATTGAATTCTCTAAAACAATAAAAGATGAGCATTGAAGAATACATTAGCATGTTTGACAACTCACGATGAGGTGTGAAGTTTCATAAGTTTTGGAGCAAACCATGGATCGATTCCTCGACAGAATGAATTGGGAAATTGTTGAATTGGTTCAACTTTAACCTTATTGGTCCTTTGAATATGTATGCAAACTGGCGATGAAGGTCGAGAAGCAATTGAAGAACAGCAAGAGGTTCTCTACCAGAACCTCAACAAAGGGAACATCCAACTTTATGGGTGTTTCCTCAAGTAAGGCCGAGAGCATGTTGACAAAAGAAAAAGGCAAGGAGAAGTCTGCAGGCCTGCCAAAAGAATACCACAAGAAAACTGATAATGAAGTACGGAAATGTTCTAAGTGCCATGGCTTTGAGCATTTACAAACTGACTCTTGAAGAAATTAAGAAGATCAATTTAGAACTTCCAAAGGCTGAAAATGATTCTGACCAGAATGGTTTTGATTTGAAAGAGCAAGAGCAAGTTGTGGAGAAAGACGATGATGAAGAGCTATTGGCCATCCAGAGAGCATTATACATCGTAATTTCTTCGAAAGCGAATGAGCAAAGGGAAAACATCTTTCACACCTATTGCACAATTAACAAGGTGTGTATGATGATTATTAATGGCGCATGCTACATCAACATTGTATCGACAACCTTGATCGACAAACTGAAGCTACCTACGTCGAAGTATCCTCAACAATAAAAATAGTAAGGGGAGTGATCTTAAGGTAATCAAACTAGCTCTCAGATCATTTTCGATTGGTAAGAATTGTCAGGATTAGGTTCTGTGTGATGCCATTCCCATGGATGCATATCATTTATTGTTGGGGAGGCCTTGGCAATATGATAAGAACACTATGCATGATGGCTGTTAAAACACGTACTCTTTTCACAAGGAACAAAAATGCATCACTCTTGTACCCTTGAATCTATCCATGATCAACAAAAATCAACCTAGGTTGGAAAATACGATTAAGGAAATCCTTTTCTTGGGTGAAACACGCGTTGAAACATCATCAAACATAAAAATATATTAGCTTTGCTTATGGTTGAGAAAAAGAGTGAGATAGAAAAGTCCCTTACATCCAAAAATGCGTTCGCTATTGAAAGAATTTGTAAATGTATTTCCAGAGGAATTGCCACATGGATTATCGCCCATAAAAGGCATCGATCATCACATCAATTTGCTTCCTGGTGTTTCTCTACTAAACAAAGTAGCTTATTGATGCAACTCGGAAGAAACAAAAGAGTTGCAAAGACAAGTCAAAGAACATATCAACAAAGGATATGTCTGAGAAAGCATGAATCCATGTTCCGTTCCAGCTCTATTCATGCCCACAAAAGATGGTTCATTTATGATATGTGTCAATAGCTGAGCCAACAACATCACCATTAAGTATAGGTACCCCATACTTGGACTTTATGATATGCTAGATGAGTTATATGGTTCTACTATGTTTTCCAAGATAGAATTGAGGAGTGACTCTCACCGGATCAAGTTGAGAGAAGGAGATGAATGGAAGACAGCTTTCAAAAATAAAATGGGCCTCTATGAGTGGTTGGTTATGCCATTCAGACTATCTAATGCTTTGAGCACCTTCAAAAGACTCATGAACGAGGTTTTTCGTTTCTTTATTGGTCAATTTGTTGATGTATATTTTGATGATATTCTTTTTTTTTGGTAAGGTTTTCGATGATATTCTTGTTTACAATAAGAACGAAGAAGAGCATATATCTCATTTGAAGTGGTTTTTGAAGTCCTAAGAGAACAAAAACTCTATGCTAAAATGGAGAAATACCTGTTTTTCTCTTCAAGTGCGTATTCCTTGGGTATGTTGTCTCCAAAGATAGGATCTCTGTCACGCCCTAAACCCCCGTCGAGCCCGTGACATCCCGCCTTTGGTCGAAGAGTGCGATATCCCAGGTTATCGCCAACCTCAATAACATCAGAGATTTAAATTCGCAACAGAAACCATAATACACCATGACAATATAAACTGGGGAGAATTTGGAGAATATATATTTTCATTTCACGTTAAAACTTGTTCCATAATATTTATAATAATACAAACTTTAATCTACCAGTGCACACCTTACTGAACTATCGAAACCAAAAAGGGATTGATGATCTAGCGTTCATTCTCAAAAATGGTTCTCATCCAAAGTCTGACTCTCCAACTGACACTCTAACCTTTACGCCCCCTTACTCGTCGTCCATTCAGAGTTTTGAACTCTCTTGTACCGATTGCTCTTCCGAGGACTCCGGCTCCGCCTCAATCACTATCGAGTGGTTGATATCGCCCGATTCTGCCGAAACCTCATCCTAACCGTTCTCAGCTAGTACATCCCAAAAATGGAACTCAGGTTTAAAGTTGAGGTTCATATACTACTCAAACGGAAGTATGTACTCCGGTTCCCCTACTTGCTCTTCAAACTCAACAGGATTATTCTCCGCTTCGACCTCGGGTCCCACCTCTCCTGGTACCTCCTCAGGGATAGGATCTAAGTCTATATCTATTGGCTTAGCTTTGGCTTGCGACGCCTCGGGTTCGGGTTCATGTTCGGCTCTGGAAGATCCCTGTGCTGCGGTTGCTAGTTGCAGACCAGACTAAGCCAAGCTAACCTCGGTACTAGTCAACTCTCCGTCAATCGGGGGCATGTCGACTAGGTCCCAATCTCCCACTAGGTCATATGGAACGTCGAAACCTCAGACGGGACCAAACTCATCCCCGTCAGCATCCCTAAAGTACCAAGCCGTGTACACGTTGGTCTCCCACAACGGCAATCCTACTTCTACATATACGGTCGTCGTGTGTCTAATCCATGTCATCCCATCACCCATTGGAAACTCTGCTACTTCGTACTCCGTGTGCACTGGTACTCCAAAACGTACTGGTGGTGGTAGTGGTGGAGGGTTCATGTATCAAGTCGGGGTTCTGAAAATTGTTAGTTGATACAACAATGAGATTACATATAAGCAAGCACACCCTTAAACCCAATCTAGGCTATCATATACCTCCAGACAATTACATAACACAATCACACAAGTGCCAAATCATCACATAACGGGCATTTCACACACGATCACAAGCACGTCATATGCAACACACGCATATACAGTTCTCATCCTACATACTCCTCCCGTACTCATTTCCTCTTTCCACAACACTCGCCAGTGACCCGCGTTAAAGTACACGCATCAGGCACACTGCGACTATTCATCACCACACTTCCGGCCCGCGTACTCATGCACACCTCAGGCTCCGATCGCGACTTGAGCATCACAGCCTCAGGCCCGATCTCAAACTCAGCCCGCACCAAATGCGATAGGCCTACATGATTGGAACCCGAGTTTATAATGCCTCGGTCCAATCCCGGTCTCACCCAAGCTGATCATGCCTCGGACCGATTCTCATTCTTGCTTTTTCAAGCCTCAGCCTGTGCCAAATGCAACTGACCTACGTGATCGCTGCCCGAGTTTATGATACTCGGCTTGATCCCATTCTCACACTTCCACACCTTCTTATGAATTTCCGTGCACACATTTGCACCCACAATCATGTATTCACATCTCAAACGCACATTCACGCATAATTTCACATTTTTCAATACTCAAACGTTGTCAAGTCAATTTCAACCATTCACGGGACTTTTATAAAATTCAGAGACGGACCTAACGGTACCATCCGCACATCAAACAATCAATCACAGCACATCACACAACATTTCACAGCCAATGAACAGTAAAATCCGTACTTCAAATCACAAAATTACACTTCCGGCTCTTCACGACATTTTCTCACAATTAAATGGCGGTTCTAAAAATCCAACTTGAGTCCCGATCAGCCCGACATAGCCCTATGAACAGTTCATCATAGCCCATTATCACACTCTAAATTTCCACCAAAATTTTCAAAATTAATTCCTAAGGCCCGCCACAACAATCCAATCATATTTCCCATAATTTCTCACCAGCAAAAATCTGATTTTCCCCAAAAATAATCATCTTTCAATACCTGAAGTCCTAAATCGGGTTTAGAGCACGACTTACCGAGTTCTAGACTAAATCGGCTAGAACGGAAAGCGGCGGCACTCAAACGGGAATGGCTGCGAGGCTCGACGACGGCGAATTGGCTTGCGGCGGTGATCCGGCTCTCCTTGGCTGTGAGCCACGGCCTCACGGTGAGAGAGAGGAAGAAAGAGAGAGAGACGGTGAGGTGGCGGCGGCGGCTTGTGGACAGTATGGTCGCGGCAAGGCGGTTCGGGAGTACGGCAGTGTGGCGAGCGGCGGCGCAGTCGTGGAGAAAGAACGGCCAAGGAAAGCTCACGGTGGGGGGGGTCTCACAGCAATGGGGGAGGAAGAATGGAGAGAGAGAGAGAGAGAGAGATAAGATCATTGGACTCAAATAATGTCCACTTTGACCAATTGTGGAAATGACCAAAATGCCCTTGTCTCACATTTTTTATCCGACGGTCCAGATTTGATCTTATCTTGAAACCGATGGCCGAGATCGAATCTCACCCAAAAATATCCAAGGGTATTATTGTAATTTTCCAAAAATCTAAGGGTAAAATTGTCCAATCAAAATTTTAGGCAAAATTACCAAAATGCTCTTTACCCTTTAAAGCTTACCCTTTTATAAATCTTAGGGGTATTTTGGTCGCTTTCTTCGTTTCTTGCCCAAATTGAATTTTTCCGAAGGATTTGAGCGCACCCAAAAATCACACGTGTCTCCTGCAACATCGTCCTAACGTCCCGCCGTGATTTCCAAATTTTCTGATGTCCAAATTGGGTTAAATTCAATAATTAAATTTTATTAAACACAACTCGAGCGTTTCTCAAGCTAACGGGCGGCTTGTTGGGAATTTTCGCAGAATCCACTCATGACTGATACTGAATCGAGTCACGTGCAAGTCCGTTCAGTATGTGATAACCTCGTTTGTCATTAAAATCGCGAAAATCAATCACTTGATCCGAGAGGTATGATCGTTTGGTATAGGTTCATGATCAATTGTCAAGTCATTTCGTGGTCCAGCAAAATCACCCACGATCCACTACTGTAACAGTGGCAAACTGACCCATAACTATTTTTGAATCGGCCAACAGTGACTCAAAATATTACTTCAGCGATTTAATGGTTGAAAAATCAACTCATGATCGAATTTTTTTTAGTCCTGCAAATTTAATTCCCCTATTAGCCTTTCCCTAATGTTTAGTATTCTCAGGAATGATCAGTTCCATGCGAGAATTTACTACAAGCATATTTCATAAAATTCAGTTATTTTATAAATTCCCAATTGGTGGAATTTCGGAATGTCACAATCTCCGTCAATTAATCCAAATGGAATCAATGAAAACATGGTTGATTCTAGAGTCCAATTCTGATATGAGAAGTTTCGTGGACTCGTTTCATTAATCGGCGGTCCATGAACGATTTTGGTACCATCATGGCTTCTATCACCGAGTGCATGAAGGGATCTTTTGAATGGACAAATGCTGCTCACAACGCTTTTGAATAATCAAACATAAACTTGTGAGTTCCTTATTCTTGCGCTTCTAGATTTTGATAAAGTTGTTGAAGTTGAGTGTAATGCAAGTGGAGTTGGCATTAGAGCTATTCTTGTCCAAGGCCAAAAGCCTCAAGCGATTTTCATTGAGAATTTGACAAATTCAAAGAACTATTCAACTTATGATAAGAAGTTCTACGCCATTGTGAGAGCTCTTGATCATTGGAGTTATTATTTGAGACCAAATAGTTTATTCTTCATTATGATCATGAGGCTCTCATGTTTATTAGCGACAAACACGACATGCCAAGTGGGTAGAATTTCTTCAATCCTTTTCTTTAGCTTTTACTTAGGTATCTCTAGCTTGTAGACAACTCCACGGCCAATGCCTTGTTCACCATTGATAGAATAGTATACTCCTCATCTTTAGATGATCCTATTAGGACATTATCTGCATAACGGCTTTTGCATTTTTCACATGGTTTACTCAACCATTAAAACACATTAGTAGCCTTTGATTATTTTTTCATCTTCAAAACATCATAAGAGATTTTCCCAACACTAGGCATCATGAATTTTCTTAATTTTCTCTAAATCAATAATATTTAGCTCGTTGTGATTGACATGAGCGGACAAGAACAAGTCATCCTCCTGAACAACTAAAAATCAATCTCTCCATTCTTAGGGAGCAAATTCCCTTTTTTTTCATGAGAGAGATTGACATATTTGAGCTGGCAACTTGCATGAGAGAACATGAATTGCTTCTTTACGTAGCGAAAATTGTCACGTTCTCGTTTATAGTCGGTTGAAGGAGCCATCTCTGAAAGCAAAGAGCAGTAGGTTTCATTTGAGATTGGATTGCTTGAAAATGAGCTCCTCAAAGAGTAGCCATATGCTTGCGATCTCAAATGTAAATATCTACTAAAATAAACTTTGCCAACTGGGCATCGGTATAACTAAATGAGTAGGAGAGATTGCTTTTAAATCAAATAAGCATTAAGGTTATGGTGAAGATACGTACGTGTGTGTGTGTGTGTGTGTGTGTGTGTAATGGCTTTTGCATTCAAAGTTGTCGTGTTTGTTTTTCTGGTGTTCTGTTTGCTGGAGGTGGAGCTACTGGAACAACGACAGTAGTTTGTGCATCAGCAATTGCTTCCACATGCACGGGAGGACCTGGATTTATTTGTGTTAAAACGTATAGTCCATTTTCTATCACAATTCTAAGATCATAAATCGTGAAGTGCACAAAGACTATGATCCTGCGTTTCCAATGGATGTAATTGGGTCCATCAAACATGGGAGGTCTAGAGATACATTGTCTCCCAATAAATTATGCTCCTATAATGCTGGCCATATGGATCTTTTACTCCGAAATGTAACACTTCAAAACTGAGTAACCTGGTTTGATACCAATTGAAATGACTAAGCACAAAAACCAATAGGGTGGTGAATCGGTTATCTTTTTCTTGAAGGACATGAAGATAAGAGTGTAGAAATACTGCTGAAATGAGAAGAGTTATGCAGAAGTAGAATTTTCTATCAGACTGATACTGAAGGAGTTAAAGAGACAGAAGAGATCCAATTCAAATTAATAGTAGTTCAACCTTCCACTTGGCCTACTCCACTCTACCAACTGTAATAGCCTCAACAGGTAAAAGTACATTATATAATCCATGAGATTTTACAACTTGAAGTGCTGCTTCTACTCGAAGCTTTGGATGCTGCTTCTAGAAACTCAAGCACCTCTAACAACGCTATATTGCTCTCTTTCCAAATTACAAGTACTCACATCCTCAACAGAAATTTACAATTAGGAATCACACAATTTTGCACAATGGAAAGCTAGAAAATTTGATGCAACTGAGAGAGAGAGAGTTCTTGAACTTTGTCGATCTTTCACAACCAACTTTAATATGTTTAAACAGACTTCCAAGCCTCAAAGGTATTCATTGGAAGCTTTCCTAGTCAAAGGGCCGTTGATTGACCTTCTTGATCATTAGAGCTGCTTTCTACGCAATCTGAACGACAGTCTACGGGCAATGCGGGTCATTTCCCAAAGTAGAACTCTCTGCTTCAGCAGTTTGCCTAACATCCCTTTCTGCCTTCACAAAAATGGCAAATCTATTCTGATGTACTCCTGGTTGCTTTTGATGGATTCTAGGATTTGAAGACAGCTATGAAACACAAATTTGAATACAAATCAAACTGATAGAGTCTAGGTCTTCCCACCAAGATTGTAGAGGCTCGAATGTCACACTTCTGCAAAGTGATCCTTCCAGACTTTTCTCGAACTTTCGCTGAATAGTCTGTTCACCTTCTCTACAAGCAGGTATTTCCAAGCATGTTGACGTCCTCATGTTTTATAAGCTATTCACATTCAATTAGTCAGCCAAACTTTAACGAACCATCATTTTACAGCTTATTTACCTTCTATGAAGGTCCTTCCCAACTTAGACACATTTGTCCTCTAATGATTGTTCTCCTTTGGAGAACCAAAGCCTTTCCATGCTTTTAGACGTCCTGTTCCAATGCCATTTGCATATGGCTTGTGTACATACAAGTTGTTCTATAAATTCAAATGAAAACATTAACAACCTTCGATCATTTTGTAATTTTCAAAACATCATAGTGAATTTCTTAAAAAGAAGTCTGTTGCTCAACCGTTAATTCATTTTCTTGGAGTTTACAGCGAAATTGATTAATCCCTAGGAATGGACAATGAGGGTGTATGATGTATTGACAAACTTACATTGAATAGAATTATGTGGAGGAGTCCCCTAGAGTGGGGAATCTTCATAGACCAACGAAGTCATCCTAATTAATAATTTAAAATGATAAAGCATTGAGATGAAAACAGAAAATTGTAAAAGAGTAGAAATTCCTCCTTTAAATGTAAAATCCTGGATCTACCGCTTGATTTGGAAAGGGTGTATTATTCAAATGAGGCAAGTTATAGCTTGCGGAAGATCGTCAACATCCATGCCTGGTTTCAATGTGAAATCATCGTAACATAAGATTTCATTTTTCCATAACTCCAACGTAAGTATATAATGTGTAAATACTATATATCTTTATCAAATATTGTAAAATTACAACATCTATTATTCGAGGGATCTAAACCAAAGCTAGAATGTTCTTTCATTTAATTAAACAATATTAAAGTACTGCACCCATCAGGGGGTCCAACATATGCTCGCAACAAATTTTCTATTCTTTTTGTCGTTTTGTATACTAACTCTCCAAAAGCACCCGACATGCGGACGAACTTTGGGTCGCCGATGGTCGCAAGAAATGGATCGGATGGCAAGAAATGAGAAGTGCATCTCCGTCTCACAAATCTATTAATCTCAAGCTCTTTTGATTAAATAATTCCACGCTCACTAGCACTTCGTTCTTTTCGTAGGTCATCCATGACATTGGATTGAAGCTAGCTAGGGTTCGTGTGTAAGTTGATGATTGGTCAGTAGAGACTCTCACTCATCTTTAGCAGAATTAAAATTATTAAATGACCCTTTTTTTTTAATTAAAGCAACAGAAATATCTCCACACTAGAGATCTGCTCACGAAAAATGTCAGCGTGAACAGATGTTTCAATATGCTGTGTTCACTACACAATTTGCAATCTTCAATTGCTGGTCATTGCGCAGGTCAGATATTTTCCTCTAAAGAGCTTTTAAAAAGATAAAAATCTCGTACTTCTTTTAGATTATTAATTATTCAAGAATAGATTAGTATTAATTCTCTAATGGTTCTGCGCCCTCCATCCGGCTTGTCCTAAAGATATCATGCTTTTTGGCTCCTCGTTTGATTAGGACGAAAGCAACAAGGATAAAAAGTGTTATTTTCTTTTAAGATGGTAATGAGTAACATCGTCGAAAGCGAAGCGAAAAACCACTTTTCGAGCGTCGATATCTAAAGCTTGTGACATACACTAACATTGAAGAGACTCTGCGATATAGATCCATCGAAACTCGTCACTCTCATCCCTCTCCTTTTCCGGTGGCCCTCGACAGCACCGTCTCCACAATTGGGTCATTCCAAGAGGACCACAACTAGAAGTCCGAAACCACCATGGCCACAAAGATCCAAGGAAAAAGCACAGCACCTAAAGTTTAGTTGTTGGTTATCTTCTTAAAGATGGTAGAAGGTGCGAAGCCGCCATCATTTTTTCAATAGACGAAATATGCTACAAGTCGAGTGCAAGAGCATTGAATTGTTCACAATTGGGGGACCTCCAACAAGATGCTGTGGCGCTAATTCTGGGTAAAGGGCAAAAAGTATAATGTTGCTCTCGTAGCTGCTTCCATAGAAAAACTTTATGTGTGGGAAATTACATGGATAATCCCAACACGTAACTGCCAGGGTTCTCTGTTGTTTCCATCGAATGGTATTGAGAGTACACATTAAATAATTTAAACAGAAGTTAGACTATCATCGTGGCTAAAACGTTTCAATAGATGTGCTTTTGCTCCTTCCACATGGGTCATAAAAAAGTCGAGTTTTATCTTAAACAAATATTAGGTATGCAGTCAATGGTCCTCTGCAAATGACATAAAGAAATAATAATCAAGCACCATTCGTATGATAATCTCATTAACTGCTGCTTAACTTCTGCTTGTTGAACTTTGACCGCTAGAAGCCATTTTAGCCAGGTATGACCAGCCATTTAGGAAATTAGGGACTTGTCTATGTTAAAAATGACCCAACTAATCAAAGCTATTAATTGTCATTCCGCTGAGGAGGTTGGCTTATATGGGAACGGGTGAGCTGCTTTCCATGAGATCATTAGTTCAATTTACTTGACGAACGTACCTCTTAACCGCTCTTGATACATTACCTAGTTATAACATTGTTGAGTGTCATGATAAACCGGAAACCCCATAAACTAGTGTTTGAGATAACTAAAACACCGGCCCTCACTTTACTATCAGAAATAAAATCGCGGGCCTAAAGAACGAGGAATAAGATAAGTAAGAATTCTTAATGTGAAATACAATAGCAAAAAGGGTACAATGCTTGATGGAAACTTGACTATGAAATGACCTTAAAAAGATGCAATCCAAAATTTTTATCATCGAGTGGATGAAATAATATCTTATCCCATAAACTAGCGATGTGATATATAGAAATCGTGATATTGTAAGATTACAAAACAAGGAGGTGTGACCGTTTTGTTGTCGTTTTTATTGTTTTTTGTTTTATTTTTTAGCTGTGGTTTTACAGTATGGGGACAAGTGATTGGAATGGGGCTACTCATGTGGACAGCAAACGGGGCCTAATGAAAACGTTGATGAAAAAAGAGGCCATTTCAGATGTCCATAGCTGAGGCTGCGTTCGAGGGTGTGCAGGGGCGTGTGGGGTCAGTGACGTGACCAAGATTTCGTGGTTGAAACAGACTAGAAAAAGGCCCATGTGAGCATGCATTCGAAGCAAATTTCTTTCAAAAAAAAAAACCCCTCCCAAAATAAATAAATTGGAGAAGGAGAGATGCGGAATTCGATGTCGAATGAATAAAATATTATGACATATAGATCATGTAAATCGAGTCTATCTCAACTGTTGATATATGAATATCACAATTTATAGACCGTGTAATAATTTTTCTATTTGAAGAGATAGAGAAACAATACTCATTAGATTGAATAACTTCGACTTGAAAGTTTTGGCTCTAATCCTCCCTCTTATTGGTTCTTAATTTTAGGACACCCTCCAATCATAGCTCTTTCTCTCTCTCTCCCATCCTCTTCCCTTTATGTGTCAATGGTTGTGACTTGTATATTGGTAATGTTTCAAACTATTTATTACCAGGCAATTTCAAAGTTCCTCACCCACGCCATGTTTCGGTATCACCACATTTTTCCACATTTTTATTCTTTTTACTAGTGTGTCGATTCATTTTTCTTATATCTAAATATAATTTAAGCCCTTCGAATGTCAATCCTCAACCTCAAGTGCCCTCCCCAAAAATCTACCACGTGGTCTACTCCTAAATGTCTGTGGTGGACTTCCTCACACACAATGCCTCCTCTCCTCTCTCTCTCTCTCTCTCTCTCTCTCTCTCTCTCTATTTATACCCATTTTCCCTCATTTCTTCTCCCCCAAATCTCTCTCTCTCTCTCTCTCTCTCTCTCTCTCTCTCTCTCTAGTTTTCATTGTTGTTTCTCTCCTTCTTCTGACACCATTTCTAGACCAAACCCAGAAAAGGGAAGGTGGGGAAGCAGCAAAACCAAGAAAAGAGAAGAGAAAAGAAAAGCCATGGCTCTTCCCACGATATCACCCAACTCTAGTAGTAGTAGTTGGGCTACGTCTGATCACCTCTCTTCTTCATCTTCTTCTGCTTCTTCTTCTTCTTCTTCACTAGTGGACTTGGGCTTCTTGCGCATGGCCAAGAACAAGAAGAACAAGCCCACCAGCATCAAATTCACAATAAACGGTGCTTTGCAGTCTTCTCCCATGCTCCACTTCCCAAAGCAATCCCACCAACAACCACCACCTACAATCACTATTAAAGAACCCACAAGCATCTCCACCTCTACCACCACCGCCACCACCAAGAAAACCCACCACCACCACCACCTTCCACAGTGGAATTTCCTACAAAAGGCCGCCGCCACCACCTTAGACTTCGTCGAGAGCGCGCTGATTTCGCGGGAGCTCCACCACCCGCTCCCCAAGACTGCCGACCCCGACATTCAATTTGCGGGGAACTTCGCCCCGGTTCCCGAGCAGCCCATCTGCCACCACCTCCCGGTGGCCGGCAAGATCCCCGATTGCATAAACGGAGTCTATGTACGGAACGGTGCTAACCCGCTGCACAAGCCTATGGCGGGGCACCACTTGTTCGACGGCGATGGCATGGTCCACGCGGTGACGATTGGCGGAGGTTGCGCCAGCTATGCCTGCCGGTTTACGGAGACACAGCGGCTGGTCCAGGAGCGGGAGCTAGGCCGGCCCGTGTTCCCGAAGGCTATCGGTGAGCTGCACGGCCACTCCGGTATCGCCCGCCTCCTCCTCTTCTACGCAAGGGGGGCGTTCGGCCTCCTCGACCACAGCTGCGGGAGCGGCGTCGCCAACGCCGGCCTTGTCTACTTCAATAGCCGCCTGCTGGCGATGTCCGAGGATGACCTGCCGTACCAGGTGAGGGTCAAGCACTCCGGCGACCTCGAGACGGTGGGCCGGTACGACTTTGACGGCCAGCTCGACTCCACCATGATCGCCCACCCCAAGGTGGACCCCATCACGAAGGAGCTCTTTGCCCTGAGCTACGACGTTGTCAACAAGCCTTACCTCAAGTACTTCAGGTTCTCGCCGGACGGCGAGAAGTCGCCGGACGTCGAGATCCCCCTGCCGGTCCCGACCATGATGCACGACTTCGCCATCACCGAGAACTTTGCCGTGATCCCAGACCAGCAGGTCGTGTTCAAGCTCCAGGAGATGCTATGCGGTGGCTCGCCGGTGATCTACGACAAGGAGAAGACGTCCCGCTTTGGGATCCTCGACAAGAGGGCTAGCGACGGGTCGGGGATCCGGTGGGTTGAGGTACCGGCCACGTTCTGCTTCCACCTGTGGAATGCGTGGGAGGAGCCGGAGCGGGGCGAGGTGGTGGTGATCGGATCGTGCATGACGCCGGCAGACAAAATCTTCAACGAGTGCGACGAGAGCCTCCAGAGCATGCTCTCCGAAATTCGCCTAAATCCGACGACCGGAAAGTCCACCCGCCGACCCATAATTCACCCCTCCGAGCAAGTGAACTTGGAGGCCGGCATGGTGAACCGGAACCTCCTGGGCCGGAAAACAAAATACGCATACCTCGCCATCGCTGAGCCGTGGCCAAAGGTCTCCGGCTTCGCCAAGGTCGACCTCGAGACGGGCGAGGTCAAGAAGCACTTCTACGGCGACAACAGATACGGCGGCGAACCCTTCTTCTTGCCGGCCGAACAAGACCCTGCGTGCGAAGATCACGGCCACATTCTCGCCTTCGTGCACGACGAGACGATGTGGACATCAGAGCTCCAGATCGTGAACGCGGCGAACCTGGAGCTCGAGGCCACGGTCGAGTTGCCGTCCCGGGTCCCCTACGGCTTCCATGGGACGTTCATCGAGTCCAAAGACCTAGCGAGCCAAGTATGAGTGATATAAACCTTTATTTTCGTTCTATTTCTGGGGTTTTGGTCTTTCTTCGGGTTGGTGTAGTGTTCGTGTGGTTATAAAGTGAAGCAGCAGAGGAGGAGGAGGAGGTTGTGGAGGTTTTTTCCGGAGAGACAGTTCATCCGGTTCCTCGTGGAAGATGAAACCTGAAACGCAAGCACAAGCCAGACTTTCTGGTTCTGTTTGTTTGTTTAAGGTTTTTCGTTGGGAAAAAAGCGAATGTTTGAGCAGAGACGAGCTCGTAGCTTTTGGACAATGTGTAGTTTTTGAGCTCAGCTGGTTTCTGTTTTATCTCTCTTTTTTCTGCTTTTCCTTCTTTCATTATCCTGTAATGTTATTATTAGTTAATTTTTTTATGTCTGCAATCCGTAAATTTCCCTCTTCCTTCTCCAATTGCAATTCTAGTATGCGTGGAGTAACTATGTTTTCCTTTCTTCTTTTGCCTTTTGTTTCGGTTGAATGGACTACACAAGAATTCTGGAGTAAAATATAGTTTTTTTTTATTATAGAGTATTGCCTATTTGGCGTTGTTTTAGAGCTACGTGTGCATATCATAGGCTCAAGACATCACTTGTACATTCGAAACGTCACGTTATCTTTATTGACCAAAATTAGGTATCAAGTCGCCGCCCTATATTCTGAACAAGAATGCGATTGAGTTGCTCGATTTTACTAATCAAATGATACTTGATAATAACGTTAGGGAAAATGACATATATAGTTCATGAATTTTGACTCAATATATAATTTGATCTATAAACTTTTAATTTATTCAGTATAGTCTCTAAATTTTAGCATAATATTCAATTTAGTCCATGAACTTTTAATTTGTTCAATATGGTCCATGAACTTTTAGTACATGTTAATTTAGTTCATGAACTATTTGAAAATGTTCAATGTAGTCATTCCATTAATTTAAGTTTAAGGACTATATTAAACCTTTTTAGATAGTTTGGGAACTAAATTGAACATATACTAAAAGTCTAGGGATCGCATTGAATAGATTAAAAGTTTATGAATCAAATTGAATATTAGGCTAAAGTTTAGAAATTACATTGAACAAATTAAAAATTCATGGATCAAATTGTACATTGTACCAAAATTTAAGGACTGTTTGTGTCATTATCCTATAACGTTATTACCGTCATCGACCGATGGTAAGTGATAATCGCTAATGTAAAGATTTAACATTTTTATTTTATGACCATTTAGTCTACCATGTGTACTGCTATAACCTTTGAAGATCGAGTGTGGCCAGTTCAATTAGGCTGCCAGTACTCTATATTGTATATAGAGAATTATTATAAAATTCCTAGACAAAATTACTTATTCTATTTTTTTTTTTTGAAAATTAGGGCCATAGTGGAATCTATGCGAACTTAAGTCTTCATTGCGAATGCAAACCGCAGGAAGCCAGGGAATTCCCTAGCCTCCAAAACTATTGGGAAATTGCCCCACGACCCCCTAAGATTTGGCTAATTCGGTATGAGTCCGACCACCGAATGATACAATTAAATATTATTATAGCAACCATACCCTACCATACTAAATTACTATTCTTATAATAGAATTACGCTAAATCATTGTCAGAAAAGATAAAAGAAGAACATAGTGAAAAAACTTTTATTAGCCATATGGGAAGCATTTTGTGAGAAAAACCACGTTTAATTGCAGACCGCCTTGACGACAAGTGTTTATGGAGTAGCTATGACTTAATTTTATTTGGTGAACAAATTAAATGTGATCAATCTATTTTGGAAACAACTAACTTCACTAATTGGCCACTATCTTCGTTGAAGACCACTAATTCATTGATTAATGATCTCTACGTGTAATCCATTCTAAGTTCGACTTTTTTTCTTGGTCATAAATGTGGTCATTTAAGTTTGAAAGGCAACTTACTTCATAAATTGGCAACTATCTTCGAGAAAATCTCATTAACTATTAATATATAAATCTAATCTATTCTATTCTAAGAAAATGGTTGGGTCTTTTCACAATAAAGGTAGTCACTAAATTTGAATGAATCTGGAAATATTGTGATTAACTAGCATGATGATTTTGCATAATAGTAAAAAATTTGACAATTATGATGTAACTTATATCGTTTCATCGCTTTTCATAATTGTTTTTAATACTCAAACTTAAATAATAGAAATTAAGAAATTTCTCGTAAAGTTTTCAGAAGATAATATAATAATCAAACTGCTCATCAGAGCCAAATTCATACCTTGGGAACAGATACTCCCAAGCAAGCTAAAATATTTTCTAACTCTGAACCATGGATGGCATATGGTGGAGTTAATTAAAGGTTGCATGCTCCCATCCCATAACCTAAGTAGATCACTCTAAGCCATGATCACCTGTCAAAAGCTTAAACTCAACCGTATCACGAGATTTGCAGGATGTTCATGGGTTTCCAAATAGTTTAACCTCTACACTCAGGCCCTAAAGTATAAAAAAATTTGAAACTGCGGACCTCTTATGAAGTTCGGGGGAAAAGTGTTAGAAAATTTACTGCATTTGTGTCAATTTAATTATAAATCTTTTTCTGATGCCAATTTAATCCTCAATCTTTTGAGCTAGTGCCAATTCAATCCTTCCGGCTAATTTTGACTAAATTTTGCTGACGTGGATGCCAGTCGGCCTTCGTAGCACCTCTTGCGTTGACATGGATAATTTTTAATAATTTTTTTATTTATTTTTTCTGATTTCTTTCTTTCTTTCTCCCTTCCTCCCTTTGCCGATGACCAGCCACTGGCCACAAGCGATGGCCGAGCGAGCCTCGGCCAGGGCCGGCCTCGCCAAATCTGGCCTGGGCAAGGCTGACCCCTCGCCCACACGAGGGCTAGCCCTAGCGAGGGCTTGAGCCCCGAGTTGGCCTGGGCGAGGCTCGCCCTCACTGGATCTAGCTAGAGTCGAGTCTTGCTAGCCATGGCAAGGGCTCAAGCCTCATGTTGGCTAACGAGGCTCGACCCTCACCAGATCTAGTGAGACAAGCCTCACCCAGTCGTTGGTGAGGCTTGCCCTCGCTAGTGGCCAACGGGGTTTGCCAAAGGCCCCTTGGCCTCCAACAAGCCTCGCTAGTGGCCGGCATGACTCACCAAAGGCCCCCTGCCTCCAGCCAATTGCTGGTTCGATGACCGGCTGAAGGAAGAAGAAAGGAAAAAAATAAAAATATTAAAAATTTAAAAAATATTTAAAATATTGGTAAAAGTTATCCACGCCATCGTCGACAATGCCATGTAAGCCAGCCGGCATCTACGTCAGTAAAATCCAGCTAAAATTAGCTGGAATGAATAAATTGACACAAAGACAAAATGTTTATGGCTGAATTTACACCAAAAAAAGATTTATAATTAAATTGGTATCAATGCAAAAGGCTTAAGACTTTCCTAACATTTTTCTTTGCAGTATGGTATCAACTAAGCAATTTACCAAGGAAAGCCCAATCTAACTTATGTGTAAAGTGATTTTTCATTATTAACTTTTTTTCCTTTCTAGTAGTTGAATCTAAATTGATTTACATTTACTTTTGAAAACCTCAAATCGACGGAAACTTAATCATATTAATGATAAATTTGAAAAAGTTTATTTTTGTTTTTGGTAGGAAAGTCAAGTAAGTATTATTTGCTTAAAATGGATCTAAGAAAATGGCTCCTTGATCTTTAATTCAGATAAATTTACATCCACAAAACATCTCGTTCGGTCTAATCACGTTGATATAATATCTAATTAAAGAAGGTTGATCGACTCACTGCTTTTCTTTTTTTGTACGCATACTAGCAAAATTCTTCAAGCACATCAAATTCAATATCAATTCACTTACCCATTCCCACCGATCTAGGTTTCTTTTCTCAGTACGCGCGGACATTTTGTCCCCTCACGGTGGCCAGAAAAAAACATATGATGGACATGGAACAACGAGGCACGTGGAGCAGTTCATTGGATTATTGGACAATGACAAGCAAATCCACGTCATAATTGCTCGAACATTTTCGGATTCTTTTTCTATTTTGCCGCGGATTGAATGCTGGCCATAACTTGGGGTAGGAAAAGGTATTTTATGGACACTGACAGAGAGAGAGAGAGAGAGAGAGAGAGAGAGAGAGAGAGAGAGACTAAGCAAAGGCAGAGGAAGTCCCAACTAAAGTTTTGTCTTGTTGGAGGTTAAAGTCCAGTCTTCTGTTTAGAAGAATGCATTTTCTTCGTTTTTTTCTCCTTTTATTACAGTAAAATCAAAGAAAGTTCGACCAACAACTAAAGTTACCCACTCCTTGCTTTTTTATTTTTTTATTTTCCTTGGATTTTGTGAAGTACATATTCACAATTGAAAGTTCATGGAATTCACCAACCATTACGATTTGCATTAATAAAATTTCTTTTATACCTTTTCAAATTTATTGTTTGACCTTTTAGTTCCAAGATCCTATGTTTTGCACAGAATAAATTGGAAAAGATAGGTGAATTTTGTGCCACCCCAAAATTTAATAGTTTATTAAAATTTATTAATTGTGTTAGTGCCCCCAAGGAATTAAGTGTTGTTTCTTTTGAAACATCATCATGCGAATTATTGAACATTAACTAAGTGGGTGCACAATATAGGTAAAGGGGAAATATATAAAGCAGATAGTAATTATTTACTAAAGTAATTTGGGTAATTTGTTTAGTAAGTATTGTTTTTTTTAACCTTCCTTAGCACGACGAAAATAAAGGAGATATTAAAAAAATGGAATTGTATGGCAATAGAAGCTTACACATTCAATTAGAGGAATAAATAACATTTTTTTCAAATTTTTTCGGGATGTGTATTTCTAGCAATTTGGTTGGTTTATGTACTGCAAGTCATTGGTTCGACAAATAAAAAGACAAAAATGTATATGTCCTTTTAGGTAATCATTCGCTTTTATTGCTTAACTATGAGACGAATATGCGATGGGAACTCGCCGACTTACCTAATTTCTTTCTCCATACGCATGCATGCTTGATCAGTTTACATCCATGGAAAGTCGAGCTTGGAAACGAGTAAGTGTCAGATGGACAGTCGGAAATCATGAATTTATCAAGTGCAAGTTAGAAAAAAAGAGTGCTATTTACATCCTTAGTCAAAGGCAAAATGCATGGAAAATTAGGGTATCAAAAACAATGTAAAGAACGAGCCAAAGATTCCAAAGTTGCCAAATCTTGCTAAGATTATACCAATCCATGCCTACATGTACCGGAAAGAGATTATTATTAATTTTTCTTTGATTTGATTATTGTGTTGGTACTAAAATTTGACACAGTTGACATGGTGAATGTGTCCTGCCAAACCTCCGCGATGCCAACCCAGTAGCCGGCAAAAGATTGAGTAGGAAAACTATTCGTCAAGCAATATGGCATGTGGCAATGGCCTATAGCACGGCAACCAAGGAAAAAATGGTATAAAATATAGATCTCAGAATTAGGTATATGGTGCGCCATCAGAATTAGGTACATGGTGTGCAATGTAGCTCTCAATATAATTTGCACAATATAGCTCTCGTTTGATTTCAATAAGGGGTACAAAAGCTTCTTTGGCCAGAAAGAAAGGTCTATACAAAATTTTTTGACTAAGTTTTCTTGAGAAGATTAATTGGTATATATGTATTTTATTCGCGATGGGTACTTACTAAATAAAAGACAAGACCAAGTGGATGTTGATTTTGATCTTAACAAGCAAGAGTTTTGCTTGGTATAACAGAGCCTACTTTCTCCATCAAGCAGCGGGCAGAATCAAGAATTGGTAAAAGATTCTGAACTTGCCGACTCTTAAGAAGATTTTGAAAAGAAAATACAGCTATTTCTGGAGAAACACTTTCTTTTGAGAAAGAAAGAAAAGATTAGTTCTACTTTTCTAAATTGGAATGATTTCGTTTCCTAAAAAATTGTTAGGTACCCGTACATAGGGAATCCTCAAATATCTTGGAGTACGACATGCCTCATGTTTCTCTTTTCTAGTTTTTATAGCCTAATTTTTCTACTTGAGTACATATTCATGGACAAATCGGTTGATCTACTTGCACGAATAAGGCTTCATTTAGGGGATGGCGTGCGTGATCATTGAGTTTACCCAGAATGGTAAACTCAATGAGATTCATAATAGGAACTACGTCAAATCAAATGAACGTGATCATGGAAGTTTAACATGATCATGAACCCACGTTTTCCTCTATCTTGAGTTGGAGAGGGAATTTCCTTTAACCATGCATTTTATTGGCGGATTACAAATATGGATATTACCCACTATAAATTTTAGTTGACTTTTCACGTGGGTGATGTCCATAACTTGTGACTAATTGATCAAAGGCACGGTGGGAGAAAACTTCATCGAATTGGAGATGGAAGAAAACATAACCCCTTATGGAAAATGGGTTAATATTTCTAAGTTTGGTTGCAATCCTTGGCAGAAATTTGAAAAAGAATGAGAGTTTCTGAGGTGGGTGGAAAAGATTTGAAGAGAAGAGATTGTTGATGGGAAATTGAGCAAGACAATTGTTACCAAGAAACGTAAGACACATTCAATCCTAGGAACTTGCTCATATTCACTTTTCAAGCTTAGCGACACCGACTATAGATTAGTCACGAGGGGGGACCACGACCGAGGCAGTCGCCGTTAGGGACGGGAATGAACTGGAGGTGCCAAAGCAAACAGATATGGGAGACACCCATGAACAGGGCACAGACACACATGCAAGTGCTCCTTTGCCACGGTCAAATTGGCCTCTCTCATAAATGTATGGTCCATTTTCCTTCGGATTTGTCGATCGCAGCCTTTTGATTTGAAACTTCTGTACCCACGCCTTGAATTTTCACGTGCTGCTTGTTTTTCCCACCCTGAGCTTCCTCGTCAAGATAAAATTTATTTTAATGGAATTTTAGCTGGTTCTTTCTTTTGTTTTGGCTTTTCTAAAGACTTGTTGCTTCTATATATCACAAGTTTGTTACATTTCTTTTATCATTTTTTTTCTTTCATTTTATTCCCCCGAAACGTGGCTTTATTTTGTAACTATGGTGTATTATAAGTTTCACCGATATTTTCTCTTAAAGGGTTGGCTGAATTGTTAAATGCTTGATTTCAATATATACTATATAGATATTATAATTCAAATCATAGCGTCGCTTACTCATACTAAACTTGCTTTGGCCCACTCTATTCCGTTTATGATGATTAGTAGATTTAATTTTAAATGGAAAAAAAATATAGAAACTGTTTACATGTACTTATGAGGATTGGTTGAGCGGTAACATTCCGAAAACCGTGTTAAAAAAAGCTCATTTTTGGTCCGACAATTGGTAAAACCAATCAAACATGAAAAGATATCCACATAATTTGGTTTTCTTCTTATTTCAACCGGAAACGAGAACTCTGGAAAACATTGATTTCCTATTTTCTCTTGATGTAAATTAAAATTTCTGATAAATTAAAGAGTTGAAGGATTGACATGGAATGATTTTTCATAACCTAATAAGACAACCTTACTCGGAGAAAACCGTCGTACACAAACACATAATTATAAAACTAATTACAATGTAGAAATGTGTAGGTATTTTGTATATTATTAGTAAGCCATTTAAATTTGTCCATAATATATAGTCACGTTCGAATTCAAATCATATTTAACGAGCTTAGTTCATATTTTTGACGTTGTTGCCCTTAAAGTGTACCGAGGACATCTCTTTCACATGTAAAAGAAAGGGCAAAGGTGATATTTCGAGCACTAATTCCTTGTGAAACTTTTGGAGCAATTTTTCTTGTGGAAACTTGAAACACGTTCAATAACTTTTCTGACCAAGTTCGTCCCATTGGACAGCAATCTCCGCCGACCACCAGTCCTACATCCCCACAAAGCCACCGTCCGTCTCTAGGTGTCTTCAAACAATCACACAATCAATCAATCAATCTCTCTCTCTCTCTCTCTCTCTCTCTCCAGTCCAACATCCCCACAAAGCCACCGTCTGTCTCTGAGAGCCTACATCTCTCTCTCTCTCTGGGAAGGGAAAAGTAGTTGCCTATTTGGAGGTACCACGTGGGTTTATTAATTAGAGTAATTCAAGAAGCTTTTTGGTTTTCGGTTTTCTATAGGATACGCAAAAGTGCAGGGGAAAAGGTCAGCCGCTGTTTGTTCTCATGCAGTCCCCGCATGCGTGCGTACTAATGGCAGTCAAGAAAACCCAGTTGAAAAGGCGAAGCACTGAGACCAGTTGAGAGTGATTTGTCATGCTTTGATCGGCATCTGAAAAAGCTCCATCGCTAGCTGACAGCCGACCAAAGCTCCAGAGTTAATGCTCGCTCTCTCTCTCTCTAGGTTCTAGTGTAAAGCCTTCCATTGTGTTGTTTTTATTCCCCTCTTTAATTCTTGCGGTACTTTTTATCTAATGTTATATAAATAGCAGACTCGTCTTCTAAATTCACCGAACTATCAATGCAATACATGATTCTTATTCATAGTCATCTCATTAGTCCTTCAGCTTAAAGTAGTTTTATTCTAAATTATGTGGAATCTCTTGCGTGTCTATCTTTGACAACTTCAATTTTTTAGGTTTATTTTCGTAATTATAGTCTTCTTTGAGACTGTAAACAGCACGCTACATGAGGGGGTGCTATCTTCTGTTTAGAATGCACGATAGTAGTTTGAATACTCATCCCGGAGAGATCTTGAGGAGGTCACCCAGATTTGAGCCGATTAACTTATGTATTTGGATCCTTCTTAGCTCAAAAATAATTTAAAGCATTGCATTAGTATCTAGTTAGATATGTTAAATACTCAACCCCACATTAATTAATAGTAAAATTATCAAAAAAAGTCCTAAACCTATTATACTTGTGTCAATTTAGTCCTAAACCTTTCAATTTTGCCAATTTAGTCCTACACATTTTAATAATTTACCAAATTAGTTCTAAATATTTTAATTGTACCTATTCAGTTATAAATCTTTGATAATTTGCCAATAATTAGCTAGAGATGGTGGTTTAGTCAGAGCTGGCTATCATGTGTGGTATAAACAGTACTGATGTGAATAATTTTTGCAATTTTTTTAAATAGTTATTTTTTTCCTTTTGCTTTAATTTTATTTTTCTTCTTTTCTTTTTCCTTTCCCTTTTTTTTTTCCAACCCTACACCAACGAGGTCGCTAGCCGACCTTCGCACAGTTTAGGTGAGGGTGTTGCAAAGAATAAGCTTGTATTGCTATCACTCTTGCACACTTGCTATTATCACGATTTCATAGCAGTACAAACACTAGACATAGAATAATTAGCAATACACAGCAACATGAACAGAGCAAAGAAGAATACTCAAAAGCATTAGACTAGATTTGTTCGTTTTCACCCAATTTTACTACGTCTCTTGGATTGAATATATAGCCATCCAACCTCAAATGATTGTTTCCAACTCAAATTCTTCAAGTAGCCGTTGTTTCTACTGTTGCCGGTTGCAAAATGTTTCTTTGCCGCTCGTAATTAATAGAACATCTCTTTGACAATGGCAATTTCCCAACACAGTTAGTCCACTTTTGTTAGAGTTTGCCTCTACTTGTAATTAGGAATACTGCTAATTCAACTCTAGTGCTCCTGATACAAATTTTAAGCTTTATCAACGGCTATTTTCGTTGTGATCAACGTTCTAATCATAAGAGTAAGTGACCAGCACCTTCCAAACCTTGATATCAGCACAATGCATTACCCATAATTTGGACTTGTTCATTTTCATTAGTCGATTAGTGCTATCCACGGCCAAACCATATGGAGTGACTTGCGATCCATCATCCAATGATCCTTCTAACTACGTACTTCTAAAGACTTCAAGTTGATGAAAGATTGATCATAATACATCAAGGTCTTCATGAAATTTTCATCATATTTGACTTGTTCTCCTCTTGTTGATATCTTCATCAATCTTCACTAAACTCATACAGGTCATCGATATTATTATAGTCTTCCACCTCATCTAATAGAGAAAGATGCTCCTACAAATCTATTGCACTTGATAACGATATGCTACCTTTGATAATGATTATAGCTTCTATCTTCTGGCCCTTCCAAGCTTATTGGTGATTATTATTCTACCAAGTTGTTCACCTTCCATGATTCTTCCAAGCTTTACCAAATTTCCTTGTTCCAGGCTTGTTCACCCTCACTAGGTCCATCTAACTGTTCACCAGATCTTGATATCTCCAAGTCATCGTGAACATTCCCGTTTTTCTTGACTTGTTCAGCCAAAATGTATATAGGAGTGCCTCTTTTGATCATCATTATTCTTGCCATCTTTTGGAGAGATATATTCTTTTGTTCAACAATGACATTCTATTGTGGAGTGTAAGGAGAAGAGAAATGCTCAAATCCATTTTCCTCACAATAGTTTGAGAAGCTTTGATTCTAAAACTCTCCACCATGTCAATTCGTATGGATGTAATGCTGTATCCCTTTTCATTTTGGACTTTTCACGCAAATTTCACAAACGATTGAAACGCTTCATCCTTGTGGGCTAAGAACATCACCCATGTGAAACTAAAATAAATCATCCACTATCACCCAATATTATCTTTTACCTCGAAGTCTGGTACTCCTTGTTGGTCCAAATAGATCCATGTGAAGTAGCCGCAATGCTATGTTAATAGTAATAAGATTTATAGAATTGAAAGTATTCTTTACTTGGTTACCTAATGAGCAAGCATCGCATAACTCATTCTTCTCATACCTGATATTGGGAAGGTCACAAACCAGATCTTTGGCCGCTTATTTCGAGATTTGTTTCATACTTACGTGACCTAGCTTTCTATACGAAAGTTATTGTTTCTCTTTTATAGAGATTAGACAGCGAGCAATATCACAGAAATGTTAAGCAAGTAGCTATTGCTATGTTTCTTACTTGTGAATGTCTGAGATTGGTCTTTTTTTACACCGATACACTCGCCATCTTCAAAGATGATTTCGTAACGTTTGTCACAAAGTTGACTGATGCTTATTAGATTGTGTCTGAGTCCTTTAACCAGTGCTACATCTTCCATGATTAGATCTCCCAACTTGATGTTGCCTTTTTCTAATAATTCTTCCTTTGTCTTTTCCATCAGATGTAACTTTTCCACCATCAAATAGGGTTAAGGACATGAATTTGTTAGCATTAGCAGTCATGTGTCGTGAGCATTAGCTGTCCAAATACCATTTGCTTTTCATTTTTTTCCTACATCAAAGAAGAGTTTCGTTGTTTCTTTAGTACCTAGACTAATTTGGTTCATTTTTTGTAAATAGGATTGAACTTCTATTGGATCCTCTTTGGTTTGGCTTATTCATTTGGACATTTCCATCTGAAATGACCATCTTCATATTGCAGTTAGAATGGTTAAAAAGCTTTCCACCAATATATCCAATGAACTTTCTAGCAGAATAATTTTTATAAACATCAACAAGCGGTTTCCATCTAACCCTTTCTATTATGCTTGCAAATGGATTTCTTTCTTCTTCATTTTCCTCATATCATAAAAATGATATGTTGTAATGAGGAATTTGAATGGAAAGAACGTGCTCGAGTGTTTTTGAATTAACAGAGAATCTTGTGTAGACTTTTGACAAGTTCTCAACAGAAATGCATTCATTTTGAGAGAGGTCATATTCACCTTTGATGGTGTCAAGTTCCTTTCGCAGAATTATGAGTTCCTCTTTTTGCTTAGAATCTTGGTCAAAGAGTTTTTTAATTTCTCTTCTTAACTCAGAGATTTTTCTTGTAGCTTTTTTTTCTCCTCAAAGATCTCTTTCAAGAAGTTCAGGGTTATTTACCTTAATTTCTTCATCAGCTTTGGATCAACCATGAGGCATATGTTTACTTTCTCAGCATCATCATCGCTCATTCCACATTCCGTATCACTCCAGGTTTTGGCTTTCAATGCATGTTTCTTTTTTCTTGCTTTGCCCTTTAACTTCTTCAGAAGTGGACACTGAGGTTTGATATGACCAGGCTTTTTGCATTCATAGCAAACAACTTTCTTTCCTTTGTTTTCATCTTTTGCTTTGGAGAATTTCCTCTCTTGTGAAAACTTCATTTGCCTTTTTTCCTTTGGAGTTTCTCCCTTTCTTCATCAAGCTTTTGAATCTTCTGGTTAAGGGTGCCATTTCTTCATCATCTTCATCCTCGGATGATATTGATCACCTGCATATTTATAATCAGCTTGGAAAGAGACAATTTCTTACCTTTACTACTGGTTTCTTCATTCGAGTTTTCTGCTTCGTTGGACATCAAGGTTCCTATCAGCTCATCCATGGAAATGGGTTGAATTTGATGAGACTAGCAAATATCACCTAGAGGGGGTGAATAGGTGATTTGAGTACTATTTGATCAATTTTAACACAGAAGTAATTGATCACAGGTAAAGTTTGAACAATGTTTAGATTTTGATCAATCTTTGAATGGCAAACAGGTAAATGTGCAATTAAATATATAAAAAAGAGTTTTAGGGAAGAAAAAAATTGCACAAATATGTATAGTAGTTCGGCTTAGATTAAGCTTACATCCACTCTCCCATATCGACAGCCTACTAGCTGGATTCTATTAGATGATCAATCAAGAGATTACAATTATCGGTAATAATCCTCAGTGTATGATAGATCTCATTATCTCACTCAATCACTCTTTTCAATCTCTCTCAAAGATTACACTTTAAAGCTCACGAAAGACAAGTATATAGATTGAAGATTGCTTAGACTTTGGAATTCTAGATTCTAGATCTCATCTCTTACTTCTGTTTCTCAGCACTCTGGTCTCCTTTTGTACTCCTATACTTTCAAACTAGCCATTGGATAGTCTCCAGATGTTGTTTTCCAATCTACCCATTGGATAGAACTGTATCAAGAAGATTGCGAAGCTGATGAGGGATAAAATATGAATTTCCGCTAAATCTAGTTGATTATATAACCAAAGTCTTAGTTTTTATAAGTAGAGCTTCTTCGCTTGGAAAGTGACTTGTCTTAAGATTGCCAGTCAATCAAGATGTTTTGCATATTAAACCATTGCAAAACAATATTCAAGATTGAGTTAATCAATTTATTTTAAGTGTGAAATTCAAGTCATATTACTAACCGTTATGTACGTTCTGAAAATGTGTCACGTTCTGGACTTTGCGTTCTAGACTTACATTATGAATTTGTGTCACGTTTTGGACTTACGTTCTGGATTTACGTTATGAACTTGTGTCACATTCTAGACTTTACATTCTGTACTTACGTTCTGAACTTGTGTCCGTAGTTCATAATCTCTGGTGTAAAGTCTGAACCTCTTTGAGTATAAAGTTTGAACCTCTTCATCTGCAATGTAAAGTCTGAACTTTTATGTTTGCAGTTTAACATCTGAATCTCTTATCTTGAAGTAATTTCACAATTTGAATAAGATTGTCATATGCTTCTCTTTCAAGAATAACTTCCTGAATTAAAATACTTCAAATCATTTATCAGACTAACAAGACACACATGGATAGTTTTGTCAACTTCAAAATCTATTAGGAGGTTTTCCCAATAGAATTCTCATCATTTCATGGACTGATGTCTTCACATGATCCACTCCTTTGGAAGTGCCCTGAGGAGCTTGTTTATTTTTTCAACATTAATGAAGGTTTTTCCTTGGTTAGCAAGACCATTCATGATCTTTATGAATTTCATAAACATTTGTGTGACGTTCTCATCAAACTTCATCTTGACCATCTCATAATTTCCCAGAAGGATGTTCATTTTGGTTTCTCGTACTCGATCTATTCCTTCAAATGTGACTAGGAGTCTGTCCAAGATTTCTTTGGTTATGAGACAAGAAGAAATTCCGTTAAACTCAGATGGAGAAAGAGCACAATATAGTAAGTGCTTGGCTTTAGCATTTTGAGCTTGCCTTCTCTAAAACTCCTCTAATTGAGTTACTGTGGCAACGGCAATTGCGGCGGGTTGCGCATACTCACCTTCCTGTTAGGCAGGACCTCTTGCTGGTACAGTGAGTCCGTTGACAATGACTTCCCACATGAGTGGGTTAGTCACTTCAATGTACGCTTGCATACATTGTTTTCAGTATCCATAGTCTTGCTAGAAGCATGAGAATCAAGAGCAATAAAGCTGCCAAGGTTAGCCATTAGCAATGATCTTTCTGCTTAGAAGTAAAGATACTTCAAACAACAAGTAACGAAGCTTTGATACCAATTGTTGGAGCTAACAATACAACCGAGAAGGTAAGGTTGAATAGGTTGAATGAGGATAATGAAAAACCTTCATGAAATATATAAGAGTAATAAATAATCTAGATGATATAAGATTATAAACAGCGTATTTGATGATAGTGAACAAATATTGCGGATATTAAGCAAGAGAAGTAAATATTACAACTATTTATAGTGGTTTGACTTTATCTAAAGCCTTCGTCCACTCTCTAGATAACAACCTTAACACAGGCTTGATTTCACTAGTTATCTATTGTACTAGTTATAACTGGCAAGTCTTGTTGCTTTCTAGATTACAGATCACACTATTAGGACACAAGGACTCCTTTGACACTTGTAAACCCGACTAGTTGCAATTATAATGTAGTGCAAAAACCATTACAGAGAAAATGTCAGATGAAAAACGGTGACGATTTTTGGAGAAGGTGCAACTATAGTATTCTTAATATTTCTCTCATCCAACATCTTACAAGCTTCCGTCGCCGATATTCTTTTATAGAAGTCTTCAATCCACTTGTTGGAGACCTTGAAGGAGATCAAGCTAGCCGTTTAAGAGTATGTGGAGACCCTTGCTAGAATCGGGATTGCCCATACAATCATTTCCTTTGACAATGATAGATTTCCTAATAGAAGATCGTGCCTCTATTTTCTTTGTTATAGCGTCGTCTCATCACTTGTTTGCTTTTTGAAGTTCAATCCGCATAAACTTAATAAACTTCTTACGCAAATGGTGTTAAATATATAACATCTTAAGTCATGTATCATGCCATTGATTTTGAATAAATGAGAGTAGTGTCTATAAGCATTTTAAACATATTAATCAAGAAATTACTCAACCTTTCATATGAAACTTTTAAGGGCTAGCTCATATCATTCAATGCATTTTGATATATCTCCAACAACTTGTGTTCTGAATGCATTAAGAAGAATTTTTAGACCTTCCGATAACACAGTCTACAAGCTTGATAGGAGCAAATGTTGTTGTTTGCGAAATTTGCTATTGTCTGAAAAATTTTCTGATGTCAATGAAATTTGATGTTATCAGCGATATTTGCTGCTGCTAATTCTGTTCTTGAAGAATTGTCAAACTCTGCATGGATGGATTCTCTTACTACCTGCATTTTTTTTTTGTAGAAAACACGGTAATCTATTGAAGATGATGAGTATACAAAGAACATACATTTCTCATCCTTGTCAAGTTTGGTTGATGGGGCTATTGGTGTATCAATTTTCTTGCTTCCATGCCAAACTTCTTTACTAATTCAATTGCATATTTTTCTTGGAATATAAATGTTCCTTCTTTCATATAATTGACTTGTAGTTCAAAAGAAGTTGAACTCTCCTATCATGATTGTTTCAAATTTACTCTTCATGATACTTGCAAATAACAGCTCATTAGTAGATCCAAAGATGATATCATTAACATATTTTTGAATTAACAAAACAGCATCATCATTTTTCTTTATGAACAACATTGTGTCAACTTTACGTTTCTTTAACCCATTTTCAACAAGAAAAGTACTTAACCTTTCCTACCACACTCTCGATGCTTGTTTGAGTTCGTAAAGTGCTTTCTCAAGCTAATACATGCCGTTGATCCTGCTGGATCTTCAATTCCTAGTGGTTGCTTTACAAACACTTACTCTTTGATGTAACCATTAAGAAATGGACTTTTCACATCCATTTGATATAGCTTGAAATCATAAGAGCAAGCACAATCTAGTAATCTAATTGCTTCTAGTCTAGTAACATGAGTATAAGTTTCATCATAATCATTACTTTACTCCCAGGAATAACCTTTTGTTGCTAACTCTACCGTGTTTCATACCACATTAGTAGAAACTGAATATAGATATCACACATGCTTGCTACGAATGAACAAATAGTGATGATAATAAATAGATAATGATGATAGTAAAAAGATAGAATATATTGCAAGAAATTATATAGTGATTCGGCTTTATTTCGAAGCCTACGTTCACCCCCAACACTAATAGCCACAACAAGACTAGAATCTATTAGTAATCTTCAAGACAAATTACAATTAGCACGTACTGATCCTATAAAAAGATAGATCACACCATCAAGATAGAAGTACCGCTATCACTCGTGTACACTTGCTCTTATCATGATTAGAAAGCAGCAAGAATACTGCACAGGAAATTTTTATTGATGCACAACAACTATAAAAAAGAACAAAGCAAAGAAGAAGCACTAGACTAATTTTATCTGGTTTCTCCCAATCCAACTACTTCTCTTGGATTGAATATATAGCCATCCAACCTTAAATGATCATCTCTAACGCAGATTTCTCAAGAAACCATTGGTTTTACCATTTCCAGTAGCATAACGTCTCTCTAAAGTTCGTAATCGTCAGAATGTCTCCATGACAGTGGCAGTTTCCCAAAATAGTTTGTTTGTTCTTGTTAGAGTTTGCCTCCTCATAATTAGTAATACTATTATGATTCAACCCTAGTGCTCCTTATACCAAGCCTTGTCAACTGCTATTTTCGTTGTGATCAGTGTTCCAATTAGATGAGCAAGTGACCAACCCCTTTCTAGGACTTGATATGAGCATTATTCATTACCCAAAATTAGGACGTGCTCATTATCATCAGTTTGGTGGTGCTATCCACGATCAAACCGTAAAAATGGCTTGCCATTTATTATCCAATGATCCTTTTGAGTATGTTAACTTCCAAGGACTTCAAGTTGATGAAGGACTTACCATGGCACCTCCAAGTCTTCGAGAAATCCTCATCATGTTAGACTTGTTCTCCTCTTGTGATATTTTCATTAATTTTCACTAAACTCGCATATATCATCGATATCATTACATTCTTCCACGTCATCTGATAGAGAGAGCTGCTCTTGCCAGCACCTCGCTACTCTTGATAATGATATGATCTGTTATCTTCCTTTCCTTCCATGCTTTATTGAACATCCTTGTTCTAGGCTAATTCACCATCATTAGGTCTATCTAAATGCTCACCAGATCAAGGTCCTTCTAGCTATTCACTTAATCTCAAAGTCCTTCTAGGTTGGAGAAACCTTGGCCCCCAAAACCTTGTTCACCCTTGATATCACCAGAGCACTCTTGACAATAATTGAATACCCCTCATATCAACTCATTTGGTTAGAACATCATATGTATAATGCCTGTGTATATATTACATGGTACTACTTAATCAATACACACATTAGTAGCTTTTCATTTATGTCATCTTCAAAACAACTTAGGGGATTTTCCCAATAGATCCATGATATTAAAGTGATTGGGATGAAATCCAATTAGTAATCATTAGTACATTGTTGGATTTACAAAATTTAGAGATAAAGATGAGATTTTGGTCATTGTAGGGACACAAAAAACATTGGATAGTGTAAAAGAAGATGAAAGGGTGTGGAGGCGTATGGATCCCACATGTGTGGTTTCCAAACCTTTACCATCACCAATGATGACTTCGGCCATACAATTGTCCTTGGATGCAATGAGAGGTTGCCTAGGGCTGATGTGACATAATGAGAGTGTGACATCCTGAAAATTAGTTAATTTGGGATTTATAAAATATTGAGTTTTATGAAATGTACTCGTAGTAAATTCTCGCCCGGAACTAATCATTCCTGGGATACTAACCAATAGGAAAAAGCTAATAGGGGAATTAAATTCGCGCGACTAAAGAAAATTCAATCGTGAATTGATTTTCGACCATGAAATCACTGAAATGATTTTTGGAGCCACTGCTGGACGATCCAAGGATAATCATGGGTCAGTTCGCCACTGTCATAATAATGGATCACGGCTGATTCCGCTAGACCACGAAATGACTCGACGAATCATCCCGAACCTATACCAAACGATTGTACCCCTCATATCTAGTGATTGATCTTCGCGATTTTAATGACAACCGAGGTCGTCACGTACCGAGCGAACTTGCACGTGACTCGATTTATTGTTAGTCATGAGTCGAATATGCAAATTTCCCCAACAAGCCGCCTGTTAGTTTTGAGAAATGCTCGAGTTGCGTTTAATAAAATTTAATTATTGAATTTAGCCCAAATTTAGACATCGGAAAATTAGGAAGTCATGACGGGACTCTAAGATAATGTTGCGGAAGACACGTGCGATTTTTGGATGTGCCCGAATCCTTTAGAAAAATTCAATTTGGGCAAGAAACGGAGAAAGTGACCATTTTACCCCTAAGGTTTATTAAAGGGTATGTTTTATGGGCAAAGGGCATTTTGGTAATTTTGCCCTAACTTTTTGGTTGGACATTTTTACCCTTGGATTTTTGAGAAATTACAAGAATACCCTTGGATATTTTTGGGTAAGATTCGATCTTGGCCGTCGGTTTCAAGATAATATCAAATATGGGCTAATGATTAAAAAGATTAGACAAGGGCAAGATTGTAAATTGCCACTTTTGGTCCAATTTTCACTATTTAGGTCAAGAACACACACTCTCTCTCTCTCCATTCTCTCCCCCTCCCACCGTGAAACCCCCCCATCGTGAGCTTCCTTCGGCCGCCTCATCGCCCGCCGAACCGCCGCCCGTCCGCCCGCTGCACTGCCGCTTCACCGCCACCATACCGCACCACCACCATCACCCCACACCGCTCACCGCCGTCTCTCTCTCTCTCTCTCTCTCTCTCTCTCTCTCTCTCTCTCCCCCCCCCATGTGGCCGTGAGCCATGGCCAAGGAAGGGCCACCGTCGATCGCCACCGCCAAGCTGCGCCACCGCTCGCCGCCATCCCCGCCGCTCCCGATTGAGCGCCACCACTTTCCGTTCTAGCCGATTTAGTCTAGAACTCAGTAAGTTTCGCCTAAACCCAATTCAGGACTTCGGGTATTGTTGGATGATTTTAATTGGGTGAAATCAAGTTTATTTGAGTGTGGAAATGGTACGGTTTGGGAACGGGTTTGATTAGCGGGCCTAAGATTGAATTTGGAAAATTTTTATGGAAATTTTGAGGGTGATAGTGGGCTGTGAGTGACTGTTCATGGGGCTATGATGGGCCGATTGGGACGCGAGTTGAATTTTTAGAACCGGGATTTAATGGCGAGAAAGTGTCGTGAAGGACTGGGATTGATTCGGCGCCATTTGCTTGGAGAAAAATGACAATTTGTGCGTTTTATGCGTGTTTGAATTATTATTCAATTGTGGTGATTAAACTAAGTGCGTGGTTGTGTAATTGAGTGATTGGAATATGCCTGTCGGGTGTACGCGTGAGTTAGATTGAATTAATTTATGAAATTGGCCATATCAAACGCTGAGTGAGCATGTTTGAGTGCGAATTGTTGCGTGCACGGGCCACGTGTGATAGGCCAGTTGGAGTGGTAAATGTTTATTGAGCATATGCATGAGTAAGAAAGAAAATGTGCGTGGCATGAAGTGTGAAATTGGGGAAATTGTGCCGTCCTGAGGGGTGTACGTTTACGCGGGACGATGCCCAGTATTACTGAAAGACTGCCAGCCCGAGACATGTACTTCAACATGGGTTGCGCAGTAGATGGTAGGTGTTGAGCCTGAGGCGTGTACATTTACGCGGGCAAGAAACATGGCCTGAGACGTGTACATTTATGCGGATCTGAAGTGTTGTGATAAGTGGTCGCAGTGTACCTGAGGCATGTACGTTTACGTGGGTCACTAGCGAGTGATGTGGAAAAAAAATAAGATGAGAATGGAACGAATGCGTGAAATGAGAATTATACATGCGCGTGATTGTATATGATGTGATTGTGACTAACGTGCAGGTTGTACGCATGATAAAGTCTGGTAAGATTAATTAATGTGCCTGCTATGTGATGATTTAGTGTGTGTGTGTGTGTGTGTGTGTGTGTGTGTGTGTGTGTGTGTGTGTGTGTGTGTGTGTGTGTGTGATTGTGTTTTGATGATTGTCTGGAGGTACGTGATAGCCTATGTGGGGTTTAGGGGTGTGCTTACTGAGATGTAGTCTCGTGGTTGTTTCAACTAACATTTTCAGAACCCCAACCCGAGCCATGAAACCTCCGCCGCCACCACCAAAGCGTTTTGGAGTACCCATGCACACCGTGTACAAAGTTGTAGAATTTCTTATGGGAGATAATATGACTTGAATTAAGCATACCACGACCGTTTATGTAGAGGTAGGACTACCTTTATGGAAGACCCGTGTGTATACCGCGTGGTATTTCAGGGACGCAAACGGGGATGAGTTCGGTCCTGTTAGAGGTTTCAATGTTCCGTACGACTTAATTGGAGATTGGGACCCGTCTGCCATACCTCCGATGGACGGAGAATTGACTAGTATAGAAGTTAGTCTGGCTCAGTCTGGTCTGCATCCAGACCCCGCAGCACAGGGATCTTCAGGGGCTGAGCTTGAACCCGAGCTCGAAACATCGCAAGCTGAAGTTGATCCAATGGATATCGATCTAGAACCAATCCCCGAGGAGGAACCAGAAGAGGATGTAGGGTTCAAAGTAGAACCCGAGCATGAACCTGATGAGTATGAGGAGCCTGAGGGAGAACCAGAGTTTATACTTCCATTTGAGCAGTATTTGGATCCTAACTTAGTGCCTGAGTATCATTTCTTCGATGAATTAGCTGAGGAAGGTCAGGACAAAGTTCCAGCGAAGTTAGGTGACATCAATCACTCGATTGTGATTGAGGCAGAACTGGAGTCTTCGGAGGAGCAGACCGAGTAGGAGAGTTCGGATTTCGAAGGTGAGGAGTCAAACTCAGAATAAACGCCAAGCAAGGGTGTAGAGTTTAATGTAGTGGTTAAGAATGGGTTTTTGGAGGAGAATCATTTTTTAAGTTAGAATACCAGGTTATCGAACCCTTTTTGTTATCGGTGGTTAATAGTAAGGTGTGCTTTTGTATATGGCGGTTGTGCTTTTGTATATGGCGGTTGAAGATGGTGAATATTTTATAAGTTTGTTATTGGAATCGTATATGTATATTTTCTCCCTGACTTTCCCCAGTTTTTCATTGTCCAGGTTAATTGTGATTTTTGCTGTGGATTCTAAATCTCTGATGTTTTTAAATGAGGTCGGTGATAACCTGGGATATTGCATTAATTGGACTAGTAGTGGGATGCTGCGGGCTCGACGGGGGTTCGAGGCGTGACATTCCCATTTGAATTAGTATTAGAGTAAGGTCAACTCGATCTAAAACTGGTTGAAGTTCGGAGTGATAATGAGTAAAGACCCTGGGGTAGTATTTAGGGAGATTTTAGTGAGTTGTAGGGCGGAATGAGCTATACGTGCCTCTAGATTGTTTGCTATGATTGTTTGAGTGAGTTAATTGTTGTGTGATTATTGAAATGCAAGTACGTCTGGACCTGAGATAAGTGTTCAGACTCTTGTGTTTGTGTCTTCGTGATTGATAATGGGAAATTGCTTGCTGAGTGAGTTCTTATGTTAATTCACTGCTTAGAATCAGATTAAACTAGTTACCCTAGATCGCTAATTCCCGAGTGGAATTATAGCAGGTAGGAGAGTGGTAGAATTGTGATAATGAGCAGTGAATGAAGAGGCGTAGGAAGAGTCCCAAGAAGGGGCGCCAGTAGAGGATCAAGGGGTAGAGGTTGTGCTAGAGCTAGAGTGGTAGAGGATCTTGGAATGGATGCAGGAGCGATAGAAAATCCTGGAGTAGATGCTGGAACAGCAATAAACCCCAGAGTAGAAGTTAGACCTGCTGAGGATCCTAAAATGGAAGCGGTCATAAGGACATTGGAACAGATTAGTAACATAATAGGACAACAGACTTAGGAGCGAGCTGCTCCAATTGCCCAAGCTGCCGAGACCGTTGTTGCTGTCAATAATAATGAGAATCAAAGGCAGGGGCAAGTGGTTGTGAATAGACCGATGCATTAATTGGTAGAACAGTTTATAAAGCTTAAACCGCCTAAGTTTTCTAGGAAAGGTGACCCTGAGGCTGCACCTCGATGGGTAAAGGAGCTCGAGAAGGCTTTTGAGGTGCTAGAGTGCAATGATCATGAGAAAGTGACTCTGGCAGTATACCAGTTGCAGGACAATGCGGATGATTGGTGGAAAGCCACCTGAGATACGATTTTTCCAGAAGGTACAGCCAGGGCTTGGACTGTTTTTACTGAGAGCTTTTATGGGAAATATTTCTTGGCCAGTGCTAAGGAGAGAAAACTTGCAAAGTTTATGAGACTCCGCCAGGGTCACATGACGGTAGATCATTATGAGGCGGAATTTGCGAGATTATCTAAGTTTGCGCCGAGAATGGTGGAACATCCCGAGGATAAGGCGCGAAGGTTTCTGGACGGATTGAGAGCCGATATTCGCAGTTAGTTGTTACTGGTAAATCTGAGGAAGTATGAAGAAATATTTGATAGGGCCCAGATTCTAGAGCGAGATCAGGTGGATAGGGCCACCGCTTCTAGGTGAGATTTATCCAGGATTGGAATAATCGTAATCTTGGGAAGAGGCCGATGGTTGATAATAAGCGTTTCACTCCGCCAGTTAAAAGAAATATTGGGAAGCCAGTCCGGATTGGGAATGGTCCGTGTAGGATCTGTGGAGGTAGGCATGGAAATGGACCTTATCCAACCAGGGGCAGAGCGTGTTTTGAATGTGGAGGATTTGGTCACCACATAAGGAATTGCCCCAATCCCAGGCAGAATAGGCCGCCTACATTGCCGCCACCTTGAAATGGGAATCAGATTAGAGCGGCTCAGACAGCGAACAAGAATAGGCCTCAGGCGCAAGGACGAGTATATGCTATGGCTAGACGAGATGCTGAGAACGCACCAGGGATTGTCACAGGTACGATTTCTCTATGCAACCATACTGCGTATGCTTTATTTGACCCTGAAGCGCCGCATTTTTTCATATCGAAACAGTTTGTTAAGTTGATTGGAATAGAACCGCAATTGCTTGATATTGTGTTATGCGTGATGACTCCCTTGAATGATAAGATGCTAATTTCGTTGGATTGTCCAAACTGTAAGATTATGATTGAGGAAAGGGAGGAAATGATTGATTTAGCGGTTCTAGATATGTACGACTTTGATATGATAGTGGGTATGGATTGGCTGTCTAAGCAGAGGGCTGTAATAGATTGCAATAGCAGAGTGATCCAATTTAATCATGTTAGACATCCGGAATTTAAATTTGTGGGAAGTTGAGGAGGACCTTTGATTCCATGGATTTCCTCTGTGGAAATAGCAAAACTGTTGAATGAAGGGTGTCAAGGATTTCTAGTTGCAGTAGTGGATTCAACGGCTGAAGAGCCAAGACTTGAGGATATAGTGGTAATGTATGAGTATCCCGATGTGTTTCATCAAGAATTACCGGGATTGCCGCCAGAAAAAGAAGTGGAGTTTGTAATTGAGTTGGCACTTGAAACTGAGCCAATCTCGAAGGCACCCTATAGGATGTTGTTGTTGGAATTAAAGGAATTAAATGTGCAGATGCAAGAATTGTTAGACAAGGGATTTATTCATCCCAATGTGTCTTCGTGGGGAGCACCGGTATTAATTGTAAGAAAGAAAGATGGATCCTTGAGATTGTATATAGATTACAAGCGACTAAATCAGGTGAAGGTTAAGAATAAATATCCTTTGCCAATGATTGATGATTTGTTCGATTAGTTGCAAGGGGCTATAGTGTTCTCTAAAATTGATCTGAGAATGGGGTATCATCAGTTGAGGATTAGAAAGGAGAACATTCCGAAGATAGCATTTAGGACGAGATACAGACATTATAAATTTACGGTGATGCCATTCGGATTAACAAACGCCCCTGCTACCTTTATGGATTTGATGAATCGAATGTTTAAGGAACTTTTAGACCAATTTGTAATTGTGTTTATAGACTATATATTGGTATACTCGAAAAGCCTAGAGGAGCACGAATTTCATTTGCATCAAGTGATGCGAACTTTAAGGGAGAACGCGCTGTATGCTAAGTTTAGCAAGTGCGAATTTTGGCTCAGTCAAGTAACATTTCTCGATCATGTGATCTCGGAAAAAGGAATTTCTGTAGATCCATCGAAAATTGAGACTGTGACGAAATGGCCTAGACCGACATCGGTAACAGAAGTTCGGAGTTTTCTGGGTTTGGCCGGATATTATCGTCGTTTTGTGGAAGGCTTTTCGGCAATAGCAATGCCATTAACGCACTTATTGAAAAAGGAGACGAGATTTGAATGGACAGATAAATGTGAAAGAAGATTTCAGGAGTTGCAGCACACGTTGACAACGGCACCGGTGTTAATGATTCCATCAGGACCTAGAGGATATGAGATATATAGTGACATGTCGTTGAAAGGATTAGAATGTGTATTGATGCAACATGGGCAAGTGGTGGCCTATGCATCAAGACAGTTGAGGCAACATGAATTGAATTATCCGACACATGACTTAGAATTAGCTGCAATAGTGTTCGTCCTGAAGATTTGGCGACATTATTTATACGGAGAGAGATTTCAAATCTATACTGACCATAAGAGCCTCAAGTATTTATTTTCACAGAAGAAGTTAAATATGAGGCAGGGACGTTGAATGGAATTGTTAAAGGACTATGAATGTAATATTCTATATCACCCCGGAAAGGCAAACCGGATAGTGGATGCGTTAAGTCCAAAATCAAGCATCGCGCATTTGATGGTCAAGGAGTAGACCCTGTTGGAGAAAGTGTGGGACTCGGAGTTTAAGTTTGAAATAAGTCGAGTCTCGAGTATATTAGCCACATTAAGGATTGAACCGGAAATCCAGGCTAAAGTTAAAGCTTTACAGTCTACGGATTAAGAAATTCAAAAAATACTGGCGATGGATGCTAATAAGAGAAAGTCGGATTTTCAGGCATCAGAAGATAGTATATTGAAATTCCGAGGACGGTTATGTGTGCCTGATGATGTGGAAATTAAGGAAGAAATTTTATCAAAAGCACATTGCAACAGTTATAGTATCCACCCAGGCAATACTAAAATATATCGAAATTTGAGGCAATATTATTGGTGGAACGGTATGAAGTCAGATATTGCTAAGCACGTGGCTAAGTGCCTGACGTGTCAATAGGTGAAAGCGCAACATTGTAAACCTGGAGAATTATTGTGACCTTTGGAAATCCCAGAATGAAAATGGGAGCATATAATTATGGATTTTGTATCGGGATTGCCAAGGAGCCAAAGAGGCCATGACACTATTTGGGTGATTGTCGACAGATTGACCAAGTCGACACACTTTTTAGCTATGCGAAAGGATTTCGCATTAGAACGGTATGCTGAGTTGTACGTACAACAGATAGTTCGTCTACATTAGGTGCCAATGTCAATAACTTCATATCGTGATCCTAGGTTTACCGCCAATTTTTGGAAAAGTTTGCAGACGGCGTTAGGATCTAAGTTACAGTTTAGTACAGCTTACCATCCTCAGACAGATGACCAGTCTGAGAGAACGATTCAGACTCTAGAGGATATGCTCCGAGCATGTGTGTTGGATTTTCAGGGTAAGTGGGAGGAGCAACTACCTTTAGTAGAGTTTGCCTATAATAATAGTTTCCAACAGAATATTGGAATGACACCTTTCGAAGCACTTTATGGCAGGGCTTGTAGGACACCCATGTGTTGGAACGAAATGGGAGAAAGGACTATAACAAGGCCAGAGTTGGTGGAATAGTTGATTGAGACGGTTAAAATTATTCGTGAAAGGCTGAAAACAGCGCAAAGCCGTCAAAAGAGTTATGCAGACAGAAGGCGAAGACCTTTGGAGTTTCTAGTAGGGGATCACATATTCCTAAAGATATTGCCCATGAGAGGACTTTTCAGATTTGGTAAGAAGGGCAAACTGAGTCCGCAGTACGTGGGACCTTTTGAGATTTTGAAAAGAATTGGGGACTTAGCATATCAACTTGCACTTCCGCCGAGTTTATCGCAAATGCATAACGTGTTCCATGTATCGATGTTGAGGAGGTATAAACTGGACCCGACGCATGTGCTAAATTATGAGAAGATAGAGGTGGATGACAAAGTTTCATATGTTGAGAGACCGGTAAGGATCGAAGATCGGAAGGAGCAGGTTTTGAGGAACAAGACAATCCCGATGGTTAAGGTTATTTGGGAGCACCACGGGACTGAAGACGCAACATGAGAAAGCGAAGAGATGATGCAATGTCAGTACCCCCAGTTGTTTGAGCAGCAGTAGGAATTGTAAATTCTAGTTATTGGTGAGAATTGTAAATTTCGATGACGAAATTTTTGTAAGGGGAGAAGAATTGTGACATCCTGAAAATTAGTCAATTTGGGATTTATAAAATACTGAGTTTTATGAAATGTACTCGTAGTAAATTCTCGCCCGGAACTGATTATCCCTAGAATACTAACCACTAGGAAAAGACTAATAGGGGAATTAAATTCATGAGACTAAAGAAAATTCAATCGTGAATTGATTTTCAACCATGAAATCGCTAAAATGATATTTGGAACCATTGCTGGACGATCCAAGGATAGTCAGAGGTCAGTTCGCCACTGTCATAATAGTGGATCGCGGGTGATTCCGTTGGACCATGAAATGACTTGATGAATCATCCCGAACCTATACCAAACGATCATATCCCTCGGATCTAGTGATTGATCTTCACGATTTTAATAACAACCGAGGTTGTCACGTACTGAACGAACTTACACGTGACTCGATTTATTGTCAGTCACGAGTCGAATATGCGAATTTCCCCAACAAGCCGCCTGTTAGTTTGAGAAATGCTCGAGTTGCGTTTAATAAAATTTAATTATTGAATTTAGCCCAAATTTAGACATCGGAAAATTAGGAAGTCATGACGGGACTCTAAGACGACGTTGCGGAAGACACATGCAATTTTTGGGTGTGCCCGAATCCTTTAGAAAAATTCAATTTGGGCAAGAAATGGAGAAAGTGACCATTTTACCCCTAAGGTTTATTAAAGGGTATGTTTTATGGGTAAAGGACATTTTGATAATTTTGCCCTAACTTTTTAGTTGGACATTTTTACCCTTGGATTTTTGAGAAATTACAAGAATACCCTTGAATATTTTTGGGTGAAATTCGATCTCAGCCGTCGATTTCAAGATAAAATCGAATCTGGGCCGTTAATTAAAAAGATTAGATAAGGGGAAGATTGTAATTTGCCACTTTTGGTCCAATTTTCACTATTTAGGTCAAGAACACACACACACTCTCTCTCCATTCTCTCCCCCTCTCCACCGTGAAACCCCCCCCACCGTGAGCTTCCTTCGATCGCCTCATCGCCCACCAGGCCGCCGCCCGTCCGCCCGCTGCACCACCGCTTTGCCGCCGCCGTACCGCACCACCACCATCACCCCACGCCGCTCACCGCCGACTCTCTCTCTCTCTCTCTCCCTCGTGTGGCCGCAAGCCACGACCAAGGAAGGGCCACCGCCAATTGCCACCGCTCGCCGCTGCTTTCCGTCCTAGTCGATTTAGTCTAGAACTCAGTAAGTTTCGCCTAAACCTAATTTAGGATTTCGGGTATTAACGGATGATTTTAATTGGGTGAAATCGGATTTATTTGAGTGCGGAAATGGTACGGTTTGGGAACGAGTTTGATTAGCGGGCCTAAGATTGAATTTGGAAAATTTTTATGGAAATTTTGAGGGTGGTAGTGGGCTGTGAGTGACTGCTCATGGGGCTGTGATGGGCTAATCGAGACGCGAGTTGAATTTTTAGAACCGGGATTTAATGACGAGAAAGTGTCGTGAAGGACCGGGATTGATTCGGCGCCATTTGCTCGGAGAAAAATGACAATTTGTGCGTTTTATGCGTGTTTGAATTATTATTCAATTGTGGTGATTAAACTAAGTGCATGGTTGTGTAATTGAGTGATTGGAATATGCCTATCGGGTGCACGCGTGAGTTAGATCGAATTAATTTATGAAATTGGCCATATCAAATGCTGAGTGAGCATGTTTGAGTGCAAATTGTTGCATGTACGAGCCACGTGTGATGGGCCAGTTGGAGTGGTAAATGTTTATTGAGCATGTGCATGAGTAAGAAAGAAAATGTACGTGGCATGACGTGTGAAACTGGGGAAATTGTGCCGTCTTGAGGCGTGTACGTTTATGTGGGACGACGTTCGGTATTACCGGGAGACTGCCAGCCTGAGGCGTGCACTTCAACGCAGGTTGCGCAGTAGGTGGTAAATGTTGAGCTTGAGGCGTGTACGTTTACGGGGGCAAGAAACATGGCTTGAGGTGTGTACGTTTACGCGGGGCTGAAGTGTTGTGATAAGTGGTCGCAGCGTACTTGAGGCGCATATATTTATGCGGGTCACTGGCGAGTGATGTGGAAAAAAAATAAGATGAGAATGGAACGAATGCGTGAAATGAGAATCATACATGCACGTGATTGTATATGATATGATTGTGACTAACGTGCAGGTTGTACGCATGATAGACTCTGGTAAGATTAATTGATGTGCCTGCTATGTGATGATTTAGTGTGTGTGTGTGTGTATGTGTGTGTGTGTGTTTGTGTGTGTGTGTGATTGTGTTTTGGTGATTGTCTGGAGGTACGTGATAGCCTAGGTGGGATTTAGGGATGTGCTTACTGAGATGTAGTCTCATGGTTGTTTCAACCAACATTTTCAGAATCCCGACCCGAGCCATAAATCCTCCGCCACCGCCACCGAAGCATTTTGGAGTACCCGTGCACACCGAGTACGAAGTTGCAGAATTTCTTATGGGAGATAATATGACCTGGATTAAGTACACCATGACCGTTTATGTAGAGGTAGGACTACCTTTATGGGATACCCATGTGTATATCGCGTGGTATTTCAGGAACGCAGACGAGGATGAGTTCAGTTCTGTTAGAGGTTTCGATGTTCCGTACGACTTAGTTGGAGATTGTGACCCGTCTGCCATACCCTTGATAGACGGAGAGTTGACTAGTACAAAAGTTAGTCTGGCTCAGTCTGGTCTGCATCTAGACCCCGCAGCACAGGAATCTTCAGGGGCTGAGCATGAACGCAAGCCCGAAGTATCGCAAGTTGAAATTGATCCAATGGATATCAATCTAGAACCAATCCCCGAAGAGGAACCAGAAAAGGATGTGGGGCCCGAAGTAGAGCCCGAGCATGAACCTGATGAGTTTGAGGAGCCTGAGGAAGAACCGGAGTACATACTTCCATTTGAGCAGTATTTGGATCCTAACTTAGTGCCTGAGTATCATTTCTTCGATGGACTAGCTGAGGAAGGTTAGGACGAAGTTCCAGCAGAGTCGGGTGACATCAATCACCCAATTGTGATTGAGGCAGAATCGGAGTCTTTGGAGGAGCAGACCGATCAGTAGAGTTCGGATTCCGAAGGCGAGGAGTCAAACTCAAAATGGACGCTAAGCAAGGGGCGTAGAGTTTAGTGTAGGAGTTAAGAATGGGTTTTTGGAGGAGAATCATTTTTTAAGTTAGAATACCAGGTCATCGAACCCTTTTTATTGTCGGTGGTTAATAGTAAGGTGTGCTTTTGTATATGGCAGTTAAAGATGGTGAATATTTTATAAGTTTGTTAATGGAATCGTATATGTATATTTTCTCCCTGACTTTCCCCAGTTTTTCATTGTCCGAGTTAATTGTGGTTTCCGCTGTGGATTCTAAATCTCTGATATTTTTAAATGAGGTCGGCGATAACCTAGGATATCGCATTAATTCGATCGGCAGTGGGATGACGCGGGCTCAACGGGGTTTTGGGACGTGATAGATAGACCCAATTCTTTTCGAAGAGCAATGAAGGCTGTATAGTGAACTTCATAATCTCTACCTTGCTAGTCATAAAGTTGATAGACAAGATAAGCGCGTGGATAGCGATTGTGGGTGCGATTTTTATACCACCATGATCATAGGCCAATTGATTCGAGTGAGGAATTTGCCATTATGGTCGTTGGTTGTGAGGAGGCTGATTTGTGGAGTGTGGCCACTTATTAAAGGGGTGCCGCGAATGCGGATGGACACTGATATCTAGCGGAACTCAGATTCGAGACCATTGAGGATATGCAAGGTATGATCCTCAATTGATGTCGAGGTTTGATAAGGACTCATTGGCAATAGATTTAAGGCCGGATAAATTCATATATAGTTTTTGAGCCATGAGTGGACAATTGCAGCCTTTCCATGAGAGTCATCACCCTAGCACGGGAACGATTCGTACACAGATTCCTGAGAATGCATCTGGCTTCCTGTGAGGTTTTAACAGTGGAGACAAGTGGATTGATCTGAAAATAGCACAACGGAGAAGCTAGTCTTGACGATTCTAAAGAACATATGTCAGGCTTTGGTCGATAACTTTCTCGGCAGTATCAACGCCAACTAGGGCACACCATGAAGTCTAGAGAGCTTGATGGGGAGTCGGGCGGCAACATTCATGGCTATTAGGGTTGGGCTTTTAGCATCAATGGAAGGAGAAGATGAGACACTTACCTGAGTGGCATTTTCGTCCATGATGGGATCGGTACTTGCTTAATTATTTTGGGAGCTCCGATACAATGTAATGAAGATGAATTGTAAAGTCGAAAAGATGAGTCTCATTTAGTTGTTGTACAATATATACGAGTGCCTGTTTACAAAATAAAAAAAAAAGTAATAAAAAGTAAACAACCTACAAATAGGCGATTGAGTTTAGCGGACTTTTAGCTCAATCTTAGGGATCACAGTTTGAGTTTTGAATTGGGAATCCCATCTCTATATCAAATTCGATATGGTGGGGATGTATGCTCTCCCAAGGCATGGTCTCGGCGGGTTTTTCTTGTTTCTTTGCCACGTAGAGTCCTCAAATAGAGTACTTAAAAAACTCCTTTATCATTTGCTGCCCGCTTCAAAGTCCATTGAGAATTCTCAAGGGTTTGAGAGTAGATGGTTGATGTCACATCTCGTGTTTTAGTCTCTAAATTTACAAGAGACGTGCTACGGACCTAAATGAGTGTCTAGGACAAGTGAAATATTCTTTTCTTGATGACTATTGATTATAATTATGCAAAAATTATCTTTAGAAAATGTTAATTTTCCACTAAAATTCCATTAGTTTTGGCTTCATCCATATATAGATAATATTGATTTAAGATTGAAGAAATTTATTCAAACAAGATAGATTGTTTTATGCACAAAAGCGAATATATATAATGTAAACAAAAGCGAATATATATAATGTAAATGATAAAAATTCACTTTCTTACATGAAGATTACTAAGAAGAAAAGAAACTATAATAGAATTGTCAATACATATCAAAACGTGTAATGGTATTTTAGTCAGACATGACGAATGCAATTTCAATTCCTCATTTGATGTGATTCTTTCAACTAAAATAAAATATTTTGTCGTTACTTGTATATCAATTACACATACATTTGATATAAACAAAATAATTGTTCTAGCTATTACTATTTTAATCCCTTCGGAACCATAAAGAAGAGCATACACTGCAAGGAAAAGAATAAAGAAAACCTTTACATATATTTAGATAGAAAGTCCAAAGATTTCAATTATTATGGATGAGAGCATCTTTCATTAGATTCGAGAGATTTTCTTCTGATCTTATTAATTTACCTCTCTGCTCAATGAATACAACATATAACTACAATTAATCGTAGGCAATCGACATAGATTTTCATGGATTTTTACAAAATGTCAAACTTGAAACTAAAGATAACATTACATTTACATAGTACATATTACAAGGGGGAAGCGGGGGAGGGGCACGGTTTGCTTATGATTTATTCTAATCTTATATATCTGCATATTATATAAACATTTTTTTTCGGAGGAGGTCGATGGCCCTTGCTTGCCCCCCTTACTCCATGGTAAAAAATGAACTCTTGTTGGGCTACGACACATGCCTATCGACTTGGGATGATGTATTCAAGATTGTCCCTTTCCGGATGTTATCATCATCTTATATTCAATAAATTTTACCACACAAATTGCTTATATTTCTATATCGAGATTTCATTAACCCAATAATTGATCCATAATTAATTGTTGCGTCACTTCTCTTGTGAATTCTACTAACATGGTACCAAAATCAAGATCCATTTCCTTCTAAACCATATAATATTAGATTTTGCGTTGGGTTTATTCCTCATTTTCCTCCACCACGTGCCTTTCTTAAAGAGAGATATATATATAAGGATGGTTTTCATTGTCATCTCCACATCGCGTCATGCCATCGTTGACTTGACGCATGTTTTATATATATATATATATATATATATATATATATATATATAAAAGGATGGTTTTCATTGTCATCTCCACATCGCGTCATGCCATCGTTGACTTGACGCATGTTCCAAGCATATCAGTGGCAATAGAAGGTGAATAGGATTCCTAGTCCCAAGGATTCGTAACTTTCTTTCAATCCCAATGAAGAGAGATTCCGACTCCATCGTCGCGTCATGCCTACGTTGGTTTGTACTTCAACATTCATAATTGAACTGACGTTATAGATTGCTCCCACTAGGGACAGGGCATCGAGACGCATCTCTTGTTCGTTCTAGATTCCACGAGGAGAAATGTGAGAGCTAATGTTTAGGTCATGACACCGAACCGAAGAAATAAGTCAAGAAATTTTTTTTAGCAAAATAAAGTTTAGAAATTTAGGATGTGTATGATAACTATTATATTTATCTAATTTTATATTTTTAGAAATATGTTAAAAAAAAAACCCATTTGATAACGCAATTTTATTTTTATATTTTTAGATAAACTTTTAGCTTATTGTTGACATCTAAATTTTGACTAACAATTTAGTGATTAATCACATAGAAAAATTAAGGGTCAATCTCGATACCTAGCAAAAATAATAATTGAATTGCATATAGATTCTAGAAGCATTTATAGCGATAAGCTTACATAGTTGCATTTGCATTAAATCAGTGAGGAATGAACTTAGTTGAAAGGTTTTGAACTAAATTGTGAATTGAGCCCATGAATAAAGATTTTTGCCAAACCTGTTCATTATCATGGTTGAAATTTTTGCACGTGGGATGCTACACTTAGAAAGGTTATGTAGAATTTCCAGAATATATTGATGGAGGTTCGGGAGATGCGCTCATGAGTGGAATATATAACGTATAAGAAATCTCTATTTATGTGCATGTTAAACTTTCCCAAATTTTGGTGCGTAATTCTCGGTCAATATATTTTTGGTTAGGCACATGTGCAAAAATATCTTTCATGATTTGCTGAAGATGTCCATGATTTCATAAGCTTTATTTTTTTGGATATTTGTGGAGCAAGCAAGATTTCGTCGGTCAATGGAAAATAGTAAAAAAAGAAGAACAACTAGGAAAGAAATATTCATGTGCGAGCATATATTATTTGAGCAATATATCTTTCTCAAAACAAGAAAGAGTATACTATCAAGGAGCTTCACGTGTCCATTGGTGGAAGAAGAATGGGAAAGAACAAAATTATAATATATTTTTAAGAGGAAAGAATATTGTCACGCCCCGAACCCCTACGAGCTCGCGACATCCCCTGCTCCGGTCGAACTATTGCGACGTCCCAGGAACGTCACCGACTCATCCCAAACATCAAAAGCACATGCAGAAGCGAATAACAAAATCCCGGACAGAAAGATGATGACAATGGGGTAGAATACCATAACAATCAAACAACAACATATCCATACAACACCAAATATACAAACATCGTATTACAGACATATACAGACAAACGTCCTCCGTCACCGTTTTAACAAAAGTTCAGGGGTTTGGTTATCTTAACTTCACTATCGGTCTACCCAATCTACACAACCCCTAAAACACTCTAGGGAAAAACCTAAGGATTGCCCTCTTCCATTCTGCTTCTGAATCTCTGGCTTGAACCTCCGGAAACTCACCTATAGCTCCATTGGGCACCAAAGGCAACTCCTCGAACTCCAAAAAGATGAAGCAGTTCCCTGGGTTTATGGCTGGAGGTCTGAAATTGTGGATTATACAATTATGAGACGAATCTCAATAAGTGTACAACCCCAAACCCCACGTAGGCACTCACGTACCGCCAAACGAAATCACACGTAACACACGACAATCAACCAAACTAGCAACCACACACGACCCTACCTGGAATCTATCATACAAGTTCCTGCACATTAGATAATAACACAGCCAATATGCTACAGAAATACATCACAGCCGTACGCGTGCCCCGATTATAGAGCGAAACCCACTTGGGCACATCCCATACCATGCCTAGCAGTTTTTACCTCATAATCGAGTATCACACCACGCGATACAAACACACTCGCACACCAACTCACACCACACATCATTTTCTCAAACTTCGCACCTCAAGTCAATTCTCGCTCATTCTCAACTCCTCCATCACTACCGCGCCCGCGTAAAACGCATCAGGCTAACGGTCTTCTGACCTCGTCAGGCATCGACACCCTGTTAGGCCGGGCATCATCACCTCATCAGGGACGGCATCGTCCCGCGTAAATGAACACGCCTCAGGACGGAATCCTACACACACTTTCCTTCTACCGCGCCCGCGTAAAACACATCAGGCCAATGGTCTTCTGACCACGTCAGGCATCGTCACCCCGTCGGGCCGGGCATTGTCACCTCGTCAGGGATGGCATCATCCTGCGTAAACGAATACGAGTCAGGACGGATCCTTTCCAACCAATCCCACATTTCCATCTCCTCGTTCCACTCAAACCACACATACACACGGCCAACAAACGCGCGGCCAAACATACACACCTTACACACACATTTCACAATTTCACATTCTCGTCACATGAACACGCCACCCAATCACACATTCTTGGCACGCGAACTCAATGCGCAATCACGCCACCGCACCTCACAGCCACACAGTCACACATATGAGCTCATCCAAGCATCCAACTACCCGTCAAAATGCCACGATAACACCGAATAATTCTCGAGAGAGAGAAAAACCGAAAATATACAAAATCGGGTACAAACTGGGAACTTGCGCAGTGACCGAAATCCATTTGAAATAAATAGTAAATCAACTCCAAAAATTATGAAATTTGGATATGTTGTACAAAACATCTTGATAAACATTTTCTGTGAAGGACTTAAAACCCATATCCAACTGTAAACACCTCTTTTTGTCACTGGAAGACAGACGAAAATCAACCCGTCCGGTCAGTCCGCCTGATCATCAAAATAAATTTTTTTCAATATCCAAATCACCTTGAAAAGCCTTGAAATTTTTATATGTTATATACACCAATGTCCCCAACAACTTTCATGAAGAAAGTATTTTGAAAATAGGCCTGAAAAAATTTATAAAAATTCAAACAGACCCGAAGGTCGGATGAACAGTAATCCGGCAGACTGATTTCGGTCCAGAAATGGACTTCCGAATGGCCTCAAAAGATTTCTAAAAATTTCTAAATTAAATTATGTTATACTCCAAGATGTTGGGAACAACTTTTATGAAGAGTACTTCCCCAAATTCGGGCCACACAAGTCACAGAAAAAATAGCAAAATCCATCTACGCAGCAGTAATCTAACCGGAAATCAGCCAATTCACATCACTGAGCAAACCAGCCACTAAATTCACCCTAAACCGAGCCCTAAATGAGCCTAGAAATACCCGAGGTCCTAGGTGGTTTTTGGGGGAGACACTTACCTAAGAAAGGCAAGAAGAACGGGCTGGATCAATCGGATCAGCAGCAGCAGCAGCAACAGCAGCAGCACCGGCGGAGGAGGAGGAAAATGAAGATGAAGAGAGAGAGAGAGAGAGTGATCGTGGAAGAGAGGGGGGGGGCGGTTCTGGCCAGAAGAGGGAGGAGAGAGAGAGGTCAGAAATAGTGGGCTGGTGGGGACACATGTCGGTGATCCGCAATTTTTCCAAAAATACCCTTGATCCAACGGTCCTCGTTTGTCTTTATCCAATAATTCAAAGGCAATGTAGTAATTCAATAATTTCAATTTCTTTTTCACTTATTTTATTCCTCAATTATTGCCCGAAATTGTCCAAAATTCGGAATTCCCAATACAGGGTCCAGGGGCAAAACGGTAAATTTCCGATCCCGGGGCGAAATTCCAATTTTCGCACATACGGGTTCCATATGGGTGTGGCCAACATAATATGGCATCGGAATCATGAAAATAGCTTCTTAAGCCCTCGAAAATCGACTGCAAAATCCCGGAAATAAAATAATATTATTTTTCACTTCAGAGCCAAAATTCCAATTTTCGACCGTAACGACTCTAAATGTGCGTGGCCACCCTAAAATGGCATCGGCCTCGAAAAATAATCTCATACAGCCTCAGAATCAACATTGGGGTCCAGAGGGGCAAAATTGTAATTTTTCTGATTCCGAACCGAAATCCATTTTTTTGCAGAAATTGGTGGCCCCAAGGTTGGCCAAGCCAAAAACGTCATCGGCCGCTCAAAATTGTCACTTTCAAAATTCTCGATTCCCGGGTCCGAATTCCAAGAAATGACTAAAATCGAACAATTGCGACTTTAGTTTATCTCTGGCTAACGGGTGGCTCATTGGGATTATATGCTCTCGACCCGTGATAGACACTAAGTCAAATCACGTTTAAGTTTACTCTACTCAAGACGACCTCAATTGTCATATAATTGCGAGGGTCTGTCACTAGTTCCCTTCGGACACGATCAATCAAATAGATCGGTCTCTGTTGGCCCAAAACATTACCTCGTCAATCCTTATGGTCGAAGGTCGAATCCAGGTCGAGCTCTTTGGTCGTGCGAACTCAATCCCATAATAGCCCTACCCTTAAGGTTAGCATCCCGTGAATGCGCATTTCCGGGCGAGATCTCACTATAGTGCATTGATCAATTTCATTTCTTAAATCCCGGGAAAAGGATAAAAAATTCAGACCGTTACAAATATTGACTCCCTTATTCTAAAGGCCTGAGTCGTCCTTGCTTATAAAAGAAGAGCTTTTTAGAACACAAGGAGCACGAAAAGTCAAAGAAAGAAGAGAGTGGTCGGCGATTCAGAGAGCTTCACACAATACACAAACAAAAGAAAAGAGAGAACCTTACCAAAAAAAAAAAGAAAAGAGAGAAGATGAGTGCCTGTGGTTGAGATCCTCCTAGTCACGCCTTGCTCCCGTACCTCTGCTGCTTGACACCATCACCAGCCAACTATAAGCCCCAACGGCGATCCCTTACTGCCTTTGTACTGTTGCTGCTCCACGAAGATTGCTTCACCGCGACGATTGCACCCAATCGAGAAGACAAGCTGGTTCTACTAGCTCGATGACGTTGCTGTCCCAAAGCCCTGCTGATGACCAGCTGCTCTAATCCAACGATTCCCTTTGTTATTGTTGTTGTTAGTGAGTCGTCCTGATCGTGGAGATTCCCCTATGCACTTTTAGGCCACAACATAGCTTTGCATTGCCACGAAAGAGCAAGCCTAGCAAGTCATAGCTGCGACCTGACGTTCTTTTCACGACCTTGGAGTTTTCTTTTATTGCAGGTTTGTTTGGGTCTCGCTGGGAGTCCAATAAGTTTCCTTGCAGCACCGTGAGCAACACTCATCACAGTTCCACCCGACTCACTACCGTGAACCGTCCACACCGCATGCCAAGGTGATGAGCTACTGATCCAAGCCGAGCTCCGTTGTGAGCACCCCATTGTGAGCAGCCCAAGCCGAGTTGCTAACCGCAACCAAGTCAAGCCTCATCGCCATCCCGTCATCCAGTCCATTGGCATGCCCTCCCCGTCAAGAATCAAGTGTCATTTGATGCACTGCCATTGAGCACCACGAGTCCCGTTGGTTGTTTGAATTCGAAAACGTCACCCGTGCAATATTTCGAATTAGGTAATACATTATTCAATTCAATTTTGATATATTAAATTGCCTAATTTGAGTTTATTGTGATCTCAATTATATGTTGTGTCGATATTGTCATATCCAAAAATCTTTTCAGAGTCCGTGAATTGGGATATTTTCCTAATTTCACAACGTGCATATGATCGACAGTCTAATTTAATGCCCGAAAATAACTCGCGATTGCACAGAAAATCGTCAATCCGATCTCCCGCCCGAGATATGATTCGCGATTGCGTGAAAAATTGGCCAATCCGATCCTCATGCCCAGGATATGATTTGTCAATCTATTGTTTCTAACTTTAAATGGATGTCAGTAATATTTTGTGATATGGTGTCGTTTGATTTTTTTTAATAAAGAAAATCCAAAAATATGTTAGTTAGGATTTCAATTAGAAGTTTTGCATGTTTAGGGAATCCTAAGTGTATCTAGAAGATAGGATAATTATTTAATTTAAATTAGGACTTAAGACAATTTATTTCCTAGTTTAAATTAGGTATTATTCTAATCCTAATAGATTATTTAGGTTATTTTTAGATTCCGAATTTCCATGAAAATCCCAAAAAAAAAAGAATGTGTTACTTTAGGATAGATCAGGATAGATTGCATTCTTAATTTGAGTAACTTTTAATTTCGAATTTTAATAAAAAAATATCAAAAAAGAAGTCGTTAGGTTGCATGTTATTTTAGGCATTTTTTTAATTCCAAATTTCATTGGAAAAATACCAAAAATAAATCATTTGTCCGTCATTAGAATTAGATCACGTCGTCGCATGACATATAGTTCGCATGCTAGGTTACATTAATCGCATGTCATTTTTTTGCACGTCATTGCATATAAGTTAGTTTGCATTTTAATAAAATGCAAATCCTAAAGAACACCTCGAGTGCTTTGCTTTGTTAATTAGAAATCATATTAGGATTGTCTGTATGATTTTCAAACTAACAATGCAGATGCTTGCGTTGCATGAAGATATGTCATTCTCCCAATCTTGCAATCTATTTGTTGCTTTCTTGGGTGTTAAATTGGTGGTTTGCACACCCGCATGAACACTTCATATGTTAGTGATTAGGTAATAAAATGGATCCAGACTGCCTGCATAAATAATTTTGAAAAGAAAAGGTACCGAAAGGGCGTTAGACTAGATCTAGCGTAACCAAGTCCCCAAACTTAGAATATCTAGTTTGTAGGAATAAAACATATCTTCCTATGTTTTATTTGGATTTTTAATCGACCTACCACAAATAGATTAGTAGCGACTCAAAGTATGAAAACTTTTGCATGTTAAAAACTTAAACCCTAAGTTGCGAATTGGTAGGGTTTGGGAGGATCCGAATTAAATTTAGTCTTAATAATCTATTAGCCTGAGAAATTTTAGGTCGCGACACCCATGATAAAAATAAAAACTCCCTCACATGTGTTCTCCCTCACACAGACTTGGCCAAACTTCTCCATCTCCTCTTCGCTCGAGTTTGTCGCCGCAGGGAGCCTCACCACCACTGTCGAATGTCTGTCATCGCAACTGTAGCTCTACCTCTCGTTGCAACCGTAGCTCGACCTCTCATCGCAACCCTAGCTTTGTAGCAACAAGGTGGGTCTCTCTCTCCCCTTTTGTTGTCGTGACTTAGCTCCACCTCCCTCTTTGTTGTCCAATTCGCGTTTGATTTGTGATCAATATCTTTCTGTTTGTGGAGTCGAACTTCTTTTATGCACTTGAGAACCACGATTTCTGGAGTCATTCCTAGCTCGGTCGCAACCCTAGTGTTCATTGGCATTTTATCATGTGTTGCTGAAATTGGGGTGCATTTGGTTCATTTTGTTTACTTGTTTATTTGTTTGGATGCATACGTGGGGGATTGTTTAGAACTTGAATCTGTGGCCTTCGCGAAACAGACACTTGCGAACCACAGTCCTTGATTGCGATATATACTTGTTACGTTTTCATTTATTGCAACTTCACATGATCATAAGGCCTCTGTTCTCATTTTGACTGAGAATGAAAAGGACCATATTACCCTCCTCCATACTTCTTGTTTTAGTGATGGTTTACATTTTTCCCCTGATCATGGAGTTTATGCAACTCTCCCCCAGCTTTATATTGTTTGCAATCTTAGATTGTATGACACTTTTGGCACTCTTCCTCTTTTTCAAGTTCGACGGTGATTAACTCTGGCGACATTGGTGTTCCTCTTTATGAGATTTTTGCTGCCAATTGGTGTGTTCAACAGTTTGTACAATCTGATGTAGGGATGTTCTCTTTCAATTTCTTCAATTATTTTCTTTTATTAACAGTCATAGAACATTATATTGATGTGATCTTGACATCAAAGCTTCTATGCTTGAATGGGTACACCATCTCTACCAGTTAATGTCAAATGACATCCCACAAAAAGGCATTTTATGGCAAAGTGGACCGAGCCTTTGACCAATTTGCTTATAAGTTTGTTGGTAGAAAAGGTAAAAAAGGAAAATCGCACCACCTGTACCTACAACAAAATAGGATGGAATAATATACATGCCGAAGTCAATAAATGGACAGAACTCCACTTTTGTCTAGTTCGTAAACAAATTGAATGGATAGTACAGTAGTTCTAAGAAACTATTTTCACAATCTGGATTTGGATGTGATAGTGTAAACAAAACGGTTACTGCGAAGGATCCAAGTGTATGGGAGTCTCACATCAAGGATTCCATGAAATTGTGTTTTCAACTTTTGTAATGTATTTCCATTATTTGTATTTGAGGATTTTCTATCTTGGCTCTTGTAATGTGATGTTGTCTTTGAGGACTTCCTATCAATTTCAAAAGATCATCATTTGCGGCATTAAAAAATCATTTCTTAAGGATTGCATGTCTTTTGGTGCTAATCTTTTGCAGTGTTGTTGGGTGGTATAGTCAAGCAAGGAAGTGGAATCAGGTATTGAAAGCAATTCTCTGCTTGGCATGATCACCTCTCTTTTATCTGCAAATTAGTCCTTTTGCCATCAAATTAGTAGCTCATATCAGGAATAAAAATATGTCCCAATGCCTGTCATTTGGTTTGAAGTTTTGTGGTAACGCGATTATTGGTGATGAGATTAAAAATTAGTCACAAAGTCCTAATGTTGGAGAATCGAATGTAAAGATGCAGATGGTCTTGTATATCCTTAAGGAAAGAAAAAGGGCATTTAATGAACATTCCCACCTTATTTGGTTGCAGATAGCTATTCTCATATTATTCGGGACCAAGTTCGATGATTTTGTCAAACTTCTACTGAATTTATAATAGACATCAACTATTCCCATTGGTCGTGATAGCAATGGGTTACCTTGTTAAATTCGCTCAGGATTGGTGGTGCTTCTAAGTCGGTCATCAACGGAAGATAATCATTGCTGTGTCCAAAACTTTCCAACATAAAACTAATTCAATTCTTTCATTGGTGATGCTCAACAACATAGTCCAACATAAATGCTACGCACAACATTTCAGGAGAAGGTCGTTGTCTCTGGATGATAGGGTCGGCAATGCAAGCCCAATATTTGCATTTAGCTTTTCTCGACTTACATGCTTTACCACACGTTGGGATAAATCCTCTTTAAGTCTACTTAACCAACATGAAGAGAATGGTTCCTTTTATTTTTGTTCTCGGATAGTTAAAAAAAAAGGAAAAATCCACTTGTCTACCCTATTTTGTCACATAAGAAGAACATAGTGTGGAAACAAAGTTTTGGAAATAGAAATTTTGTGCTCTTATCAAATGAATTTCTTTTTCAGGAAATATAAATTTTATACTGTTATCAAACGAATTTCTATTTTGGGAACAGAGTTTTTGTATCGTTATCAAATGTATTTCTTTACTCAGAAACTTGTGCAAGGAATAGATCTATTTCTAGGAACAAAATGGTTGTCATTCGCATCCTTAATGGTTGAACTTCAAAGGATTTATCTATTACCACCTATGAAAAGTTGAAAGTGATTTTCTTACTATCTCATGAAAATCTAAAATATTATTCAAATTCTAAAAAATCATAAGAAAATTATACATGAATATATATGCCAACTTTTATATTTCATGAAAATTTTAGGTTCTTTATACTAAAAGAAAAAGTGGGTGTGCCTCAAAGATTTAAAAAAGTTATAAGTCAAAAGTAAAAGTTACTCAAGACAAACTCTACACCTGTATTAGTTGTCCTATGAAACCTATATTTAAAAGTCTGGAATATTATAATGAAGTCCTCAAGCTATATATAATTATTACAAATATGTTGTGATGCGCAATAGAGCTCGATACCTTCACTTGAAAAAGATCACCAAATACTCAAGTCTGAGCTTATTAATATATCTAGTTAGATTTACTTTCATTCAAAACTTAAATCAAGCAGTTATGTGTCAATTTAGATGTTTTAATTGTTCGATACCCCATGAAATCTTCAATGTGGGACTTATTTACCAACAAGAACACTCAAAAGCACTAGATTGATTTTGTTTGTTTTCACCAAACCCCACTGCTTCTCTTGGATTGAATATATAACCATCCATCCTTAGATAACCTTTCCTAATTGAAATCCCTTAAGCAACCATTGGTTCTACCATTGCCAGTAGTAGAAAATCGCCTTGTCACTTGTAATCATCCGAACATCTCTCTAACAGTGTCAGTTTCCCAAAACAGTCAGTTTGCTATTGTCAGAGTCTACCTCTTGCTCATAATTGTTAATGCTGCTCTTATTCAACTCTAGTGCTCCCGATACAAATTCCAAGCCTTGTCAACAACTATTTTAGTTGTGATCATTGTTCCAATCATAAGAGCAGGTGACCATGACCTTCTAGGACTTGATATAAGCAAGATCCATTACCCATAATCAAGACGTGCTCATTATCATCAATATGTTAATGCTGTCCACGGTCAAACTGCATGGAATAACTTGCTATCAATCAACCAATGATCCTTTTGAGTATGTCCGTGACATTCCGAAATTTCTATCAATTGGAAATTATGAAATAACTGAGTTTTATAAAATGTGCTCGCAGTAAATTCTCGCCCGGAACTAATCATTCCTGGGAATGCTAATCATTAGGGAAATGCTAATAGGAGAATTAAATTCGTGCGACTAAAGGGAATTCGATCGTGAATGGATTTCGACCATTAAATTGTGTAAGTGATATTTTGAGCCACTGTTGGCCAATCTAAGGATAATTAAGGGTCATTTCGCCACTGTCCTAGTAGTGGATCGCGGGTGATTCCGTAGGACCACGAAACAACTCGACGAATGATTCTAAAATTATACCGAACGATCGTACCCCTTAGATCAAGTGATTGATCTTCACGATTTTAATGACAACTGAGGTCGTCACGTACCAAACGGACTTGGACGTGACTCGATTCAGTATCAGTCATGAGTCAATTCTGCGAATTTCTCCAGCAAGCTGCCCGTTAGCTCGAAAAACGCTCAAGTTGCGTTTAATAGAAATTAATTATTGAATTTTTGCCCAAATTGGACACCGAAAAATTAGGAAGTCACGCCGGAACGTTAGGACAACGTTGCACGTGACACGTGTGAATTTTTGGTGCGCTTAATTCCTTCAGAAAAATTCAATTTGGGTAAGAAATGGAGAAAGTGATCAAAATACCCCTAGGATTTATTAAAGGGCAAGCTTTAAAGGTAAAGGGCATTTTGGTAATTTTGCTCTAAAATTTTGATTGGATAATTTTACCATTGGATTTTTGGGAAATTACAAGTATGCCCTTGGATATTTTTGTGCAAGAATCGATCTCAGCTGTCGGATCAAGATAAGATTGAATCGGGACCGTCGGATTAAAAATAAGAGGAAAGGGTATTATGGTCATTTCCGCCTTGGCCCAAATTTACTATTTGAGTCAAGAACACTCATTTCTCTCTCTCCATTCTTCTTCATCTTCAATGAACAGCCCCTCTTTGCCGTGAACAGCCCCCCCTCCGTGCCATGAGCTTCCCTTGGCCATTCTTCTCCACCGCCGGCACCGCCACTCGTCGCCGCAAGCCGGACCGCCCTCAAGTTGCCATACTAGCCTTAAGCCGCCACACCACTAGCCCTCACCGTCCCACTTTCTCTCTCTTTTTCTCTCTTTTCCCCAAGTGGCCGTGAGCCTAATCAAGGGGCCGGACCGCCGCCGCTCAAGCTAGACGTTGCTGGGAGACGTACGCCGTCACCGTGGAGCACCGCCGTTTCCCGTTCTAGCCGATTAAGTCTAGAACTTAGTAAGTCATACTCTAAACCCGATTTAGGACTTCGGGTATTGAAAGATGATTAATTTGGGGTAAATTCGGGTTTGTGCGGGTGTAGAATTGTGTGATCTAAGGTGGAAATGTTGTGGCGGGCCTTGAGGATTATTTTTGGAATTTTTGGAGGATAATTTGTGGTGAATTACAAGCTGCGATTACTATTCACAAGCTGGGAATCACTGTTCACAAGCTGCGAATTACTGTTCATGGGGCTATGATGATTGGTTCGGAGTGCAAGTCGGATTTTTAGAACTAGCAATTAATTACGAGAAAATGTCGTGAAGAGCCGGGAGTGTAATTTGTGATTTGAGGTGCGGAATTCAATGTTTGCTGGCTGTGATGTGTGGTGTGATATGCTGTGAGTGGTTATTTGGCGCCTGGATGGTACCGTTAGGTCCGTCTTTGAATTTTATGAAAGTCCCGTGAAGGGCTGAAATTGATCTGAACGTGTTTGAGTGCGGAAAAATGAGAAATTGTGCATGAATGCGTGTTTGAGGTGTGAATGCGTGATTGTGGGTGCAAATGTGTGCACGGAAATTCATTTGAAGGTGTGAAAGTGTAACAGCCCAGATTTCGATGTCGATTTCTGAGGGTTTAAGAGACAAAGTTGGGAATCTGATGTCATATTATGCTGGCCACACACGTTTGGAGTTAGTATGACTAAAAATTTGAAATTTTGGTCCAGGGGTAAAAAATTACGATTTTGCCCCTCTGGACTCTAGCGTCGCTTTTCGAGGTCAAATGAGGATATTTTTCGAGGCCGACGCCGTTTTTGGGTGGCCACGCATGCTAGGAAGGGTTTTGACCAAAATTTGGAATTTCGACAAAAAATTTGGAAAATAATATTATTTTATTCCCGAAACTTCGCAGCCGATTTTCGAGGGCTTAAGAAGCTATTTTCGCGATTCCGACGCCACATTATGTTGGCCATGCATATGGAGGGTTGATACGTGCGAAAATTGGAATTTCGCCCCGGGATCGGAAAAATGACGGTTTTGCCCCTGGGCCATTTTCTGTTCCGAATTTTGGGGATATTTTATGGATAATATCAGCCCAATAATGCAGCCTAGTGAATTACCAAAATAGCCCCTCAATTATTGGATAAGGAGAAATGTGAACCAAGTATTAAAGGGCAATTTGGTCATTTTAGGAAAATTGGACTAGAAAGTCAACTTTCCTCTCTCTCTCTCTCTTCATTCTCACATCATCACTTCGGCCACTCCCTCTCTCTCTTCCATTTCCACGATCAGCCCCCTCCCCCCTTAGATTTTCTTTTCTTTTCTTCATTTGGCCGTGAGTTTTCCCTTGGCCGTGAGCTTCCTCGCCGGCGCCGCCGCTTGCCGCACCGCCGGACCGCCCTCTCGCCATCGCCTAGCCGCCGTACCAGCCACAAACTGCCACCACCAGCCACCGTTCCCCTCTCTTTCTCTCTCTCCCGTGAACCGTTTCCCCCCCTTGCAAGACCACGTCGCCGCCGGACCGCCGCCGTGCAAGCCAGAAGCCACCGTGAGTCGTTTGCCTTCGCCGTAGAGTGCCGCCGCTTCCCGTTCTAGCCGATTAAGTCTAGAACTTTGTAAGTCGTCCTCTAATCCCGATTTACGAAATTGGGTATCGCCGGATAATTGAATTTTTGGGGTTGAAATCGGAGTTGTTTGGGTGAGGAACATTGGGGTTTTAGGTTGGGAATGTGTGGTGGGCCTTGAGGATTAGTTTGGGAATTTTTGGAGAACAATTTGAGGTGAAATTGAAACTGTGAATCACTGTTCATTGGCTGTGGATTACTGTTCACCGAGCTGTGAGGGTCCGATCGAGACGCAAATTGAATTTTTGGAACCTAGAAAGTAAGGCAAGAAAGTCCCGTGGAGGACCGGAATCGATTTGGCATCATTTGGTGGGAGAAAAATAGCGATTTCTGTGTTTAATGTGCGTATGGAAATTAAGCCCAATTTAGGACTTCGGGTATCGATGGGCGATTTTGGGCGAAATCAGTATGGAGTCAGGTGTGGAATTGTATGAATTGGTAGTGGAAATTTTATGGCGGGCCTTAAGAATTAATTCGGGTAATATTTATTGGAAATTCAGAAAATTAGGGGCTGCGAATTACTGTTCATATTCCTCGAATCACTGTTCACGAGGCTGTGATGCTCGGTTCGGGACGCAAGTTGGATTCTTAGAACCAATATTTAATGGCGAGAAAGTCTCGTGAAGGATCGGAATTAATCCGACGGCATTTGGTTGGAGAAAAATGGTAATTACCGTATTTGAGGCGTGTCTGATTTATTTATAAATGTGGTGATTTAATTGAGTGTGTTATGGTGCAATTGAGTGTCTATACATACTTGTTGGGTACACACGTGAGTTGATTGAATTAATTGTTGACATTGCCCATGTGAATTGTTGAGTGCGCTATGTCTGCGTGTGACTTGATGCGTACATGGATCGCGTGTGATGGGTTAGTCACGTGTGGTAAATGCATATCGAGCATGTGCATGAGTAAGGAGAAGTGTGGTGTGACAAGTGATTGTGGGAAAAGTATGTGAAGATGTGATAGAATGAGAATGGGATCGGGCCGAGTATTGTAAACTCGGGCAGCGATCACGTAGGTCTGTTGCATTTGGTACAGGTTGAGGCTTGAAAAAGCATGTATGAGAATCGGTCCGAGGCACGATCAGCTCGGGTGAGATCGGGATTGGACCGAGGCATCATAAGCTCGGATTCCAATCATGTAGGCCTGTCGCATTTGGCGTGGGCTGAGCTGGGTCTCAATCATGTAGGCCTGTCGCTATTTGCGTAGGCTGAGTTGGATTTCAATCATATAGGCCTGTCGCAATTTGCGTAGGCTGAGTTGGGATCGGGCCTGGGGCGTGTGATGCTTAGGTCGCGATTGGGGCCTAAGGCGTGAACGAGTACGCGGGCCGAAAGTGAAGTGATGAATGATCGTAGTGTGCCTGAGGCGTGTACTACAACGCGGGCCACTGGCGAGGATTGAGAAAGTGGAAAATGAGAATGGAAGGAAGAGTGGGATGAGAATTGGCACATACGCATGTTGCATACGACGAGATCATGACTGAGTGCGAATGTGTGCCTTATTGAGCCTGACAGTCTTAATTGATATGCCTATTTTGTGATATTGGTGCAGGTGAATGTGTGTGATTGTGTAATTATTTGGAGGTACGTGATAGCCTAGGTTGGGTTTAGGGGTGTACTTGCTGAGATTTATTCTCATGGTTGTGTAAACCAAACAATTTTCAGAATCCAGACCTGAGACGTGAATCCTCCACCACCACCACCCCAATACGTTTTGGATTACCAGTGCACACGGAGTACGAAGTAGCAAAGTTTCCGATGGGTGTCGATTGGAAGGCCAAGCTTTTGATGAGAACCAATTTTGAGGACGAATGATAGGTCATCGATTCCTTTTTGGTTTCGATAGTTTCAGTAAAATGTGCACTGGTAGATTAAGGTTTGTAATATTGTATATAGTTTGGAACAAGTTTCTTTGAGAATGCAAATGTATATTCTCCCAATGTTTCCTCAGTTTATTTTGTTAGGGTGTTTTCTGGTTTCCGTTGTCGCGATTAAAACTCTGATGTGTTTAGCTGAGGTCGGCGACAACCTGGGACGTCGCAACTATTTGACCGGAGGCGGGATGACGCGGGCTCGAAGGGGGTTCGGGGCGTGACAGAAAGTATGAGAATGGGATTGGGCCGGGTATTGTAAACTCAAGCAGCGATCACATAGGTCTGTTGCATTTGGCACAGGTTGAGGTTTGAAAAAGCAAGTATGAGAATCAGTCCGAGGCACAATCAGCTCAGGTGAGATCGAGATTGGACCGAGGCATCATGAGCTTGGGTTCCAATCATGTAGGGTTGTCGCATTTGGTGCGGGCTGAGTTGGGATCGGGCCTGGGGTGTGTGATGCTCAGGTTGCCATTAGGGCTTGAGGCGTGAACGAGTACGCGGGCCGGAAGCGTGGCGATGAATGATCGCAGTGTACTTGAGGCGTGTATTTCAACACGGGTCACTGGCGAGGATTGTGAAAGCGGAAAATGAGAATGGAAGGAATAATGGGACGAGAAAGTTACATGCGCGTGTTGCATACGACGTAATCGTGATTGAGTGTGAGTGTGTGCATTATTGAGCCTGACAGTCTAAATTAATGTGCTTGTGATGTAATTACTTGTTGTACGTAAATGTGTGTTTGTATAATTGTCTGGAGGTACGTGATAGCTTAGGTTGAATTTAGGGGTGTACTTGCTAAGATTTATTCTCATGATTGTGTAAACCAACAATTTCAGAACCCCGACTTGAGCAGTGAACCCTCCATCACCGCCACAAGTACGTTTTGGAATGTCAGTGCATACAGAGTATGAGGTAGCAGACGGTTTGGGAAAGCTCGGAATCAGGAGGCGAAGAATCAAACTCAGAATGGACGCCGAGTAAAGGACGTAGGGGTTAGGATGTCTATAAGAAAGCCAGGACTGGGGATGAGAACCAATTTGAGGCTGAACCCCTGGTCATGGGTTTCTGTTCTTAGTTTTAGAAGGTTTTAGTAATGTATGCATTGGTAGACTAAGGTTTGTATTTTTGTAAATATTGTGGAACAAGTTTAATCGAGTAATGGAAATGTATATTCCCTAAATTATCCCCAGTTTTAATTTGTCATAGTGTTTTATGGTTTTCGGTTGCGCAATAAAATCTCTGATGTTTAGATAAGGTCGGCGATAATTTGGGATGTCGAAACTATTCGACTGGAGGCGGGATGTCGCGGGCTCGACTGGGGTTTGGGACGTGACAATGTCAACATCCAAATACTTCAAGTTGATGAAAGACTGATCATGGTACCTCTAAGCCTTTATGAAATCCTCATCATGTTAGACTTGTTCTCCTATTGTCAATATCTTCATCGGTCTTCACCAAACTTACATAGATCATCGATATCATCACAGTCTTCGACCTTATCTATTAGAGAGAGTTGCTCCTACCAAACCATCTGTTGCTCCTAACAACAATTAGATCTTCTATTTTTTGGTCATTCCAAGTATATTGGCGATTATGACTCTACCAAGTTGTTCACGTTCCATGATCCTTCCAAATTTTACCGAACAACCTCATTATAGACTTGTTCACTATCATTAGGTCCATCCGATTGTTCATTAGATCTTGGTTCCTCTAAGTCATGACAAACATCCTCATTTTTCTCAGCCTGTTCACCATCAATTAAGGTCTATCAATTGTTCACCTTATCTTAAAGTCCTTTCAGTTTGTAGACATTCCTCACATCAGCTCATATGGTTAGGACACCATCTACAAATTGCTTACGCATATATCACCTAGTACAATTCAACTAATACACACATTAGTAGCTTTTGATTATTTTGTCATGTTCAAAACAACATTGAGGCTGTGTAGTGAACTTCATGATCTCCACCTTGCTGGTCACAAAGTTGATAGACAAGATAAGTGCACGAATAGTGATATACGTCTTTGATTGAGACACCACCATGATGATAGGCCGATTGATTCGAGTGAGGAATTTGCAATTGGTTGTCAGGTGGCTAATTGGTGGATTTTGGCCAACTTATTAAAGTAGGTTCGTGGTGCGGATAGATGTCCATATTTAGTAAATTTCAAATCGGAGACCACGCAAGGCTCTATCCTTAATTGATTGCGCATATATCACTTCAATTAAGGACATGCAAGGCAATATCCTTAATTGATGCTCGGATTTGATAAGGACCCATCGACAATCGATTTGAGGTCGGATAATTCATATATAGTTTTTAGCCGCGAGTGGACAGTTGTAGACTTTCCCTGAGAATCATCATCCAAGCATGGGAACGATTGGCATAAAGATTCCTAAGGATCCGCCAGGCTTCTTGTGAGAATTTAATAGTGGAGACAAGTGGGATTATACATTTAGTGATTGATGTGAGAATAGTCTAGTGGAGAAGCTAGACCTAGACCGGGCGGTTCCAAAGAGCATATGCCAGGTTGGGGTGATAACTTTCTCGTTAGTATCGGTGCCGGTTTTGGGAGGGAGTTGTCGATGTAACCTAAGAGATTATGGGCCCATTTGGTTCAACTTTGCAAATTAGCCTTGAGGGAATGCAAATATCTTTAAGTTAAAACCGTTTTGGGAAATGCAAATGGCATTTGGTAAAAAATCTTTTATAAAGCTACTTTGGTCTAAGTAGTATTTGGCAAAATTTTTTTGCAAAGGGCTTAGGAAATTTTCTTTTTTATTAAAAAAAAAACTTACCATAACCTTCGCTAGAGCCAGTAAGGGTCTATGGCTGCCAGCGAGCCAAATTTGGCATTGGCGACCATCACTCAAGGTCGGGCAACCGCTGGTGAGCCAGATCTAGTGCCGGCGATCGTTGCCTGAGGTCAGGTGACCCTCGGTGAGGGTTGCACGACCCATGTGGCCCTCTTCGGGGGTTGCCCGACCTTAGACGACTAGGCCTGAAGTTGCATGACCCTAGTTGCGATGCGAGGTCGCACAACCATGATCGGCCAGATTTGGGTCACTAGACCCACAACAGCTCCGACAAAGATAGCTTCAAGAAGAAGATGAACGGTATTTTTTTAGGGCAAAAGTGAAAAAACATAATTATCAGTGAGGATAATATTTGAAAGAAAAAAAAGTCATTAAATCGCTACTGTAGTATTCCAAGAATGCCAAAAGCCCAAAGCAGGTCCCTACTAGCTTTGGGTTTGTAGCATTTGGCCAATGGAGTCCCTAAAGCTGAATCAAACACCTCATATTTTTCCGAAGGGGCTTTGGAGGCTCAAAGCCCCTTCCTACAAGGAAGGACATGAACTGGGGTACACAACGAAGCGTAGTTGGATGGTGAGAGCTTGACGGGGTGATGGGCGGATGCATTGATGGCTATTAGGGTTGAGTTTTTAGCATAAGTGGAGATAGAAAATGACACACTTACCCGAGTGGCTTTTTCGGCCATAATGGGATCGTTACTTGCTTGAGTACTTTGGGAGCTTGATACAATATAATGAAGATGAATTGCATAGTAAAAAAGACGAGTTTTATTGAGTTGTTGTACAATATACGAGTGTTTGTTTACAAAATCAAAAACAAAATAAAAGATAGGGTTGTGCTTTTTTCACTCCTCCTTTGATTTAGACACTCAATTTTTTTTGTATTTTCACCACACCATCCCTTATGAGGCTCACAACTTCTGGTATTACTCTAGAACAATCATTTTTTTTAATTATTCGATCCTCTTTTTTTTTTTCCTTTGCGGGTCCCATTTTCCTTTTTCTTCTTTCTTTCCACGCTTTTGACGTCTCAGTTCTTCGCTCATGCAAATCGTCTCTATATTTTCTCTTTGACAAGCCATTCTCTTACGCCTCACACTCCTTCTTTTGTAAATCTATTATGCATCTGCAATCCCCAAAAGAATTGCTTACTTTAGCAATTCGCGTTCTCCTCATTCGCTATCGAAGGTATGGTTCTAGCGAAAGCTTGTTTTTTTCCATTTTAATTTTCTTGGTCTCGATCATGCTCATTCTGGTTGCTATCGAGTATTTCTTGATATCTTTTCTCAAAAATAAATTTGAGTTCTGGATTGTGGAAATGCTTGATTTTGTTATTCAATCCTGCATTTAGAGCATAGAGTGCATCAAAATAGTATTTGTGAATTAATTGTGCAATTGCTTTGTAGTCTGTAGCATACTTGCGTCTTATAGACTTTTGCTTCCTTTGGGTTCAATTTCTTAATATCGTTTTTATAAGTTCTTCATCATCAGTTTTGGGATGTTGTTGTTGCTTCTCATTAATTGACTTGTTGAATATAACAATACATGATATGCTTAATCTGGTTGTTTGATCTAAGGGGAATTTGAGGTAATCTATTTTCTTTGGTGACGATGGAGGCCAAAGGGGATTTGCTAGAGGGGAGAACTGAGATGTCAAAGGTATGGAAAGAAAAAAGAAGAAGGAAAGTGAGATGAGCAAGGAAAAAAAAAGAAACAAAATAAAAAGAGTTAACCAAATAGTGGAAAAAGATCACTTTGTAGAGTTGTACCATAAATGGTGGGCCCCACAAAGGATAGCATAGTCAGATACAAAAAATGGGAGTATCTAAGCCAAATGAGTAGAAGAAAAAGTGTGGCCCTAAAAGATATTAAAAATCAAGCGGCCTCTATATATGCGTTGAGTTTAGTGGATTGTTAGCTCAATCTTATGGATCACAATGTGAGTTGTGAATGGGGAATCTCATCTCTATATCAAATTGAATACCGTGGGAATGTATGATTTCGCATGGTCTTGGCGGGTTATTCTTGTTTCTTTGCCACGTCGAGTCTTCTAAGAGGTTACTTAAAAAATTCCTTTATCATTTGCCCCCTAACTTTAGCGTCCATTGAGAATTCTCGAGGGTTTGATAGTGGATGAAGGTTGATGTCACATCTCGCGTTTTAGTCTCTAAATTCACAAGAAACGTGCTACGGACCTCCAAATGAGTGTCTTGGACAAGTGAAATATTCTTTTCTTGATGACTATTGATTATAATTATGCAAGAAAATATCTTTTGAAAACGTTTATTTTCCACTAAAATATCCCATTAGTATTGGCTTCATTCATATTAGATAATATTGATTTAAGAATGAAGAAATTTATCTAGACAACACAGACTACCATATGCGCAAAAGCGAATATATAATGTAAATGAAAAATTCAATTTCTTACCTGAAGATTATTAAGAAGAAAATAAACTCTAATACAAATGTCAATACATATTAAAAAGATATGAGAGGTCGTGACATCAAATGATGATTTTAGTCAGACACGACGAACGCAATTTCAGCTCCTCATTTGATGTGATTCTTTCAACTAAAATAAAATATTTTTTCTTGAATCAATTACACATAAATTTGATATAAAAAATTATTTTTCCAGCAATTACTATTTTAATCCCTTCGGAACAACAAAAAAGAGTATACGCTGCAAGGAAAACAAAAAAACAAAACCTCTGTGCTCACGTGAATACAACATATAACTACAATTTATCTTAAGCAAATCGATATAGATTTTCATGGAATTTTACAAAAATTTGAACTTGAAACTAAAGATGAGATTACATTTACACAGTACAAATTACTACACGGTTCACTTATGATTCATTCTTATCCTATATATCTAAATATTATATAAACATTTTTTTCGGAGGGGCCGATGACCCTCACTCGCCCCCCTTCCTCTGTCACTGGGTAACTAATGAACTCTTGTTGTTCTCCGATGCGTGCCTAATGACTTGAGATGCTGTATTCAAGATTGTCTATTTGTATATGTTATCATCTTTTATTCAATAAATTCTACCGCACAAATTGCTTAAATTTCTATGTTGAAATTTGTTAACCCAATACCTAATTCTTTATTCATCATTGCATCATTTTCCTCGTGAATTCTTCTAACATTGTATCAAGATCAGGATCTATTTCCTTCGTACCCATATAATATAAGATTTTGAGTTGGGTTCTGCGAATTTTATTCCTCATTTTCCTCCACCACGTGCCTTTTTCAAAGAGAGATAGAGAGGCGGATAAGGATTGTTTTCATTGTCATCTCCACATCGCGTCATACGTACGTTGCGTTGGCGCACGTACGAAGCATCATCAATGGCAACAGAAGGGGGAAGAAGATTCCCAGTCCCAATGATTCCTTGTAAGACTAAAACTGAAGGATTCTAATAATGTATAAAAGAACAAATTTAAATACAATTAAAATCAAATGCGGAAAACATGATCGAAAATAAACTGACCTTCAACTATTATTATTATTTTTTTTGTTGGTAAAGGTAAGAGTATATATTACTTTTCAAACCACAATTTACAAAATAGTGTTAAAGACAACCCTCGACCCTATTAGGATAGAAAAATTGTCCGAATGGGGTCAATGATGGCTTAGCAAGAACTATATAAGTAGCGGACAAAGCAACAAAACCCGAAAGGTACTAACAAACCGAACCTAATGAGTCATTGGCATAGCTTCAAAGATTGACTGTGGAAATCCCCATTTTCTTTGTAGTTTGCGGTTTCGAGGTGTGTCCGCAATTCCCCCAATGGATAAAGCTTTATCCTTCACCACTTTGATCAAATTGTTGCGCATGCCCGGAATGTAGACACACTTGTTCCTGAATATGGAGTTATTTCGTTCAGTCCATATGATGTGACTTCCAACTATTGTTCAACTTTACGTTTGTCGGAAATTCATCGTAGTTTGATGTCAATTCGGCAGCGATTACGGATGCATTCTACTAACCCAATCCTTTTGCGTAATGATGGTGTATTTTTGAATAAGAGGATTTGCGTTAAACCTTGTTTTTGCTCTTATGGAATGAACGTTTATTTATATAAACCACTTCCCATCAAGGCGGCTACCGAAGAGGGAGGTTATCACCGAAGGGGTACAAAGCATGGAAAAACCGCATGTGGATAACCGTCATTTAAAAGAGAAAACACGGGTCAAACCCAATGGATAAGTTTTTATTTCAAAAACTATATCCCTAAGAATGGGATTACATTATTAATATAACATTCTCCCACTTGATCCCAACATTTTATCATACAGATTACCCAACCAAATCCACGAAAATCATATGCTTAAGAAAAGAAACAAGACACATGAATCATGTCGGCATGTCCTCTAAGAGTAAGTAATGTCTTCCATATATCACAATGCATCTTATTCTTTTAATGTTAGCCCATATGTGATAACACTTCTTAATGAATAAACCTTATGTTTATTCCAGAATCAAGGATAATTATTATTCTCATAAACAACTGAATGTGTACACCAGAAATTGAGAATAACATTATAATTGAATAAGAGTTTCAAACAACAAAAGTCGTCCTTGCGACAATAAATCACATTATGGGAACTATTCCCATACTAGTCACATGATCCTTATACTTCATTGGTAGTATGCCTTTAGTTAAGGGAACGGCTATCATCAATTCAGTGCGAACGTGTTCAATGACCACTTTATTCTCCTTAACACGTTCCTTTATGGCTAAATACTTAATGTCGATGTGCTTACTTCGACTGTCACTTCTAGCATTTTTAGCCGTAAAAATCACAGCTGAATTGTCATAATATATTCTTAATGGCTTAGAAATAAAATCAACAATTCTACGCCTGAAATGAAACTCTTCAACCACACACCATGCGAGGTAGCCTCAAAACAAGAAACGAACTCAGCCTCCATAGTAGAAGTAGCAGTCAAAGTCTGCTTCGCACTCCTCCATGACACGGCTCCACTAGCTAACATAAAAATGTATCCTGATGTTGATTTTAGAGAATCAACGCAACTAGCGTAATCTGCATCCGAATAACCAACTACTTCCAAGTTATCAGTCCGTCTATACATAAGCATGTAGCCTTTAGTACCTTGAAGGTATCTCATCACTTTCTTTGCAGCTTTTCAGTGTTCTATCAATGTAGTACTCTGATATCTTCCTAACATTCCCACAGCAAAAGCAATGTCAGGTCGAGTGCAAACCTGAGCATATATCAAGCTTCCGATAGCAGAAGCATATGGGATGTTATTCATTTGTTCCCTTTCTAGATCGTTTTTCGGGCATTGGTTCAAATTGAACCTATCACTCTTCACAATGGGTGCTATACTTAGTGAACAATTTTTCATCCGAAATCTCTCCAAGACCTTATTGATATAGGTTTCTTGATATAGTCCTAAAACTCCTCAAGTTCTATTTCTATGGATCTTAATGCCAATGACATAAGATGGCTCACCTATATCCTTCATATCAAAACTCTTAGAGAGGAATTGTTTCACCCCATGCAACAACCCCTTATCATTGGTTGCAAGTAGAATTTCATCCACATATAGCACAAGAAAAAAATTTTGCTCCCACTAACTTTCTGGTATATGCATTGATCCATGATATTCTCTACAAAACCGAATGAAGAGATGACATCATAGAACCTTAAGTACCATTGACAGGATGCTTGTTTCAAGTCATATATCAATTTCTTAAGCTTGCATACCAATTGCTCACCTTTACTTGAGGAGAATCCTTCAGGTTGTTTAATGTAAACCTCCTCCTTTAGTTCCCCATTGAGGAACACCGTTTTCACATCCATTTGATGTAATTCCATATCAAAATGGGCAACTAAGGCCAAAACAATATGAAAAGAATCTTTCTTAGATAAATGAGAAAAAGTTTCTGTGTAATCGATTCCTTCTTTTTGAGTGAATCCTTTGGCAACGAGTCTAGCATTATATCTCTCAATGTTGCCCAATGAGTCATTCTTAGTTTTGAAGACCCATTTACAACCAATGGCTTTTGCATCATTAGGCAATTCAACCAAATCCCCAACTTTATTTGATGCCATAGAACTCATCTCATCCTTCATGGCATTGTACCACAAATTGAATTCATCACTACTCATGACTTGTGAAAACATTTCAGGATCATTCTCAGCTCCAATATTATAGTCAGACTCTTATAGATACACAATATAATTACCAGGAATTGCTGATTTCCTCATTCTAGTAGATATTCTTAATGTTGTATGAACATTCTCCTGAGGAGCTTGTTGTTCAACTAGTTGTTCAATAGTTTCTGGTAATTGCTGAACAACTCGATCTACTAGATGAATATCAGCAGGTTATGGAACTTCAATAGTTGGTTGTTTAACAGCCGGCTGAACTGAAGGGGCATTATGAACAACAACCAACCTAATACTTGAAGTGGAAGGTTGAGTATCTGAATGATCTTTATCAGGAACAATGTCCTTCAATCGATCGCTCCCACTATTCAGTCACTTTCAAGAAACTTAGCATTTCTTGATTCCACAATCCTAGTAGTATGAGATGGACAATAAAACTTGTATCTCTTGGATTTTTCGGCATATCCAATGAAATACCTACTTACAGTTCTTGGGTCTAACTTCCTTTCTTGTGAATTATAGACTTTTACTTTAGATGGGTATCCCCAAACGCATGCATGTCGCAAACTTGGTTTCCAACCTTTGAATAACTCAAAAGGTGTCCTTGGGACAGCCTTAGTTGGAACTCGATTTAATATGTAAACTGTTGTCTTAAAAGCTTCAGTCCACAAGGACTTAGGAAGTTTGGAACTATTAAGCATACTCCGCACCATGTCCAATAAAGTTCGATTTCTTCTTTCTATTACGCCATTTTGGTTTGGAGAACCTGACATAATGTATTGGGCAACTATCCCATTCTCTTGAAGAAACTTTGCAAATGGACTAGGTGCTTGTCCATCTTCAGTGTATCAACCATAAAATTCTCCACCTCTATCTGATCTCACGATCTTAATTTGTTTGCCGCATTGTTTTTCTACTTCTGCGTTAAAAACCTTAAAGGCATCTAACGCTTCATGTTTATTATGAAGCAAGTAGAGATACATGTAACGTGAATAATCATCAATGAAGGAGATGAAGTATTTTTGACCATATGAGTCCATATCAAGACTATAAATGTCCATATGTATGATCTCTAATATGTATGTACTCCTCCTGACACCTTTCTTTGTCTTGTTGGTTTGCTTTCCCTTTATGTAGTCCACGCAAATATCATAATCAGTAAAATCCAAAGTACCGAGTACTCCATCATTTACTAATCGCTTAATTCTATCTATGGAGATATGTCCCAATCTTCGATGCCACAACATAGAGGAATCTTCATTCACAACACATCGTTTTATACCAGCATTATCATGAACATGTATCGCATTATAATAGGCATTGTTTTATAAATTAATTCGAAAAAGACCATCAGACAAAATACCACTCCCAACAATTTCAGATTTAAATAATAAACTGAAGTTTGAATCTGAAAAGTTAAAAAAATAACCCAAAGGTACAAGTCTGGAAACTGAAATTAAGTTTCTAGAGAAACTTGGAACGTAAAAAGGTCTTTTCCAAATTCAAAACAAATCCATTATTAAGTACTAATCTACATATCCCAATAGCTTCTACATGCGAATACATCTTGTTTCCTGAATAGATGTTTTGTTCACGTCTTACTGGCTTCCTGTGGTTTTGAAAACCCTGCAAAGAATTCAAAATATGGATTGTAAAACTAGAATCAATCCACCAAGTGTTGTGACTCACATTAGCCATATTAGATTCATAATAAACATAAGAGGTTGGATTACCTTTCTTCTCGAGTCAAGCCTTAAATCTGATGCAGTCCTTCTTCATATGCCCCTTCTTTCTACAGAAGAAACATTTAGATTCCTTCTTAATGTTAGCTTGGAGAGGTATTTTACATTTCCCCTTCTACTTGCCGTGACCCTTATTCTTTTCTTGTGTTGCCAAATGAGCACTTTCTCTCAATTCCATAATCAGCCTCTCTTCCTCTTGAACACACATGATCATAAGTTCATTAATTGACCATTTATTCTTATGTGTGTTGTAGGAGATCTTGAAAGGTGCATACTGTTATGGGAGAATGTTCAGAATGTAGTACACAAGAAATGATTCAGATATCTCAACCTCAAGGTTTTTCAGCTGAGCTACAATGTCCCTCATCTTCATGATGTGCTCACGCACACCTCTAACACTTATGAACTTTAGTAATGAAAACTTCATTATCAGGGTCATGGCATGTGTTTTTTCTGAAGTCTCAAACTGTGCATCAATGGCCTCCAATAAAGCCTTAGCATTGCTATACTGAGCGACTAAACCACAGATACTAGGAGATACTTTAGTTCTTATGAACATCACACTAAGGCGGTTGAACCGCTCCCACTCTTTATAAAGGGCTATCTTAGCTGCAGTGCTCGTGTCAGTATGAGCAGGTGGTTCAACTTTCCTTATAGCATAGTCAATGTCTATGCACCCCAATTGAAGAAGAATTGACTCATTCCAAACTTTATAGTTTTCACCATTTAGTATGGGAACATCACTCTTAAATTCAGAAAAATTCACAGGTTGTAAAACTGCATATCAAACAATCATGCTTATGTCACAAAATTTGAGGTAAAGTATACATAAATCATGTTTTACCAACGTAAAGCATGTTACAAAATATGAATCACATAACATAAAAACTGCCTGTGGGTTAAGTTTTAATTTAAATAGATTCATATATATTTCATGAAGAAACTATCATATTATATTTATTTCCTTAATCCCTGTGGGTAAATTAAGAAAAATAATATGATATTTCAACCTAATTAATCAAATTAATATAATGAAAATTCCCGTGGGATAAAATTCATCAAATTAATAAGATTAATTACAATCAATGTCCATTTCCAAATGTGATCCAGAGACTCTTAATATATAATTTAATTAATTAGAGATGTTGTGGCTATTCTCTAATTAATTAAAATATATGGATCACTAGACAATTAATTTCATGCATAAAATATTCACAAATAATGCATGAAGGGCAAAACAATAAAATCAATTGGGCAAGGGGTAGAATCGTAATAACGGGTAAAAAACGGGGGTAGAAGAGCAAAAAAACTGAAAGGGGCCCCGGTTCCAAGGGGTGTGCCACGCATGCGCCTTCCCGCGCATGCGCCTCATCCAACATGTGGGCGTGTGCGGTACACGTGCCTGGCATTGCCGCGCGGGTGGCTCCCATGCGCCAGCGGTTCTCACGCGTGGGGCCACACGCCTTCTTCCTCTGCTCGTTTAGACCGAATTTCCCGATGTTCTTCGCCGTTCCACCGCGCCTTCGACCGGATGGGTCTCCTCTGATAGCCTATCTCACACCAAAATAATTTATGGGTTTTGGAGACCACAGCGGCGCGACCACATGGACCCAAAATTCGGCGAAAACAACCACGAAATTGGCTCGAATCAAGCAAAATTCCGTCAAAACGTACAAACCCTAACCCGCAACTTCCATTGCTCAAACAGCCTCCGGCAATCATCGATATGCCAGATTAACTTAGGGCTATTCTTCTTCATGGCAGTGCGACCGTGCCGGTCCAAAGTTGAGCGGTGGCTCACCGGAATTTGGCCAAAATCGGTGATTTCCTCTTAGCCCCAAAAAACCCGAATTACTGTTCATTTCAAAAGCTCCGAAAAATGGACCCAAAATTCAACAAAAACAAGGTAGAGACACTAAGCATGCTATGATACCAAATGTAAGACTAAAACTGAAGGATTCTAATCATGCATAAAAGAACAAATTTAAGCACAATTAGAATCAAATGCAGAAAACATGATCGAAAATAAACTGACCTCCAGCAATTATTTAACTTTACGTTTGTTGGAAATTCACGATAGTTCGATGTCAATTCGGTAGTGATTACGGGCGCACTCTACTAACCCAATCCCTTCACGTACTTATGGTGTATTTATGAATGAGAGGGTTTGCGTTAGACCTTGTTTTTGCCCTTATGGAATGAACATTTATTTTTATAAGCCGCTTCCCATCAAGGCGGCTACCGAAGAGGGAGGTTATCATCGAAGGGGTACGAAGCATGGAAAAACCGCACGTGGATAACCGTCACTCAAAAGAAAAAACGCGGGTCAGACTCAATGGATAAGTTTTTATTTCAAAAACTATATGCCTAAGAATGGGATCACATTATTAATACAACATTCATAAGTTTCTCTCAATCCCAATGAAGGGAGATTCTGACTCCATCATATAGGGAATAATATTTAATTGAACCGACGTTATAGGATGCTTCCATCGATGGGAGTGCATCGAGACATGCATTCCATCTCTAGTTCGTCCTAAAGTTTCACGTGGAGAAATGTTGAGCTAATGTTTAGGTCATGGCGATGAATCGAAGAAATAAATTAAGAACCTAATTAGTAGAGATAAGCGGTTTCAGATTCCTTATAGGTTTCGCCTAGAACCTGCCCTCGGATACAGGTTTTTTATTTTTTGAATCTGGAACCTACCCGTCGGAACCTGGAACCTGAAACCTAGAACCTACCTCATCACAAGTTCTAGGGTAGGTTTCAAGGTCCAACAAGAACTTTTTTTTTATTTCATTTCCAATGAAAATGAACGCAATAATATTGAACAAACTTATCATTCACCAAAGAGAATACAAAAGACTAGTTTTCCTTGCATTATGGTTCAAATAAACACAATTAAAATGATAAGTCATTGTATGAATCGATATTATGAGTGAGTGGTTCCATGGTCTGTATAAGTTCCACTTAGAACCTACCCATGAGAATGGGTTCCTCATTTTTGGAATTTGGAACTTACTCTATTACAAGTTTTAGCTTGATTCTAGGGTCTACCAATCTAGATCTACCCATGTTCCGCTTGTATTATTAATTGAATAATTGCAGTGAATTATTATCTTTAATAACCACCACTTGTTGCTATGATTCACAGACCACAACTTATATGAAACATTAACAAGTCATGAAACGAAAGTTCAAACCAGTGGTTCCAAATCATATACTCATAATCTAATGCCATGAAATACCACAAGATCATATGAAGACTTAGACCAAGAAAAAACACAAAAAACTTGTTTAGGTTTTAGGTTCCAGGTTCCACCTATCTAGAACTTGTAACCTACTCGTCGAAACAAGTTATCCATTTTTTTGGAACCTGAAACTTATCCTACATACCTTGGAATCTAGAACCTACAGTCTCCCACAGATTAGGTTCTCAAGTTCCAAATTCTACCTTGGAATCATACTCACCCCTACTAATGGCCGTACTTGTAAAGACTTATAGGTTACCACCTATGAAAAGTCACAAGTTTTCAATAAAAGAGCCCAAATTTTTTATGGAAAAAAATGTTGCCATATGGATTCATGTATAATTTTCTTATACATGAAAATTTTGGGTTCTTCATATTTAAAGAAGGTCAAAATGGGTGTGCCCAAAGATTTAAAAAAGTTATAAGTCAAAAGTAAAAGTCACTCAAGACAAACTCTACACCTATATTTGTTGTCCAAACGAAACTTACATCTAAAACATTGGAATATTGTAGTGAAGTCCTGGAGCTACATATATTTATTACAAATATGATGTGTTATACCTTCACATGAGAAAGATCACCATATTAACTCAAGTCCAAATCCATTAATATATTTAGTTGGACATTCCTTCATTCAAAACTTAAAGTCAAAGAATTATGGATCAACTAAGATGTTTTAATTAGTCAATATCACATCAAATCTTCAATGGGACTTGGGTACCATAACTCACATGTGCATTGCAATCAAAGACAAGCTATTAATTGGAGAAATTTGCAAATCTTTCATTATCTTTTCTTGATGCTTTTATCACTTACGTTGACATTGTCATTTAAATTGTGGCGAATGAATTTTGAAAATACAAATCAAAACCTGTACTCTTGGCTCAGTCTATCCCAAATCGAAATCACGAGGAAGGACGCATTAAATGAATGTTAGCATCACCCTTTGTAAAGCTATCAAGAGAATTGTGTTTTTTTGTCAATTTTTCCACCAGTCGGTTGTTTTCTGTCCCACAGGGACACATGAAGTTCACGTGGAATCAACGTGACATGCTGACCAGCTGCCGAGAAACCTCGCATGCGAACACCGAGGGAAAGCGAAAGCACGAGAGAATCCCATGGGTCCACGTGTACAAGTCGGTCAAAAGGAGTAGGATCGGTCGTGTCTGACTCCGACAATGGCCGTCATTGGTTAGCAGGTGTTGCTTCCTCCTGACAACGGGCAGAAACCACAGGAGAGAGAGAGAGAGAGCATTCTGACAAAGAGCAATTAATTTTTGCCGGTGTCGGTACGTGTAATCTGTGTGCTTGGTGTATGATATCGGTGCATACGTTGGCCCTTCTCGTTGGATTGGATCGAGAGAGAGAGAGAGAGAGAGAGTAACGTCATCTTCTGGTGACTGAAATTGTGGAGGATGACGAAACAAGTGATGCAGCCAGAGAGCAATTTGCTGTGACCAGTTTGTTTATAGTTTCTTCTTCGCCAAGAAGAGGCAGAGAAAAAGCAGTTTCCATCGACCATTTTCTTATGCTCAAAGGTGGGTGTTGGTTAAAAGGTGGAAAAAATGACCGCCATTTTTTTGTTAAATCGATGCGGGAGGGCGTTACTAAGCTAAACGAAAACACAGTCACACCGGTTAGTTAGCTAATCGCTCATTAACTTTACGTTTTCAAGTAATTGTGAAAGACATAATGGATGAGCCGTTCAAGATGGGTCAAACTCTGTCCACGAACCACAAAGGTCCACAAGATGATTTTTTGCCTCTTACTATAAATAGTAGACCCCACTTGCAACCCAAAGTAATTTTTCACATATACGCAATAGCACACCTCTTCGAAAGTAACGTATTCTTTGATTTTCCTTCGGAACGCAAGTGGGTACGAAAGATAATCGAAAATCATTCTCAAGTGCCAAGTGACATTTAATCTGTGGTAATATCAGGTATGTTCATTATGTGATATGCTTATACAATTGGTGATATAAGTTTATGATCATTGGGCATTTTTTCCACGTTGTTCGAATGCATTTCGAATATGTCGATCAGGAAATGAGTTTTCCTAACATTGGTATATGAGCTTGCTTACTTGTTTCCTAATTGTGCATATGAATACCCTCTGAAATTTGAAGTGTATACTGCTTGCGTTTTCATTTCGGTCTCGTTTTTTGCCTATTTTCTTCGCATTGACGAATTATTTATGCATGTTTCAATTTGATTTTTTTTTGTCAAAGCTTTGTTTGGATTACACAAATAGAAAGTATGAGCAAAATGAGGGGCAGTGTGTTGCTAGAGGAGGCCGCACGCACCCACAACGCATGTGCCCTCATGCGCCGACATGCGTTGTGGGTGCAACAGTTTGTGAAGGCCATGGTGAAGCGGCGCGTCAGTCACCGCCAACCGCCGACGCTGACGTAGCGATGCGTAGATCCGAGTTGACCCGGATCCTGACCCAACCCTACCCAAAGACACCGTTGACCATTGATCTGACTCGATTGACCGTTGATCGGTCAAACTAGGCGGGTTAAGACTAGTCAGAATGACTTTGGAGCGATTTTTTGGCCCATATGAGCTCATTTGAACTCCAATTTCGGCGTTCTTGGTATTGATGTGTTCGTATCGAAATTCTTTACATTATGGTATATTCGTATAACATGTTTGCTACACTCATGAATGTGAAAATGCACGGTGAGCCCCATGCATGCTTACTTTGGAGTATATTCTTTGGCATTTTCTCTAGTATTTCGCTATGGTTTTCGAAATAAGTGATGGGTCACATGTATATGAATAAGTATTCCCTATCTTAATGTATCATAGATTATGAGTAATTCTTTTGTCCTGCATTCGCTGCAGGAACAATGGTATATACGAGACGTACTCCGATAATTCCATGAACGATGGCTCAGAAGGAGAGGCTTGAGAAACTTAAAATCAAGCTAGCTCTTTATCGATGGGACGCTAGTGATGACATGATGACGCACATCATCAAGATCAATAAAATGATACAAGATATCATTTGGAACGGTTTCATAATGCCGGAATATGTGATGGTCGGAACCCTAAAATGCATTATTATTGAGGAGTTGGGAAGAATGTTTGATAAGATTAGGGAAACCTTAGAGAGTCCAAGTTATAAAATGCTTGTAGAGAATTTCCTGCATGAGTGCAAAATGGTTGGGGTAAGAAGAACGTCAACCCTTGCATTGAATGGGTCTCAGCACAAACCGTTGCTCAAATCTAGGAGTTTTTTCGGGAGCCTCAATTTTTTGTTCCAAAGAATATGAAATTCCCTAAGGAATTTCACGAGTCTTTTCATGTCTATGTGTTGGATAGGTACACTTGATATTATTCTTTTAGGAATTGGCATCACTTGTGTATATATTTTAAGTTGATATTACATCTTCTTCAATATTTGTGAATATGTTATGAAATATATGATTATGGAAATTTGTGGCCTTCTATTTGATTTTTCCATATTATAAGGTGTGTTATGTGGGAAGTTCTTAAAAGTTTGTCTAACTTTTGAAGAACTAAATTTTTCTTTACATAAATGATTATATTAATGATAATTTCAAATTAGGATTCTTAGACGATGATTGAGGACATAGTGACCTATCAACTCTAATACCTTTTGTGAAAATATTCATTAATGTGATTTGTTTATGTAATTATGATGTTGATGAAGCATCAAGATATGCATTGATAATTCGTGCGTATGTGTCTAAAATGTTCAGATACAATAGCTTAAGCAACTAAGAATATAATGGTTGAACTTAATAAGGGAGATAAATTGAATGAAGACAATTATGAGATTTGGAGTCTCAAAATTCAGTATGTGTTGAAAGAGCAAGAGACACTTCAAGTTCTTAACAAGTTATGGAAGAACCCGACGATGGGACTACTACCTAGCACAAAAGAAATAAAGATGCCTATACTGCATGGAAAAGAAAGAACTCTTTTGCTCGCATTACATTGCTAATTAATATGGACAATGATATCAAGCGAGAGTTCAGACGTTTTAAGAACGTCAAAGACATGTGAGCCGCACTGGTAACAAGATTTGGTCAAACTTCTGTAACCAAACTGAGATAACTCACTATTTGTTTTGACTTATACAAGATGTCTCATGGAAAAATCATGAAACATCATTTGAGGCAGATGTTGAATATGATTAGTGACTTGAAGGATGCTTGACACATATTCACTAATGAACAGAAAGTGTAGGCAGTAATTCGCTCCTTGCCTTAAAGTTAGGAGCATATGAAAATCCACTTGACCCACAATGAGGGTATCAAGACCTTCGAGGATGCTATGTGATATCTTGAGCTGGAAGAAGACCGCTTCCTAGCGGCTAAGCTAGAAACTGATACTTACTTTGCGGGTTCTAGCTCGCATGGAGTTTCGGGCTCTAAGCGGAAGTACCTTGTTGGGTCAAAGAAGTGGAAAGGCAAGTGAACAAGTCCTTTAAGCAAGAAATCAAGGTTCAACCAATGGGAGAAAGGAAAGTATCCTTTCAAGAAGAACATTACATGGGTGAAATGTTACAACTGTGGCAAGAAGGATCACTTTACTCGCAATTGTAGCGAGCCAAAAAAGATAGAAACCTTTAGCATTAATGAAAGTGCTACTTATGTGTTTAGTTCATTATTTCTAATTGAATCTAATCCTTTATGGATTGTAGACTCAGGAGTCACAGACTATGTAGCGAAAAATAGAGAAGCCTTCGTGGAGTTTTGATGAGTTCCATAAGGAATGAAGTAGATATATGTGAGGAACAATTTTAAAGTGGAGGTCAAAGGTTTTGGCACCTATCAATTGCTTATGCATAGTAGACGCACATTGTTCCTACATGATGTGTTATTTGCTCTTGAAATTCGTTGGAACTTAGTTTCAGTGTTGGTTTTAGTAAGACTTGATTTTAATGTAAACTTCCATAATAGTGGTGAAGACTTATCTTTAGGTATAAGTTATTATAGTTCTGGATATTTTTTAGATGGTTTCATTATATTAGGCAACGTTTGGTTGTCGGGATTTTTGATCAGGATAGGATTGGATAGGCTATGATAAGAAATCTAGGGAACTGGCAATATCTTATCCATTGTTTGGTGAACTGCGGATTTAAAGTTGGATATTCTCATATCCTATCCTATCCTGCATTTGGTAGAAACTATATATCAATATAAATAACATATAACCCCTACGTGATGCTCATGAGAATTGTCATCATCGTCTTTATGTTTGCCCCATGAACTTGAAGCCTTTTCCATACACAATCAAGCAGAGGTTGCAATCTATGGAAAATAAAGCGCCCACTCCAAGGAAACCTTTTCATGTGCAACAGCACAAGATCCTTCAGAATAATGAACAAGTTTTTCTTGGCGCTATCTTAGCGAGCTGACCCTCTCTAATCTATACTAACTTTCACTGCTGAATATCTTGCCTAGGAAGGCAGTGGTGAATGAGCATAAAGAAAAAGAACTGAGCAAAAATAATAATAATATGAAAGCAAGGGTACGATGAGACTACAACAACAACTATGAATAAAGCTCCAAACTTCACAAGAAACAACACATTCCAAAAACTAAAGCATTCCAATAAATAGTGAAATCAACATTGTTCGATGTTGTTCATTGTCTAAAAATAGCAAAAGGAGACTACACACAACATTACTCTTCTATCATCTCTTGGAGAAGCATGTCCACAAATGCCTTCCTGTCATCTCCTTGAAATCCAAAAAAAAGATGAATATTCTCAGGATCCTTCATAATTTTTCTGCACAATTTTATTCTGTCCATGGTATCTAAAGACATCTTAAGAAGCTCTTTGTTGATTTTTCTCTTGTTATCATCCAAATCTTTAGCGTGTTTGATGCGGCTAGCAATCATCTCCATCCTCTCGTTAGCTTTTTCCATAAAAGAGCCAAAAGTGCTTGTAATTTCAACTAACCCAGCAGCCCACTTGTCACTTGCTTTAGCCCTTTTTCTTCTAGAAGAATCAGCAACATTTTGCATTTTAGAAGATGATAGTGGCGGTAAGTTTTGATTTGCACTAGTAGTAGCCATGTCATAATTATTCTCACTTTCTTCATTATCTACAGCCGCATGAGCTTCTGAAGGGTCTTTACTGAGATTTCCCTTGGCACGGTCTTTTCCAAATATAGTTGCTAGTCGGTCATATTGAGGGAAGGACTTTCCTCTTAAAGAAGCAGCTCCTGGATAGGCCTACAAAGAAAATATATTGTTTTTTTAAAAAAAGAAACAAGTCATAAAGAAGAAAAATGAAAAGAAGTAACACTAACCTTGCAATATTTTTGCCAACTATCTTCCGAATGAATATCAACGGAATGTTTTTTGTGATCCCATCCAAAGCCACTTTGATCCTTCAAGTCATAAATATGATTATACAACTTTTTCAAGTTTCTCATTTTCGACTCAATATGAGGATTACCCTTAATGCCAGAACCAGGAAACTTTTCTTCAAACCACTTCTCTAACATAATCATGTAACCACTTTTGAATCCGTTATAGGCTTTCATTCCTTGTGCAACTAGTTCTTTAAGACCATCTAGAGGTGCATTTTCTTCATCTATTGTCTATACACGTCGGTCTCTGTTTATTCCCCTTCCTTGGGTTTGACTAAAATCACTACCTTCCATTCCTAAACCATTGTAATTTTACAAAATTTAATGATAGATGATAGCACGGTAGAGAAAATTTAATGATAAAAACAGCATAGTATTAAAAATTTAAAATGATATAGCCATAATTCAAACATTACATAAGGAATATTTTTCTCCATGATGACAAATTAGCACTATATTATGCATGTCTAATAGCAATGGAAACAAAAACATCTTACAAAACAAGCCTTATAATAATTAGAAACATATGAGACAAGGAATAATGTCAAATCAGGCGACTCCTCCATGTCCTCGACTTGCATTCCACTCATTAAACATTTGTATTGCCAAATTTTGCCTCCAAGTTGTCGAATGATCCGATGGCTCAAGAACATTAATTGTTTCCACATTTTCAATGGTGTTAGCAACTTCATCTAATTGTGCCTCAATTGGATCAATAGCCATTTCTCTTCTTATCCAGCTGTGTATAAGGCAACAGGCTATAATAATTTGACCTTGCGTTCTGATTGGATAAAAAGATGGACTCCTAAGAATAGCCCACCGTAACTTTAGTAGACCGAAGCATCTTTCTATGACATTTCTAGCTTGAGAATTCTTCATGTTGAAGTACTCCTTAGGGGAATTTGACATACAACTTTCTCTCCACTCGGATTGGTGGTATCAAGTACTTCTATAAGAAGCAAGAAAGCCCTCCCAATTTGTGTATCCGGCATTGACAATATGATAATTACCTAATAACAAATGATAACATATTAATTGTCTTAGAATCGTCAAAACCTACACATTAAATAATGTAACATATTGACAAGGGCTTATCTTACCAACGGGAATCTTTAGACCATTCGGTTTAACTAAGGCATCTCGAAGCACTCTAGAATCCGCTGCCAAGCCTTCCCATCTAGGTAAAATGTATATGAATCTCATGTCACATGAGCAAACTCCTAATTTGCTATTACATGGATTGGTCACTATCTCACCCTTTCTAATTCGATACGTTGGTTTATCAACCTCTAGAACATGTACCCTAATGTATGTGCCATCTAATGCTCCTAAGCAACCCTAGAAACATGAAATTAATAGAATAACCTTATGTTTAAAGTATTAAATCAATCCATGTAATAGCAAAGCAAACATACCTTAAACCATTTCCATCTCTCATCAGTACATTCCTCTAGAACTGGTTCAACTGACACAAGAAGCACACTATGCATTCTTATCACAACACTTAAAGCTAAGTTAAAATATCTACTTATTGTCTCCCCGAACCTCATAAATCTGAACTTGATAACACGATTTTTCACATGATGGACAAGTATATGTAGGAACATTGCCACTTGTTCTTCTATAGTCACAATTCCATGTTCTTTTAACCTATCAATTGTACGTGCCAACTCGCATAGTAGAGTAAATGTACGTCTATCCATTCTAAGTTGTTCCACACAATTCAAGTCACTACTGTTAATGAGGCGATCAAGGTGATCTAAACGAGCTTGCCTTTTAAAAAATGTGCGATTCTTCAATATATGTTTACGGCAGTACCTTTCAGCAGCTGTGGATGCCACAATTATATACATCATACACAAAAGCAATATTTGCAGGTTCATCTCCTATAATATCAAAATGCTAAAAATTTCCTCTCCCTCATCGTGATCCATTTCTAATAAAGGAAAAAATAACAATAAAATTAGGCAAATACTAACCAGTAGGTTAGAACATTGATAAAATCTGTCATATTCACCAAATATTAAATGCTTTTGGATAGAAATGTCTCATTAGTTTAGCTGCTTGCAATGCAAAACAATGCTATAGCTTTTATCATAGAAATGGAGCTAGTTTTTGCACATAAGAGAGCCAAAATAGCTACAATACTACTCTCCATAAATCAAAATAGTGATTGCTTCTACTTTGCTTTTCTTTGCAGTCCTATCAATCATGTTATATTTTGAAAACCCGCACATCAAACTCTATTTAAAATATAGCCTTCTTATCTCGATGAAACATTATCCCAACTAGCTGCAAAATAACTCTTTTCTTAAATTCTCACATAATTTGGTCGTCAAACAGAGATGTTTTCTTTGGCAACTAAAAATTTTACTCTAACAAGATCAAACATTGTTGCCTTGTGAAAAGAGAACTCAATGGATAAGTTCTCACAAGTTCTCTTGCAGGAGAACAAACACGAAACTCAAAGCTGACCACCATCCGAGAGAGAAAAAAGAAAGAGGAACATGATAAAGAACTCTTATCATCTAAAAGCACTCAAAACTCACACAGCACGCAGACATGACATCCACGACATGGAGCTCAGCGAAGGACTCATTTACAACAACTTCGTCATTCGATTACCGGTTAACAAAGAATGAAAATTATAAACCCAAACTATTGAAAAAAAATTGCAAAAGCAAGCTGTAGAGGATCATGGATGAATGCATACCTTTGTAATTTGCAAAAGCAAGCTGTAGCAGGGGTGAATGAGTGCGTGAATGAAGGGGTAGGGCTTCTAAAAATTAGATTTTTTATGACGGATAAAAGAAATCCTATTTGACCTTATCCTACCCCCCTTGGATTTTTTTAATCCGGGCTATATCCGACATTATACTATCCAGGACACCTACCAAACACGGGATAGAATAAAACATATCATATCTCGAGTTTTATACGGAACGCAACCTTAGATGTTAACTATTGTTATGTTAATATTAGTTATTCTTTATTTACATCCTCTGATTCTTATAAGAATAATGTGAATGTATGGCATGCTAGACTTAATAATATTGGCCAATAAAGAATGAATAGATTGGCCAAATATGGCTTATTGGGAAACATTAAAAAGGTTAATTTGCTTATATGTGAGCATTGTCTAGAAGGAAAAATAACGAGGAAAGCATTTGGAAAATGAACAAGAGTTGAGTTTCCTTTACAATTAATCTATACATACATATGTGGTCAAATGAATTCAAGAGCAAGGTATGAAGCTGTTTATTTCATCACATTTATTGATGATCGAATTTGATTCGGACATGTCAATTTGATTTCTCATAAGTCCAAGGCATTAAGGCTGCGAATGACAATCATTGTGTTTCAAAAATCAATTTCTGGCTAGAAATAGATTTTTCTATTTCTGTTTTTGGACGAGTTTTTGAGCAAAAAACACGTTTGATAATGAAACAAAATTTTTGTTCCCGAAACAAAATTTTGTTTGATAAAAACACAGAATTTTTTCCTCTCGAGTGGCTGGTGAGTGCATGGTGGGTGGTGGAAGGTGACAACAAACGGCGGGGGGAGGTGGCGGTGACTCGGCTAATATGGAGGATGGCGACTGGTGTCGGGTAGCAACAGGAGGCGAGTGATAGTCGGAGGCAAGAGGGGGGGTGGTGGGAGGAGGATGGATGGTGGCAGCGAACGGCTGGTAGCAGATGGTGGGGGGAGGCAACGGCGGACGACGATGCGGCCAGTGCGGAGGACAATAGTTGGAGGCGGCTGGCGTCGAGTAGTAGAAGGTAGCGAGCAACGATTGGTGATGGGAGGGGGATGGCAGCGAGAGGCTAGCGGCCGGTGGTAGGAGACGATAGCCTATGGTGGTCGACGGCAGAAGAAGGCGAGTGGCGAGAGGTGGCGGCCGGTAAGTGGGCGGCAATGGGCAGTGGGTGGGCGATCGACTAGTAGCGATGGCGAACGATAAGAAGAATTTTTATTTCTCATTTTTATTCCAGAAATAGAAAAATAGAAAATTTTAACTTCTCATTTCTGTTCCAAACCTATTTCTGAAATCAAAATTTGTTGCAAAAATTGAAAAATGAAATCGTGCTACCAAATGGATTTTTGTTCCAAACTTATTTCTGGAACGAAAAAAAAATGTTTATCGTTAAGTTGCTTTAAAAGATTTATGAGCTTAGTGAAAAATCAATTAGATAGAAAAATAAAAGCATTGAGATTTGATCGAGATTAAGAATATCTGTCTGATAAGTTCATAAATTTATGTGATGCAAATGGAATAAAAAGGAAACTTACTATTCTATGTTCTCCTCAATAAAATGGTGTTGCAAAAAGTAGAAACAGAGCCTTAATGGAAATGGTTAGGTCAATTATGGCACAAGCTAACTTAACTATCACTTTTTAGGGTGATACTTTGTTAACTGCTGCCTATATACTTAACCGTGTACTTTCTAAATCAATTACTTCTACTCCATGTGAGTTATGGATAGGCAGAATGCCTTATTTAAGCTTTCTAAAATCTTGGGGTTGTGCTGCCTATACTTGTAAGTCCTCTTACCAGTGTGGAAAATTAGACCCAAGAGGCAAAAATAGTATTTTCATAAGATACTCAAAGCACTAAAAAAAATATGTATTCATAGATGAGCAAGAAAGCGGAAGCATAACTAGATTCGAATAATGAGATATCACATTCTTAGAGAATGATTTTCCTGAAAGGGGCGAAATAGGTGGAGATTACTCATTATACAAATCTGTGGATCATAATAGTGAAGTCGGTGAGAGCATTGTGACAAGTGGGGAGTTGAGTGCAAACCAATCTTAATTGTAATCACTTAATGAGATGACACTACCATTATCTAATCCGAGTGGGAGTGCAATGGAGCGTAGTGAATCATCAGGAGTATAGTCTCCCATACAACATTCAAGTCGTAATAGGATTTCCCGTTGACGTTTTGACATTGAAGAAGAAACTTTCATGATTGCTCTACAGGATAAAGATGAGCCGAAGAATGTGAATGAGGCTCTAATGTGCCATAATAAGGAAAATGGATATATGCAATGGAAGAAAAAATTGAGTTATTAAGATCAAACTAAGTTTGGAAATTGGTTGATATTACAAAAGGACGCAAAGTCATTGGGAACAAATGGGTTTTTAAAATAAACCTTAAGGCTGATGGCTCTATAAAGAGGTATAAGGCTCTCATTGTGGCAAAATGACATGATTAACTGGAAAGAGTTGATTTTGAAGAAATTTGTTTTCCTATGGTTAGATTTACTTTTATTCGTCTTATTCTGATAATAGTAGCTAGTATGAATCTTGAATTACATCAAATGGATGTAAATACTACATTCCTCAATGGAGAATTTGAGGAAGAAATTTATATGGAATAACGTGTTGGTTTCATTATAAAAAGCCAATAGCAAAATGTGTGTCGACTACTAAGGTCGATATATTGCCTTAAGCAGTTTTTGAGACAAATGGTATATACGTTTTTATAATGCCATAATGGCATATGATTTTGTAATGATTAGCGAAGACAATTGTGTATATATCAAAAGATCCAAAGATCAATTTATGATCTTATTATTATATGTTGATGATATACTAACTGCCGGAAGCAATATGGTGTTCGTTAATAATGTCAAGAATTGATTATCTTCCAATTTTGAGATGAAAGATATGGGTGAAGCTGCATACATTTTTGGAGTTAAGATTTCAAGAGATCGTTCAAGGAAATCTTTATCCCTTTCACAAGAGACGTATGTGAATAAACTCCTTGAGCAATTTCATATACAAAATTGTAAACCAATAGATACTTCTATTATAAAGGGCGAAGCATTGAGCGACGGAATGTATCCTAAAACTCCGTAAGAAAAGAAGCAAATGGAACATGTTTCACATGTTAGTGCTGTCGGAAGCTTGATGTACGTTATGATGTGTACAAAACTTGATATTTGTTATGCAGTTGGAATGGTAAATAAATACCAATCCAATCCAGGTCAAGCACATTAGATTGCCGTCAAAAGAATCATGAGATATCTAAAGGGAAGTGCCGACTATGCGCTGACTTATCAAGGAAATGATATGCACCTTAAAGGCTATACTGATGCTGATTGGGGAGGAGATTTAAAGGAAAGAAAATTTACCTCTGGATATGTGTTCTTACTGAATAATGACGCCATCTCTTGGAGGAGTAAGAAGCAATGGTGTGTAGTCTCATGCACAATGGAAGCTGAGTTTGTGGCTCTGTCAGCAGCAGCACAAGAAGCTATTTGACTTGAAAGATTTTTGGATCACAGGTGTTGCTGAGAATGCTGCAAACCCAATATTAGTCTATTGTGATAGCCAAGCAGCAATAGCGTACACTGAGGATCCCAAGTACCATGGAAAGACCAAACATATAGATATCAAGTATAACTATGTCAATGACATGATTGCACAAGAGGAAGTGAATGTACAGTACATATCTACACAAAGGATGATTGCAGATCCTATAACGAAACTGATTCCTAAAGAAGTTTTTCATGGTCGTGTGAGATCTATAGGACCGTGTAGAATATAATGTACTGAATATTGTAATTTTCCCTATATGTTTACTATTAATGAAGTTTGTTGTTATCAATGCCTATAAGTTTGTATGACTTTTATGAATGTTGATGCTGAGTGCATTATATTGAAAATGTATGTTGGATAGATGAGAGATTATCCCATTCACACGGGTAATCGTCTCTACTCACTATGTAATGAATAGAGATGAGATAGTTTTAAGCTTATTATTTAAGTGATAATTGAGAGCTCAAGCTTGAAGTATATATGTTGCTCTATCAGAATATGGACATATAAATTATTATGTCCGAAAGTGAAATGATCCATATATTTCACTTTACTTGTCTTTAGTGCGAAATGTGAGTTCTGATAGATGCTTATGAATAAAGTAAATTTGTGAACTCAAGTTAGATATTGAGTATGTCTGAACTATCATATATACGGTATTGAAAGTATAGACATACGCTTTATGGGAAATGAGAGAATACTGTAATACTTATTTCATATTACGTATGCATGAGACGATCAATAAGAGTTGGTAAAAGTTAATATCTCAACTTTTTAAGTCATGTGAGACTCTTGAGGAAAATAGTTCCTCAATTAAGTGCCCTCGTGACTTTTACCTACTCTCAAAATTTCAATTTAGTGTTTGCTATCTTAAGATGTTGTCGATGATCATGATAATTTGGTTTAATTGGACATTTCTAGAAAAGCGAGCTGGACTAAAATAGAGAGGTTTAAGGAAAGAGAAAGATTAATTTGTTTTATAATATCACATTCGATTTTTGTATTCACAGGTCGACCAATTATGATTTTGAGTAAATTATAATTGTGAATACAATATACGAGATACTAAAAGAGATTAAGAGAGATACAAATGTAACTGATTGATCTAGGAAATTGCATACTAATTCTATTTTAGATAATGCTCAATTTGAGTTGTTATATATTTCTAACAGATTTATAGCAACGAACTCTCGTAGTATGTTGGTTGTATGGATTATTTACCAATATGAACTTTATAAAGAAAAGAGTTGTGTTTAACCCATCATGGGCAAGTGGGAGATAAACTGCATAATGGGTAGGCAGCCCAAGATGGGCCAAAACCGGGCCCATGAACCACAAAGGCCCATAATATAGTTTTTTGCCTTTTACTATAAATAATAGACCTTAGAAAACCAAAGTGATTTTTCACATATGCGTAATAACACATCTCTTTGAAAGTAACGACTTCTTTGATTTTCCTTCGAAACGCAAGTGCGTACGAAAGAGGATCGAAGATCACTCTCAAATACAAAGTAGCATTTAATCTGTGATAATACCCAGTATGTTCGTTATGTGATATACCTGTATAATTGGTGATACAAGTTGATTATCATTGGACACGTTTTCTGCGTTGTTCGAATGCGTTTCGAATATATCAATCAAGGAATAAGTTTTCCCAACAAATTGAAATCATGTCAAACTGTAGACATATTGGCGAGATCACGAACTTGAACTTCCTTTTTGTTAGAATATTTAAATATTAAATCACGCATTCATCTAATAGCTTAAACTTTTTAGAATAGTTGACAGTGCTTTCATAAAATCTTAGATGGTATCAAAATATGAGGTATTGAGTTCAAATTTTTTAGGCCCATATTTACTTTCTTGATTATATATTTCCACGCTTTAGATTTAGGCCAGAGTCCAGCCTAAGCATGAAGTGTAGCGTTAGAATATTTAGATATTAAACCATGCCCTCATATAATGGCAAGCGTAGAGTTAGAATATTTAAATATTAAATCACGCATTTATCTAATAATTTAATCTTTTAGAACCGATGTTAATGACCCATAAAATCTCACACTTTCATATATCTTCCCATGTTGAGCTTGATGGATTTTTGCACATCTCAACATAATTTATATTAACTTTTATATAATGTGATTAAAATTGTAATCCTCGTATCCTATTATCATTCAGCACTAACAGGTGATAGCGTAGGTCCCTTTCGCCAAATTGAACCACAATGAGAGCATCTTCCGTGGTGTTATTCCTAATTGCGCGATAGTGTTTCCTTAAAATATTTACACGATACAACCCAGTGAGCATGTTCAATCAACTATCGATCAACTAATATCACTTTGAAGGGACACACAGCAAAAGTTTAATACCTCACCTTTGGGATATTTATTCACAAAATTGAAGCTGAACTCCAAGCATATTAACTTATCCAGTTGGCGAAACTCGCACTCAAAAATTTATGCCGATGAGTTGGAAGCCAATTAGATCTATTAAATGTTCCACCCATCATCAATTAGCCTTTTAGGGACTCCAATTTATTTATACATTTACACATGCATTTCAACACTTTTAGGATAATTTGTAGAGAGGATTCCAATAATTGTAAACCCTCTCAAGATGGTCTTTTAAAAAAAACTTGATCATCTAAGTTTTAATAAGTGATTGGTCATTATCTGTTGTATCCAAACTCACGAGACCTCCTCCAAGTGATTCCGGTCGGCGGATAAACCACATTGAAATAATTAAGGACTACTCATAAGCACCTTTTCATATTGTTTAATCCGCGCCGTACTACGAGATAGACATGCTGCTCTTTTCTATGTCATGATCACACTCACCCAATGCTCTCCTTAGTTCGAATGGTGTCTGCGGATGATATACATCGAAGCCTATTAAATAATGTGCATTTAGCCACTTTGTTTCTTAATTAGGAGATAGAATTTTTTTAAACCATGGTTTTTGGTTATGACTCATCAGGAATTTTCTATCATTGCTCCACTTAAGGAGATAGATGGCGAGTGGCCACTCTCAATTCTCCCACTTCCATTGGTTAAGTAGATAACAAAACTTTCTATCTAATGCTGTATAGGATAACTTAAAACAAATAAACCTAGAAGAGAACAACATCCTTTAGTGCTAAATTTGTTTTTCGTGTGGCTTCTAAAGAAAGGGCAAGCAGTTGAATAACCAAAAGAAATGCTCAAGTGTATCTCGCTTTTGGTCGGTCAAATACTAGTATATTGGCCTCATCGGCCGACTCAGTTTGTGGAGTAACCTTCGGCAGCATCTATTTAATTAACTATCTTTATTAAATGAAAAAAAAGTGCCCATTTACCTTTTAGATCCAAGGGATGTATAAACCATATTTTTATATGATAATTGTAAAGACGCACAAAAACTTAAGGGGTTGATCAAGAGACTGAGTCAAATTCCATTAACATATCCAATTTGATTCATGTCCATTCAAATTACTTAAAACAGTGAGTCATGGCCAATTAAAAAATATTAACTACTATATATTTGGATGTGGGATTTCTTAACATCCTTATAAAAACACGTTTCTTTTGAATTTTGAAGTTAAGATGTACATGTGATAGGTTACAGGCTGGTTTGGTATCGAGACTGGAACTAGAACCTACCATACAGATATTCCAAAAATTTGGAGTTAGGAATTGAACCTGTCATACGGCGTCGGTTCTAGGCCGTTTCCTAGTTCTACCCAAGAACCATGTTTGTTTTGTAAATATTATGTAGATATTAAATACTATTTTGCTTAGCTTAAACCTCGCAAAGTCTTGTAAGTTGAGTGATCATATATGCCTACTTCAAATTGGAGGTCGTGAGTTCTGTTCTACATGCTTGGTTGGTTCCTTAGTCAATCGGTTCTAGGGTCGAACTGGTCTTACATAAGAATCGAGAACCAAATGATTCTTCTTGCTACCAGCTTGCAACAGATAAGTAAGGTCAGTTCAGCCTGGTTCTTAGGTTGAACCGGCTGTGTTGCTCACCCTAGTTCAAGCATTTCATGCGTCCAACATACCCCACCCGCCGACCCACCCCCCTTCATAAAGTTATTTTGTAAAACTTTCAGCAATAGGTCAACGAAGTTAACACTCGAATTTTGAGTCATTTGAAACTCACAATTTATTCCTTTTACACGTTGAAACATTATTAATTCTGTATATCAAATCACACGAATTGCGATGCAACATGAAATATGACAGCAAAGAAAGAACCTGGTACAAGGCATTGGTCAGATGGGTTCTCTTTCGTCTCACTCAAAACCCAATAACATACAAATAAAAAAGTCAATTGCAGACTGCCATGCTAGCTTGTGCCACCTTTACCCGTAGCATTGAAGTCCTGATACTCCAAAAATGAAGTTAACATAGCACACAGACAATGCAATCCGGTGGCGCCGAAATCGCAGCTCATATCGTTCTCATGACTTGGAACAACTTGCACTTTAGTTGTGCTGATTAAAACCCGACAAATTTAGGACAAAATTGCTTGGGTGACGAATCTCGTAAACTGCTCTCTTGGAGGAAAAACAATTCGTTTGTCTCTAATCCTCTTGTGATTTCTTTTTGGGAGCACGCTAAACTACATGACATAATCTGCGATGCATGAAAATTGAGTTGTGTATAATAAAAGCACATTGGTTCGCCATCTTTCGCATTCTAAAGCAAGGATGATTCTACTGTTTTGATCCCAAAAAGACGGATTTTTTTCGTGCGGGGAGAATTTTATAAGAGTAGGTGAAGATTGAAAAATTGTTTGCAAAAGATTACCAGCCACCTGATTTCCCGGTCACTTTTCGGTGACCCACTGGCATTTTTAAGAAATTACTAATTATTTTTACCGTCTACAGATTATTAAATTTTCTTATATTTATTTACTTTTATATGTCTTCTTACCGATGTCATAACTTTACCAACTTTAATATGATTTATCAATCTTTATTTGAGCGACTCCACATTTTTCAATTAAATTACTGACTAGTTCGGAGTTATGAACTTTCATTTTAGTTACTTATCAACATTTATTTGATTTTTTAATTAACAACTTTTGTTATCGTTTATCACTCACGGATAAACTTACTAACCTTTTTTTTTTGTATGATTTATCCGGCATTCTCCAATTAAATTATCAATTAGTTTTCGTCTAACTCTCCTTTAAATTGCTTACCAATGTTTATTTGGTTTTTTTAATATATTTTTCCGACTATTTTATTTGAGTTTCCATTTTTTTGTTTTTCTTACTAATCCGTTAAATTTACCAAACTCTTTCGTGAAATTATCAACCTCAATTTGAGTAGTTACCAACTTTTATCCGATCAAGTTAGCAACAAGTTTTGGATTAGAAATTTTCATTTGAGTTTGATAATTATTATCAACATTTTTTTAGTTTATCAACTTTTCTATTGACATACTACTTTTATTTGCCTTAAAGTTTTTAAGCCTACCAACTTTTTAAGATATTACCCACCTCAATTCTTTGATAATTTACCAACTAACTTTGCCTTACAACTCCTATTTGAGTTAGTTATCAACGTTTATTTGGTTTTTCTTAAATACCTACTTCTCTTATCTTTGATTAAAAAAATTCTCTCCTTGTTTATCAACTTTTATGTATTTGTTTTACTAACGGCTTAAGTTTATAAACTATTATCTAAATCATCAACTTTTATTTGTGTGACTTACAAGATCTTATTCAATTAAATTACCAACTAGTTTTGGATTATTAAATCTCATCTGCGTTGTTTACCATCATTATTATTGTGTGTTTTTCTTAATTTACTTAGTTTTCCAATTGAGTTATAATTTTATTCACCTTGCATACCAGTTTTATTTTTTAACATTTATTAACACTTTTTACAAATTACGAACTTCAATCAAATTGATTACCATCGAAACCCTCACAAGGGTCAGATTCCCAAGGGAAGTGGACGGATTATTGAGTAGGGGTGAATGTTCTTCTTATGAGGTGGTGCCTACACCTAGCATGGGCCCTCTCAAGGCCTACTAAGCACAGCTTAGTTTTCTTTTTCAATTAATTTTATTAATTTTGAAGCTGCCGCTAATCTAATATAGGTCAATTAGAAGCACAAGTAAGATGCGGGAGTCCATCTTGTCCTATGAACTTGAGATTCTAAATATGGAGATTTGGTTATGCTTGATTAATTTAACTCCCTTTCGGTACATTATCTCTTTTGTGAAACTAATTTGTATGCAATCTGTTGATACCTGATTTTTTGCTCATTTTTTAAATTTACCTAAAAATCACAAAATTAGGATTACAAACCTTGACCACACTTAGGAACCTATGTATAAACAGAAATGAATTTTTCTAGATTTTCTTTTAATAAATATAAGAATAAAACCAAGAAAAATAGCAAATGGAATTAAAAAAATTCCCAAAAAATAACCATTAGTTTTATTTTAATTCCAATTTTATCCCTGAAAATTCAATTTTACATAATTTCAATTGGGAATATGTTTTCCCCAAATTTGGGCAAATATATATCCTAATTGAACCAAAAATCCAATTAAACCATTTCTATTCACTTTGGGGCTATAGTATCTTCACAAAAATTGATTATAGGACCTTGAATTGTACATTTGTGAGTCTAATTTCATAACTTGATGAAAATATTAAAAAACCCCAAAATTGATTGAAAATTAGGGATTTTAAGACTCAAATTGGGGATTGCATTCAATTTGAAATTTTCAATCAAGACCCATACCTTCCCTAGGTCAATTGAACATGGGTAATTCAATTTTGACCTTAATGTTTCCTAATTAGGTCATTCAGACACTTAATTGAACAAAAACCTCAGTGAACTGGATTTGAATTTGGGGATTTTTGACCTAATTAAAGTGAAAATTCAAATTGAACCCATATTCTAGGGAAAAATGTGTCATGGAGTGAATTTGCCATTAGAATTGCAAAATTGGGTCAAATAGGGGTTTAATTTGCAATTTTGATCAACCTGGGTCAGTCGGGTCAGTCGGATCCGACCCGACCAGACCTAGGACTTCATCACCGTCACCCAACTAGGCTGCAGATTTGGAAAGGGAGAAAAAAAATCTTACTCGACCCGCCTCTTCATTGGCTCATTTCCAATATTTTAGCACGTGTCTAAGATGGTTAGATAGCCGGAGGTGTCCAATTGTCCATCCCCAACTGCCCTAATGGATTTGGGAGGCAGTTGGAGCCCAAAACCGCCCGGGCGAGATGCTTAAAATTGGCAGAAAACAAGTTCCCCAACAGAGAACCTGCTTGACAAAAGGCCAGAGAGAGAGAGAAAGAATAGAGAAAAGAAGAGAGAGAAAGTGAGAGGGATAGGGTTGGAGGTCCCCAACCGAGTGTTCGGCACCGCCCTAACCGGAAGAGTGCCGGTGAATCGGCCATTGGCCGTGACCTTCCCTTCGCTGTTCCAGCAAACCAGATGATTGTGAAGCTATGAAAACGAGCCCTGGTCAATCAATCAACACCTTGCCCAGCAAACTGGAAACCATCAGCTCGAAGAGGAAGTGTTAGAGGATCATCCCATAACTATCGTTCGAGTCGAAATTTCAGATTTGCTCTCTTATGACGAAAGTAAAAACCTTGCACAGTCGCATATTACTTGTTTGATAAAATGCCAAAATGACTTCCCGAGCATATTTGTGTGTGATTTTTGAACTTGTTTGTTTCAATGATGCTTATTGGTTTCCCTTTCATGTTTCTAAACCATTTTTGGTTCGGTTGATGCATTTTGGATCGATGATTTGACATTTGCATTGAGTTGGACTATAAAAACCCCCTCGCCGGAGCAACCAACTCTTGCCGGAGTGCATTTCCATGGCCATTGGCCATACCAAGTTAGTCTATCTTGTCCATTTATTCTTAAAGGCACGTTATGATTCAAGAGGAAATGGTTCAAACGTTTTGTTTGTTAATTTGAATGCTAGATAGGCTAGATTTGTTCAGTTTTTAGGGAATGATTTCCATGTTAAGTAGTGAAATTTGAGCTTGAGAATCAATGGCCTAGGGAGGTTCAATGGCAATCTAATAGGTATGGATGAGTAGAGGGTCATTTGGAGAAGGTTTAGGATTGATTAGTGTGGTCGGAACATCAGAGCAGCGGCCAAAGTGACACTGAGGAGAGGATGACATGAGTGTTAGTGCCCACCAAGTGCTCGATTAAATGCCACAAAGAAGAAAGTCCAAAACAATGCCGTTTTGGCACCATCCATGCCGGAACATCAATCGGTGCCGGTCAAGCCTATTCAACCAAGTCAGACCGATCTGAACCGGCTCAGTCCGATTCGGTCCAAATAAAAAAAAATTAAAATTAGAAAATTAGAACAATTCAGAAAAATTAGGAAATTCTAGAAAGTTCAAAAAAATTCAGAAAAATTTAAAAAAATTTAGAAAAATCGAGAAAATTCTGAAAATTAGGGAAATTTCAGAAAAATCCAAAAAATTCATAGAAATAAGAAAAAATTTATAAAGCCCATAAAAACTTGCAAAATTCCAAAAATTCACAAACATTGAAAAATTTCGAAAAAAACTCATAGAAATTTTCAGAAAATAAAAAGAAACAGATTTCGGGAAAGTAAAAAAAATTCGGCAAATTTTTTCCAAAAAAAATCAAAAATAAAAAATTTCAAAAATTCACAAAATGGTTTAGCATACATGTGGCCACCCACTTTGAGTGAAATTTAAATTTTTTGAGGTGTCCAAGTGAAATTTTTGCAAGACTCCTTAGTTTAGGGATTAAAAGAGGCTTTAACCCCTAAAAAAAAAAAAAATCCTAAAATGGGTTTAATCCCCAAAAGGGGTCTTTACCCCTAAAAAACCCTAAAACCTTAAAAAATAGCACAATCCATTGAATGAACAAGCCTTCGGGGCTTCACTAGGATTTAGATATTTTGATTAATTTTTATTTTAGAGACCACTTTAGGATTGCCATGTTTGATTGAAATTGATTGTGCATTTCCTTATTGATTGATTGATTTCTCTTGATTAGAATAGTTAGAATTAGTGGATAGGCCTTGCGAACTTGCGTGACATGTTTAGACATTTCGGATCATTTCAGGTAATAAAAGGGTGGTAAAGATCTCGATATCGGGATCATTAGCGTAACCAAGTCCCCTTACCCATATAATCTCTGGTTCGTAAAAATTGTGGTATTTCTCCTATACCTCGATTAGGTTTCTAGTGCACCAATAAAGACTAGTGGTGACTCCAAAGCAAAACTTAGGCTAAATAGAAAATTAAATAACAAGAACTCACTGTCTCGTGAGGTATGGTCAAAGATAGACCTTCATTCATTTAATAAATCACCTTATCATTAGAAATGAATGAAAATACCTCATAGCGCGCTCGGGTAGGGAAAACTACAGCGTGACACAATCTTTTCAATTTTATTCCATAAATCTTTTTATCCATGTAAAAGATGATCATGGTAATCAAGCAGTAGAAATAAACAAGCAAGCAACAACAAATTATAAGAAGATAAAATAAAAAGAATCCCAGCCGTATCAAAAAAAAAAAATTAAACAAGGACTTGTTATTTAGCCTAGGTTGGATCCTCGTGAGTTATGAGTCAAAAAAAGTAATCGTGCACCAAATTAAACAAAACACGAATCTAATACTAAACTACATAGAGTTAACCATGAATTGGTTGATCTTACAATGAGATGAACAACTACATGCAATTGTCACGGGTTGATCAAATCTAGCATTCCTAACACGTGCCACCTTAGGAATTTCTTCCCAAGTCAGCATTTCCCTCACTCACTCATTCACAAGGATCTTAGAGAAAGAAGCTTTTAGAGAGTGAAGCTCTAGATTGTATTAGAACGAGATGTACAAATGAGGAGGAGGAGACCCCATTAGATATAAGTATAGGCTCAACCATATTCGTAAATCTCTCCTCGATCTAACAGTGGAGATCATATCTCTCCATCTACTAACCACCTCCATGATGTCGGAGAATTCATTGAAGACTTCAATTATGCAAAAGAATTGTTGATCTAATGGACAAGACGTCGGCCTCATCGTTATTGATCAACTACCAAGCTGTCGATTTGCAAGCCTAGTGTTGATTCCAAGTCTAATCGATAATGGAGGCCATTAATTAAGTTACTTTGGAACTAGTAAACCTTAGAGACCCACAACCGATTAAATTTATTTCTCATATTTTTAATGTCTAGTAAATGTCATTCAAGTTTCTAAAGTCTTTATTTAATTATAGTTGTTTTCTAGTAAAACTAGTTTTATCTTACCCATGAGTCTTTTGTCTTTCCAAAGAGTCTTGATAATTACTCATGCTTGGAAGGTTGATCCATGCTCATCTATATAAGCAAGCTATGACGAATAAAAAAAAAGGACTCGATTGATTCAAAATTTATTTAAGCCTTTGGATTAAGAACAAAAAGTTTTCTTATTTTACTCGCATCCCTTATGTGGATTCCTATGGGTGACAAGCATCCTATCTATTTAACTTCTCACTTGTGTTACCTCCTAGTTCTCTACACTCTCTTTGCTATCACTCCATTTATTATAGGAGGATACAATTACAATTTTGCCCACCCCAAGAGTATTCTTGAACAAACAAGAAAACCCTAGGACTTAGAATCCTCGAGGTCCACCCGCTCATTCATGGATTAGTCATGGTCCTTCATTTAGGAACCCTCAAGAACGATCCAATTCTCTATGTTGTGATATTCTCCCCCATCTAATTGGGCGATGCCCTCATCGTGTCTTCAACATGGAATGCATAGATTTGCTTTTTGAATCGCCAAAAAGCTTCTGCAAGCTCCCAACTTGCTTCACTTTCATGAAGACCTTTCCATCGGATCAAATATTCTTGCTTCGGCACACAGTGTCGCTTACGTATGAGTCAATTTGGCATGACGAAGTCAACATCTTGATCATATGAGGTTTTTGCTCCAAGTGGCACCCATTGCGACTCCCTTTGATCCGAGTCTTCTTCATCTTCGTGGAAATGTTGGAGCATACTAACGTGGAATACTGGATGACCCTTTAGTTTCGGCGAAAGTTTCAGCTTGCATTCAACCTTCCCGATTCAATGTAACACTTGGAATGGCCGCTCGTTGCAACAAATAAGTCCTTTGTGCACGTCCTTGTAATGGAAGACTAGGTGTAGCTTAGCCAACACTAAGTGTAACGCCCCCACCTCGGGGTTATTTGTGTGACGTTCCATTTTTTATTATCTTTGACTAAGTACAAGCGGAAGCAATTAATTCGGGACAATCACAATCAGAACAAACAACGGGGTTATGACAAGCATTATGAACAAACCTTGTATAAATATGTAACATCTTATTATTAAACACATGCGGAAACATGTATAAACAATTCCAAAATATAATAACAGCTGAAAATCAAGAAAAACATAACAGGCAATACACATTATTGCTATTTTACTTAAACATATTTTACAAGCCCTTTTCTACGGGTTGTTTCACGTACAAACCATATCACAAGCGAAGGTCGAGGTTAATCCTAGCTCCTCTATGCATCCTCTATCTTACGGTCCTGAAAAGGAAAAACAATGGGGGATGAGTCGGGAAGACTCAATTAGTAAATTCACTAACACTCGTGCAAGATGATGCCTCACCATTGTACTAACGCATACAAATATTTTCCCCACCTTATGTCGATGACAGATCAATAGCAAATGCTTTATCCCTATCCTTGCTATGTTTACATGAAAGCTCACATTTATCCAATCACATAAATTCGGCTTATCAATAAGCACACATACTAGTACACATATAGACTTTACTTATCACATACCGGTACACATATAAGATTCATGTATCGTCATCCTGGCTCAACCAGGGCATCCTGGCTCAATCGAGGCATCCAGCTTCATGTTAGGCATCCCGACTCAACCAAGGCATCCTGAGGCTAGCTCACCCAAGGCATTCGGGCTCAAACCAGGCATTCTAGCTCAACTAGGGCATCCCGGCGCAAGTTTACCGAAGCATTACCACCAACACTATGTGACGATGGTCTTCTTTTTTCTTTTAGTGATTACACATCATGGTTCACATAAGCCGGTTTATTATCTTGATTTCATTAGTCCATGCAATCAAACCTGAAGGCATGCCGTGCTTGTGTAATCATGATCTCTAGAACATTCGCCTAACATGCGGGTCGCGGTCGAGGGCACGTGATTCAGTCCGCCATGCCAAGCGTCGGCTTAAAGCCAAGCTTGGCCCGAATCTACACATTTCAATATAAACCCACACCAAGCCAAACTCGTCCTGTGACGCCACAACATAAGTACGAGACCATACGACACCCCATTTCGTGACTCGTATGTGTTTTGACTTACAATTATGAAGCAAAACAACAAGAACTCATGCAAATATCGAGCATCACAAACACGGTTACTACTCGAGCCAAACTCGCAACACCGCGTCTATCCTCTTATAAATCAACAAGCATGGATGAGAACATCAAGCATAGTAACAAGCGATGCATACAACATCGAAACAAACAACAACACACAAGTCCCAACAAAGGCTTGGGTGAGAACTTAGGCCAACAATGCATCAAAACTTCCTATCCTGGGATTAGGGAATCCACTTACATGCCACTTTCTAACCACGTAACACATTGCCCTATCCAAGTGTTAGGGAATTCACTCACCTATACTCACAAGAAAATATCTACGGCGGTCGGCGGCGGCAAATAGAGAGAGAGAGAGAGAGATGATTGGCGTGATGGTGAGGGAGAGAGAGAGACGTGAGAGTGAGAGATGAGAGGAAGAAGAGGTGAGGTATGGAAGCTAAGGGGGGGGGGGCAACCAAGCCTATTTATAGGCAAACCAACTTGTTTCCCAAGTTTAATAATGAAGAAAAGACAAATGACATAATGAAATAGCCCCTAAAATCAAGTGCCATCATAACCATGATCTAGAAAATCTTGATCATTAATGACATTAATGGAGAAGAGCCAAATGACATTAATGAAATTGCCCCTAAAGTCAAAGTTTCATAATTAAGTTTCTTGAGCATGCCAATTTGAGGCCATTCATTTCCAACTTGGTCTTCAAGTTTCTACCTTAGGGTCATTATGCCCTACTCATTCAAGGCCTAAATAATCATGATGATCTCTCTTTCTCTCTCTCTTTGGCCGTGAGCCAAAAACTCAATTAAGTTTCTTGTTAGGCGTGAATGATGGTCTTGGTCCTTAAGACTCAATTATAGAAGCCTTCCAGAAGAACACATTTCAACTTCTGCCACCACATGTAAAGCCTCATTTGCCCCTTCATATGACCTCCAATAAAAGTGTAACATATCTCATTTGAAAGCTTAGAATGATCACATTAAATCACTAGAAGACATCAAGTCAAGATTCCAACTTTCTCATATAGAAAATGATGAATATTTGAAATCTGATAAAACCGACAATTTTTGCACTGTTCTAGAAATCGGACTTAGAAACATAGTAAATGAACTCTGAAAATGCCCAAATTTGAATACGTTATACAAAAGACCTTAATAAACATGTTCCATGAAGAACATAAAATCTGAATCTTCCTGTAAACATAGATTTTAGTAGCTCAAAGACAGACTAAAAATAATTCGCTGGAACAGAATTCATGCTTCCAAAGTAAGCTCTTTTCAAAATCCAAATCATCTCCAAAAATTCCTAAATTTATTTATGTTATAGAGAAAGAAGTTTTTTTTTTTTTTTTGGTAAGGTATTATAGAGAAAGAAGTTCGTAACAACTTTTATGAAGAAAATTTGTTCAAAATTGGCCTAGAAAAGTTTGTAGAAAATCGAGAAAGTGTGAACATCATCGAAATACCCATTCTGAGCAGTTTTACATTATTAGAAATTAGGCTATCTTACTACTCATATCAAGTCCAAAAATTATGAAATTAAAATGTGTAAAACTTCAAAGTGATTGGAGAAACTTTTAAGAAGGAAGTATTTAGAAATTATGATCACAAAAGTCTCTACAAAAATAACAAAATGAAAGGAGTACAGAGAGGATCTGAATTTGGGTTTTCCAGAACAAGGGTAAAATTGGCTTCGATTGGAAAAGTGTCAAACTTAAACCATAATCATTTCCCAATGACTGAAATTAAGGATGTTACACTAAGTGCCTAACTTGGAACTTCACATGCCATCGCTTCTTGTTAGCCCACTTCTTCGTGCGTTTCAAGGCCTTGTGTAGACAAGTCTGTACTAAATCCACTTGCTTATGCCACTCCTTGGCAAACTTGTAAGCGAAAAGGCTATTCCCCCGATAGCCTATTGCAACCGTGCTCGGAATAAGCAGTTGTTGCCTTGTCACGATCTCGAATGGACTTTAGTTCGTGGACTCACTCCGTTATAGATTGTAAGAAAACTGGGCTATGTTGATTATATCACACTCCGAACCTCATCGAGCTCGCAACACCCCTCTTCGGTCGAATTAACGTGACATCTCATGACTCGTCGCCGACCTCGAACAACGGATCAAAGAATACACACATGCAAAAACGATCACACTCCCACACATAAATAAATGTGACCAAGATAGCAACGGAAGACAACATATCAAACGCAACAACATACTTTATAAACACATAACTATATTAACCACAAGAGGATTTACAACAATCAACAGTTATGGAAACATACAAAGGCCAAAAAAATCAACAAGCCACCATCATCAAAAAGGGACTCATGGCTCGGTTGTGTTAGACCTAACAACCGATAGGGCTCATCCCAAAAAGTGTCAGCTCTAACGCTAACCAAACCCTAAGCTAACCCCTAGGTGGAACCCAATCCGAATCGGATCTAGAAGACTTGAACTCGGAATTCATCGACTCGGGCTCAAAGTCGAACTCCAGCGGCTCCTCCTCGGGGTCGTCCTCGGGCTCCGGTACCACATCGAGATCGTCTTCCAGCTCTGACTCGAGCTCCATCGACTCTGGCTCAGGATCGGACTCCCACTCCATAACCTTCTCGTCTGACTCTATGATGATGGACTGTGGGTCAGAATCCGCCTCGGACATAGAGTTGGGGCTCGCTACCTCTCCGTCAGTTGTCTACGAGTCCCACTGACCTAACCCGTCAATCGGAACATCAAAAGTACTAAGGGGTCCATAATAGCCAGACTGATCCCAAAAGCATCAACCCAGGTAAAGATGGGCTTTAAGTTGTGGCCCGCTCTCGTCAACTCATACAAGGGTGTAATGTCTAATATAAGCCTCCACATTCCCAAGGGGGTACTCGATCACCGAACGCTCTATATGGTCCGGGATCCCAAAACGTAGTGGTACACTGGCCATCTTCATGGTCGGGGGTCTGAAACATTGGGGATTACAACAGTGAGAACGAATCTCAGTAAGTAAGCTCCCTAAACCTAACCTAAGCTATCATGTACCTCCAGACTAGTAACTATACAACCAAAACAATTGAATAATCCAACAACTTAGGCCCTCGGACCCACATCAAATATGCGATCAATCTTGCAGGTTAGGTGCACATTAATAATACAAAGGTTCTTCTAGGAGACATGCACATTATTACTAGGCCACGAGCACGTGTCATGCCTACGCTTGCATCCGCTAATGCATAAATCGCATACATGTCATTTTCCAATTGATGTTCGACCCACGTTAAACACATCAGGTCCATCACTGCTCAGGACTCGCGTAACACGCCTCAAGTCCATGACACAACCCGCGTGAACGATACCTCAAGTTGGCCATCATCCAATAAACCGGGCATCGTTCCGCGTTAAACGCTTCAGGGCTTATGTGACCATACATACATACATTTCTCCAATTATTATCTGAACCGTGCGTAAACGACGCCTCAGCACATTTTAGGTGATCACATGCTTCATGACACTCATATAAATTCATATGATTTGCATATTATGCCATCACTCAATACGCACGAAATCATGGTCATATCATTCATAATTCGGGCCTCAATCAAATCAGCACTAATCACTCGAATCAACACAACAACACGATCAATCAACCATTCAAAGTAAATCAGCCACGACCCACACTATAATGTGTACATGCTATAGTAAAATCAAACATGTCCATGGCCCATCATGCCCCTCAATTCCCCGGCCATATCATGCATCCACTATAACATCACACATTGCACAATTAATCAAGTCATGCATAATTAGCCACTTCATGGTCCAACCATAGCACACATACAATCCACATTTAAACCGTAACTAGCAATACGTAGTCCAATCAAGCTGACACTCCTCAACCACGAATGCCTCTTCCTCAGCCCTATTCACCGGCCACTAATTAACCCCTAAATTTGTCTAATTAATGCACAAGAGCCTAAATAGGGTTTAGGGTTTCCACTCACACTTAGTCCTAAGCAATCATGGCTGAGCAACGGTGACGGCAAGGGTGCCAGACGAGCACTAACATCAATACCAGGGCAGCAGGTCCTCCTGGCGAATGCTACTCTACAGTGGAGGCGGGTGGCAGTGGGGGCGAGGCTCCTAAGTGGCGCTGAGGTCACCGGCGCTGAAAGAGGGAGAGAGAGAGTCGGACAGCGGCTAGTGGTGAGACAGAGAATAGGGGCCAGCGGTAGTCGGCGGGGTGATCGGCGGCTCTTGGGCGGTGGACAGCCAAGGCGGGCTAGGGGTGGCGGCGTACAGGGTGGTTGGTGGTGTCGGTGGGTGGTAGTGGCATCGGTGTTGATTGAAAAGGGGAAGAACGGGAGAGAGAAAGAGCTCAACGGTGGGGGAAACAAAGGCGAGGAGCAGTAGCAGCGGCTGGTCGACGGACGGTTGGACAGGCGGCGTCGCGCAAGGGGAGGAGAGGGGGAAGTTCGGCTGAAGTGAAGGAGAGAGAGAGTGTGAGGGTGATAGTGAGTGTGGGTGCAGAGAGAGAGAGAGAGAGAGAGAGAGAGAGAGAGAGAGAGAGTGTGTGTGTGTATGTGTGTTTTGTGATTGGGTGAGTGGGGTAGGTCAACCAACCTAGCTATAATGACCAACTCACCCATTCTACTATCTAACTAATCTAAGGGCCATAATTTGAGCGCTCATCAAATCCCACTTGATCCAATGGCCCAAATTGGTCAACCCCACTAACAATAAGGGTAAAAAGGAGAAAGAGAGCAAGAGGGAGAGAGGCATTTTGGCCCTCTAATTTCGGCCACAAAAGGGGGGGGGGGGGGTTTCGATTGTCCAAATTGCCCTTCTTGAATAAAATGAGCACACTTAATCCTAGGGGGCAAAACGGATTAGTCGTATACGTCCGTAAAATTCGACACTCAAGTTCGGAAATCAATTCAACAATCCATTTCGCTTTATTGCGATTTTAGTGTCCTTTACTAATGAGCGGCTTTTTAGAGGTTACGCGTATTAACCTAGGGTTACTCGAATCATGATGGCCTTGATTTCCAAGAAAACGTGAGGGTCCATCACTAGTTTGGGAGGTCACTATCGTTCGGAGCAAGTTTTGAGATCGTTCGTCACATACACAATCGGTCATGCGGAAATCACCCGCGATCCGATCGTACACTGTTGGGAAATTGATCCATAACTCTTCCTTGGATCGGCTCACATTGGCCCATAATATTCCCTTGTTGTCATCTGAAATCAAAGGTCGATTCATGTTTGAGTCTTTGGGTCCACATACCGTTTTCTCAGTTAGTCATTCCCTATTGGTCAGTATCCCGAGAGTGATCAATTCCGGGCGAAGCTTACTAAAATGGACTGAGAGATGCGTATTCATTTTATTGATTACAGAAATTGGTCGAATTCAGGACGTCACAGATCATCTTCGCCCAATTCACTTGCATTGTGCTCACATAGTGCCGGAGGTACAACCCAAAGAGTGCATTAACCCAGTTTGTCTGACCATCGATTTGGGGATGCAAGTTCGTGGAGAAATTGAGATCCGATCCTAACAATTTAAAGAGCTTGGTCTAGAACTTATTAGTGAAATGAGGATCACGATCGCTCATGATTGTTTGCAGTACACCCCAATATTTGATGACGTGTTTAAAAAATAGCTTAGCCACCTCATCGGCTAGGCAATCCTTTGTCCCGAGTACGAACGTTGCGTACTTAGAGAATCGGTCCACCACAACTATGAGAGTCTGACACCCTTCGGACGTAGACAAATTCATAATGAAATCATGGAGACGCTCTCCCATGAATGCTTCAGGATAGGAAGGGGTTCCAAAATTCCTACCGATAATTATTGCTCCAACTTGTCTTGGTGGCATACAAGACATGTCCTCTTGTAGGCTTCAACGTCATTACACAAGTACGGCAATAGTACCAATCTTTCACGAGCGCCATAGTGCGGTGGATCCTCATATAACCCGCCTACTTAGAATCGTGGCACTCTTATAGTACCTCCTTCCTTAGTTTCCCATGGAGTGGCATGTACAAAAATTATCCCTTGGTCTAAAGTAGGTCGCCTGCCTTTAAAACAAAACTGTTGAGTATTGCCCTCCCGCGCATACTCAAGGAGCACCTTGGTGGTTAGGTCGTGCTCTAACCCCTCCGTGATCCGTTCATTCCATGGGCACTCAAAATGATTGATATTGGCCAGCTCCATTTTTTGCACGGAGTTCGCTTTCCCCGGATTATACTCGAGCACATAGTAAAACACCGCCAGGAAGTCTTGCCAATGAGCTTGCTTCGGGCTCAACTTTTGGATTTGGAAGTAGCTTGTGGCCACGTTGTTCGTCCTCGCAATGAGCCAGGATCCTAAGACATAATGCCTCCACGTATGAATGCAATGCACCACAACAGTCATTTCTTTCTCTTGAACTATATATCACCGTTCGGTGTCATTTAACTTTCTTGACTTGAACTCCATTGGGTGTCCATCCTGTATAAGAACACCATCAATAGCATAATCAGAGGCATCAATCTTTACCTCCTAAGGCTTGGCGTGATCAAGTATCATGAGCACCAGCTCCTCAGTTATTGCTTGTTTCAACCGATCAAACGCCTTTTAGCATTGGGTTTTCCACTCCCACGATTTTTCCTTTCTCAGCATGTCCATGAGCGGCACGGTGATGCTCGAGTAACTCTGGGTGAACTGTCGATAATAGTTGGTGAGGTGAAGGAATGATCTCAGCTTTGTTACCTTGGTCAGTTGCTCCTAATCTACGATGGCCCAAATCTTGGCCGAATCCATCCGCACACGTCTACCCCAGATAATGTGACCCAAGAAAGGCACTTCCCATTGTGCGAATGCACATTTTTCCCACTTGACATACATGTCATTATGTGTTTCCCGAGTGTTCGGCTATACACAATAATGTCATCCAACTAAACCATAACGAATTGATCAAGGAATGGCGGAGTATCTTATTCATCAGGTTGCAAAAGGTGGTCGGAGCCTTGGTCAAGCCGAATGGCATGACAAGGAACTTGTACGAACCATACTGCATCACACATGTGGTCTTTAGCTGATTCCCATTGGCTATCTGCACTTGATAGTAGCCCAATCAAAGATCAAGCTTGGTGAACAACTGTGCTCCTCCAAGTTGCTCGAACAAGTCAGCAATAAGAGGAATCGGATACTTGTTCTTGACTGTTAGCTTGTTCAACGCCCCATAGTTAATGCATATCCAGAGTGATCCATCATTCTTGTTTTGGAATAAGACCAGGGCGCCAAATAGAGCCTTTAGTGGTCAGATATACACCGCATCGAGTAACTCTTTCAATTTCTTCTAATTCAAGGGGCGTCATGCGATAAGGTGCCATGGCGAGTGGTCGAGCGTCAAGCACTAGCTTGATCGGGTGAAACACCTCCCTTCGAGGTGGTAGCTTCTTTGGCAACTCATGAGGCATCATATCCTTGAACGAATTGAGAACTTGAGTCACTTCCATTGGGACCATGTCCCCGTCTCCCTTAGGATCCTCAGCCTTTAGAGTGGCCATGAAAGTTGCCTCCCCTTTCTTTGCTCCTTTGGAGACTTGCATTGCCGAAAGCATCTTTTAGTCACATCTCAAATCAAACTTGACCGGGACCACACATTGGCAGTATGCATCTAAGATACAAATGCAGTCGGCGAATGGGACAATAAAAGCATCTATCCTATCAAGGAAACACAACCAACAACGAAATCATAGTCGTTAAGTGGGATTACCTCGATCATCTCTTTGCTCTTCGATTGTTCGATTTGGAACTCCACGTCTTTTGCTGACCCACTTGTTGGGAATTCCTTGAAGTTCTCTATCTTGAGCCATCTGGCTCCCTTTTCAACCCGAAGATTAAGTTTCTTCGCAGCCTCTTCCGTGATGAATAGATTAGATGCCTAGTATCCATGAGAGCAGTCATCGTGGTTCCTCCAAATTGTTACATCCGCGAACATTAATCCCTTGGGCTTGTTCGCCTTCTTGGACTTTATCAAACTCAAGATCTACAACAAACCAAGTCACATCTCTTCTTGTTTCTCCTCGTGTGCCTTGACAAAGGCTGCAAGCTTTCCTCACGTCAAGCAATCGCGAGCCATATGCGTACCATAGCACAAGAAACACTTGAAGGTACTTCCTTCTTCTGTTCACCGTCGCTGGACTCTACCTTCACCTTCACAGGGGCTACTGGTGGTTTGTTTCTACTTAGGCAGTAGAACTTGTTAAGATCTCCCCCACTAGTAGCGTTATCCTTTGGTCGGGAATCCGATTTGCCTCTGGAAGTTCCTCTGTACTCCACCAAGGTCTCGGTTAGGAACATAACTGTTGAGAGATCTTTCGCGTTGCATCGTTTCAGCTCTTATTTGACCTATGGCTTGAGACCACCCATGAACTAAAAAAAGGGCTTTTATCGTTCAAGGAAGGGATTTATAGTAGTGACTCCGAGAACTTCCTCACGAACTCGCGAACCCCTCTCTTTTGCTCAAGGCAACGGAATTTGTCTTGAGCTTCCTCTTTTGCACAGGCGGGATAACATTGTCGTCGGAACTCCTCGATGAACAATTTTTAGGTTGCGATAGGTTCACCACTCCTATCATCGGACCTACGACGCCACCACAGTAGTGCCCTGTCAATCAAATACATGGCAGCGGTTTATCCTAAGCGCACTTTGGTGATTCTCATTGCTCGGAAAAACTGCTTCATGTACCATAGGAAGTTGTCCACGTTCTTGGCCACCAGCAAGCCTTTGAATTCATTTGGCTATGGGGCGTTCACTCGCGGACTAGCTTGCATGGTGACCACCCCCATTCACACGTGCTCTTTCCACCTTGGTGAGCCTTGCCCTAAGTTCGGCCATCTCGGTGCGCATAGCCTCCACCAAGGCCTGCAAGGATTACCTCATTGCCAAAGTTCTTTGGACGTGTTGGTCAGGCTTCCCGGCATTTCCCCCTAGAGTTCTCCCAACCCGGATTTGAACTCTTGCACCTCGGCCTTGAGCTCCCCATGTTCAATCTCGCCTCCTTCGATGCGTACGGATATGCCATATCCTCGATCATTCCTTGGACATCCCCCAAGGCGATCTCCATCCTTGCCATGCAGATCTCCAAGTCACCCACCACATCTCATGAACTTGAGCTACCACAGTCCTTCTTTGCCTTGGTATCTTGCCTCTCAAGGGCCCTTCCACGATCGTCGTCCGCGCATTTCTCAGTCATGTTGGATGATACATCGAAATGAAGCTCCATTATGCCTTTAGCCATTTAGCTCCGATATCACTTGTCATGGGTCAGATTGAATCTAGTATTCCCTAACCTATGCAGCCGTAGAAATTTTTTCCCAATTCAGCCTTTCTCACACTCACCTGCTTACAAGGATCTTAGAGAGAGAAACTTCTATAGAAAGAAGCTCTCAATTATACTGCTCTTGTGAGAATGAGATGAATAAATGAGAGGGGGGAGACACATTTATATATAAGTACAGGCTCAATTGTATCCATAGATATTTTATTGATTTAATGGTGGAGATCATATCTTCCCATCTACCAACTACATCCATGTATTATAGGACGGTAAATTACAATTTTGCTTGCCCTTAAGAGTATGCTAGAACATACAAGAAAACCCTAGAACTTAAAATTTTTGAGGTTTGTCTGCCACTTTCATGGATTAGTCATGGTTCTTTGTACAGGAACCCTCGAGAACGATCCAATTCTCTAGGTTATGATATAATAAATATACTCTTAGGAGCTCTGAAGACAGAGATAGCCTCCCATGCACAAACTGATTGGGAGTTAGTACCGCTCTCCTAATGAGGCCATGGTAGGCCAAAATTAGTTGTGGTGCCTAAAGTATTCTACGTGTATTGCTTAATGGACTAGAGTCTTGAGTTATACCAAACATGGTACAATTCAATACAAGGAAGCTATTCGCCGTATTGTTCTTTGGAAAAACTAGAGAACGAGAATTGGCTTAGTATGAACGACCCACCAGGCGTCGCATGGGCTATTCCATGGGCAAAGAATTGCCAGCCCATGACAAATTCATCCTATAACTTCTAGTACCAACTTTCTTGACACCACTCTCACGACTCAATTGTATTCATCCTTTCTACATCATTCACTCTTTACCCGATAACCCCAAGCTCCACTCATAAGGGACATGAGTACGAGAGAATTACGGTTTATGGCATTCTCTTCCACTCAATTTCGCGATGCCCTCGATTCGGGCTGTTCTGTCGCTTCCCTACATCATTTTTTGACCATCAATGCTACTTTTTCACGTCTTACATGAGTGGTGGATGTTCACCCAACAAAACAACTTCACTCCACCAGTGGCTTTTTTCTGTTTATAACTGTTCAACACTTTTGATCACTTGTACTTTCCCTGACATGTGTGGTATTTTTCACCAACTATACTTTTTTGACAGTATTATCCTTCGCCTACTTCGATTTTTCATGATCTTAGTACACCAATGGAGGTTTCTCCATTTGTTGATATCGCGGTGGTAGACCCATATTTAAATTCGCCAAATTGATCGAAGAATGATTTCCTTATTTAGTAAGGAATCGGTTCTTTTTTGTACCCCCATTGTCATCCTAGAAGTAAATTGAGAGCCACACTTTGTCCGAGAACTTTTTGTCCCGGTGATTCGCTCTCTGCCTGCATAGGATCGGGTAGACCATAGGCTTTATTCGACTAAAATCACCCACTAGAGGGATCCTACATTGATATCATCTGTCACATCCCGACAGCCTTTTGGCCACAAAATAACCCGTACAGTGCCTGGCGGGTCGTTCACACCTGGCTAGCCCTCATTCTCTAATTGTTCCAAAGAACAATACGACGACTAGCTTCCTCGTATCGGATCGTACCACAGTTAACGTAGCTCGAGCTTCTAGTTCATCGTGGGATATATGCAAAATACTTTAGGTAGCACAACTTATTTCGGCCTACCATGACCTTGTCAGGAGAGTGGTACCAGCTCCCAACTAATTTGTGCATGGGTGGCTAACCTCACCTTTAGAGATCTAAGAGTGTATTCATTACATCCTAGAACTTTTAGCAACAACTGTCCTGATACCACTCCCATGACCTAGTTGTATTCATCCCTTCTATATCACTCACTCTTCACTTGATAATTCCAAGCTCTACTCACTAGGATACAAGAGTACGAGAGAATCACAGTCCATGACACAATGCTCTCAGTAATGATGGTGATGAAGGTGATGTGAATATTAGTGAGGATGAAGAAGAGCTAATGGTACAAGTTCTTCATCTACAAATAGTGATTGAATATTTTGTCGGTAAACATTCAAAGCGAGTAGGCATAGTTATAGAGCTAGAACCACCACCTAGTGAAAACATCGCAGGTATATACTTTAATAATTGTTTCGCCCGAATTTCTCCTATACAGAAATTTTTTTTTCATTTAAAGTCATTTTTGAGCTTTTAATTAAAGGGAACCAAGGTTCTATGCCAATACCGGACATAAAATATCATAGGCAAAAGGAACAAACAGCTTTGATTAAAACAAGATTGTACAAACACAAACCGTGTTGGAATTTAATCAATGATAAGGCTTGGGATAGAGATTACACACCCTAATTTAATTGATGACACAAATCAAAAAGCTACGAATAGGAAAATAAATTACAGTGTAGGAAAATAAAATACTGAAAATATTGTAAATTTATTTAATTTGTGCAAGGGGCTTCTAGTAGGCGATTAGTGGTATTTATAATAATATAGTGCTAAGTATTTTTTGGCGGTTTTCAGCAGTTACATTTCCCAGAGTGGCTTCCATCGATTGCTTCCATGTTCCTCCATTTCGGAAAATTTCGTGCCCACGCTCTCAAGTTGCCGTGATTCTATTTCTAAGTGGTTGCTTTTACCAGACGGTGTCAACTACTCGACGACTTCACTTTGGGATGGTTGTTGCCCTGCAATTTTCTTTTCAAGTAATGACCATCCTAGAATTTCATTCCTAAGTGGTAACTGCTCCCTCAAAAAATGTACACCCATTTCTCCTCAATCACAACTGCTTGCTGATTTTGAGCTTCATAGTCATGCTTCAATGCTCCATAAGTGAACATATGCCAGTTACTCCATTGTCCTAATTGCTTTATCTCGAACTGGTAGCTATATATTCCTATGCCTCTAATGCTTTCGAAGAAGTTGGATGGCATTTTGCTATTCACCCATTGCCAGTAACCATGTTGATAGTTGCTAGTAGTTCGTCGTCATGTGTCAACAACTGAATATGTGCCACCGATGTGTATCAATGTCGATAAGCAAATATCAATCTCTATGGTCGTTGACAAGATATCACATGAATGGTAATGTTCACGTGTTACTCATGTGGCTGTCCATGCTCATGTGTCAAGCATGTGCTTGTCCATGCCAATGACTTGATTTTTTTTTTTTTGGTGTAAACATATGGCTCGCTTTAAAAGAGTTAAAGAAATACCTTAAACGTGTGCATCCCTTTCCGTAGGTTGCCTTATCATGTGCATCGTCTTCTGAAGGTTCGCACTTTGCGCGCAGTTAGTTAGTTGGTAATACCATTTGGTATTCTGACGTCCTGATCATCTTTGGCTTGTGAATCTTCATCATTCTGGATTGTACCTTTTCGAATCGCTGTTAATCCTAGGAAAGTATATATGCACATAAAGATTAGATTTGTATACCTTCTTTGTTTCCAGCCTTAAACCCTAATCGTTTGTTTGCTCTAAACCCTTGACTCCTCTTCAACTCGAGTTCTATTGTCTTCCATGGCTCTTAATCTTCCTTAGTATCCCGCTGCAGACTATGTTGCTCAGTTTGACATTCTTCAAACGAATGGATAATGTGACAATTGTTGTCTTAAACTTCTATATGTGATCGACGAGTGTCCTGATAAGCTGATCTTAATTTGGTCCCTGTCTCAAAACCCATTTTCAAATTCCTACATCTCTTAAACCTTATTTTCCTCGGAGGAGTGGGGAGTTGTTACCTATCCAAAGATCTTCTATTATAGACATCTGGATAACTGAGCCTGCCCGACTAAGAAGTTTTCCTTCCTTCAAAGTGGATTTCTAAAGATGGTACGTGAGGATGGGGGCTGATGATCGGATATTGCCAATTTGGGAGAAGGCTGGTATTGACACTGCTATCAAGTTTAGTTGTTTTAACTATAATTGGAATCCGAGTCTTTTAGGTCCTACCATTAGCTTATAATCCCAATCAACCAACCGTTTCTTTTTTCCTTAGGATCCTATGTCGATCACCCTTATGAAAGCTTCTACTATTGCTGGATTTATTCCTTCTGGTGTTCTTGTGAGAGACATTGGTCCTCCTGAACTCTTGAAACTTTCCGACATTGATGAGAGTGTTCTCTCTTATGGATGATTTTTATGTAGATTTATGCTGATGCCTGGTCTCTATTGTTGAGCATGCAGCTTTCATGTTGTTTTGGCTCTCTGACTTTGTGTTCTTTCATCCAGCTCTCAAAGCGTCGAAGGATCTTCTCGGCATTGCTTCGAGCCTTGCTAAAGGTACGCCAATTGCCTTGTATCCACTCTTTGTTGCTCCACCGTATAGAAGTTTTACTCATTCCACTTCAGCTATGCGATCCAAGGAGGAAAGCACCCTTTTCGGTCTATTTTGGCTTCTACAAGCCTGGATTGCCCTATACTTCCCGTCTTTCTTTAAGAGGCAGGCGATATATTAGGGTTTACACATACACACAACCAAACACTGCTTTTCTTTAAGAAATAATAAAAATATAAATAAATAAATCGGTTTAGTCCGGGTGGTCTAGTTGGTCCCACCCAGGAATTAGGAACTAGACCGAAAATCACTGGTACCAATTTTATAAAACCAAGAACCGGATTGGCAACCCTAGGAACCACCCAAAACCGGTTGGTTCGGTACGGTCTGGGCAAGTCCTGGTTCGGTCAATCCGTGTTGCTCACTTCTAATTGGTGGTATCTTAAATGATCTAATGGTAATTATTTTCTAGCAGTTTCCAGTAGCTGCATTTCCCTGAACAGTTTCCATCGATTACTTACATGTTCCTCCATCTTCGAAAATTTCGTGCCCTCATTCTCATGATGCCATGATTCTACTTCCAAGCAGTTGATTTTACTAGACTGTGTGTCAATTGCTCCATGACTTCACTTTTGCATGGTTGTTGCCCCCGCAATTGTAATTTTCAAGTGATAATTGTCCTACAATTTCATTCCTAAGTGATAACTGTTGACACAGAGAGAAAGCGTAAATTTGGAATAACTCCAAAAAACTCAAAATTTTTATTCAATAATACTATGTTTTTCGATTACAAGACGATATTTTATATAAAGATATGACTCATAATACTAATGGAAACCGAATAATTAAAAATAACATATAATAAATTAATATAGGAAACTACTTAAATGGTAATATAGGAAACTGCCAGAATAGTAATATAGGAAACTGCCTGACTGGTAATATAGAAAACTGTCTGACTGATAATATAGGAAACTGCATGAATGGTCGTTTTCCAAAAATCAGAAAAACCGCCGAGATTTCTGGCGATCACGGCGATTACACTCTTCAAGATAATCACAAGCTAATTGTTCTACATCATTCCCTCTTTCTTTGAAAAAAACTTGCCCTCGAGTTATGATCAGGATAAATGGGTGTATCGGAAGCATGATACTCAAATAAGTCTGCAGCATTAAATGTAGGGAAAATGTTGAGATTACCAAGAAGGTCAACTATATAGGCATTGTCGTTGATCTTCTTCAAGATGCGGCAAGGACCAATCTTCTTATGCTTTATGTGTTGACGCCCATCGGGACTATATATGAGTATATCATAAAAAAAAAACTACCACAAACTTGCCAATAAAAGGTTTGAGAACCTGAGTCATTAAACACATGAAATTACTAGGTGCGTTAGTGAGTCCAAACGGCATGACAAACCATTCGTACAAAACCACACTTGTCTTGAAGGCCGTTTTCCATTCGTCGCCAGGACGGATGCGAATGTGGTGGTATTCGCTTCAAAGGTCAATCCTCGTAAAAATCCGTGATCCAGCAAGTCTGTCTAGCATATCATCAAGTTGTGGAATCGGAGACCAATACTTGACAGTAATCCAATTAATGGCATGACTGTCTACACACATACGTATGGTGCCGTCTTTCTTTGGCGTGAGAGGAGCGGGAACTACACATGGACTTTTGCTTTCACGCAAGAAGCCCTTTCGAAGGAGCTCTCCCACCTGCTCCTATAGAATCTGTTTCTCTTTCGAGTTCATCAGATAATGCGGCAAATTAGGAAGACTAGCACCTGGAAGGAAATCATTCTCATGTTGGATATCCCTCAAAGGAGGTAATCCGTTAGGTAAATCCTCAAGCATAACATCACTGAATACCTTTAATAAGGGATTAAGAATGTCAGGAACACGAACCGCAACTTGTTGATTGCTCTTGTCCACAATCATATACATCCCTTCACGCTTTCGGATGTTCATCATAGCCCCTGCATTCTGCTTCTTTACAATCTGAGGGGAATTACTTTTTGGTCTCCAAATAATTTTAGTCCTTTTCCACACAAAAGAATACGTATTCTCCCTAGCTCGGTGTGTAGCATCAGTATCATATTGCCATGGTTGACCCAGTAAAACATGACGCACATCCATCTCCACAACATCACAAACAATAGTATCTTGATATGATTTTCCTATCGAAATAGGTAAACGGCATAATTGGTTTACCTTAAGTTCTGCTCCCTTGCGTATCCACCCGATCGTGTAGGGCGCAGGATGCGGCTCCGTCTTTAGTTACAAGTGATCCACCAAGGCCTTTGACACTATATTCTCGCAACTTCCGCTGTCAATAATGATATTGCATACTTTGCCTTTGACAGTACAGTGAGCGCGGAAAAGCTGATTCCACTGGATATCTTCTATCCGCGGAGCAAACAATAGATGACACGCAACACAATTAACTTGCTCACCCACTTCATCTTCCACTCCCACTTCTTCTTCATTTTCCTAATCTTCCCCATGCACATCTTCGTCATGTTCAATGATATTGGCCATTCTATGACGAGGACAATCGCTGGAATGATGGCCCAACTCGTTACACTTGTAGCACTTGATCGGTTAGGGTTTGGCATATGGATTTTGGGTATTCTGATTGGGAGTACGACTGCTTGCTGCGACTGCTTTCTTAGGCATCCCAGTAGTACTCCTTGGAACTCAGATCGAATCAGGGTTTGTCAACTAGAAGAACTTGTAACATCAAGTTGTCTTGCTTTCCCGAATGACCCGCAATCCGAATAATTGCTACCACGAGTACTAGGGCTAGTCCTCTCTAATTGCATCTCAATTTTTTGCGCCATATCCTCGGCGTCTTCGACAGAGAATAGTCGATGCAAGGAAACCCGATTCTGGATATTAAGTTGCAAACCATTAATGTACCTAGCAATTTGTTGTGCCTCGGATTCATCCAGGTTATTGTAAGCAGAGAGTCAAAGGAACTCTTATGTATCCTCGACATAGTCTTGATGCCTATGTCAGGGGATTCCTTCACACCCCATAGCATCTTTGGGATCACAAGTGACAGGAATTCGCTCGAATGGAAGAACGCCAGGTGCATGGCATTAAGGATCTCTTGAAACCTCCGATTGGTTTGAACCACAAACTGATTGAACTCAGCCCTCGTAATACGCTCATTCTCACGGCCCTCAGCAGCAGGGAGATTGACGTTTATGTTATTCACCATTGTCACAGAAGAAACCTGCTCTGATACCAAATGATGCAGAGAGAGAGCATAAATTTGTAACAACTCCAAAGAACTTGAAATTTTTATTTAATGATACTATGTTTTTCGATTACAAGACGATATCTTATATGGAGATAGGACTCCTAATCCTAATGGAAACCGAATAATTAAAGATAACATCTAATAAATTAATATAGGAAACTGCCTGAATGGTAATATAGGAAACTGCCTGACTGGTAATATAAGAAACTACCTGACTGATAATATAGGAAACTACATGAATGGTTGTTTTCCAAAAATCAGAAAAACTGCCGAGATTTTCGGCAACTACGCCGATCACATTCTTCAAGATAATCACAGGTTAACTGTTCTACATCAACTGTTCTTTCCAAAAATTCACATCAATTTCTCCTCAACCTCAAATGTTTTGCTTATTTTGAACTTCACAATCGTGCTTCTATGCTCCTTAAATGAACATCTGCCAATTACTCCATTGTCCCAATTGCTTGATCTTGAACTGGTGACTATATTACCATGCCTCTTATGCTCTCATAGAACTTGGATGGCATTCTATTATTCACCCCTTATTAGTATCTATATCGATAGTTGCTAGTAGTTCATTGTCACATGTTGACAATTGAATATCACTACAAAAAAAATATGAATTTTGCGACGGAAATTTGCGATGGGGAATTTTTTGTCGCTAATTTGTGATGAAAAAAAAATTCGTCGCTAATTTACGACGAAAAATTATTCGTCGCTAATTTGCAACGAAAAAAAAATTCATCACTAATTTGTAATGAAAAAAAAATTCGTCGCTAATTTGCAACGGATTTTGCAATGAAAAATCTTTCGTAGCTAATTTGCAACGGAATTAGCCACGAATTTTTTTTTCGTCGCAAATTTGGGACGAAAAAAAGTTCGTCGCTAATTTGCGACAGATTTTGCAACGAAAAATCTTCCGTGGCTAATTTGCAACGGAATTAGCGACGGATTTTACAACGAAAAATCTTCCGTGGCTAATTTGCAACGGAATTAGCCACAAATTTTATTTTCATCGCAAATTTGGGACGAAAAAAAAATTCGTCACTAATTTCATTGCAAATTAGCCACGGAAAATTTTTTGTCGCAAATTAGCGACAAAAATAAACTCTTGCTTCACTTTTCCGACTATTTTTTATTTTCATGACTAAATCCGTGGCTCTTTCGCCATGGATTAAAATCTGTCGCTAATTAGCCACGGACTAAAATCTGTCACAAAATTACACTATAAAAAATAAATTGAGCCACGGAAAATTAGCGACGAACATTTTTGTCCGTCGCTAAAGTTAGCAACGAAAAAAGAAGTTCGTCGCTAATTTGCGACGGACAAAGAAGTCCGTCGCTAAAAAAAAGTTTGTCGCTAATTTGCGACAAAAAAAAGTCTGTTGCAAATTAGCGACGGACAAAGAAGTTCGTTGCTAAAATTAGTGACGAAAAAAGAAGTCCGTCACTAATTTGCGACAGACAAAGAAGTCTGTCACTAAAATTAGAGACAGAAAAAGAAGTCCATCGCTAATTTGCGACGGACAAAGAAGTTCGTCGCTAAAATTAACGACGAAAAAAAAGTTTGTTCCTAATTTGCAACAGACAAAGAAGTCCATCGCTAAAATTTGTGACGGAAATAAAGTCCGTCGCTAAAATTGGGGGGTGTTGACACCTAATTTTTAGCATACATGATATTAAAAATAGAAAATTCAAGATTATGGTTTCCGATCGCGACGGAACCCATTTCTTGAACAAAAAGTGTCGTTTTTTAAATTCTGTCTGTTGGCCAAGATTTTGTAGATGATTTTCTATTCATTTCATGCAAAAATCTGAAAAGTCAAACGGTTGACTTTCGGGTTGACTTTTTGGTTAACCATTTGACCAAAAGTCAACCTCATGTCAAATTGGGGCTTTCCGCATAAAAAGATTCCTTTCAAATTTAATTTCACTTTAGAAGTGGAAATTTCAGAAAAATTCAAAGATTTGATCATAAAATTAAGCTCCTAGTGAAAAGTCAACTAGGGTTTGACTTTTGGTCAAACCTTTGACCAAAATTCGGAAAATGCAAAAATTCAAAAATCATTTGATTTCACATTCAATTTACCTTTGGCATTTGAAATTTTGCAAAAATCGGTTTAGAATCAACTTTTTCCCAATTTGCGAAATTTGATTCAAAATCGGCCAAAAATGAAATTACTTCATTTCTAGTCATTTTTTAGGTTAGTTTTCTTCACGACATTTGATCTAGAGGTCATCTTATATTCAATTTTGGAGCCAATTTTGTAATTCCAAGCCAAACACAAAAACCCCCAATTTTGGCCCTAATCAATGATTTGAATCGATTTTTCATGATTTGCACAATTGACACACGATTGGGCCTAATTTCTTATATGAAATCCAAATTCAAAATCAATTTTGGAAGATTCACATGAATTTGAGTCAATTTGATCAATTTAGTGATCCAATGATCAAGTAATCTAAAAATAATTGGTCCAATCAGTGCAATTCAACTTGACCCACTCTAGATTAATATTCAATTTGATGAATTGTGACTTAATTCGGTTAATTGGACTTCAATTAAATTTGTTAGTCTTGCTTGGCCATGCAATTACCCAAATTCAAGAGCAATTGAGACAAACAAGCTAAATTGGATCAATTTGTGCATAAATTTCAAATCAGTTCAATCCAATTTGATTCGATATTAATGGGCTCAATTAATCATGATAAGAATCAAATCACACAAAATTGGAACAAATGAATCAATGGTTGAACTAGTTCAATCAGGCCAAATTCGGGATTAACCGGCTTAACTCGATTTGATTCAAATTGAACCGGTCCGATCGGACTGGCCATTTTTTGGTTAAAAATTCGGAGATCAATGATTCATTCCGACTAGCCAAGGCCGGCCCCATCCCTTTGAGCTCAAAAATTACAAAAATGCCCTTGATTAAAAATTACAAAAATGCCTCTAAATGAAAATTACCAAAATGCCATTCCTTAAGGATTAAGCAAATTAATTAGGGGATAAGCAAATCAATCATGGCCATTCATCTAGAATTGATTATGTCCATCCATAGTGCCATGTCATCAATCCTTAGCCCATAAGGAATATTCTTAATCATTAAGGATGCATTTTAGGCCATTGGATCAATCTAAGGGCTAGGATTCAAAGTTAGAGGAAGTATATAGTGTTTTTTTCCTCCAAAATTTGGGGGGGACTCTCATTTTAAGATCTGACTTTCTCTCTCTTCTCTCTCTCTCTCTCTCTCTCTCTCTCTCACGATCTCCCTCTTCCGCCGGCCATCTCTCTCTTTCCAGCCACTTTTCCGGCGAGCCACCACCTCACCGACATCCCTCACGGTGGCCCAAGGCTGGTCACAACATCAGCCACCTTCATCGGTGGCCGGAACAGCAAGTTCCGGCCAGATTTCTCCTTCGGCAGCATCACCGGCGCTGCTGCCGGTGATGTGATCAGCCAGTTCAAGTGGCTGAACCGGCTGATCGGCGACCTTTTCCGGCGTTCCAAAGCTTGCGATCACATCCCTTAGTGTCCTCACATCGCCATGGTGTTCGGCGACTTGTTAAACGGCCACCGGATCGCGTCTTTTGATTTAATTCTTTGTTACTAGCTCGATAGTGCAAAAGTGGACTAATTCTCACTTAGTTTGTGCAATCTATTATCATAGGTTGGCCGAGCTTTCCGAGACTTCTTCGTGCTGTCTTTAATCTGAACATGGAGGCCGGATCACTCAATTTTGCGCCGGAGCATTGTTGAACAAGGTAAGTGCACTTGAACATGATTCTGCAAATTCGTGTATATTGAGCCTGCATGCTTGTGATGCCGATTTCAGCTCGTTAATGTCGAAATCTTGCGAAGTGATGAACTAGAGAATCGTAGAGCACATTTTAAACTTCGATTTGATATATCATATGCCTTGATCAGACTTGATTTGCTATGTCAAAACTATTTCGGAAGTTAGGATCAGAATCTGAAATGTAATGTGCAGATCTGTTCTGATGATGTCCTGATTGATGTTGTGCTGTTCTATGATTTTTCTGATTTTCTATGATCATTTTTTGAAACAACTTTCTTCATGAAAGTTGTAGATCACATCTTTATCTATTCATCATAAAATTTTCATAAAATTACATGTATAATAGCATGGTACGATCTGCAACGTCATCTAGGTGTAGATCGGGTGATAGACTGATTCTGATCGACCTTCATGTGTTCTTCAATTTTCATAAATTCGTGTGTTCAAAATCTGAAAACCTTTTCTTCATGAAAGTTCACACTGAAATCGAAATCTTTCCATTGATACTAATTTCATTAAAATTGGAGGTCATTTGGATTTTCAAAAGGAATTTTCACAATCTGATCAGTATCTGTGTCCAGATCTGATTTTCATTCCTTTAGAGTTCAGAAGATTTTTTTCCGAATTTGATAAAGTTAGAGTCCTTATTTGCGAAAAATCAAAACGACAAAGTTGTTCATTGGGGTCTCATTATGTTTACTTGAGAATTTGAGGGCCAAATAGCAATTTTTGGAGGGTCAATTTGCTCAAAATTTCATAAAAGGTCTTCTCGGGCTAAAATGTGATTTGCAATTGAGTCCTTCGCAAAAACAGAATTTTATAAACATTTGGAGGACTTTTTAGCAAAAACTCAAAACATGAAACTTGTTGCATACGGAGAATCCTAACTACAAAAAAATTCTCACGTGATTTTGATAATTTTTGTTATTTTTCCCGCCATTATTTTGAAATCCAAACAGAATCGGATCCAGTCTGTCACCGAGGGTAAATTTGTCATTTTCGGGAAAATCGGCTAGGATTTTTAAAAAATGGTCTTCTTGACTTTTGATCCTCATTTCATAAGCTTTCTAATGACACCTGAATCACTTCATTTGGACGTCATTAGGGTAGTTAATTACGTCTGAACAGAAGCAATCCGAATTAGATAAAACTGAATAAGTGGTCTTCTTATGAAGCCCATTTCTCATTGTTTGATTGGCTTCGAAATAAGGCCTATAGGCTTGAATGCATGCTTATTTCATTGCTATGCATGTGTTTGTTAGATGAATGTTAGGCTCGGTGCATGTTCGGCGGGTAGTCCGTTGTGGTCATTTAAAACCCAATTTTAGGGGTTAATTGATATGAGTTGCCGTTTTGTGAATGCAAATGGTAGCCCATTATCATTAACCGTTGATCAAATAATGTTAAATGATTAGGTTGGTGGTGAATAGAAATGCATGAAAAACAAAGGCCGATCCCGAGGCCCGTGTTTGATTAGTGAATTGGTTGCACATTTGTTTTTCTTTGGTTATTTCTTTGTGCATTATTTGTCATGAATGAATGTAATGAATGTAAATATCGATACCCGAGAGACGATCCATGGGAAGATAATCTGAAATGATAAAAAAAAAAAGGTGATCGACCGATGTCCAATCCGGTCTCCATTTGTATTCATTTGATGATGGTGATAAACCGATGTCTGATTTGGTTTCAATTTGTACTCAATTCATTCATCCCCGATCATGTCTCGGGTTTTCAATTTGTGTTGTAATAAACACCCGACGAGTTGCGGGTTTTTACTTTCTCGCACTTAGATTTGGTCCGTCTTTTCAATATCTTGAATTTTTATTTTACGAAACGTCTTTAAATACAATTGATTGTTTCTTTCTTTTTTTAGACTAAGATAGGTTTAGTTTAGAATTCTAAATGAAAATACAAAAACAAGATGCATGATTACCTAGTGGATTAAGACTTTAAACATGAAAATGGTAAAGAACAAATGTATGATAATTTAGATAACATCCATGCTAAGTTTGGCGGTACTGAAAAGGCGTTAATAGAAATATTAACATAAGCTAGTCCCCAAACCTTTGATCTCTGGTTTTCGTAGAAACCGACACGAAATTCCCGCGTTTCAATTAGGTATTCTAGCCGACTCCCGACCTAGGCTAGTGGCGACTCTTAAAAAAGACAAAATCAATCCGCTGTCACGCGAGATATGGATTTAGGGAAGATCCACGTTCATGATCAATAGATCATATGGATGATCAAAAGATTTATATAAAATCGTTTTCTATGATATGACATATGAACCATTTCATGAACACTTATCTCTAAACCTGCCTTACAGAGTTCGGCCCTTGTGAGGTAGGTCGTGATAGGCTTGGTGACTCCGCTAGGGAATATGTTACAAACCTAAGTGGATTAAAGCCGTAATAAACTTGTTGGTTATTATCTCACTTGTCTACATTTTGTAGCATCGACCGCATGTCGAAGTCACGTGGAAAATGAGGTTAGTCCACTAACCATGTGTTTAATGGTTTTGTAGGTAGGAGACATAAGGGGTGGAGTGAATCCAAACCCCTTGTTTTGTAGGTAGTGTTCGGATGTATGTCGTGTGTATGAGATTATATTGAAGTGTTGTTTGCTTTAAATTCAAATGCATGTTTACTTGCTTTAGCACGTCACAATGCACCCACATCCCGCGGTCTAAAACCCCAGATCGCTTTTAGGATACCTTTAGGAGGTATTAAGAGTGGAATCCACATGTGAATGCATGTGGTAATCCATTCTTCAATACCACTCAACTTGATTAGTAAGGAGTGTACCGACCGACGTTAGTAGCGGTGGGTAAACTCTTCTTATCTAATTAAGGTGGGGACCATAAACCTTTTGAATCCTACCCTTAGATGTCAAACCTCACAAGTCCTCATGCGATGTGTCAATGTGTTTGCCATTTCTTCTTCATGGTAAGGTTGATTGTATCATTCTACAATTTCAATTATGCCATTTCAATTCCACGTTATATTCCTTTCTATAATACATGGTGATTAATCTCGATGCCCCAAATTAGGGTAAGTTAAAATGGATATGTCGGAGATTCGAATCATCCCCGTACCAAGATCTCTTGTGACCATGTGGGAAAGTCTCAAGTCAAGGCACAAGAACTACGTGGAAAAGAGAATTGGATATCTTCCTGCACTCTTATACATCGAGCCTCATGTTGCTATGATCAAAGCATTGTCTCATTTTTGGAACTCAAAGACATCCACTTTTGTGTTTGGTCAAAATGAGTTGACCCCTACAATTGAGGAGTACAATATTGCCATTGGAAGAGTCGGTTCTTTTGGTCTAGTTAGTCCTCCGATAGATATAGATCTAATAACTCTCTTGAGTCAATCCTTAGGAGTTGACATTCTCCAAATCAAAAACGTTCTTAGAGGAAATTCCAATGCACTTTCCTTCGCATTTTTGGAACGACATTTTTCTAGCTTGCCAAAGGAAGCGGGTAATCAAATTCCTCGAGTCTTTCTCTTAGCATTCTTTGGTTTTGTGATTTTTCCATTCATCAAAAAGACCATGGATCCTTCTGTAATTCATATTGTCAATCAAGTGTGTATATTCAAAAGATTTTCCAATATGATCCTAGGTGAGACCGTCATATCACTCAATAGGTTCAAACAAAACAGAAATAGTATTTTTAGAGCCCCAATAGGTTTACTCCAACTTTGGTTGGTTTCTCATCTCAAAGACTTCGGTTTGAGCTTGAAAATCATAGACGTGTCCAAAGATTGTCATCTTATCTCGCTTTTCCGAGAAAAAGAAGAAATCTTTCCTTATTGGTCATTGTCAACTTGGTTTAATTTTTTCAAGAACCTTGTTCCAAATCAAATCCAATGGCATGTTCGTTGGCTTGGAAATCCCGAGGTGCGCCTTAATAACGGATCAGACAACCCAATCCCACTTTTGGGTCTCACGAGGTCCACGTCATATGACCCTTTTAGGGTGATCCGTCAATATCGCGCACTTCAAAAGATTCTACCATTCCTCAAGCTGGGATTATATCATTTTGACTATCGCAAAGATATCATCCAAAAGGACTAAATGGTGGATTTGAAGGAAATGATCAAGTCCATCATTGATATGTGGTACAAATGCCTGCCTAGAGCCGATTCACATTACCTACGAGTCCGAGTTGGAAGGAGAAATGAAGATACATCATGCATTGCCGGAGTACATACACCATCGTCTCGAGTCCGAGCTTAAAGTGGATCTCCCTAATGTCTCCGAGAAGCCAACTCAACAACAAGTTATAGCCCTAAGAGCTATTAGGGAAAGGAATGAGGCTTTAGCTGAGGTTGAACGTTTGACCCAAGAAAACAAACAAATTCGCCTTGCATCTAAAGAGGATCCATTACAATTTTGCTATATTTCATGAGAAAATCTCCTTTTATGTAATTTTCGTTTTATAGATTTGATGTATAGGGTCTCCTTTTTACTCATTTTAGCAATGATGCAATAGGATTCTCTTCTTGTTGATCTATAGGGATTGTATTTCACGAATTTTGTTGTTAATAGTGAAATTTCCCTTTATGCGTACTTTCTTTTCCGAGATTCTAATGGAATATAGATGGGGCATCTTGATTAATCATTATGTGTTACCCCTTTAATTGTATAATTTCTTGTGAAGAAATTGTGATAAGAGATTATTGACATGATATTGGGATCATGAGAATATTTCTTATCTCTATTTTATCCAGAGAAAATATAAAATTGAAGGGTTTTATATTTTCGTCTCAATTCATTTTCCGCATACTAACTTGATTTTTGTTTTTTTTTTAATGAGAAGGTACTAAAATATGGCTGAGACACATTCTATTATACGCACCCGTTGCCAAGCAAGAATGGAGAACGAGGACACTCGTAGCCGCGTTATTACCATTGAGAATCAAATGGCGCAAATGATGACGCTCTTAACTGATCTTGCAAACCAAGTAAAGAATCTCACGCCGGCAGTTCCTACTGCTGCAGCTTCTACTCCTAATGCGCCTGCTAATGCACCGGTGATTGATCCCGTTGAAAAAGAATCAGCTGAAGAGGTCCCCATTAATGCTATTCCTACTTTCATTGATTTGGAAGCTCCGCCTAAGGAGTCGCCTGTTGTTCATATGGATGAAGAGAGTGCGAGACGTATTGCAAAATTGAAAGAATGTTTGTACATGTTGCAAGGCTACCAACTCTAAGGCTTTGATAAGCTGTCGCCTTTTACAAAAGTGAAAGTCCCTGATTTTTATAATGAGCCCGAATTCTCAAGGAAGTATGATGGAACTGAGTGCCTTAAGACCCACTTGAAATATTACTTGAATAAGATGGCTCGTTACTCCGATAACACTCCGTTGTTGATCAACAATTTTCAAAATAGTTTGGCCAATTCCGCTTTAACGTGGTTCATCGAGTTGAATTTGAAGAAAATTTGCACATGGGAAGATCTCGCAGACGAATTCCTCCAACAATACAAGTTTAATATCGAAATTGCTCCAACCCGTGAAGAGCTGGTCCAAGTTGATAAACGGAGAAATGAAACTTTTAGAACGTATGCCCAAAGATGGAGAACTATGGCGTCCCAAGTTAAATCTCCGCTGTCCGAGAAAGAGATCATGCAGCTGTTTCTTTGAGCTCTACCTCGAGAATACTTCGATAAGATGTTTAATAACACTTGCATCAATTTCCCTGCAATGGTTGAACTGGGAGAACGTATTGAAGGAATCATGCGAGAGGGTGGATTATCCGAGATGACGACTCGCAGATTTATCCCAAAGAAGGATAAGGAGCCAATGGTGGAGGTTGCCTATATTCAAAATCTTAATACTCAAAAGCCATTAAATACACCGGTTCAAAGGTCCGTTATGGAAACAGGGGTCTCTTCCCGAAATTTTAACCAAAAAGGAAAAGCTCCACAAAGACAATTCACTCCGTTGCCAAGACCTATGTCTCAGTTGCTGCTAATGTTGATTGAACAAAGACTAGTAGCAAAAGAAATCCCGAGAGATAACCCGCCGAAATTTGTTGGGTTTGATTTGGCAAAATCTTGCGTGTACCACATAAGCTAGAAAGGCCATGATGTGGACAACTGTTATACTCTCAAGATCAAAATTCAGAACCTATTGGATAAGAAGATCTTGTCATTTAAATATGCTACACCAAATGTTCAACAAAATCCGCTCCCCAATCATACCGAAGCCGTTAATGTGATATTTGGAGACGAGAATGAGAAACCTTTCTTGTTCGACATGGTGCAGTTGGAAAAGCTATTGACTATAGCTAGAGATCAACCGAAAAAAGGAAATATATCCCGAGAGGAGAAAATGTATTGCCTAGCCAAGATGGCTGCTTTAGGCATAATTCGGCCTCTTCAAGGAAGGAAACCCGAAGGATCCATCGAGACTGCTGTAATTGATTTGTCGTCCGAGAAATTCTCTTGCAAGTTCGCAGGTGAAGTCTCATGCTCTAAGCCAAAAGATAATGGATACGAGCCAGATGTTGATGAACCATGGAGTGACACATTTTCCGATGATGATTTGGAATGTAAGAACAAGAAAGCCTGTCGAGGTCGTGAATTTATGAAGAAGGCCCACGAGAAAGACACTGTTCTAACTGAATGGAACGATGAAGATAATAGAGATATTCTTTTCGATACTAATTCGGAATTTGAACGCCATACCTCCTACTGGGATCGAGAGTTCATTAGGAAGGCAATTGAAAAAGGTAAAATTGTTGATACTCTCGGATAACCGAGTGGTAAATACAATTTCATGGTAAAATACTCTCCTTCTCCAAGCGCTTTTATCGACCCTAAGACTATCGTCCCAAGTGGATGGGGGTTCGAATTTGAAGATGATGGTATAGTAGCCGTAATTGATTCTGTTGTGATTGAATTGAATGCTACTAGTGAAATCCAAGCGTATGTTGTGGAACCTGTGGTTATAGATTTAATGGCTAATGGCTTCGGAGATATAAAGATCTCTAATGAGAACTTCGAGCCTGTTGTGATCGAGCTGCCATCGAAGAAAGACGAGAATTTGAAAGCAATTATACCTCCTGTTTACGACTCAAAGGCAGTTCCTTGGAATTATGAGTCTAATGAAATAGATGCTGTTACTCGGTCAGGCCGATGTTTTCCATCTCGTGAAAGTGTTGAGAAAAAGGCTGTAACCGAAGAAGAGGCGGAGCAACTCCTCAAAACTCTCAAAACTAGTGAAGCAGAAGTGATCGAGCAGTTAAGAAAAATGCCGACTCAAATCTCGTTACTTGAACTATTCAAGTCTTCCGAGAAACATAGGAATGCTCTCTTAAAAATTCTTAATGAAGTACATGTACCCGAGACAATCGGAGAGATACAACTGGAGGAGTTTGTAGGTGCTATTCTTCTTAAGGATCAAATTTCTTTTTCCGAAAAGGATTTGCCGCCGGAAGGGCGAGCGCACTTTAAAGCATTATACATCTCTGTTCAACACTTCGATACAAGGATATCGAGAGTACTCATTGATAACGGTTCAGCTCTCAATATCTGTCCGTTATCAACCTTGCGCCGTCTAGGTGTAGGTATGGATAATGTTCGTTCTTCTAAAACTCCAGTCAGAGCCTTTGATGGCATGAAGAAGGAAGCTCTAGGAGAAACTGATTTGCAGCTAATGATTGGTCCAGTCATGTTCACTTAGAAATTTCAAATGCTCGATATCCCAAGTAACTTCAGTTTGTTGTTGGGAAGACCTTGGATTCACGCTGCAGGTATTATACCTTCAAGTCTACATCAGATGATTCACTTTGTCATGTGTGGCAAGATTATAACCGTCCATTGCGAGAAGGATACCGAAACCTTCAACAATACTGCAATTCCCTACGTGGAGCCAGAAGTAAAAGGAGAATCAAGCCACCATTCATTTGAGTTGGTGTTAGTATCTCATGTGCCCACAGGCACTGTTATAAGAAAGCCTCACTATTCAAAGGCGGCCCTTATGTCTAGCAAAGTGTTGATCGAACATAGATTTACTATTGGCAAAAGATTGGGAAAGCTATCCCAAGGCATTCTCACGCCAATAGAGGTGACTAAGAGAAAGAAACGAGAAGGCTTAGGTTACCAAGGCGATTAACAGAATCAAGATAATCAGAAAAGCCCGAGAGTCAAAGAAAAGAGTTATCGACGTTTGCTCCCTCCTCCGTTGAAAGATTTCTTCCCTAGACCGCCAAAGTTTCTCCAAGATGAAGAAATAGATATCTATGATATCATCGACCTATTTGAAGAGAGTTCTATGGGTGCCATTTCCAAAAACTTTGAGGATAATCTACCTACCGATCCCACTGTGTAAGGGATGTTTCCGAGTTCTACTTTGCTTTCAGTTATAATCCATCTAATTCTCCCCTGCGAGGGACTTCCATTTGTTCATTTCATTTGTTTCGTTCATTTCATATGTTGTAATAATCCAGATCACGAACTTTGGATCCAAAACACTATATGATATTTACTACATATTAATAAAAGCATTCTCATGTTTTGTTAATAGACATGCGAAAGCATACCAAACCAGCCCTATGATGATGCTTTGAGGCCTGTGTTTTTGCACGATCTATAGTTTTCAAAATAATCATTTGAAACAAGGATGTCCAATGATATGATGACGAGTTCCCCATGAAATTTTCAAAAATCTGGAATTAGAAAAGTTTTTTTTCATCACATCTTCATGCATTGCATTTCTTATCTTCATATACTAACCATTTGTTGTTGCATTTCAGGCATGACACTTTACATAATCATGATAGTCATATGCATGGCTTGGATTCATGTCCAAAAAACTCATATGAATCTGATTATTCTGATCCTGAAAATGAAAAAGATTCCCAGGCTATTAAAAGAGAATGGATCCAACATGAAGAATCCAAACCTCCCACGGAAGAACAAACTGTCATTATAAATTTGGGTGATTCTGAAAATCCCAAAGAAACAACAATTGGGGCAAGTCTCTCTCAAACAGATGCTGATCGACTGATCGAACTATTGAAGGAGTATTGGGATGTCTTTGCTTGGTCTTATGCTGACATGCCGGGTCTGGACCCTAACATTGTAGAGCACACGTTGCCTCTTGATTCTGCCATTCCACCTAAGAAACAAAAGCTTAGGAGGACGAAGCTAGAATTATCCAAGAAGATTGAGGAAGAAGTCATGAAACTGTTAAAAGTTGATTTCATTGAAGTTACTCATTATGCTGATTGGATTGCTAATGTTGTCCCAGTCATGAAGAAGGATGGGCGAGTTCGGGTATGTATCGATTACCGCGACTTGAACAAAGCAAGTCTCAAAGATGATTTCCCATTACCACATATTGACGTCTTGGTCGACAGCACAGCAGGATTCAAATTATTTTCCTTTATGGATGGTTTCTCTGGTTATAACAAAATCCGAATGAAAGAAGAAGATAAGACTAAAACATCTTTCATCACCCCATGGGGAATAATTTGTTACAAGGTTATGCCATTCGGCTTGAAGAACGCGGGAGCAACTTACCAAAGAGCCATGGTGACACTATTCCATGACATGATGCATAAAGAGATTGAAGTTTATGTCAACGACATGATCGCTAAATCACGACAAGGTGAAGATCACATTGAAATCTTGAGGAAACTGTTTGATCGACTTAAAAAGTTCAAGCTAAGGCTTAACCCCGCTAAATGCGTATTTGGGGTAAAGTCTAGAAAGCTCATTGGATTTATGGTTAGTAACAAGGGCATAGAGATTGATCCCTCGAAGGTGAAGGCCATTTGCGATTTGAAACCCCCTTCTACCGTCAAGGAGGTTCGAAGCTTGTTGGGAAGACTGAATTATGTTGCGAGATTTATTTCCCAGTTATCTGAAACAGCAAAGCCATTCTTCAAGCTATTGAAAAAGAATGCCAAAGTTGAATGGAACGAAGATTGTCAAAAATCCTTTGAACAATTGAAGCAATATCTTTCACAACCACTAGTTTTAGTACCACCTACTTTAGGTATACCTTTGATTTTATATCCCACCATTCATGATGAATCTTTAGGAGCTATGTTTGCACAGAAGAGACCGGAGGATGGAATGGAATGCGCTATTTACTACATCAGCAAGAAGTTTACCTCTGGTGAAGCTCGATACCCTGAAGTTGAGAAAACATGTGTAGCCTTAGTTTGGGTATTACACAGATTACGACAATACACTCTTCACCATCGTATCCTGCTTGTGAATGAAAATGATCCTATGAAGTATCTTTTAGAAAAGCCTGCATTGGTTGGAAGGCTTGCCAAATGGCAAATATTGCTCTCCGAATTTGATATCCAAAGCATGTCTCAAAAGTCCATCAAAGGGCGAGTCATAGCTGACATGTTAGCTGAAAGTCCCTTAAAGTCAGACAACTGGGATGAAATTGATGAAAGAATCCATTTGGTGTCACAAGACAAGTGGACCATGTATTTTGATGGAGCTGTTAACCTTTCCGGTTCTGGCACTGGAGCAGTTTTGATATCCCTAGTGGGTCAACATTATCCAGTAGCTGCAAAGTTGGTATTTCCTTGTACCAATAACATTTCAGAATATGAAGCTTGCATTCTTGGTCTTCAATTAGCCATCAATATGAAGGTTAAGAAATTACAAGTTTATGGTGATTCCGCGCTTATCATTCTTTAATAGGAGGTGAATGGAAAACTCGTGATTCAAAACTGATTCCTTACCATGAGTATCTTAAAGACCTGGTGGAAGAATTCGAAGAGATCTCATTTGATTATTTGCCAAGATCTCATAATCAATTTGCTGATGCCTTAGCAACATTATCCTTAATGTTACAAGTAACTTATGGTTTGAATATTGATCCTTTGCAAATCGATGTTTTGAAAGAGCCTGCGTATTGCATGGTTATAGAAGAAGAATTTGATGGCCAGCCATGGTACTATGACATTATGAACTACCTTTGAGAAGGAAAATTTCCCCAAGGAAGTCGAGCTACGGATCGAAAATACTTGACTAAGTTAGCTTCCAAATTCTTTCTTAGCGGAGGTGCTTTATAGAAGAGGTCTTTTGATTCGGTCCTATTGAAGTGTGTAGACACCAAAGAGGCCAATTTATTAATGAAAGAGATACATGAAGAAGAATGTGGTCCTCATATGAACGGCCATCTTCTAGCAAGGAAGATCATGAGGCTAGGTTATTACTGGCTAACTATGGAAGCTGATTGTATTCAACATATTAGATGTTGCCATCAATGTCAAGTTTATGGAGACAAAATTAATGCTCCTCCAAATGAATTGCAATAAATGTCTGAAGCATGGCCTTTTTCAATGTGGGAGATTGACATTATCGGACCAATTAATCCTAAGGCATCAAATGGACACCGTTTCATTCTAGTGGCTATCGATTATTTCACCAAATGGATCAAAGCTAATTCTTATGCCCACGTCACTGTGAGAAGTGTGGCAAAATTTATTCGTCGAGACATTATTGCTCGATACGAGGTTCCAGAAGCAATTATCACGAATAATGGGTCAAACCTGAATAACAAAGTAGTGGATGAGCTACTCAATAAGTTTCACATTCGCCACTTGAATTCTTCTCCTTACCGCCCACAAATGAATGGAGCTATGGAGGCGGCAAACAAGAATGTAAAGAAGATTCTGTCCAAAACGGCAGAGAATTACCGAGACTGGCACGAGCGATTGCCGTACACATTAATGGCTTACCGAACTTCTATTCGCACTTTGACTGGGGCAACACCATTCTTATTAGTATATGGAATGGAAGCAGTTTTACCTGTGGAAGTGGAAATTCCTTCATTAAGGGTACTTTCGCAAATAAAGCTTTCTGAAGCAAAATGGATTCATCAAAGATTTGAACAACTTAACATGATTGATGAAAAAAGGGTAAAAGCCCTATGCCATGGACAAAGCTACCAAAAGGGAGTGGCTAAGTCATTCAACCGTAAGGTTCGACCCAGGCACTTTGAGATCAATGACCTAGTTTTGAGGAAAGTCCTACCCATCATTCCAGATCGTAGGAAATTCACCCCCAATTATGAAGAACCGTATGTCGTCAAGAAAGTGTTGCCCGGCGAAACATTGATTCTTGTAGAAATGGATGGCCGAGAGTTACCAAAACCTGTAAATGCTAATGCTGTCAAGAAATATTTTCCTTGAATAAGAAACCTTTGAGCTACTTTTGGATTGAATCCAAGTCACTTTAGGACATTTGCATCATGTATACATGGCATTTTTTGCATATTTGTTCATTTTGTAGGTATTCAGCTGTTCCCTAGGGAAGCTACTCCAAACCTCAAGGAGTCAAGCTCGAGGAAATAGTAAAAAAAAAAAAATCAAAAATCAAAAATCAGTCTTCTCCCTAGAGTTTAGGAAGTAGATCCTTTTTGTAAGGACCTTTTCTGTCTAAAATGTTTTTCAAGTCTGAAATCTTATTAAAAACATCTCCACGGGAGACAAAAAGATTTTCAAATGTTTTGGTTTATCAAAATTCCCCACAGATGGGAGATTTAACCAAATGATCCTTTGAAAAACAAGGATTTCTTAAAAATGCCAAGTGGAAATGCCTAGAATGATAAAAGGTAAACCTTTGATCAAACACGTCCCTATATACATTTTGAGAGAATTGAGCAAAAAAAAAAATCATGTCTTAGGACGTAGGGTTCGTTCACATTGAATACATGGATTGAAGTGATAAAAGGCATTTCATTTCTCTATCCTAAATACTCATTTTATCCTTTACTAGTCACTTTGAGCCAAATAGGGAAAATTTTCAAAATGCCCCTGTCAAGAACCACCCCATATTGGGGCAAGTTAAGAAGTTGTGGTTAATCATTTTTTGGAGCAAAAAGATTAAGAAAGATTTTATTACTTTCACTTGCATTAACCTTCTTGTGGTAATTTCAAGTTGGTTTTTATGGAAGCTCGAAACATCCCAAAGTGAAGAAGAGTATTCTATTCCTCTACCCAAACACAGTTATCCCTTGTTTAGCCAAATTGAGCCTTAAGCATGTTCATTTCAAAGTCCAAAATGTTGATTATCTCCCTATATTGGGGCAATGCACATGATTTACCAAGAAAATTTGGAAAAATTGGTGAATATGTATAAAATGTCTCGAGAGTCCAAAGAGCTCAAAACATAAATATTAGAGGGCATGAAAAAGCAGTGTGCCTAGTAAAAATAAGGCCGATGCCCATGAAAAAGAAAATGTATCAAAAGCAAAAGCAAAAAAAGCAACATGCTTATGATGAAAACAAAATTCTCATTGCAAAAGATGCTTAGAAAGAGCAAAGCTCTTATGTTGCAAGAAAAATGGACTCTCGAGAAAATTTGATTTTCAAGAGTCAAATATGTCGCGACCTAAAAAAAATCGTGTTTTCGATCTTAGGCTAATGGATTACTAGATCAATTAAATTAACTAATCTAGCTCGAGTTCTCCCAAACTCTACCAATTCGCAACTTAGGTCCAATTATGAGCGTGCAAATATTTTCAATGGGAGTTGCCACTAATCATTTAAGGTAGGTTGATTAGAAACTTACATAAAATAGCGGGAGTACTATTTTATTTCTACGAACCAGAAATTATGAATTCGGGGACTTGGTTACGCTAGATTCCCTAACGCCCTTTCGGTACCAATTTCAAGAAAAATACTCAATTTGGCAATTTTGATAAATCCTAACTTAGAGTTTAAAGGTGCAGAAATTTTTTATTTTCACTTATTTAAATGAAACCTAACCTATATGTAATGACGTGCAAAAATTGACATGTGATTAATGCAACCTAACATGCAAATTATAGTCATGTGACGGCGTGACCTACTTCTAATGACACGCATATTATTTTTTTTGTATTTTTTTAATGAAATTCGGAATTAAAAATGCCAATTATCTAAACACGCAATTTTAAACTAAAGAAATTAACCTATTCTAGAGTAATCTTTTGGTATTTTTTTAAATCAAAATTCGAAATTAAAATTAAGTAAAAAAAAAATAATCGCTAAATCTTTCGAATTAAGTTTCGATCTGAAGCCTGATAAATCGATCCTAAAATTCGAAATACCCGCTATGGAAATAACTCTATCTAAAGCCTGATAGATAGATTTATTTCCACGTGTGCGGTTGCGGATTAGGAAATTTTCCTAATCGATCACATCTTGAAAAATTCTCGATATCTTAAATATCTTGGATATATTCAAAAGATTTTGAAAATTCTAAATTCTATCCAAATTTGAAAAGTAATAGATATCTAAGATTTCAAAAAAAGGAATAAATCCTAATTGAAATAATGCTTATTATTCAAATATGCAAAATTAGATATCAATAAGCACAAAATAGGCAACCAAATATTCAAATTAAATTGGGATAGGATAATTACCTGATTTGCAGATTTCTTTCCTAATTTGAATTTGCAGTGGATCAGGATTGCGGATCGACGGTGCGTCGAGAGCGGCGGTGCATGAGCGATGGCGCGACGTCAAGAGCAACGGCGGAGGTGTCTCTTCGGTGTTTCTCACGGACAACAGGATAGTGTTTAGCTGAGGACCTCCACGGCTTGGACTGGTTCTCAGTGGATGCTCAAGCTCCTCGGTAATGGTTGACCGTTAAACAACTGGAAACAACGACAGAGTTGCTAATGTGCATCGAGAGAGGCGTCGACTTCTCAAAGTGGCTGCTGGTGTCCTCCAACGCAGCTGGAGCCACTGGATCGTCAAGGCGGGGGCAGAGAACGCTTGAAGCTTGCTGATCTGGAGCTTTGACGGCTTTGGTTCTCGTTGAGAACGTCTTCGCTGGGCAAGAGCTGCCGTTGATGCGGCTGCCAAGGCGGTGACAAGCAGGAGCAAAGGCACTGATGTAGTGCAGCACGTTTCCCTTAGAGAGAAAGAAGAGCACCCCACTTTTTTGTCTTTTTCCCTCTGGCTTTTCTCCTTCCACTTAATTTCCAGACGTGTAGACCTTCTCCCTTTGTCTTTCACCCTTTTCATGAGCAACCACCTTCTCTCTCGTGTGTGTGTGTCAAATTTTGTGGCCGTGTATGTACTCAATGTGTGGCCTCCCAAAATTCTGAACCCCCCCATAAGCATGTATTTATAATGCAAACCTAGGTCAATTAGCCGGGTTTTCTAGTCCTAACGGGCTTAGGTTTAGGCTTTACCCTTTAATTTAATTTAATTCTACGTGGGCTGAATTAATTCGGGCTTTTCTTTGATTAAGCTTGATGGGCTAATTTAAGCTCAAATTAAGACAACCCAGCCCTTTTTGACTTGTAATTTTTGACCCTTGTCTTTTGAATCGAGCTTCGTTCGGTGCCTGAGCTCGATTTACGTGATGAATTTTAAGCTCGCTTGCCACCGCCGATCCGATGCGGAATGCAATTAATCTATATGAACCTAAACTATATGCTATGCAATTGTAATGTTTTTGTTTAGGGGTTAAAATTTAATCCCTAATTTTCTATGCAATTAACCACTAAATGATGCGTTAAAATTTAGGTGTCAACAGCTGCCCCTCTTTGAGTGGAGGCTCGCAGAGGTTTCGCTCAAAGACTGAGACCTAAATTTAAACTATGTAAAATGATGAATGATTTTTTTATTGAATTTTTTTTAATGCAATGATGTGTGATATGCGAACAATAAGGAACATATGCTAAGGCTTCTCACTTCGTGTAAAGCGGTGAAAGAGCCTTACATACGAATCGCACAAAAAGCGTCCAAGTGAGGGGATGCTTTATAATGCTGCTAACTCCTTCGAACTCCAAACTTCTAGTCCACTGGAAGTAAGGTTCTCAAGGTACAGAATTGCCTATATGTTACCTGTAGTTTCCTACAGATGCGAAATAGCACATGATATGAAGAAAGAATGGGACGTGTTGCCTATTCCACTGGGCAATCACGAAAAGGATCATGTCACCTCTTCCATTGGGTGAGCATGAGGTTAGTTGTGCCACCTATTCCACTGGGTGAACACGAAATGAAAAACTATACTGCCTGTTCTACTGGGCAAACATTTAAATGGGGTGTGTTGTCTATTCCACTGGACAACACAAAATGAGAAACTATGCCGCCGCATACTCCACTTGGCGAACATCAAATGAGGTGTTATGCTACCGCATACTCCACTTGGCAACATAAAATGAGGTGTGCCGTGTACTCCACTTGGTAACACCAAGAGATGGGGTGTGCTTCGTACTTCACTTAGCAGCACCTAGAGATATGTCACCTATTCTATTTGGTAAACATATGAAAGAGATAATTTCTCCTATTCCGGAGGGAGAAACAATGAAGAATAATTAGTAGACGTACCTGAATTCTTCTTATGTTATGGGAGAGCTAATTACAATGCACCTGTTTTTTACCTGAGAAAAGGTTAAACTAGCATATGCGCAAGGGCAAAGAAAACATATTTCATGAATCTGCTTGCATTATCAAGCTTCACTGGGGAATTTATCAATAAGAACAACCATTTCGTCCTTTTGACAATTTGATCACATTAAATGAGAGACCTTTAATCAGAAAGAACTTTTCACTCGCTCTCAATAAAAGGCTTTTGACTCGACCTTTGATGCGGGTATAAGAATCACTCAAACTCTCCTCATCGTGCTTGACAAGGGTTCAGATATTCTCAAAATCAGTATAACTTGGCCAATCGAGAGGTCTTTATAAGGACTAAAATGAAGGCTTGGTCAATGGCTTAGCAAAAGGGACTCTTCGAGTCGATGCTATCGAAAGAATTGATATCACCAGTTGCTCCGGGTTTACAAGTCAGGAATGCTGCAAAAAAAATGAGATAGAAAAATCTTGCTCGCACTTCTTCGAACAACACTTATAAGCATTTGAAATTCTACATTAACTCAAGTGCCCTATTCTGAAGAGACTTCGGTAAGGGTTGTAACGTAGATTCGGGTAGGCTTGAAATGAATGGTCTATTTCCATTAAAAGGGGTATCATGAATATGGAAATTGGTGATAATCCAATCATGCTACTAGTACCATTAATCTATCTCTAGCAATTGCTCTACAAATGAACCTTCAAATGGTCTCTTCCTTGAAGAATGATCTTGCATATTGACTCAGTTTTCACCAAAGCCTTTCTTTCTCTCATCATTTTTTACTAGCATTGGCATTGCTTTTACCAGGCACACTGCTTTTTCATGCCCCCTAGTTTTTTTTTTTTTTTTTTTTTTGACTTTTGACATATACTATCTACAATGCATACATTGGCCAGCCACACTTTGGCTTGTTTTGACTGAATGACTAACATTTGGATTCTCGGGGTCTTCATTTTCCATTGGCGCTCCGAATATGTTGTGTGGATAGCGATGGTTTTTACCTTGCCCCAGTGTGAGGGATGATCACCAATTGGGTTCTTATGAAATGAAATTGCAGGCTCAAGTGGGCTAAGCAATGGATAAAGTGTGTAGGATAGCGAAAGAAATGCTCTTCGTCATATCTAAGGCACTCAAGCTAACACAGAATTTGCATGCAGTAAATATACTTGAAGATTGATGCAAGTGAAAGCAAGAAAATTCTAACTACTTTGAACTTCCTAAGAAATTGCCCCAGTATGGGGTTGTTCCTGACAGGGGTAACAAATGAAACTCCGTTCAAAGGGTTAAGCAAATGACAACCTGTAGTGTTTAGATAGAGGAAATGAATGCCTCTCATCATTTTGGTCGTCATACTTTTCGTGAGATAATCCTTTACCTTGTCAGCATGGAATTTTCACTCAACTCGTACTGGGGATTATTATTCAGGACGTGTGTGGAAATGGCTTGCCTTTCATCATCTTGAAGTCTCTCATGCAATATGATCGCTTCATTATGACAGAAATAGATTGCCAGATCGAAAGCCTTCCTCAAACGAAGCTTAATAACATAACAAGAAAATCAATTGATTCACGAAATTTGATCTGAGACAAAGTCATAATGAGTACAAATTAAGTGTAATACTTCTTCACAGAATCAAAATTAACTGGATTGGGAAAAATACGACCATCCATCTCAGCCAAAATCAAAGCACCTCCTGGAAGGACTTTCTTCACAATGTACGGGCCGCCATAATTTAGGGCGAATTTTCCTTCTGCAAGAGGAACTATCGGCAATAACTTCCGCAGGACAAGGTCGCCTACCTGAAAACGTCGAGGCTTGACTTTCTTGTTGAAAGATTTAGCAACTCGTTGTTGGTAGCACTGGCCATGACATATAGCTCTAAGTCTTGTCTCATCAATCAAGTTCAATTGGTCCAATCTCTACTGGATCTAATCTGCTTCTGACAATTGTACCTATGAAAGAATACGTAACGAAGGAATTTCAACCTCAACAGGTAAAACTGCTTCCATACCGTACACAAGAGAATATGGAGTTGCCCCTGTAGATGTTCGGATAGAAGTCCAATATGCCATAAGTGCAAATGGTAATCTCTCATGCCAATCATGATAGTTCTCAGCTGTTTTAGCCAAAATTTTCTTGATATTCTTGTTGGTTGCTTCGACCGCTCCGTTCATCTGCGGACGATATGGAGAGGAATTCAGATGCTTGATCTTGAACTCCTTGAACAGATCATCCACCAATTTATTATTCAGATTCGACCCATTGTCAGTAATTATGGTCTCAAGTGCACCATATCGAGCAATGATGTCTCGACGAATGAACTTCACCACATTCCGTGCCGTCACTGATGTATAGGACATGGCTTCAATCCACTTCGAAAAATAATCGATAGCGACCAGGATAAACCAATGTCCATTTGATGCTTTAGGATTGATCAGGCCAATCACATCAATGCCCCACATAGAGAATAGCCATGGTTCAGACATCTGATGCAATTCATTCAGGGGAGCATTAATCTTGTCACCATGGATCTAGCATTTGTGACAACTTCGGACATGTTGAATGCAATCACTCTCTAAAGTGAGCCAGTAATAACTCATTCTCATTTTCTTCCTTGCTAGCATATGACCATTCATGTGCGGACCGCATACTCCCTCATGTACTTCTAGCATCAAATGAACAGCCTCAGTTGAATCAACACACCTTAATAAGACCAAATCATAGGACCGCTTGTATAGACATTCTCCGCTCAAGAAGAACTTCGACGCCATTTTCTTGATATACTTCTGGTCAGATGCGGTACTTTTGTTAGGAAACTCCTGTGTTTGAAGATATACCTTGATATCATGATACCACGGCTTGCCGTCAGGCTCTTCTGTCGTGGCCATGCAATAAGCCGGTTTTTGTAAGACCTCTATCTTTAAAGGTTCAACTTCTAACCCACTTGTCACTCGTAGCATTGCCGATAAAGTAGCCAAAGCATCGGCAAAATGATTTTGAGTTCTCGACAAGTATTAAAACGAAATGTCTTCAAACTCTTCCACTAACTCCTCTAAATAGGCATGATAGGGCTGCAACTTAGCATCTCTAGTTTGCCACTTACCAACGGTCTGAAGAATAATGAGGGCTGAATCCCCGAACACCTTAAGTCTAGCTATTCCCATTTCGATAACGGCTTGTAACCCAAGGATGCATACTTCATATTCAGCGATATTGTTCGTGCAAGGAAATATCGATTTTGCCGCCACTGGATAATGTTGACCGCCTGGGGATATTAAAACTGCCCCTATACATGATCCTAACAAGTTTACGGCCCCATCAAAATACATGGTCCATACATATTCATCAATTGGCATGACTTTATCCTCTAGCAGACCCAGATCTTCATTTTTCCCAGGATTTTCGGCCAGGACATCAGCAATTACTCGTCCTTTGACTGATTTTTGAGACAAGAATTGAACATTGAATTCTGATATAAGAATCTGCCATTTTGCCAGTTTTCCAACCAAAGCGGGTTGATTGAGCAAATATTTGATGGGATCACACTCTGTTACAAGCAATATCTGATAATGCAAAGTGTATTGCCTCAACCTGTGTAGCACCCAGACCAGTGCGGCGCACGTTCTTTCTATTTCAGAATAGTTCATCTCAGAGGCGGTGAACTTCTTACTCAAATAATAAATCGCACGCTCTTTTCCATCATCTTCACTTTTTGAGCAAGCATGGCGCCTAAGGATTTATTGTGGATTGTAAGGTATAGTGTCAGAGGTTGCCCCGGTGTCGGCGTAACAAGCACCGGTGGATTCATCAAGTAGTGCTTAAGCTTGTCAAATGCCTGTTCACATTCTTCATCCCATCTAACCAGCGCATTCTTCTTGAGAAGTTTAAAGAAAGGCTTTGCTGTCTCAGATAGTTGAGAAATAAATCTGGCTATATAGTTTAGTCTACCCATTAAGTTACAAACTTCCTTCACCGAATAGGGAGATTTTATTTCACAAATAGCCTTCACTTTTGACGGGTCAATCTCAATCCCTTTGTTACTGATAATGAAGCCGAGTAGTTTGCCAGAGGCTGCCCCGAACACGCATTTTGCTGGATTGAGGCGCAATTTGAACTTGCGAAGCCTGTCGAATAATTTCATCAAAGTTTCTATGTGATCTTCTCCACGCCGAGTTTTTGCAATCATGTCATCAACGTAGATCTCAATCTCATTATGCATCATGTCATGGAACAACGTGACCACTGCGCGTTGGTAAGTTGCTCCGGCATTTTTGAGACCAAAGGGCATCACCTTGTAGTAAAATGTCCTCCATGGAGTGGTAAATGCTGTCTTCAACTTATCATCCTTGTTCATCAAGATCTGATTATAACCTAAGAAACCATTCATGAAGGAAAATAGTTCGAACCCGGCTGTACTGTCCACAAGCACATCAATGTGTGGGAGTGGAAAATCATCTTTAGAACTAGCTTTGTTCAGATCTCGGTAGTCAACGCACACTCGAACCCGACCATCTTTCTTCAACACCGGGACTATATTAGCGACCCATTCTGAGTATTGGGTAGTCTCAATAAATCCCACGTCAAGAAGCTTCATGACCTCTTCCTTGATATTCTTTGCCAGTTCTGGCTTAGCTCTTCGCGGCCTTTGCTTTATGGGCTCAATCGAAGGATCAGTCGGTAGACAATGTTCTACGATCGATCGGTCGAGGCCCGGCATGTCAGTATAAGACCAAGTAAAGATGTCTTGATAATCCTTTAACAATTGAGTCAAGCGTTTAGCCACATCTTTAGAGAGACATGCCCCAATCTTCACCTCTCTAGGATTCTTCGTGTCACCAAGATTGATCACTACGGTTTCTTCAACAGTCAGAGGCTTGGATTTCTCATGGATTTCCAAGTTCCGTTGTATCTCTTCATCATTTGGATTAAAATCGTTTAAGTTATCGGATTGACTTGCATCATATATATGAAGATCCATGATTCCCGTCCCTTCGTATGCCTCAAGATTAGTCCTGAAACATAAAGGAAATGGATCAAAAAGACAAGACAGGGCTTAACCACATGCAATTTTCGAAAATTGATCATTGCTTTTTGAAATTCATTTTGCTTTCGAAGACCTCGAGATGAGAATTCTTGAGAAGCCCAACCCTCAGTTCTTACCGTAGATGACAATTTTTTTTTTTAATCGTTGGTTATCATCATCGGGTTGGTTTGGGGTACTTCAACAAGATTCAAAATAATAAAAACTTATATAATTTTATTGATATCGAATCAATGAATTACATCTTATTGGATTAAAAACCTAAGTGTAACATGAATTGGAATGAAAATTGAAAACAATAAAGATTCCCACGCAGGGGAGATACGAAAACTGGAAATAATTACTCTTGAGGGCCAGCGCCCATCCCTTCAAGTGGTCCTTCAGTGATTGTACCAATGGAGGTCTCAACAAACCAACCAGTGAGGTAGGGTATACCATCATTAAAGTCAAAGTCCACCACCCTCGACTCCGGTTTCTTGAAAATACAGGGTGGCTGGTCATCCTCAGAATCATCAGACAAACTGACCAAAATCGCTTTACCATGCTTCTTGGGCGAGTCAGTTAGGGCTGGTAGCGGCTTAGGAAAGATAAGCCCGAGATCATCCTCAGTAGGGCTCGGCTTTAAATGCTTATATCCCCTCACTACTCCAGTTGAGCGAAAGATGTGGTCAATAAGAGGTGGTAAGGGACTTTGACCTACTCCTGTTTGGCCTCTGTAACAACCGAGATCTTGTTTGCGGCTTCCCGGCCTATGATATCCCAAACTAGCCTTGTGGGATTGTTTATTTGTCTCAATCGGGGCACGAATGCCTTGACTTTCCTTCCCAAGACCCTGACCTGGCTCAAAACCATTACCGACCATGACCTTGGCTACCATGATAGCTGCATTAGAAACCTCTGGAGCTGGCAACGGCATATCAGGGGAAGCTTGAACAACTTGAACTATCTCAAATGAATGATAGCTATCCTCCTCAACATGATTGGGCTCTATGTATGGGACCGATGTCGCGTTGAAGATTCGGTGATCTTCCTCTCCATAAATTGTAACCAACTTTGCCTCAGCGACAAACTTGATCTTCTGATGCAAACTGGAGGGCACTACACCTGCATTGTGGATCCATGGCCACCCTAACAAGAAATTGAAAGCAGAAGAGATATCCAGCACTTGAAAAAAAATATCGAACACCGAAGGTCCGATTTGCAGTTCTAAGTTAATCTGACCTATCACATCCTTCTTTGCTCCATCAAAGGCTCGAACAGAAGTCTTGGCTGCTTGCATGGTAGATGGCTTAATGCCTAGCCTTTTTAAAGTAGCTAACGGGCATAAATTCAAAGCTGACCCGTTATCAACAAGCACCCTAGCCATGTGAGTCTCCTTGTACTTTACTGATATATGAAGCGCTTTATTATGACCACGTCCTTCAACTGGGATTTCCTCATCAGAAAATGCTACTTGATCCTTGAGGAGAATCGTCCCGACAAACCCCTCTAGCTTATCTTCTTCAATATTTTCGGGCACATGAACCTCACTCAAAACCTTCATTAGAGCACCCCGATGCTTCTCTGATGTCTGAAGAAGTTCCAACAACGAGACTTGTGCAAGCAACTTTCTCAACTGATCAACCACGCTATAATCACAGCTAAGAATTCCTTCGCTTCTTTCTCGGCCACTGGCTTGACAGGTGGATTATCAGCATAAGTTCGTCCCGATCTTGTTATCAGATCAACATTGTATGACCATGGAACCATCTTGTCACTTTCATAAGCGTAGGGCTGAGGTGATGCCAGCACTAATAGTTCAGAAATACCAGGTATAATGATTCCAAGGTCATCATCAGAGGCATCCTCAAGAGGGGGCATGTCAATTAGCTCAGTATCCAACTTGACTTGTTCATCGGTTAGCATTGCGAGTTCTTTATTCCAGTCAATGATGACCTGAGATATAGTGGCCACTATCCCGAATTCATCAACCATCCCAATCATTCCCTCTCTTACCAACTCATCTACCTTCTTTTCTATTTCTCTGAATGACACCACTTTACCGGTCGAAACATAACCAGCTCGGACTAGAGCGTCGAACATATCTTCGAAAGGGACCCTGAAGTCTTGAACCTGTTTAATCGCCGGGCCAAGGACAACATTTGCACTGCTCGAATGATCAGGGAGTGGATTGTTCTGCACATTGGGCGTACCGGCTGGCTGTAATGCAAATGCTCCAGTCTCGAGTAGATCTTGTACTCGATGTTTGAGTACTTGGCAATCATCTATCGAATGTCCTACTTCACCTCTATGGTAATCGCATTTCTTCGACGGATCGTATCGTGCAAAGCCGGCAGCGTTAGATCTTTGTGGCTCCGAACTCAGCAAATTCTTTTTCCTTAGCAATGCTAGTACCTGAGATAACATTCCAGGAAGTGGAGTAAATTGGCGAGCTTTGCGCTGCGGGCGTGGGTCCTGCCGACCTTGCTACCCATAAGAGGTCGGCTGCTTGGTGGTAAATTGTAGTTTCGGAGCCTAAGCTGGCGTCTTCTGTACATAAGTCATGTTGACTTCAGGGGCATGCTCTTTGTCTTTCTTACTAGTAAATCTCTTGCCTGATGAGCCCGACTCACTGTACCATCCTTTTTTGAGCCCAGACTCAATCTCCTCACCTATGGCTATCAGCTGGCTAAAAGATTGGACAGCCGTCACTAACATTCGTGAACGAACCGGCTGTGGTAGAGTGGACATGAACAACTTCATTAAGTCACGTTCTGAGGGTTCAGGCATGATCTGTCCCGCCATGTTCCTCCAGCGAGTGGCATACTCCTTTAGAGTTTCGCCCTTTTTTCTGCTCAGCTCTTTCCAGGTCTTCCCTTGTAATAGTGACATCGAGATTGAATTTGAAGTGTTTGACGAAGAGGTTTGCCACTTCTTCCCATGAGTCTTTCCGATTGATCTGGTGGTTGGTATACCACCTCATTGCAGCATCCTTCAAGCTTGCTTGAAAGGTTTGAATCATTAAAGGTCCATTAGAAACATATCTATTCATGAGCCCCTGGTACATCTCGATGTGCTGAATTGGGTTCGAGGTGCCATCATACTTCTCGAAGGCTGGCATCTTGAATTTATCGGGCACTTGGACCCGAGTAAAAATAAACAAATCAACAGGCGGAAAACTTTGAGTTCCCCCCACTTCACGTAATCTCTGGTCGAGCTTAGCCAGCAATTTAGCATTTTCATCATTGGGGGGTGGATGAAGAACATCGGCCACCGGAGACGCACTAGTGTCAATCAAAATGACATCGTCCAGTTGAAAGGTTGGATTAGTATTTACTGCAGGAGCTTTGTCGAGGCGGAGGCCTTGATGAGTTGGAGGCGGAATCTCCGATTGAGAGACAGCATTGATCTGCTGCTGCTTGGCCAGGAGATCACTCATCATTTTGGACATGGCAGCCGTGATCTGCTCATTGATTGTATTCATGTGTTCTTTCAGCTTTTCGTCAATCATGGCTACAATCTCAGCTTGATTGGCCATCCTTCTTTTGGTCACCGATCGAGTATTATGAGGATGAGGGGGATCCATGGCAAATTACCTACAAAAGTAATGATCGAATGAATATAACAAGTAAGAATAACGAGTCGGTCCATGACATCCTTTAGATCCTCAAGATGAAATTTCTTTCAAAAGACCAATTCGTCCAATAAATCCTGAAATTCCAAATTGCTTCATTCAATAAAAACTTGGACTAATTCCAAAATTTACAAATTATAGCTTAACGTTTTTCATTGAATTGCTCAAAATGTAAAATGTCTCAAAAGAATTCTTATAAAAATAGTTCAGAAACTACATCCATTTCCAGAAAACGTTAATAGCAAGCTAACATTTCCTCTAAAAAAAAGAAAAACTCCTTAAACCAAACAAGAAATCATATGGTCTTCCTCTTTTTAGAGGCTACATGATCTATAAACGAATGGGCCTTCAAGGCACGCCGTAATCGTGCATTCTCTTCAGCCAGAGCATCTGCCTTATCCTAGGCCTTCATCGCCTTTTCTTCGCTGATTTTGATTTGAGTCTGAAGGGTATGCCGTACTGTCACGACCGGGATCTTCGGGAGTATCTCAGCAGGGATGGTATGATACTGAACATACCGGTCCGTGGCAAAGTGACGCTTCATTCTTCCAGTGAGCTCATCTGCGGGCCAAATCAGCTTCTGAGTGGAACAATTCTGCCAAGCCTCAGAATGACGCCTAAGCTCGACTTTGTAGGACTCGCCTTTCTCGAACTGGACTTGAAATTCATTGGGCCTGAGTGGAGGTGGGACATCCTGCAGAACTCGGAATTGACGTGTAACCCGAAGGGGCTGATAGCAGGTTGCCCCATAAATGCCCATTAAAGGTACGGGCTTCTGATCGCCATGGTATAGTCGAGCCTCGACCTCCCGAAACCACACAGCTTGCCAAAGGAAAATCTTAGAGTTTGGATCATTGAACAGATGGACCCATTGTGTATAGTGCAAACTCTTAGTTTGATCTTGTATTTGTTTGAACCTTAAAATAGGATTATTAGTCATACCCATTTCAAATACAGTCATATCTTCCCCAAATTGAGAAAGGTGTGAGAAAAGCCAGATTGGTAAAAGCTCAATCGGGACTCGAAAAATTCTATCTTTTCATTTCTTGAATCGTGTCAGAGATATGAAAGTCTCTGCTAGAATTGTGTTTATAAAACCAACTCCGCCACATATTAGTTTTACCGTCCAAGCTATGACAGGATCAATAGCATTTTGACGGAATGAAAAAATGATGAGTCCAAAAAAAGTTAAGATAAAAATTTTAGATCTCATGAGGACGGAGTTATTTTCGAAACATTCAATAAGAAAAGATAATGGGCATGCTTGACAATTACCCCTTAGCACTTTTTCAATTTCCTTTTTAGTCAAACTCAAAAATTCAACAAGCACTACCACAGGATCTACCTTAATGGGTGGTTCGACTATATCCAACTCAATCGATTTTTCAATGGCAATACTATATTCTTCCAGAGTCGGTGTGAGCTCAAACTTACCTCCCAACACAAATGTGGTTGTCTCGGGGCACCAAAAGTGAGCGAATGCCTGCATGATCCCGCTCTAAACATCTATGTCTAGGATTGGCAGCATGAATCCAATGCGTTTGAGAATGTACTGTTGACCATCTGGCTTCAACTGGCTCCATAACTTCTTAAGCTCCAGCTTCGGAGTAGGCACTAAACGGATATCGAGGCGACCCATTCTTATATAGACCACGTGCCAAATGACTCAACCTAAATCATGGACCGACTCAAAATAAGATAAAGAAAACCAAAGATAAAGCTCGAGAAAATACCGTCTTTGGGGAGAAAATGTCTATCACAGAGACATGCACATGAATCGTGAGTTTAAATCTTAATCTATCTATCCTAATGGCTTTTGCAAAGTGAAATGATGAATGGAACGATGCGTCGCAGCCTCGCGTACAATTGTCATGACTAGTCGCAGCCTCGCATACAATAGTCATGACTAGTCGGGTCCAATCACTTTGGCTTGGTTCTGTCGACAAGGGCAACCCCCATACGTTGTAGCCTCACGTGCATGAAGACGACCCTTGAGCCATTTTTTGGAAAAATTTTCGGGATTTAAATGGGATAACCTTTAGCAAAGCCTTACCGCCAAGGTTAAAGAACCACCTAAATACCATCTTAAAACTATGGGTGTGACCCAGGTCCGGTCACAGGTTGTGTGTGGTGTAGTGCAAATACTATAAATCATACACAATAATTATATGCAACCAACACTTCAATAGTACGAAAATTAAACCAAATTCCACTCCACCAAACCTGCAAAACAAAGGGTTAGCCAATCACTACTCCCATTATAACTCCCATCCTGCAAAAACATTTAACACTTAAAAATGAGAATTCAATTAAATTTTGCCAAATCGAGTGATTTTTGTTTGAAAATTCTTTTTTGGTCTAAGTCCTCCTTAAATTTTCAAAAAAAATTCAAGCAATCCCCAGTGGAGTCGCCAAATCGTGTTTTCGATCTTAGGCTAATGGATTACTAGAACAATTAAATTAATTAATCTAGCTCGAGTTCTCCCAAACTCTACCAATTCGCAACTTAGGTCCAATTATGAGCATGCAAATCTTTTCAATTGGAGTCGCCACTAATCATTTAAGGTAAGTTGATTAGAAGCCTAAATAAAACAGCTGGAGTACTATTTTATTTCTACGAACCAGAAATTATGAATTCGGGGATTTGGTTACGCTAGATTCCCTAACGCCCTTTCGGTACCAATTTCAAGAAAAATACTCAATTTGGCAATTTTGATAAATCCTAACTTAGAGTTTAAAGGTGCAGAAATTTTTTATTTTCACTTATTTAAATGAAAGCTAACCTATATGTAATGACGTGCAAAAATTGACATGCGATTAATGCAACCTAACATGCAAATTATAGTCATGCGATGGCGTGACCTACTTCTAATGACAGACATATTATTTTTTTTGTATTTTTTAATGAAATTCGGAATTAAAAATGCCAATTATCTAAACACGCAATTTTAAACTAAAGAAATTAACCTGTTCTAGAGTAATCTTTTGGTATTTTTTTTAAATCAAAATTCGAAATTAAAATTAAGTAAAAAAAATAATCGCTAAAGCTTTCGAATTAAGTTTCGATCTGAAGCCTGACAAATCGATCCTAAAATTCGAAATACCCACTATGGAAATAACTCTATCTAAAGCCTGATAGATAGATTTATTTCCACATGTGCGGTTGCGGATTAGGAAATTTTCCTAATCGATCACATCTTGAAAAATTCTCGATATCTTAAATATCATGGATATATTCAAAAGATTTTGAAAATTCTAAATTTTATCCAAATTTGAAAAGTAATAGATATCTAAGATTTCAAAAAAAGGAATAAATCCTAATTGAAATAATGCTTATTATTCAAATATGCAAAATTAGATATCAATAAGCACAAAATAGGCAACCAAATATTCAAATTAAATTGGGATAGGATAATTACCTGATTTGCAGATTTCTTTCCTAATTTGAATTTGCAGTGGATCTGGATTGTGGATCGACGGTGCGTCGGTGCGTCGAGAGCGGCGGTGCACGAGCGATGGCGCGACGTCAAGAGCAACGGCGGAGGTGTCTCTTCGGTGTTTCTCACGGACAGCAGGATAGTGTTTAGCTGAGGACCTCCACGGCTTGGACTGGTTCTCGGTGGATGCTCAAGCTCCTCGGTAATGGTTGACCGTTAAACAACTGGAAACAACGACAGAGTTGCTAATGTGCGTCAGGAGAGGCGTCGACTTCTCAAAGTGGCTGCTGGTGTCCTCCAACGCAGCTAGAGCCATTGGATCATCAAGGCGGGGGCAGAGAACGCTTGAAGCTTGCTGATCTGGAGCTTTGACAGCTTTGGTTCTCGTTGAGAACGTCTTCGCTGGGCAAGAGCTGCCGTTGATGCGGCTGCCAAGGCGGTGACAAGCAGGAGCAAAGGCACTGATGTAGTGCAGCACGTTTCCCTTAGAGAGAAAGAAGAGCACCCCACTTTTTTGTCTTTTTCCCTCTGGCTTTTCTCCTTCCACTTAATTTCCAGACGTATAGACCTTCTCCCTTTGTCTTTCACCCTTTTCATGAGCAACCACCTTCTCTCTCGTGTGTGTGTCAAATTTTGTGGCCGTGTATGTATTCAATGTGTGGCCTCCCAAAATTCTGAACCCCCCCATAAGCATGTATTTATAATGCAAACCTAGGTCAATTAGCCGGGTTTTCTAGTCCTAACGGGCTTAGGTTTAGGCTTTACCCTTTAATTTAATTTAATTGTACATGGACTGAATTAATTCGGGCTTTTCTTTGATTAAGCTTGATGGGCTGATTTAAGCTCAAATTAAGACAACCCAGCCCTTTTTGAATTGTAATTTTCGACCCTTGTCTTCTGAATCGAGCTTCGTTTGGTGCCTGAGCTCGATTTATGTGATGAATTTTAAGCTCGCTTGCCACCGCCGCTCCGATGCAGAATGCAATTAATCTATATGAACCTAAATTATATGCTATGCAATTGTAATATTTTTGTTTAGGGGTTAAAATTTAATCCCTAATTTTCTATGCAATTAACGACTAAATGATGCGCCAAAATTTAGGTGTCAACAAAATAATGTCAAATTTGGATGATTTGGTAATGATGCCAAGATAATCATCATTTCTCTTTCAAACCCCTTGTACAAAATTTCAAGCCTTTTGAGCCTAACCCGATCCAACATTACAACCCTCTCCGAAGTCTCTTTCGATTGGGATGGTTTGAGTTAATGTAAAGATTTCACAAAGAAGCTACCGCTAGAAGGAGTGGAAGTAATCCTATCTTGTCTTATCTTCAAAGTTCTTGACTTGTAAACCCGTTGAAGATGTTGATGGTATATTTCTTTTATTGGCCTCAAAGCAAATACCCTTTGTGTAAGCCCATGACCAAGCCAGTATTACGGTCTTTTTGAAAGACCTTTTTTATCAATCAATTTGTATTCAATGTGAACGTTTCCAAAAATCTTTGACATAGGTTCGTGAGGTATCACCAGTGAGAATTGAATAGCTTCCCTACATCAATGGATGGGAATCAAAGCATTCATGAGAGTCGGTGCGAAAGACCTTTTTGATTAGGTTATTCCAATTTGGCATTTTTATCTAATCTCTTCAGATGGTTATTCAAAGCATCATTTTGTTAAAATTTCCTCTTAAGGATTTTGATAGTCAATATCTTTTACCAAAATAGGAATAATTCCATTTGATTTGTTGTTAAACAATCTCGGAACTTCTTTCAAAATGTCTTTCCCCACTGGATCTGTTTTTGGTCATCTTAAACCATACTCCCCATTTTCGGTTTTTGGTCATCCTAAACCATACTCCCCATTTTCGGTTTTAGGTCATCCTTAAACCTTGTCCTTCAGTTTTAGGTCATCCTTAAACATTGTCCTCAGGTTCTAGGTCATCCTTAAACCTTGTCCTTCGATTCTAGATTATCCTTAAACCTTGTCTTTTGGTTCTAGGTCATCCTTAAACCTTGTCCTCAGGTTTTAGGTCATCCTTAAATCTTGTCCTCAGGTTTTAGGTCATCCTTAAATCTTGTCTTTCGGTACTAGGTCATTCTTAAACCTTGTCTTTCGATTCTAGGTCATTCTTAAATCTTGTCTTTCGGTTCCTGGTCATCTTTAAACCTTGTCTTTCGATTCTAGGTCATCCTTAAACCTAATCTTTTGGTTCTAGGTTATCCTTAAACCTTGTCTTTCGGTTCCTGGTCATCCTTAAACCTTGTTCTTAGGTTGTTGGTTATCCTTAAACCATTGATTTCCTATAGAGCCCTCTTTCTTTTTCTTTTCTTCCTTCATTCCATCATATGAAAGAGAGAAGAGAAAAACACGTGAATGAGTTGACAATCCAAAAGGTCAATGGTAAGTTTTTCAGGTAAGACTCTGATCAAATGTCTTTGTCTTTAATGTCTTTTATTTTTCAAGTGGGGTCGACTAAAAATTTGCAGGTGCCAATTGGTCTTCGAGCGGAACCTCTTCGAACTCCCACTCAAAGAAGGGCAGCTGTTGACACCTAATTTTTAGTCAACGCGACATTAAAAATAGAAAATTCGAGATTATGGTTTCCTATCGCGACGGAACCCATTTCTTGAACAAAAAATGTCGTTCTTTAAATTCTGTTTGTTGGCCAAGTTTCTGTAGATGATTTTCTATTCATTTCAAGCAAAAACCCGAAAAGTCAAACGGTTGACTTTCGGGTTGACTTTTTGATCAACCATTTGACCAAAAGTCAACCCCAGGTCAAATTGGGGCTTTTCGCATAAAAAAATTCCTTTCAAATTTAATTTCACTTTAGAAGTGGAAATTTCAGAAAAATTCAAAGATTTGATCATAAAATTAAACTCCTAATGAAAAGTCAACTAGGGTTTGACTTTTGGTCAAACCTTTGACCAAAAATCGGAAAATGCAAAAATTCAAAAATCATTTGATTTCACATTCAATTTACTTTTGGCATTTGAAATTTTGCAAAAACCGGTTTAGAATCAACTTTTTCCCAATTTGCGAAATTTGATTCAAAATCGGCCAAAAATGAAATTACTTCATTTCTAGTCATTTTTTAGGTTAGTTTTCTTCACGACATTTGATCTAGAGGTCATCTTATATTCAATTTTGGAGCCAATTTTGTAATTCCAAGCCAAATACAAAAACCCCCAATTTTGGCCATAATCAGTGATTTGAATCGATTCTTCATGATTTGCACAATTGACACACGATTGGGCCTAATTTCTTATATGAAATCCAAATTCAAAATCAATTTTGGAAGATTCACATGAATTTGAGTCAATTTGATCATTTAGTAATCCAATGATCAAGTAATCTAAGAGTAATTGGTCCAATCAGTGCAATTCAACTTGACCCACTCTAGACTAATATTCAATTTGATGAATTGTGACTCAATTCGGTTAATTGGACTTCAATTAAATTTGTTAGTCTTGCTTGGCTATGTAATTACCCAAATTCAAGAGCAATTGAGACAAATAAGCTAAATTGGCTCAATTTGTGCATAAATTTCAAATCAGTTCAATCCAATTTGATTCGATATTAATGGACTCAACTAATGATGATAAGAATCAAATCACACAAAATTAGAACAAATGAATCAAGGGTTGAACTAGTTCAATCAGGCCAAATTCGGGATTAACCGGCTTAACTCGGTTTGATTCAAATTGAATCGGTCCGATCGAACTGGCCATTTTTTGGTTACAAATTCGGAGATCAATTATTCATTCCGACTAGCCAAGGCCGGTCCCATCCCTTTGAGCTCAAAAATTACAAAAATGCCCATAAGTGAAAATTACCAAAATGTCATTCCTTAAGAATTAAGCAAATTAATTAGGGGATAAGCAAATCAATCATGGCCATTCATCTAGAATTGATCATGTCCATCCATAGTGCCATGTCACCAATCCTTAGCCCATAAGGAAAATTCTTAATCATTAATGATGCATTTTAGGCCATTGGATCAATCTAAGGGTTAGGATTCAAAGTTAAGGGAAGTATATAGTGTTTTTCCCCTCCAAAATTTAGGGGGGACTCTCATTTTCAGATATGACTTTCTCTCTCTTCTCTCTCTCTCTCTCTCTCCCTCTCCCGCCGGCCATCTCTCTCTTTCCAGCCACTTTTCCGGCAAGCCACCACCTCACCGATGTCCCCCATGGTGGTCCAAGGCTGGTCGCAACATCAGCCACCTTCGTCGGTGGCCGGAACAGCAAGTTCCGGCCAGATTTCTCCTTCGGGAGCATCACCGGCGCTGCTGCCGGTGATGTGATCAGCCGGTTCAAGCGGCTGAACAGGCTGATCGGCAACCTTTTCCGGCGTTCCAAAGCTTACGATCACATTCCTTGGTGTCTTCTCATCGTCGTGGTGTCCGGCGACTCGTTAAACGGCCACCGGATTGTGTTTTTTAATTTGATTCTTCGTTACTAGCTCGATAGTGCAAAACGGACCGATTCTCACTTAGTTTGTGCAATTTATTATCATAGGTTGGCCGAGCTTTCAGAGACTTCTTCGTGCTGTCTTTAACCTGAACACAGAGGCCAGATCGCTCGATTTTGCGCCGGAGCATTGTTGAACAAGGTAAGTGCACTTGAACATTATTCTGCAAATTCGTGTATATTGAGCCTGCATGCTTGTGATGCCGATTTCAGCTCGTTAATGTCGAAATCTTGTGAAGTGATGAACTAGAGAATCGTAGAGCACGTTTTAAGCTTCGATTTGATATATCATATGCCTTGATCGAACTTGATTTACTATGTCAAAACTATTTCGGAAGTTAGGATTAGAATCTGAAATGTAATGTGCAGATCTGTTCTGATGATGTCCTGATTGATGTTGTGCTGTTCTATGATTTTTCTGATTTTCTATGATCATTTTTTGAAAAAACTTTCTCTTGAAAGTTGTAGATCATATCTTAATCTGTTCATCATAAAATTTTCATAAAATTCCAAGCATAATAGCATGGTACGATCTGCAACGTCATCTAGGTGTAGATCGGGTGACAGACTGATTCTGATTGACCTTCATGTGTTCTTCAATTTTCATAAATTCATGTATTCAAAATCTAAAAAAGTTTTCTTCATGAAAGTTTACACTAAGATCGAGATCTTTCCATTGATTCTAATTTCATCCAAATCGGAGGTCATTTGAATTTTCAAAAGGAATTTTTACTATCTGATCAGTATCTGTGTCCAGATCTGATTTTCATTCCTTTAGAGTTCAGAAGATGTTTTTCCGAATTTGATAAAGTTAGAGTCCTTATTTGCAAAAAATAAAAACTACAAAGTTTTTCATTGGGGTTTCATTATGTTTACTGGAGAATTTGAGGGCCAAATAGCAATTTTTGGAGGGTCAATTTGCTCAAAATTTCATAAAAGGTCTTCTCGGACTAAAATGTGATTTGCAATTGAGTCCTTCGCAAAAACTGAATTTTATAAAAATTTGGAGGATTTTTTAGCAAAAACTCAAAACACAAAACTTGTTGCACACAGAGAATCCTAACTACACAAAAATTCTCACGTGGTTTTGATAAGATTTGTTATTTTTCCCGCCATTATTTTGAAATCCAAACAGAATCGGGTCCATTCTGTCACTGAGGGTAAATTTGTCATTTTCGGGAAAATCGGCTAGGATTTTGAAAAAAATGGTCTTCTTGACTTTTGATCCTCATTTCATAAGCTTTCTAATGACACCTGAATCACTTCATTTGGACATCATTAGGATAGTTAATTACATCTGAACATAAGCAATCCAAATTAGATAAAACAGAATAAGTGGTCTTCTTATGAAGCCCATTTCTCATTGTTGGCTTCGAAATAAGGCCTATGGGCTTGAATGCATGCTTATTTCATTGCTATGCATGTGTTTGTTAGATGAATGTTAGACCCGGTGCATGTTCGGCGGGTAGTCCATTGTGGTCATTTAGAACCCAATTTTAGGGGTTAATTGATATGAGTTGCCGTTTTGTGAAGGCAAGTGGTAGCCCATTATCATTAACCGTTAATCAAATAATGTTAGATGATTAGGTGGGTGGTGAATCGAAATGCATGAAAAACAAAGACTGATCCCGAGGCTTGTGTTTGATTAGTGAATTGGTTGCACCTTTGTTTTTCTTTGGTTGTTTCTTTGTGCATTGTTTGTCATGAATGAATGTAATGAATGTAAACATCGATACTCAAGGGACGGTCCATGGAAAGATAATTCGAAATGATAAAAAAAAAGGTGATCGACCGATGTCCAATCCGGTCTCCATTTGTATTCATTTGATAATGGTGATAAACCGATGTCCGATCCGGTTTCAATTTGTACTCAATTCATTCATCCCCATTTATGTCTCGGGTTTTCAATTTGTATTGTAATAAACACCCGACGAGTTGTGGGTTTTTACTTTCTCGCACTTAGAATTGGTCCGTCTTTTCAATATCTCGAGTTTTTATTTTACGAAATGTCTTTAAATGCAATTGATTGTTTCTTTCTTTTTCTAGACTAAGATAGGATTAGTTTAGAATTCTAAATGGAAATACAAAAACAAGATGCATGATTACTTAGTGGACTAAAACTTTAAACATGAAAATGGTAAATAACAAATTTATGATAGTTTAGATAACAACCATACTAAGTTTAGCGGTACCGAAAGGGCGTTAATAGAAATATTAACGTAAGCTAGTCCCCGAACCTTTGATTTCTGGTTTTCGTAGAAACCGAAACGAAATTCCCGCGTTTCGGTTGGGTATTCTAGCCGACCCCCGACCTAGGCTAGTGGCGACTCCTAAAAAAGACAAAATCAATCCATTGTCACGCGAGATATGGATTTAGGGAAGATCCACGTTCATGATCAATGGATCATATGGATGATCAAATGATTTATATAAAATCATTTTCTATGATATGCCATATGAACCATTTCATGAACACTTATCTCTAAACCCGTCTTACCGAATTCGGCCCTCGTGAGGTAGATCGCGACAAGGGGTGGCACCGTCGAGCTAGCCTCGAGGTACTTCCCCTTTGGGTGTTCCGGTTGGTGTTCACTGGATGAGGTCGTTGCGTTTCATGATTCTTGCACCCGATTGCCAGCTCGCTCGTTTGATTGCGTGCTCCTCCCGTTCTCTTGGGTGCCTAATTGCCTGATTCTAGTTGCGTTTCTGCTCGATCTCGACTGTTTCAGGTGTAGTTTGGGCTAAAGGGGGTTCTGGTGTTGTACTTCGTGATTTTAGTGCTAGTGTTGCGTGCTGAATTTCAAGCGATGTTTCTGGGTGCGACAGTGGTGTTGCTTGGCTTTTGATTTTCATATCCAGCAGGGTTCTGTTAGCTAAATTACTGGGCTGAGTGTTCAAATTCTGAGTTTTTGCAATGCTCTCAGGGAAGTAAACTTTTTGGTTGTTGGGTCTTGAATTTACACTTTTCTTTACTTGGGAATATGTTCAATTCGATTCCGTTGAAAGTTCTTACCTATGTCTGTGGTTCCCCATAGTAGTGTTGGTTAAATAGTAGAAGCTTGCAACTTTTGTTATGCTAAGTGACTGTTGAGTTGCCTTTGGTAACAGAGCTTACTTGGTGAAGTCGTTCTGACCTGTAATTCAGTTTGGAATTGGCTTCCTCCTGCTTCAAGTGATTTTGGAGGGGTTTAGACCATGGATTTCTCAAAACATCTAGCACCTTTGATTTTTTTTTTCCCTTGCTTTTTTGTAATTATAACTAGAAGCTACTACGTTGAAATTAAAAAAAAAAAAACAATGTTACTGTGTTTTTAGGTCTTTATAATTTGCAAAATGCATCTCTTTGGAAGGTATAAATTACGATTTTAGGTGCATAAGCTTCTTGACCAAGCTTTTCCTGAAGTTGTGGAGTGTGCTCTGTCAACGAGGTTGGCATCTTATTTTTCCTAAATGATGATAGATAAGCTCTGACATCTGTTTTGATATGGGTGATGGTATGGCAGTAAAACACTTATCAGCATGGCAAGCCAACTTTGATTGATGGGGATGTATTAACTCGGTACCCTAACCCAGGAAGAATCTCCTAGGATATTGACTCATGGCTAGGAAGGGCAATCAGCAGAAGAATAGGGTTAGTCATTCCTCACAGAATGGCAAAAAAGAAGGGTTCAGAAACACATCAAGAAAGAAGACAAGCTACTGACGTGAAGATTCCTCCTAAAGAGACAATTGTGAACAGTCATCACTCGAGCAACGCGTCGACTGAGAGCATAAGTCAAGGAACTGGGAAACTAATGAGTATGGATAAACAAGGGACAGATGCAACTCAGGGATTAGAGCACCCAGTTCTGTCTGGGGAATCTTCAGGGGATTATATTCAAAATGCATCTCCTATGGGCATGTCCCATGAGAGAGAACAAGGTGGACTACATTGTGATAATAATTGTCAAAATAGCCGAAAAGGTGGCCTTGGCCGCAAGTTGAATGGGCATGTCCGTCGCTAATTTTCTCAGCCATCGCTATGGTCGGCATGGTAAAGTTTCTTGTGGTCTCGGTAAGTCACTCATCACTTCTTTCCTTTTAGGTCGAAAAGTCACTCATCACTTCACAAGCTACTTTTATTGACTTCCTTTTGTATTGCTGGCTCAAGTTATCTTTTCCCATCCTGACATGACCTGTTACCCTAGATCCATTCATGTTTGTATGTCAATATTTCATCCTGAACTGAGCTTATAAATATGTGCAACTCCTCCTTCTTCCTATCAAAGTAGAAGAAATCAAAATAAGCATAGAGTATTACCTGTTGTCACTTCCAAACTCCTTGGAGCCACACGGCATTGTTACTGGATTTTATCTAGTAAGATACACATCCTCTTTTGTCTATGTTCCTAGAATTCATTCCTCAATTGCTCTTTCTGAAATGTTCAAAATAACTCTAATAAGCACACTTTGCTTCTGCTGCATTCCTTTTTACTGACTGAAGTTTGCATTCATTCAGGTGCTAGCTGCTCTTGTAGGTATTTTTGTGCGGTTTGCCGCTGCACTTTTGCTGCTTGCACTTTGTGGCACTGTCTTCTTGTGGTTTATGGAAGTTTTTGGACAACAGCTCTTGTAATCATCCTTGCAGGTAATGGCTTCGATGCTTTCTCTTAAAGACTTAACTCGATGTCTGCTATTAATGTGCTTTTGAGTTTGTAAGCTTGCTTAGATCCAATATTCTTGTACAAGCAGGTATATCATTCACATTGAGCCATGAATGCCTTGCACTTTTCATATCAGAGATCTATGTCGTGTACAGTCATTATGTATACTTTAGAAGCTGAATATATTAACATTTAATGTGGAAACAATGTCACTAATTTTGTGTCTAATTCCAAACAATTTATGTTTTGTAGAAGAACAGCTTTGAGCAATTCTGCATGAGTTATGCAAATGAGAGGTTGCAGCAACATTTCAACCGGCATTTGTTAAAACTAGAGCAGGAAGTGAGCATCTCACATGGACCATGTCTTTAGTTTTGTTCAGTATTTATATGATGGGTGTTGTCACTAAAAGCAGGATATTCCTTTTTTATTCATTTCTGTCATCATTATTTATTGTGCAAAGATTAGTTATTGTGCAAGATTATTTATTCTCTCATTATGTGTACTATAAAGAAAAATATTTATGTCATTCTTGTGGAAAATGTAGATGAATGTATTTCATTTTCTTATTATTATAATATTTTGATGTTATTAAGTGTTTAATCAATGTTAAATATAAATTCCAAAAATTAATTTTGCTTTTAATTAGGTTTAAAATCAAAAAATAAAATAAATGATTTTATCGTACGATCACAAATTGTAAAAGTTTGTTGCAAAAATAAAATCCCGTCTCTAATTTTGTCCCTAAACGATATTCGTTGCAGAGTTCGTCATTAAAGAATTAATAAAAAATCATCGCTAAATTTGTTCATGAATAATGTTCATGGCAAAAGTAAAAAAATTTGGTGGCAATTTTAGCGATGAATTTTGTGACAAATAAAGTTCGTGGCTAATTTGTAACGAATAAAGTTCGTGGCTAATTTGCAACGAATAAAGTTTGTGGCTAATTTGTGACGATTTTTGCGACAAATAAAGTCCATGGCTAATTTGCAACAAATTTTGCGACGAATAAAGTTCGTGGTAAATTTGCGACGAATTTTTTTTTTGCATTTTTTGTCACAAAAATTTGCGACGACCTATTAGCCATGGAATTTTTTCTATCGCTAATTTTGTCGCAAATTTGATTTGCGACGGATTTTGCCAAATTTTTTGTCCCAAAATTCGTCGCTAATCCCTTGTTTTTTTGTAGTGTATGTGCCACTGATATGTATCAATGTCGATCAGCAAATATCATTCTCTATGGTCATCGATAAGATATCACAAGCATGGTAATGTTCACATGTTACTCATGTGGCTATCCATGCTCACAGGTCAAGCATGTGTTTGTTCATGTCGATGCCTCGTTATTTTTTTTTTTTTTGGTGTGAACAATAATTTGTAGTACACTTACCAGATAATATATATGTCACAATAAATTTTGTCATCGTAGAGGCCCAAAGTCGTCGAGCATGGGAGAATGATGAGGATGACGAGGTAGGCATTATAGTAGGTTGAACTACCCTTGGAATACGATGGGATGTTCCAAGGTTGATAAGCATTACTTAGATGCCCTTAGCTCGGTTGATTAGAAGGTTATATATCAATTTCTTTTACTTGTCAATTGATTTCTTATGATTGACTAATTCAATAAAAATATGTTCAAATTTTTGGTTGTGCAAGAATATTTTGCTTATGTCTTAGAGGATATCCTTATTCTCCGAGCTGCAATCAATCAAATTGCAGTTGCGGTTTACAAAAATTTCAAGGGGAGAAAATGTTATGATTACATAATTCACTTGCAGGGGCTTAACGGTTATAAGAAAGGCTACACAACGCGTGGAGGAGAGACGGTTTCTCATGAAAATTAGCAAAAACTACATAAGGGAATATGTTATGATTACATATTTTTCGTTAAATATACTTATGCAACTTATATTGATGGATGGTGGTGTTGACACACAAAAAAAAAAAAAAAGACAAACTTTTAGTTGGTATCGACCAATAGCAAGCTCAGTCAATGAGAGCAAAGTTTGATCAGAACAAAAGTCATCGATAAACAAAGCAGTCGACAATTTAGAAGGAATTGGTAACTCACCAATTAAGTCATCGACAACAATCGATTCAGAGATTATCAACAAGATCTTCATCAATCGACAATTTGAAGGAAATTGATCGAGTGGTCACCGACATCCAACAATTGCAATTCGATTGACAAAGTCATTTACATCGAACAATTGTGGGATTAGGGTCGTTAATGAACAAAAAAGATGTTTGCCAACACATGAGTCAAAGAAGAAGATGGTGGATTGACACAAGCCCATGATTGCTAGATCATTATGCCTACAATATGGGGACTTGTAACATTTTCTGGATAATCATATCTAGAATTTCAAAAAGCATAACTACTTATTAGTTACTGTAGACAATGTTTTTTTTTTCTTCAGATACTGTAGACAATGTTAGGAACACCCCCAAACCCAACAATCAATCACATAACATCTATTTTTGCATATTTATCCTCTTTAAGTTTCCTGCAAATTTCCCTTTCCAGAACGTTAAATTTCCTAAATCCTTTAATTTCAGTGCCAACATTTCAATTCCTTTACTTTATAGCCATTTACTTTCATATCCCAAACCAACAAAGAACCCCTTTCCTTAAAATTCATCAGTTTCATAGTAACTTTAAGATTTTTACTTTTTTGGTGAAATATCTTTTTAACACACTTAGAAAAATAGAAACAAATTTAGAGTCTAATGAATCTTTTCATTTCTCAACCCTCTAACCGAGCCTATGTTATGTTCCTTATAAAGCCTCTTTAAATTAGGGTACTTAAATTAATGTATAAGTTTTAAATGTTAAAAAATTTGCCCGAAAAAGTGTGGGCAAGATTGTTTTTATCTCATTTGCAGAGTTCTAGACTTGTAACCCCAGTGGAGATGATGAATGAAGTATTTTTTTCAAAGCCATGAATTGAATTGTCCTATTGCTAAGTCGTTGACCATGCTTACATTACGATCCTATCAAAAGACCTCGAACCCTTATCGACATGATGATTATGGTAAGATCTAGTGCTTCTTTCTTTTTCCTACATCAATAGTCGGGACCAAATATCCTTTTCAATGAGAGTGAGCAAAAAGCCCATTCAAACTAAAAGTCTCTTATTTAGCAATTTCAAGAGATCCGTGTTATGAGTGAATATTGACTAAATGATGATTCTCCTTAATGAAGATTTGGTGATGCGAACATGGTAAAATCATTATGCAGAAAAAATCAATTAAAAAGAAATGATGAAATGAGATTTGAAATGTGTGTTCTAGAATAGCATTGATTGTTTATCTCTTTGATGAATGCATATATGTAAATATATATATATTTGCTCTAATTGCGTCTGATAAGTAACATGTCCTCAAAGACCAATGATCTTGATAACTAATATTTGAGTTTCTCTAAGAAGCCTCGTGATTCTTCAAGTTTTCTTCAATTTCCAAGTTACCCTAAGTGAAAAATCTTAAATAATTCAATTTGTAAGTGAAAAATTTAAACAATTCAAATTCTAAGTAAAAAAACTTTAGACAATTCAAACGCTAAGTGAAAACCCTTAGATAATTCAAAGTTCTAAGTGCAAAACCTTAGACAAATTAAATCCTAAGTGAAGAACTATAGGCCCTAAGTGAAAAACCTTAGATCTTTTGAATTCTAAGTGAAACCATAAGACAATTCAAGCTCCAAGTGAAAAACCTTAAGACAATTCAAATTCTAAGTGAAAAACCTTAGACAATTCGATTCAAAGTGAAAAAATTTAAATAATTCAAATCCTAAGTAAAAAACCTAACATAATTCATTTCCTAAGTGAAAAACTTAGGCATCTCGAATCCTAAGAGAAAAGACCTTAGACATTTCAACTCCTGAATGTAAAACCTTAGGCATACTAAGTCCTAGGATAGAAAACTCCAGGCAGCTTCAACACCTAAGATGAAAAACTGTCGGTAGTTCCAAAGTCGTCCTATTAGAAACTCTAGGCGCCTTTCTAATTTGTCAACAAAGCCCTACAACGAGAAACTCCAGGTAATTTTTATCCGTCGGCAAAATCCTGCAATGAAAAACTCTAGGTTACCATCTTGGCAGTCCAAGATAAGTGGCTGCAACTATTTATCCTATCTTTGCATTTGCATTTTCATCACATTTTAAAAAACTGGGTATGGATTCATTGAGATCCAAATTCCCAACAAAAAGAGTCATTACATTGCATTTGCTTAATCAAGATTTAGATATCATTTAGTTGAATTATTTGGACTAAGCCCAAGTAATGTAGTCTATTAACTCCAATGCAATTATATGGGCCAATGAGTTTAATATGCAGGTGTAGATTAAAGAAATTTTTTTTTGTTTAGGAGTCGGGCTTGTGAGAAGAGAAGTATACTTGTGTTCTGATGGGGTGATCTATCATGTGATAGAAGAAATACTTGTTGGATTGGAAAATCTCTTGAGATTACTAGTGCATTTTGGCTCCTATCGAGGTTGTTAGTAGCTGAGAGTAAACATAGGCTTAATTATACGTCAAACAACTATATAACTAACTGCTGTAATCTATCTCTTCATTATTATCTGTATCTGTTTGATAGAAGCAGTCATGCGCTCGGTATTATCAATCTATTTCTGCAACTTCTGGCGAGCTAGCTACTAAATTCGACTTCTGGCGTACAAGTAGTTGCTAAAAGTAACCGAAAATTCCACTTCTAGCAACCTATTTTGGTCGCCAGAAGAGGATCCATGGTATTTTTGGTCGCCAAAATGGACTGAGAGGAACTTCCTAGATCTCTTTGGCTACCATATAATTTGGTACAATTTGGTCCATAAACGCCATGCTGACTAACCCTTGCTAGCCCTTTTGTACAACTAAGTTACCGAATAATTTTGTATTATTGACTCTTATTTGAGTTAGTTATAAATGCTTATTTGATTTTTTTAAAATTATCAACTTCTCTAATCTTTAACAAAAAAAAACCTTCCTTATTGTACCAACATTTATTTCACTTTCTTACAACACCTTAAATTCACTCATTATTACATGAAATTATTACCCTTTATCCGATGACTTAAAAAATGAGAGTTTGTTTTTGGAAAACATTTTCCTAAAAATGATTGATTTTATCGCTTACAAAAATAAATGAACAAAAAATATTTTCATCGCTCTTGGAAATATTTAGTTATAAATTGTTGTCAATCATCAAAATATTTTTCATTGACTAAATAATTTTAGGTGACACTTTCTAATTTAAGCAGGTAATTTCATATAAAAATCAGGAAATTCGAAACTTTGATGAGTGTGCAGAATAACAGCTGGTAAATCTAAATGAACAACATCAAAATTAAAAAGTTTTCCAAAGTGGCTATCATGAAACAATCCATTCACATTTAACTTATGAAATAGAGCAAACTCTTGACATATTTAAATAACTCAATTGGCATTCTTGTAACAGAATAGAGACACAAAAGTGCAATCAATAATTGATAAGTTACTACCAGTCCGACTAACCCATACTATTTTTTTTTTGGTGAAAACAATAAAATATATTCGTTCTTTATTCGGTTTAGAAGTCGCCAAAGCATTTGGGCAACCAGCTGGCACTTGTGCTTTAATGGTCAATCCATTTATTTATCATGAATTTCTCCAAAAATCTCTCCTACATGGCGGGAAATTCGATATTGTGCAAGCAAGTCGTAGGGTTTAAAATATTAAGTGAAATAAACGTGTCGAAAAGTCTGGATGTCACATGCCCTTCCTCGCATCCCCTTGTAAGGACCTCAGCCCCACTGCGCTTCCGCTGCACCACTCCTTGTGTAATATTGTCCGCTTTGAATACTAAGTCCTCACGGTTTTAAAATGCGTTACACAAGGATTATGGGCCAAGCCTTATAAACACACCAAGATCTCACTCCCTAAGCAATGTGGGACAAGAACAATGCCCCCCCTTGCCACCCTAGAAGTCTGCCGGAAGCCGCTCCTTGTCCAGGTCCTCCGACCCTAGCAACCACTTCCCGCCCTCGTTGGATCGGGTCATTACATTCTCCCCTCCTTCGAGCACAGCGTCCTCGCTGTGGCCCCACATGCGGTCGGGAGTCGGCTCTAATACCATTTGTAAGGACCTCAGCCCCACCACGCTTCCCCTGCACCACTCATTGTGTAATATTGTCCACTTTGGACACTAAATCATCACGGTTTTAAAATGCGTTACACATGGGTTAGGGGCCAAGCCTTATAAATTCACCAAGATTTCACTCCCTAAGCAATGTGGGACAAAAGCAATGCCCCCTCTTGCCATCCTAGAACCCTGCCGGAAGCCGCTCCTTGTCCAGGTCCTTGGACTCCGGCGACCACTTTCCGTCCTCGTCGGTCCGAGTCGTTACATTCTCCCCTCCTTCAAGCACAGCATCCTCATTATGGCTCCACATGCGGTCGGGAGTTGGCTCTGATACCATTTGTAAGAACCTCGGCCGCACCGCGCTTCCACTGCGCCACTCCTTGTGTAATATTATCTGCTTTCAACACTAAGTCCTCACGATTTTAAAACACGTTATACAAGGGTTAAGGGCCAAGCCTTATAAACTCACTAAGATCTCACTCGTTAAGCAATGTGGGACAAGAGCAATGCCCCCCCTTGCCATCATAGAAGCCTGCCGGAAGCCACTCCTTATCTAGCTCCTCGGACCCCGGTGACCACTTGCCGCTCTCGTTGAACTTGGTCGTTACACCCCTACATGATGAACTCCCACACTCATAGTTTAAAAAAAAAAGAGGAAAGAATTATGGTCATTCAAATTGAATGTGGCTAAATATAGGGCGAAAAAATATGCATTTACGAAAATTTTACTTTTAATTCATAATATCAACCCTAGTAAGCATTTTGAGTACTCTGCAAAACATTAAAATTCTTATTTTTCATTGTCCCCTAAAGCTCTTGATGAAGCCACCAGGAGCATGTGTCACATGGAGGTTTTTGTTTTTATTCCTATTTAGGGTTACTATTATGAAAAACTCTAAACCGATACACTTGTAATAAATTTATTCTGAACTAAGTTTTTGACTATCAAAAACCCAAAACTGGTACACCCGTGATAAATTTACCGAAAACTAATTTTTTGGATCACCAAAACCTCAAACTTGTACACTTGAGACAAATTTATCACTTGTTAAATTGAATTAATACCATGAAAAATAAAAAATTAATAAACATGTGACAAACGGATGAGTAAAAACCTAAACCAGTACACCTATTGTAACGTCCCGAAATTCGACCCACTTTCGTTATCAATGAAATTGATATCATTTCTTATTGCGTTTCAGTAAGTCTCACCCGGATCTAATCAATCTCGAGATATTGACCAATAGGGAAAGGTTAACTAGGAAAAACGGTATGTGGACCAAAAAACTCGACCGCGAATTGAGTCTGATTCCGAGATACGACGAGGGAATATTTTGTGCCAAGTGGGCCGGTCCAAGGAAAGTGACGGGTTGAGTTCGACCGACGACGTGCGATCGAATATCGGGTGATTCCGCACTACCAAGAGCGTGTGCGACGAACGATCCCAAACTTGTTTCGAACGACCGTGACCCCCGGGACTAGCGATAGATTCATGTGTTCTCTGAGAAATCGACATCGTCACGACTCGAGTACCCTAGATCGATACGCGTAACCCCTAAACAGCCGCCCATTAGTGAGAGACACTAAAACTGTAAATTGAGTTGAATCGATCGTGGAATTGAGTACGGACTTTGGCGTTGAATTTCGTGGGCATGCGCGACTTTTCAGCAAGGACGACGTCATTTTTACGTGGCCACTCATATATGAGATCTATAGAGTCAAAATTTGGAAATTTGACCCGGGACCGGAAAATTACCGTTTTGCCCTTGTGCCTTAAGTTGGAATTCCGAATTTTGGGACTTATTTGGGGTTTGTTTTAGGGTTTTTATATTAGTTGTTTCAGCCCAATAATGTTAGTTTTTATGGTCCAAAATACCCCAAAGAGCTATGCCAAGATTAGATCTCAACCTTTGATTTAGGGGTAAGATTGGAATTTAGAGAAGTTGGCCAACCACTCCACTATCTTCCACTCTCTTTAAACTCTCTATCCATTCTCTCTCTTCTCATTTCTCCCTCAATCAGCCAGCCATTTCCTTTCCCCATGATCAGCCCCCATTTTCTTCCTTGTTCTCCCTTTTGTTTTGCCGTGAGGTGTCAAGCTCGCCGAAAACCGCCGCCGCTGCTCGCCGGAAACCGCCGCCGCTGCTCGCCGGAATCCGTTGGCCGCGCGCCACCGCCACCACCATCTATTCGACCCCTTAGCTACTCCTTTTCCTCTCCCCTTAGCCACGAGACTAGAACCCCCTCCCCCTTTGCCGTTTAGGTTCGTCACCGGAAATCGCCGCCGCGCGCGCGCCGTCGGGAGATTGCCGTCGCCGCCATTGCCACGGCTCTCTTCAGCCACCGTCGCTGCTTGTTCAGCCTTGCTTAGAGCTTGGGATTTCAAGTGAGTTTGTCCCTAAACCCTAGTTAGGCTATATTGCATTTTCTAGATGGATTTAGGGGTTAATTAGGGTATTTTAGGGGTTAAATGGTGAAGATTGTTAGGGGCTATTGTGGTGGATGAATTGAGGGCTTAGAATGACTATTTAATCGAGGTTTAGCGGTCTGTATGATGCTGTGCACGGACTGGAAGCAGAGGATTGAGCGGGCCCAAATTTAGTCTAGTTTTGGTTCAAATGCGGAGTGTAGTGCGCGTCCGCGATAACGCTCGTAGAGGCTGACTTTGTGGCACACTTGGTGACCAAGAGGGGTAATGTGATTGAGGTTTAGTGTGCTGTGGAGTGTCGGGATGAGGTGAAGCTTCGACACCACGATTTAAGCGGAATTGCGGTTTTGGCGAAGGAATAATTTAGGAACGATTGATGGCTGTTCCCGGGGTTAAATTGCGGCCTGAGTTGGAGATTTTAGTTGAGAATTGAGGGCTTAGAATGGACCGAGTAGAGGCTGGACAGAATTGGATTGGATAGGTACAAGTTGGAATGTGTTCGAGTTTAATTGCGGATTTTAGTGCGCACCTAAGTCGGACCTCATGATGGCTGATTCTATGGCGGATTAGTGGACCAATGTGATGATTTTGAAGGTGGACTAATGGCCTATAGATGGCTGTGTAGTGGGTGTACATTAGGAAGTTAACTGGATCTCGCTTGATCAGTGTGTGATTTTGGTGTGAAATGCTAAGTATGTCTTGAATTGCCTTTGTAGTGGCTGATTTGTACTTAAATTATGATTTAGTATATGATGACATGTTGTGTGTTTGATGTGGCTAAGGGATGAGATGCTTGGTAGGCCCTAAACTTGTGTAAATTCTATTGGTTTCATTGTGAATTTATGTGCCAATTAAGCGTTGTGGCTATTTTGAGTGAATTGCATAAGGGAGTATGTTATGGCACCAATTGAGTATGTTGCAATATTTATTAAGTGTGTGATCAAGTGAAGTTGAATGCTCAATGTAGAAGATTGGGTGCCCGAATGCGATTATTGCGGTCATGAGCATGTACACCAAGCATTGGCATAGCATGTACATCTTGTGAGTGTGCACGAGTGACATGAGCGTGTGATCACTTAATAGCCCTGATGCGTATTACGCGAGGTTCAGATAATAACCGGTGAGTGAATGTGTGATCACATGAGACCCTGATGCGTATTACGCGGGGTAGTGAACCATCCTGATGCATTTTACGCGGGACGATGCCCGGATTACCGGAAGATGACCAACCTGATGCGTTTTACGCGGGCTGAGTGTCATGAGGCTGATGCGTTTTACGCGGGCAGGAGATCGATCTCAATATAATAGACTTGATGCGTTATACGCGGGTCGTTGAAATTGGAATTTCAAGTGTGCAGGTGTGCAAGTGTGCCACGTGCATCAATAACGTATGAAATTGAGTGCGAGCACGGGCATATGCATTTTATGCATCACGACAAATCATTATGTGTATATGTGTCGTGACTAGATTGTGTGGCATTATTGTAGTTATAAATAATGTGACTAACCTGCAGGGTCTTGTAATTTTGGGTTTGGACTTGAGGGTCTAAATCGATTAAGATTGTTTTGTGCATTGTTTAGTTTCCGTCGGGAGGTGCATGATAGCCTAACTTAAGTTTAGGGAACTTACTCGTTGAGATTCATTATCACGGTTGTTAAAACCACATTTTCAGACCCTCAGTCTTGATATGTCTACCATTCCGGTGCGTTTTGGGATTCCGCATCACGTCGAGCAAACCAGGACTATACACTCCGTAGGGAACGGGGACATATATATTAGGTACTATACTCAGGTTTGGGTAGACGCGGGCGAGTCACACTACCAAATCCACGAGTACATGGCGTGGTGTTTCAGGGACGACCACGGAGAGTATGGTCCTCTCCGGACTTTTGATGTCCCGTTTACCGGGTTGGGCACCCGGTATCCTCGATGCCCGGACGGTGAGGTGACTGACCCTGGCACTTCAGCCGAGGAGAGTGCGAGTTCCGACGGTGTACTGGTGGAGTACGAGGTAGACGAGTTCGAGCCGATGAACGTAGAGCCCGACGACGGGGACGCTGTTCTGGAGCCGATGGAGCAGGACGATAGGGAGCCTGAGCCGATTGGGGAGGCCCCCGTACTGGAGGCTGAGTCTGAGATGGACTCATCAGGGTCTGAGGAGGAGATGCCTGATAGCTCTTCATCCTCAGAGTCTTCTGATTCCGACCCAGATTGGGCACCATAGGAGCTAGCACTCGCCTCAGTTTGGTAGGGCCCGTACCTTTTTGACCAATGCCCCGCCTTTAATAATAGACTGACCCCCGATGCCACTTATCCCTTTTTTGTCAATAGTGGCCTTAACCCCTTTTTGGTTTTTGTTGATCAGGCTGTATTGAATACTATGTATGATTTCCAGTTCTAATGCAAGTATATGTTTGATCATGGTTGGTTGTGGTGTAGCTACCCTTGGTTATGTGATTTAAAATTGTTCGGGTGTTGTATTGTTTCCGCGTGTGCTTCAATCTCTGTGTTGGGCGTTGGGTCGGTGACGCGTCCTAGGACGTCACACTTGATTCGACCTTTGCGAGGGATGTGGCGTGCCGTTTGATGTGGGTCGTGACATCCCTATCCGATTTTGGTATCAAAGCAAAGTTAGCTCGATCCGTTTCGGTCGAAGCCTGGAGTGATAAGGAATGATGATCTTGGGTAGCCAGTAGGGTGACCTCGTGTGCTAAGTATACCTTCTGACTGTCGGTGTTTGGATTGAGTGATTGTTGTAATTGACCCGTAAAGTGCAGGTGCAGCCGGACCTGAGGTGAGTACTTGAACTTCCTTGGTTGAGATGATATACTGTTTGTGTAGAACCGCATGCTGACTGCTTGGTTGATATTGTGATTGCATTCCATGCCTAGGACTTTAGACTGGTTTAGCTCAGCTTAGGTCTCTAATCCCTGGGTGGGAATTATATCAGGTAGGCGAGCGTGTGTACTTGAAAGATGAGTAGCCAAGGAAGAGGTAGAGGCCAAGGTTGTAGTAGAGGTAGAGGTAGAGGTCGAGGTCGTGAGCAAGACCAAGTAGTACCGCCAGTGGAAACTGCCGAAGGCCGAATAGTAGAAGGGATAATAAGAGCTCTCGGAGAAGCTGGAGTCCTAGGAGGTAGACTGAACTAGGAAAGAGATGCTACTATAGCTGCTGCGGCTAATGGAAACAACGGGAATAATGGAATTCAGGGGAACAATGAAAATCCAGTTCCGGGACCAATGAATGTAATCAGACCCATGTCTAAATTGGTAGATCAATTTCTAAAGTTGAAGCCGCCAAAGTTTAATGGCAAAGGTGATCTCGAGATTGCACCCCGTTGGGTTGAAAAACTGGAGAAGGCCTTTAATGTGTTAGGATGCACCGAGACCGAAAAGGTAACATTGGCAATATATCAGCTACAAGACAACGCCAACGATTGGTGGAAGGCCACCAAAGGAAGAGTATTTCCCGAAGGAACCGCCCAGACTTGGGCCGTATTTTCTGAGAATTTTTTGGGCAAGCTCTTTTCTGAGAGTGCTAGGGAGAGAAAACTGGCTGAATTTATAAGACTCCGCCAAGGATCGATGACCGTAGATTAGTACGAGGCAGAGTTCGCAAGACTGTCGAGATTTGCACCAAAGATGGTAGAACACCCTGAGGATAAGGCGCGAAGGTTTTGCGATGGACTAAAAGCCGACATTCGCGGCCAGCTGATACCTGTGAACTTGAAAACTTATGAGGACCTATATGAGAGAGCTGAAGCTATCGAACGAGAGCAGGTGGATAGGGCGGCTGCGTCTGGATCGCGGTTCGTCTCGGCCAGGGATAACCGTCGTCTGGGGAAGAAACCGGTGACGGGAAATAGGCGATTCGTCCCACCGATCAGGAAGAATATCGGAAAGCCGAATCATCAGCAAAGCAGATTTGGGGCTTGCTTCAAGTGTGGAAGTACGAACCATCAGATCAGGAATTGTCCCCAGCAACGCCCCGTAGGACCCCCGATGCAACAACAACCCCGAGTTGGAAGTCAGACCGGGAATCCATCGCCAGCTAATGGGAATAGACCGCCGGCACAGGGGCGTGTGTACGCTATGGCGCGCAGGGAAGTTGAGAATGTGCCAGGGGTGGTCACAGGTACGGTTTCTCTGTGCAATCATGTAGCATATGCATTATTTGATCCAGGAGCATCGCATTCATTTGTATCCGCTCAGTTTGTTGAATTGGCTGGATTACATCCTGTTTTGTTAGAAAGACAATTGTGTATGACTACACCCTTAATGGATAAGGTATGTATATTGTTAGGATGCCCGGATTGTGAGATAGTAATTGGTGGTGTAGAAAGCAAGATAGACCTAGCGATATTGCCAATGTATGATTTCGATCTGATCGTGGGCATGGACTGGCTAGTCAAGCAGAATGCCGTGATGGACTGTAGTAGCAAGGTGGTCCAGTTTAACCCTGCTGGACATCCTAGATTTGAGTTTGTAGGAAATCAAGGGGGAACCTCGATCCCTTGGATTTCATCAATAGAGGCAACTAAGTTGTTAGATGAGGGCTGTCAGGGTTATTTAGCAAATGTGGTTGATTCAACAAAAGAAGAAGTGCGACTGGAGGATATAGCAGTAGTGTGCAATTTTCCCGGTGTTTTCCCTCAGGAATTGCCGGGATTGCCACCGGAGAGGGAAGTGGAATTTGTTATCGAGTTGGTACCTGGGGCTGAGCCAATCTCGAAGCCGCTTTATAGGATGTCATTATCAAAGTTGAAAGAATTGAAAGTACAGATGTAAGGATTGCTCGACAAAGGTTTTATTCGACCGAGTGCATCTCCATGGGGAGCGCCAATACTATTCGTCAGGAAAAAGGATGGGTCGTTAAGACTGTGTATCGACTACCGTCAACTGAATCATGTTACAGTCAAGAATAAGTATCCTCTCCCAAGGATTGACGACCTATTCAACCAGTTGCAAGGAGCCTCAGTATTTTCCAAGATCGACCTGAGGACAGGGTATCACCAGTTAAGAATCCAGAAGGAGGATATCCCAAAGACTGCATTCAGGACGAGATATGAACACTACGAATTTACAGTGATGTCGTTTGGACTAACGAATGCCCCTGCTGCTTTCATGGACTTGATGAACCGGGTATTTAAGGAATTCTTGGATCAGTTCGTTATTGTCTTCATCGATGATATTCTAGTGTATTCAAGGAGCTCTGAGGAACATGAGGCACATTTGAAAAAGGTTCTACAGACATTAAGGGAACATGCACTATATGCTAAGTTCAGTAAGTGCGAGTTTTGGTTGAACCGTGTAGCGTTTCTTGGGCATATAATTTCCAGAGAAGGAATCTCCGTGGATCCGGCAAAGATTGAAGCAGTAATGAATTGGCTGAGACCAACAACAATCACTGAGGTTCGGAGCTTCCTAGGATTGGCAGGCTATTATCGGAGATTTGTAGAAAGATTTTCAGCAATAGCCACTCCGTTGACGAGATTGCTTAAGAAGGAAACAAAGTTCGAGTGGACAGAAAAATGCGAAGAGAGCTTTCAAGAGTTAAAGCAACGACTAACGACTGCACCAGTGTTGGCGATTCCTTCAGGATCGGGCAGGTATGAAGTTTATAGCGATGCCTAACTTAAAGGATTGGGATGTGTATTAATGCAACATGGAAGGGTGGTAGCCTATGCATCGTGACAGTTAAGACCTCATGAGATGAACTACCCGACCCATGACTTAGAGCTGACAGCAATTATTTTTGCGCTAAAAATTTGGAGGCACTACTTATGTGGAGAAAGGTTCCAGATCTACACGGACCACCAGAGCCTCAAGTATTTGTTTTCGCAAAGGGAATTGAACATGAGGCAAAGGCGTTGGATGGAACTGTTGAAGGACTATGATTGTGATATCTTGTATCATCCCGGGAAGGCCAACCGGGTAGCAGATGCCCTGAGTAGGAAATCGAGCATTGCGCATTTATTGATTAAAGAATGGACTCTACTGGAAGGAGCGCGAGACTCAGAATTCAAGTTTGAAATAGGACACCTCTCCAGTCTGATGGCAACATTGAGAGTTGAACCAGAAGTGCAAACCAAGATTAAAGCGTTGCAATCTACGGACCCTGAGGTTTAGAAGATTCTAGAAATGGATAGTAATAAGAGGAAACCGGACTTTCAAGTGTTCGAGGACGGAATACTTAAGTTTCGAGGACGGTTGTGCGTGCCCGATGATTTGGGACTTAAGGAAGAAATTTTGTCGGAAGCTCACAGGAGTAATTATAGTATTCACCGGGGCAGCACAAAGATGTACCAGAACCTTCGGCAACATTACTGGTGGAATGGGATGAAAGTATATGTGGCCAAGTGTCTGACGTGCCAACAAGTGAAGGCACAGCATTGTAAGCCTGGTAGGATGTTGCAACCGTTGGAAATCCCAGAGTGGAAATGGGAACATATTACCATGGATTTTGTGACGGGATTGCCAAGAAGCCATATGAGATATGACTCTATTTGGGTAATCGTAGACAGACTGACCAAGTCAGCGCACTTTCTGGCAGTGCGAAAGGACCTTGAGCTAGAGAGGCTCGCAGAGTTATATGTCCAATAGATAATTCGTCTACATGGAGTACCAGTAACAATCACTTTAGATTGTGATCCCAGATTTACTGCGAATTTTTGGAAAAGTCTACAATCGGCCTTGGGAACAAAGCTGCAACTCAGTACGGCCTATCATCTGCAAACAGATGGCCAATTTGAGAGGACCATTCAGACCTTAGAGGATATGTTGAGGGCTCGTGTATTAGATTTTCTGGGCAAATGGGAAGAACAGTTGCATTTGGTAGAGTTCGCCTACAATAACAATTTTCAACAGAGTATTGGGATGGCATCATTCGAAGCACTATATGGCAGGGCATACAGAACTCCGCTGTGTTGGGACGAAGTAGGAGAAAAAAGTATAACAGGTCCATAACTAGTATAGCAATCAGTGGAAACAGTCAAGATTATCCAGGAAAGGCTGAGGACAGCCCAAAGCCGTCAGAAAAGTTACGCAGGCCGAAGGCGTAGACCGTTAGAGTTCCAGGTTGGCGACCATGTTTTTCTCAAAGTCTCACCGATGAGAGGGCTGTCTCGATTTGGCAAGAAAGGAAAGCTGAGTCCAAGGTACATAGGCCCATTTGAGATTTTGGAAAGGATTAGAGCGTTGGCTTATCGTCTTGCCTTGCCGCCAAATTTGTCGCAAGTCCATAACGTTTTTCATGTGTCGATGTTAAGGAAGTACGAACCGGATCCGACCCACGTGCTGAATCATAAGGTAATAGACGTGGATGACAGAGTGTCATACGTGGAGAAGCCCGTGCGAATCGAAGATAGGAAAGATCAGGTTTTGAGGAACAAGACGATCCCGCTGGTCATGGTTGTTTGGGAGCATCACGAGACGGAAGGCGCCACATGGGAAAGCGAGGAAGTGATGCGACGTCAGCATCCCCATTTATTTGAGTAGTAAGGTTATAGTGCAAATTTCGAGGACGAAATTTTTGTAAGAGAGGAAGAGTTGTAACGTCCCGAAATTCGACCCACTTTCGTTATCAATGAAATTGATATCATTTCTCATTGCGTTTCAGTAAGTCTCGCTCGGATCTGATCAATCTCGGGATACTGATCAATAGGGAAATGCTAACTAGGAAAAACGGTACGTGAACCCAATAACTCGACCGTGAATTGAGTCCGATTCCGAGATACGACGAGGGAATATTTTGTGCCAAGTGGGCCGGTCCAAGGAAAGTGACGGGTTGAGTTCGACCGACGACGTGCGATCGAATAGCGGGTGATTCCGCACTACCGAGAGCGCGTGCGGCGAACGATCCCAAACTTGTTTCGAACGACCGTGACCCCCGGGACTAGCGATAGATCCTCGTGTTCTCTGAGAAATCGACATCGTCACGACTCGAATACCCTAGGTCGATACGCGTAACCCCTAAACAGCCGCCCGTTAGTGAGAGACACTAAAACTGCAAATTGAGTTGAATCGATCGTGAAATTGAGTACGGACTTCGGCGTTGAATTTCGTGGGTGTGCGCGACTATTTTGCAAGGACGACGTCATTTTACGTGGCCACTCATATATGAGATCCATAGAGTCAAAATTTGGAAATTTGACCTGGGACCGGAAAATTACCGTTTTGCCCTTGTGCCTTAAGTTGGAATTCCGAATTTTGGGACTTATTTGGGGTTTGTTTTAGGGTTTTTATATTAGTTGTTTCAGCCCAATAATGTTAGTTTTTGTGGTCCAAAATACCCCCAAGAGCTATGCCAAGATTAGATCTCAACCTTTGATTTAGGGGTATGATTGGAATTTAAAGAAGTTGGCCAACCACTCCACTATCTTCCACTCTCTTTAAACTCTCTATCCATTCTCTCTCTTCTCATTTCTCCCTCAATCAACCAGCCATTTCCTCTCCCCACGATCAGCCCCCATTTTCTTCCTTGTTCTCCCTTTTGTTTTGCCGTGAGGTGTCAAGCTTGCTGGAAACCGCCGCCACCGCTCGCCAGAATCCGTTGGCCGCGCACCACCGCCACCACCATCTATTCTACCCCTCAGCTACTCCTTTTCTTCTCCCTTTAGCCACGAGACCAGAACCCCCTCCCCCTTCGCCGTTTAGATTCGTCGCCAGAAATCGCCGCCACGCGCGCGCCGTCGGGAGATTGCCATCGCCGCCACTGCCGCGCCTCTCTTCGGCCACCATCACTGCTTGTTCAGCCTTGCTTAGAGTTTGGGATTTCAAGTGAGTTTGTCCCTAAACCCTAGTGAGGCTATATTGCATTTTCTAGATGGATTTAGGGGTTAATTAAGGTATTTTAGGGGTTAAATGGTGAAGATTGTTAGGGGCTGTTGTGGTGGATGAATTGAGGGCTTAGAATGACTATTTAATCGAGGTTTAGCGGTCTGTATGATGCTGTGCGCGGACTAGAAGCAGAGGATTGAGCGGGCCCAAATTTAGTCTAGTTTCGATTCAAATGCGGAGTGTAGTGCGCGTCCGCGATAACGCTCGTAGAGGCTGACTTTGTGGCACACTTGGTGACCAAGAGGGGTAATGTGATTGAGGTTTAGTGTGCTGTGGAGTGTCGGGATGAGGCGAAGCTTCGACACCACGATTTAAGCGGAATTGCGGTTTTGGCGAAGGAATAATTTAGGACCGATTGATGGCTGTTCCCGGGGTTAAATTGCGGCCTGAGTTGGAGATTTTAGTTGAGAATTGAGGGCTTAGAATGGACCGAGTAGAGGCTGGACAGAATTGGATTGGATAGGTACAAGTTGGAATGTGTTCGGGTTTAATTGTGGATTTTAATGCGCACCTAAGTCGGACCTCATGATGGCTGATTCTATGGCGGATTAGTGGACCAATGTGATGATTTTGAAGGTGGACTAATGGCCTATAGATGGCTGTGTAGTAGGTGTACATTAGGAAGTTAATTGGATCTCGCTTGATCAGTGTGTGATTTTGGTGTGAAATGCTAAGTATGTCTTGAATTGCCTTTGTAGTGGCTGATTTGTACTTAAATTATGATTTAGTATATGATGACATGTTGTGTGTTTGATGTGGCTAAGGGATGAGATGCTTGGTAGGCCCTAAACTTGTGTAAATTCTATTGGTTTCATTGTGTGATTTTGTGTGCCAATTAAGCGTTGTGGCTATTTTGAGTGAATTGCATAAGGGAGTATGTTATGGCACCAATTGAGTATGTTGCAATATTTATTAAGTGTGTGATCAAGTGAAGTTGAATGCTCAATGTAGAAGATTGGGTGCCCGAATGCGATTATTGCGACCATATGTACACCAAGCATTGGCATAGCATGTACATCTTGTGAGTGTGCACGAGTGACATGAGCGTGTGATCACTTAATAGCCCTGATGCGTATTACGCGGGGTTCAGATAATAACCGGTGAGTGAATGTGTGATCACATGAGACCTTGATGCGTATTACGCGGGGTAGTGAACCATCCTAATGGGTTTTACGCGGGACGATGCCCGGATTACCGGAAAATGACCAACCTGATGCGTTTTACGCAGGTTGAGTGTCATGAGCCTGATGCGTTTTATGCGGGCAAGAGATCGATCTCAATATAATAGACCTGATGCATTATACGCGGGTCGTTGAAATTGGAATTTCAAGTGTGTAGGCGTGCAAGTATGCGACGTGCATCAATAACGCATGAAATTGAGTGCGAGCACGGGCATATGCATTTTATGCATCACGACTAATCATTATGCGTATATATGTTGTGACTGGATTGTATGGCATTATTGTAGTTATGGATAATGTGACTAACCTGCAAGGTCTTGTAATTTTGGGTTTGGACTCGAGGGTCTAAATCGTTTAAAATTGTTTTGTGCATTGTTTAGTTTCCGTTGAGAGGTGCATGATAGCCTAGCTTAGGTTTAGGGAACTTACTCGCTGAGATTCATTATCACGGTTGTTAAAACCACCTTTTCAAACTCCTAGTCTTGATATGTCTACCATTCCGGTGCGTTTTGGGTTTCCGCATCACGTCGAGCGGACCAGGACTATACACCCCGTAGGGAACGATGAAGTATGTATTAGGTACTATACTCAGGTTTGGGTAGACGCGGGCGAGTCACACTATCAAATCCACGAATACGTGGCGTGGTGTTTCAGGGACGACCACGGAGAGTATGGTTCTCTCCGGACTTTTGATGTCCTGTTTACCGGGTTGGGCACCCAGTATCCTCGATGCCCGGACAGTGAGGTGACTGACCCTGACGCTTCAGCCGAGGAGAGTGCGAGTTCCGACGGTGTACCAGTGGAGTACGAGGTAGACAAGTTCGAGCCGATGGACGTAGAGCCGACGACGGGGACGCTGTTCCGGAGCCGATGGAGCAAGATGATGGGGAGCTTGAGCCGATTGGGGAGGACCCCGTACTGGAGGCCGTGTCTAAAACGGACTCATCAGGGTCCGAGGAGGAGATGCCCGATAGCTCTTCATCCTCGGAGTCTTCTGATTCTGACCCAGACTGGGCACCATAGGAGCTAGCACTCGCCTTAGTTTGGTAGGGCCCGTACCTTTTTGACCAGTGCCCCGCCTTTAATAGTAGACTGACCCCCGATGCCACTTATCCCTTTTTGTCAATAGTGGCCTTAACCCCTTTTTGGTTTTTGTTGATCGGGCTGTATTGAATACTATATATGATTTCCAGTTCTAATGCAAGTGTATGTTTGATCATGGTTGGATTGTGGTGTAGCTACCCTTGGTTATGTGATTTAAAATTGTTCGGGTGTTGTATTGTTTTCGCGTGTGCTTCAATCTCTGTGTTGGGCGTTGGGTCGGCGACGCGTCCTAGGACGTCGCACTTGATTCGACCTTTGCGAGGGATGTGGCGTGCCGTATGATGCGGGGTGTGACACCTATTAATTGCACGTGTCATCCAATTTAGCAATTTAACAGTAAAATTTAACAAAAATTAATGGAGGATAAATTTGTCACAGGTATATCAATTTGGGATTTTTGATGGTCAAAACATTAATTTTGGGTAAATTTATCACAAATATACTAATTTAAAGTTTTTCGTTGTATTAATCCTCCTATTTATATTAAGTTTTCTTGGAGTCGTCTGAGCTCGTATATCATAGCGATACAAGTATATGAACAGCTGCCCACATTTTGCCTGCGTCCTTCGTTGCTTTCCACGTTGTGCATGCATGCAGATGCCAAGTCGCACTTCGCGGAGGAAGGTTTGAAGAATTTATGTCCTCCTTAGGAGACGACCAGAATGCAGGAGATAATTCTAGTTTTTCCGGAATCTGTTCAACGCAAATCAAATCTTTTTTTTTTTTTTATGAAAAAGATTCTTGTCGAAGCCATTAATTTGTTTTCTAAATCGATCGAGAACCTAAATGTCTCAAGTGTCTGTGCTGCGAAAAACAAGAGATCGAATAATAAAATAAACAGAACAAGGAAATCAATTGGATATTAAATTTACGTGGTTCAATCGGTGTAGGCTACGTCTGCAGAAAGGAGAGCAGTAGCAGTAGGATATCACTATAGATTAAGCGAAACACTGATACTACAGAGATCAAAACCACACTCAAATCACTCAAATATATTTAGTGTTTCCCAGCTCTCAATTATACCCGATACTCACACAATGTGTAGCCCTCATAATAATTCACAAAATAATATCTCAATTTCACAAAATAATTCAAAAATCTTACCCGTAAGAATAAATTGGCTTCGACACTCTCAAATTGCTTTAGGGTGTAATTCATGAAGAATCAGCTCTTGGAAATTCTTCACGCAGAATACCCACTTCTTATATAGAAGAGATTTGGATCAAAAATAGGAAACTTACCGAAACTAAGAAGCCAACTCCAACCACGAAACTACCCAATTCAAGAACATCAAATTAAGAAATCTACTTAGATTGGGTTTCTTTTATGGATTCAAACTCGAAACATAAGCGGACGAGGCAAAGGTTGAAATTATTAGGTCAAAAAGGTTCGAATATGTATAGGGAAATGTGAGCAGTTTATAGCAGCCCTTTAAAGTCACATTTTTTTAATTTGATTATTGAACACATCCATAAGTTAATCCTAACATTTGAGTGACAAGATACATTCCTAGTGACTTGGAATGACCACTAAAGGCTCGTAGAATTCCAAGAATAGAAACTAACAAGGCACGTCGAATGTCGAATGTAAGTCGGAAAACCAACCGAACGTAAGTAACCACAGAAAACCCCTGCATTAAATTCTGCACCGAAATAATACTAGTTAATGCTAAAAGAACTAATAATAATAATAATAATAATAATAATGAGCTGGGTCTGGCCGTTGTAGAAAAGGTTAGGGCACACGGAGATTCTCTGACACGTCAAAAAGTGTCCCTTCAGTAGACCAAAAGCACATGTCGTTATGCATTAATTACTTGAAGAGAATTATGTGAATGGTGACAATGACACGCCCGTGTTCATGTGGCTCTCTGTGGCAACTTTAGCCGTAATCTTGGAACGGGGTTCAATCGGTTATATTGTAATCTATACATGTTTCCACCGAATTCTGTGGAATATTTATGTATCTTCGGTTGATTTCTTATAAAAGAGTCGAGTTATTCAAGGATTACGTGAGCTCGACATATGAATCACGTAAAAATCCTGTGAATATTTTCACGAAAGGTGAGACAGTCTAAACTTTCTTTTCAGCGTAATCTCGAGTCTCTATTATACACTATCCCTGTCTTCCATAGCCATGAGTTTTTTCTTACTAATATCTTTGAGCTCTATGCCTTTATCACTCATACAAGAAAATTTCAATTTTTCGAATTCAAGCTTGACATGATTCAATTATTGCTGGACGAGCAGCTAATAAGGTTCATCAACTAATTGGACTCTTCATTGAAGTACGAAGTATCTTTTAAAGTGAGGCTTTGATTAAAACAATAATACAACGTTACTTGTTAAGTAATCAAACAAATAAAAAATGCAGATACATCTTTTATCTTTAGAGTACTCGTTCACATCGACATTTTTTTCTCAAATTGGATTCCTCACAAAAGAAATTTTCCACAATAAAGACTCCTCCTCAATCAAGTATTTCTTAACTTAGACATCTCATGCCTCATAACCCTTAAAACCCTTTTAAGCTTTCAACTTCCTAATTACTAACTCTTGCATATTTATTCCTCATGTTGGCCGTCCGTGAGGTGCGGCCAAGTGCCCTAGGATCACCATAGCAAGAAATAGATGGTATGATAAAAGAATAGACGGGATTTATGTACCTGTTTTGGAATCTATTGCTTCTAGATACGGAAATGACGACGAACAAGTGTCAAAGCTCTTCACCCCTATAACTCCAGAGTCCCTAGCACTATGAGACCGCCTTAGCCCTCGCGAATACTATATGCGAGGTTTGAAAGTATTTGAGAGAGAGTTGGGATAGGGGAGGGACATTCAGCTCTATTTATAGAGTTTCCAGCCAGACCTTCTCATAACGAGCTAAACTGAACTCTGCTCACACAAGCTAGATCCATATCAGATTAATTAAAAATCCTTATATCCAACCTTATTAAACTATGCCCGTAAATGGTTGATTACAATCTTAATTAATGTAGCTCATATACAGAAAAACTCTTACATTTTCTTACTTGGGCTATATTAAATGAAATTGTATTGTATGTGTGCACCTTTATATTAGTCTAGGGATTATTCTTAATAATCAATCCGATCCCACAAAGGCTGAAACACTGAATCATGATAGTAATTGCATGAACACTTCTGTTTCCAGAACTTCTACTGGATTGCTTTAAATATGCTTAGGATTCTTCAAACAAAAAGATCATTTCTTCAATCTCGTTCCTATTTTATCTTTTGTAATTTGAAACTTGAATTATATTATGTCTCTCCCTACTATCTTAATTACTAATGGTTCTATCATCAATAATAGAAAGACTTATTTGATAAAAATATTGTATTCTTCCAACAAAATAGCTTTGTCAATGTAATAAATAATGTTACACCATGAGATATAGGGGTGTTAGAACTGAACTAAAAATCGAACCGAGATATGAACCAAACTGAACCGAACCAAAAATTTCGTGCATTTCGATTTGGTTTTGGTTTCGGTTTAGATAATCAAAACTAACCAATTTTTTTTTTCAATTTGGTTTATTTTGGTTCGGTTCGTATCGAATCGAATCGACCTAAAATAAACACTTTGGTTTTAGCCCTAAAAAGTAAAAACCCTATCTCGCCCTCGCACAAGCGCTGCACCTCCTCTTCATTCCCGGCCTTGACAAATCATCATGCTCTAGCTCTTCCTTCGCCCCCGCCTTCTCCTTCTCCTTCTTGCCCTCGCTCATCGTAGGGCTCTTGCTGAGGCGATGACTCAAAGCTTTTGGGGCTTTCTCTCTCGGCGCCGACTTCTGCGTCACTCAAAGCAAAAGCCTCCAACAATTTGTCCAAGATTCGGCTCCTACAAGTCACCTCTCTCTCTCTCTCTCTCTCTCTCTCTCTCTCTCTATGCTTCTTGATTTTCCTGCTGATTGTTTTCCCTCTTATAGGGGGAAGAACAACAGAAGTGCTAAAACTTGTGTACAACACTCACTTTAGTGCCAAAAGTTTTATTTAGATAACTTCAGTGCCAATTTTTTTGAAAAACACTCATCTCAACGCCAACTTAGATCAGTTTAGCCAGAAATCCGACGTGGCCTTTTTTTATTAGTTTCTTAAGTTGACATGGCTTACTGGAGAGTCCAGTCAGCATCCTATCCCTAAAACGATGCAGTTTAGTGCTCTTTCCCCCAAATAAGAACCCTAAATCCCCAAATTGAGAGAATCCCTCAATTTGCTACCCTAACTGGCTATCTTCTCCCCAATTGAGACCCTATTTTGATTCGCCCCCATAGTTATAAGCTCAATCTTGCAAATGGAGAGCAGTAGCTTTGGTGGTGACTCAAATTCGTTTCAACGAAGCGAACAAGAGACCGAATATTATTGTTTTTGCAGGTTACCGAGTCCAATAAGAACATCTTGGACTCGGTTAAATTCCAGAAGAAGATTTAATGATTGCACCAGGTATAGAGAAAGCTCGAAGTGCAAATATTTCAAATGGGTTGATGCGAAATTCTCCGATCGAGCGACAAAGATGATCCTGGAGCTACTTGAAGGATGCCATCAACGCCCACCTACATTAATGGATGAATTGAAGGATGTGGACTCAATGCAAGCTTAAATGAAGGTGTTAGCATCTCTGGCTAATCATTTGAAGAAGGAAGTTTCAAGAATGAAAATTGAAAGGAAGTTTTATTGAGCATTGATTGTATTGTTATTTTGTTGTGTATCCAATTTTATGGTCAAATGTAAAGTGAGTAATGAAAAGAAGTTTCTCAGTGTACCATAATTGAAGATGAGTGGATTATGTACTTGTATTGGGTAATTTGTAAGTATAATTGTATTAGCCTATTTTTGTATGGAACAAAAGTTTGCTGCAATCTATGGTGGAAATGGAATGTTGAAATTCATTGATTGTGATCATTGACAAGTTTTCTTGCTTAGTTGTGTTTTCTCAATTCTTATTTGCTTAGCTTTGTTTGAGATGTTTAGATTGCTGCAATAGTTTGCTGGTATTGCTAGTAATTTTTTGCTGCAATATTTGCTGGTAATGGGATACTGGTTTGCTATAATTGTTGCTACAAACGCTTGTCAAATGAAAGAGTTGTAAATAACGATCGTTTAAGTGTTAAGTTTTTTCTGAAACTGATCACTTAAGTGTCAATCGTGGTCAGAAGTGATTACTTAAGTGTCAATCGTGGTGAAAACTAATCACTTAAGTGTCAGTTATTATTCAAAAGTGAGCACTTAAGTGCTAGTTGTTGATATGTTCGTTTCACTGATACTGCACCAGCAACAATGACATAGCTGGTGTGCTTGCTTGCACTAGCTATGTGTAGGTATAGAGTGCATCTAGTGCTTGCACTCATACATAGCTGGTGCAAGCATAAGATGCCTTTGAGCTACACCAACATATAGTTGGTGGACTAGCACACCAGCAACTTGCACCTCGCACCAGCATATATAACTACTGGTGCAAGCCCTGCACGAGCCACCAAGTACCACCATCACTACTGCACCACCAGTACACCAACACAACCACAATACCACTACCACCACTACATCACCACTACTACCAGCCAAGCAACACCCCCACCGCTACACCACTACAACCACAGCACCACCACCAACTATACGAGTCAAGCAACACCATTACCACTGCAACACCACCACAACCACAGCAACACCACCACCTAAATTTACGAAAACAACACTACCACCACTGCACCACCAACACCACTACCACCACTGCACCACCAACACCACTACTGCACCACTACCACCATCACTGCACCACGACCATCACTGCACCACCACCACTGCACCACCACCACTACACCACAAACACCACCACTGCACCACTACCACAACTACTGTACCATCACCACCATTACACCACCACCACTGTACCACCAACACCACCACTGCACCACTACCACAACCACTGCACCACCACCACTGTACCACCAATACTACCACTGCACCACTACCACCACCACTGCACCACCACCATCACTGTACCACTACCACTGCACCACTACCACCACCACTACACCACCACCATCACTGCACCACCATCACCACCACTGCATCACGACCATCACTGCACCACCAACACCACCTCTACCACCACCACTGCACTACCACCACCATCACTGCACCACCACTACACCACCACTACACCACCACCGCACCACCACCATCACCAAAGCACCACCACTACACCACCACTGCACCACCCAAGCACACCCAGCAGAACTAGCACACTAGCAGCACAACTAGCACAAGCAATAACAAAATATGGAAATTTCAAAAGCATAGACAAAATAAATATTAGTCCATTGACATTAAACTTAGTTTTTACATTTGGTCAATATGAATAACCAATTACAACATCCACATCCAGGGAATGGCTTCCCACCAAACAAAAACATTAAACTGACTCAACGGCGTATAATGTCAATTCCATAAGTCAATATGCACAACCTCCCAACAAAAAAACAAAAACTACTATATTTAGCACCCTTCCATTAGTTAATATGAGCAACCCCCTAGTTCCTTTTCCTGTAAATAGACGTTTGACTTGATTCATGATCATTGCACTCTTTCTAACTAGTTGTGCAGATTCTTCAACTAGTCTTCCCGTCCCATGTACCTTCTTCTTAATAGCTACAATTTTCTTTATAGGCCGAGTTATTTGATAAGAGCTCTAAGTACAGTTAATGTTGGTGTTAGGATCACTTGGTTGAGATGCAACTGGTGTTGGGTTCTTTATTGATGGTTGTTTTGGAGTTGCACCTAATGTCTTCTTTTTTGGGGCAGTGGTCTTTAGCACCGTCCCCTTTGTCTTTCTTCCTGCTATTTGGGTTCCTCTTTTCGATGCAGCCGTTGACTCTTGAGTTGGGCCATCTTGAGAGATAAGCACTTCCGCACATCTCCCAGACTACAACAACATAACGATACCATCAATAAAAAGGAAATACCATAAATAAATTAAATGCAAGAGTCCTACAAAACTTACATTTAATATAGTCATTCCGTTGTGCTCGTCTGTAAAAATGTCATAACCATATTGTCTTAACCTTTTCCCGAGAGCCCCTCTTGTTCGCACTGGCGCCTCACTCTTAACAATTTTTGCAGTTGGTCTTCTTCTCACCTAATAAAAACATATCAATATTAAACTTCAGCCCAAAAAATAACATAAACACCAATTGTACAACTTACAGGATATTTTCTCCTCGTCTATTCAACAGTCAACTCAATGGTTGGCCCTTGGATTGGCCCTTCAGTTGGCGCTTGCACTAACCCTTCAGTTTGCCCTTGAGCTAGCCCTCTAGCTCGCACTTCAATTGGCCCTGCATTAGCCCTTTCAGTTGGCCCTCCAGCTAGCCCTACAGTAGCCCCTACACCTAACTCTATAGCAAGCCCTTCAATTAGCCCTTGGGCTGACCCTGTATCAACCCCTACATATGGCTGTTGTTGTTGTTGATGTTGTTTCTTCAATGCATAACCCTTTTTATTGTGTATTTCCTTTTGGCAATAGGAGCACATCATCTTTATACTAGTCCTACTCATCCTTTGAGTTGAAATCTCTCCCTCATGCATTCTTTGTTTCTTTTTTGGTCTTCCAATTTTCTTCTTTAGTGGCAAAGGTTTAGGGGCTTCATGGTTTATTGGCTCTCAGAATTTGCTACTTTTGATAGGCTACATCATGAATTGGTACGAAGCAACATATGTGCTTTTCTCGTACCAATCATCTAAGTAATCCTCTAGGTTTAGTTGCTTCAACTGAATGGCACAAATATCCATCATCTCCATTCCAAATTAAATGACAAAACCTACTAGTAGCTGTGTTCTCATCCAATCTCTTTGCAATCCTAGGACTACATTGTCTAGTCCACTTTGTAGCCTCATCTCTTTGTCTCTAGAGCCGAGTCAAGACCATAACTCGTATGTCTTCAAGCATGCTAATGATGGGTTTGCACCAAGCCTCTAGTACTTTGCCAATGAAAGCTTTGCTGAGATTGTTGTCAATGATATCGCACTTGAACTCTTTGCTGAAGAAGGCCTTGCACCAATGCTTAGGTTCCGTTTCGAACAATACTTCAAAACCTTCATTTGACAACTGAAACAACTCATGCTTGGTTATTCTAAAATCAATCATGTTTGTGCTCTTTGCTATATGCCAAAATTGCTTCTGCAGCTTATCCCCTTTATAATTCTTTGCCCAATTTGCATATATGTACCTTGCATACATTCTATGTTTAGTATATGGCATCAACTCAGCTAATGCAGGAACAAGTCCCTACAATAATTCAAACCGAAAAATACTTGTAAGAAAAAATATGCGATTACAATTAAAAAGCCAATAGTTTTAAATGGCATTACCTTTTATTGGTCGCTCATGAATGCCCTATCTTTCCCATTGGTTATCTCAAGGTCAGCCATTATATTTTTTAGAAACCAGGACCAAGTGTCCTTGGTCTCTACTTTGTCAACAACCCAAGCTATTGGAAACATTTGGTTATTGGCATCTCCCCCAACAGCAGTTAACAACTCTCCCTTGCATAAACTCTTCAAGAAACATCCATCCAATCCTATAATTTTTCTACAACCAACCAAAAATCTCTGTTTGCATGCATCAAAGCAAACATAAAACCTATCGAGCTTAGTCCCATAATTAGGCAATGACCTCTCAATAACCTCTACATATACTCTACTAGATGGGTTTTGAAGCATACATTCACAAGCATAATCCTAAACCTGGCCATATTCTTCCTTGTACCGACCCATCAGTGTACTCATCACCTTCTACTTAGCTCTTTTGCACTAATTCCTCGATACATTAACCCCTACCTGCTAATTCACTAACTGCTTTAACTGAGGACTCTTAATCTCGGGTATCGTTTTGATAGTATTGAAGAAGTGCTTCAACAACCATACACTTGTTACCCTTTTATTGTAAAAAATAATGGAACAAGTATGTTCCTCCCGCAATGACCTAATCTAGAATGACCCACTTTTCCTATTCAGTGCACCATAGATCTTCCATGAACAATTTGGTTGCGAACACTTAGCTCTCACAAATTCTTTCGTATTTCTAACAAATTTGACACTCTTTTGTTCGGCAATGGAGTTCTTAACAATAGCTTCTTTAAACAGTTTCGCATTGTCAAATTTCATTCCTATAGACAAAACAGAACATGCAGCAGTCGGATCATAGGAAGGATACTTACTTTCCCTTCTACGGATAGGTACTTCATCATCTTCAAGCTTGTTCTCGAAGCTAGCACTCTCATCTTCACCGCCACTCTGTTCATATTCAGTTTGATTACCAGCTGGAGCTTCCCGGTGGCTATTCACTGGTTATGGTTCATGCGATTCTCTCAATGAAGCAAATTTATTTCTTAGAAAGTCTCTATGCTTTTGCTTTGATTTTGCAAGTTCTTCATCACTATCGTCATCACTTAGGAAATTTACATTTCCCAAATCTTCATCATCCAATTCACTAGATTAAGCAAATTCCCAATTTAATTCGATCAATTCTTCATCAGGTATGACTTCGCTAGAAACTTGGGGACATCTTCCCGTATGCTCAACTCTCTCTATATGACTTGCCAGCATCTCCGGCCTCAACTGTTGCCTTTCGTCCCAAACAGGAGTACATTCTCATACTTCTCCTATTTCAGTGCTCTCATCATCTTCATCATCTTCACAGTTACTGTAATACTTAACATAGACTTTAGTTTCCTCACCATGAAGATAATGGAAAATAATGTCCTTAACATCATTATCATCATTCAAGAATCTCAATCCATCCTTCAAGCCCTTCCCAAGAACACAATAATGCAATTTATCTACTTTGCATCGTAAATAATGCACTATGTCCCTCATGAATTCAATATATGATGGCCTCCTTACATCCAAAAAAATAGTACCTTCATTTCCACCACCATATTCCCATTCCTCGATATCAATGACAAATTCCCCACCATAGCAAACAATGATGGCAACAACATTGTCCCCTATGCCCATGTTGTATCAAAAGAAAACAAAATATAAGCTTTTGGGACCACAACGCACAAAAGCCAACAAGTTGCTCTAATTGTCTCGTTAGACTAAGTCAAGACCCTTGCAAGCTATTTCAATGTACAGTGACACAATGAAATTAACCTGATGAAGAAGCAAATAGCTCAGAGTTACAATGCGCCAGATCAAACATGTTCATAGGTCTGCCAAATCTCGTAAGATATGTAGGAGTACATCTGAGTTCATAATTCATATGCTTGTACTAGAACCTAATAAATATCATTTAGACTTGCAGTTTTTGAGTATGTGAGTATGCTCTTATCATTGATGTTACTCAAATAAACCCTCAAAACATAGCCAACTTTTGACAAGATTTTTTGTTATTTTCATAGGGACAGATTGACACTCTTCTGAAATTCAATTAGATTTCACATATCCCTGGAGTGCATAGCCATTCTGGAGAGATCCTGTCCATAAGGAATTCAATCCTTCCGTCGCCTACAGACCTCTTGAATTGTTGACTAATTCTTTGTTGTGACACTACAAGGGTGACGATTATGTACATGTGGAATTCGCCACTTACTTGGCCTCATGTGAGTAAAATACAAGAAAAAAACGTGTGTATTACACTTTGGAGGATCCCAAAAGAAAACAAAATAATTACTTTTTTGGACCACAACGCACAAAAGCCAACAAGTTCACATGGAGGAGCCCACAACCGCAACTAAATAACTAAACAAATTGCCATTGTCAAAATAAAATAACCTCAGTCACTGTCGTTTAGTACAAACGAAGCAACACAGCTGGCACTGAGCCTTACTTTCGCCTTCACAATCAGAACTTGAGGTCCTCACAATCACTATTTCGTAATTCATTCTCTACTACTGTCATGCCTAGTTTATCTCTCCCCCTAAACCTTAGTTTTGCTCTCGGAGCTATAATTGTGCCTCGAAGCCCTAATTGTCCCTTTGGAGCCCTAATTTTGCCATCCAATGGAACCATGAAGAGAATATGACAAACCTGAATGACTGAGGGTAAGTGACGACATGCGAGTAGCAGCCAACGTTGACAACAATGGAGCATAGCGACGACAGTGATGGAGCACAGTGACGACGATAGGAACTTCCTTCGCCTGAACGATGACCAAACAAGCCCTAATTTGGTCTTCTTCGTGCACGTCGTTCAATTATCAAGGGGGAAACAATGTTGCATTCTTCTCCCAAGCCATGTAGGTGATGCGACATCATTTTTGAAGTCTACGTGGACTTTATTTTTTAAAAAATTTGCCAAGTCATTTACAAGATTTAATTTAAAATGCCACGTATACATTTTGGCCGAAATATCTCGCCGTTAGCACTTAAGTGATCGTTTTTCCTTCAATTTGGCACTTAAGTGAGCCAACGAAAACTTTTGGCACTAAAGTGAGCGTCATACACAAGTTTTGGCACTTCTGCTATTCTTCTCACTCCTCTTATGGGCGTGCTGTTTTTGCTTCCGAATTGTGGAAAAGTCTCGATCTTTCCTGTTCTCATCGCCTGTTTTGTGGATTTCTGCATTTTGGTTGCTTTAGTTTGACAGGTTTCTCCGTTGTGCTTGGAGAATTCTGTAGTATGATGAGGTTTGGTAGCCCTTTGACATGACAACGTTTGTGTCATCACCGACTTCATCAAATTGAAAACTGATCCCAACCAAACACAACCAAATTGAACCAAATCGATTTTTCGGCTCGATTCCAATTCAATTCGAGCGAGCTTTGATTTGATTATATTTTGCAAGAAAACCAAATCAAATCGAACCATTTACACCCGTAGTGAGATATTTACGCACTTGAGAAGTAAAAGGAAGCTTAAAAAAACAAAAAGAGTGTTAGAATCGAGATGAATTGAAGCTGGTGGAGAAAAGATGTATTCTACGGTTTACGACAACCAATGTGTTTATTGAATAAGTCAAACCAATGACAAAGTGACATAAAGGCTATATAAACTAGGGTTATAGGCGTGAGACAATCTCTAGCTCTTGACCTAACATAATAATTTCTAATCTCAACCGTTGAATCTCAATAAAAGTCACATTATAAACCGTCACATGCGTTGGAAAAAAATTGAAGAAGATGAAAAATAAAACTAACTGTTTAAAGCATGCAAATACTATTCTCAAAGATAATTCCGCTCCTTGGAATTAGATGGGGTGATATTTAGAAATCAAGTCATTACAAAACCGTTACAAAAACAATAGCTTTTAATTTTGGTATCAAAGCCTTTACAAAATAACGACTTTCAATTTTTCAAAATTGTTGAAATATTAAATAATCCCCCACATATTTCATAAGGTTTTAAAAAGAAAGGAATGATCTATGCTAGGTTAAACTCTATTGAATGCATGTAACGAAAGTGGTGCTTTTTGGGCTATAAGCTAACCTATATGGACAAAAATATATTTGATAGAACTATTGGTGAAGTTTGAAACTTCTATAAACCAATAAATTTTTTTGTAAATTATAATTTTCACTAATCACATTATACCCTCCACAATTTTTGTTGTTCAACGCGGTCTTGCTCGATTAGGCCATGTGTGTGCTTAGTTTATTCATAAGTACTCTAAAGATTTTGCCAAAATTCTCATACTGACCGGCTCTACTCCACACTTATATAGGTGATTTCAACAAGTGTATACTGCAATATAAAACACCAGCAATAATGAATCTGCAATTCATTAAGAGCGTAACCCAACTCTCTTTCATTGCAATCTTGCACTACTCTTACCTTAGGAGGAATAATCATTTATAATAGTGCATCGCTAGATCAACAAGTGATTTGTTATTTTCCATATGAACCTAATTCATGGATTGCCCATCAGATAGGTTGGGTTACCATTATTGTTAATTTTTCTCAACTCGCTTAAGTCCCATTCCCCTCTAATAAACTCTCTTTGATACTTGTGTAGACAAAATTACATATACAAATCATTATCTCACTAATATATAAGGAAAAATGATATTATAAGTGTCATAATTTTTGTATGGCGCTTACTTCAATGCCAAACATTATTTTCAATCAATTTGGTGCACTTTTGTAAAACATTGACTACTCTAGTGCCGTCAGCAATTAGTGTGGCTAAAAAACCCAAAGTGACATGATTTTAATATAAAAAGTCCAACGGGGCTCGCAAGCAAAGTGAAATGAGCAAAATTAGTGCTAACTGATTTTTTTGTCTATATGTTTGCTCCAAATTAACGAATTGAGGAAAAATTCAGTACGTTCTACAAAAAGTCTAACCCCAATTCCTCAAATTTGGGAAAATTTGCCTTATGAATGTTTTGGGAAAGAAAATAAAATATTTGCCTCTATCTCTCTATGAGGATGTGATGTGTGCTTCTTGAATCTAATATATGGAATAATGGAGCGCCGGCGAGTCTGTGGATGATCTATGTGGTTCTAATTTCGCTGGGGTGTGATTCTTATTCCGCGAGGGCCGGAGACATAATCCACGACAACGATTTGCTCCGAAGAAGCCCAGTCGCAATAATAGATTCGTTTTGGTAACTATGTTGCTCTCTATCCTTCGCAGCTCTTGTTTTTCCGATTCGTAACCGGAACATGCTTAATTTAGCGATGTTTGAGCTCAAAGCTTACATCTGCAAGGGAGGTCCATGAGTCGATACCCAATCTCAAATTTTAAAGCCGGTGAGCTTCACCTAGTTTCATCTCCTTGTTGAATATTTAGGAAGCTTCATCAATGGAGGTTGGCTCGAAATTGAAATTCATTTTCCTTAACAAAGCGAGTGAAAAGTCGAAGAAGAAAAGAAGAAATTAAGAACAAAGCAATCGTTTTCCACTTCTTCATTTGTTTATTAGCCCAAACATTTAGAATGTAATTTTGCCCAAATTTGAATATTCTTAGGGATGGACAATAAGGTAAATATACCGAGTTTCTAAAGCATTTTCAGCATAAATGCTAGTAGTTAGTGATTGGGGAGATGCAATATCTTCCATTAGATTGAAGGCAATCAATGGTTGTAATAATAGGAACTCTTGTATAAATAGGGCTGTCCTCCTCTTTATTTGTATCCAACCAAACACTTGAGCAATATAAAGCATTCTCTCCTAGAGCTTCTCTCTCTAAACACTTTTCCTCTCTATGATTCGAGTGCGCAAGCAATCGATCGATGGGAAAAGGTTAGCGTAGGCGCTCCATTGATCGAAGGAAGCCTAAGTCGCCACACAGTTCTAATCACAAAAAATCAACCAATGTCACGCCCCATAGAAACGAATCAATCTCAAGGGTTTCTGAATGAAAAACTGCGACTGATCCATGAAGAACAAGCAGACCTCGAGGATTCTAAGTCCTCGGGTTTTCTTGTGTATTCTAGAATACTCCCGAGGGCGAGCAATATTGTAAATGTATACTCCTGTAATAAATGCGGATAATCGATAAATGAGGAGATGCGATCTCCACCATTAAATTGATGAGAAATCTACAGATGTGATTAGGTCTGTACTTGTATATAAAGGGGCCTCCTCCCCCTCATTTATATACATCTCACAAGTGATAAAATTCTAAAGCTTCTCTCTCTAGAGATTCTCTCTCTAAAGATCTTTGTGATTGTGAGTGATCAGAACAAAAAGATTTCTTCTTAAAAATTCAATAAGAAAAGCCACTTAGGACAAAGCACCAGAATATGTCATCGGAGGCAAATCAAATTTAGGGCATGTTAATGGCTTGATTCAACCCCTTCCTAGTACTGATCCTAATTATGTTAAGTGGCAAGCAATTGACAATCCTATCATGTCGTGGATTTTTAACTACATGGATCCTTGGATTTATAAGATTTTTGCATAATCTAAGACTGCGAAGGTCCTATAGGACTCTCTTTGTAATATGCATGGAGATCAAGATAATGCTTCCTGGATTTTTGAGTTTCAATAGGAGATTGTCCATATCGAGCAAGCCTATAGCCAATTTTTACTGAATGTCCTGGCAATCTCAAATGGATATGGGATGAACTTCAATAGTATCATCCCCTAGTTCAATCTATCATTGTATATACTTAGTGAAAGAACAAGATCGCATATTTCAATTGCTTGCTAGTATTTGACTTGAATATGAAGATGTTAAGGGCGCGCATGGAATCCATTCTAGAATAGAAATTCTGCTCCATAATGAATTCCGGAATAGAAATGTGTTTGTTAAAAAACTTCCGGAATGCATTCTGGGGTAATTTTTACATTTTGGAATAAAAATGTGTTTGTTAAAAATATTTGATTTCAGAATGTATTCTTGATTCCAGAATGCGTTTTTAATTCCAAAATGAGTTTTGGGCAAGAAAAAGAGAAGCTACCTTTTGTAGCTTCTTTCTTCCAAAATGCATTCTCCCTATTTTCTCTCTTTTTCTCATTATTTTTTTTTTCAGAAAATGCATAAAAATTGAAAAATTCCAGAAAAATTCATAAAAATTTTCAGAAAATAAAAAAGTTAGATTTTGAGAAAATAGGAAATTTGGTGAATTTTTTTTCAAAAGATATAAAACAAATTAAAAATTTTCAAAAATTTACAAAATGGCTTATAATATCTTTGGGCACTCACTTTGAGTGAAATTTAATTTTTTTTGAGGTGCCCAAAAAAATCAAAAATTTCAAAATTTCACAAAATGACTTATAATACCTTTGGGCACCTACTTTCATTGAAATTTAATTTTTTTTAGGTGCCCAAAAAAATCAAAAAAATCAAAAATTTCAAAACTTCACAAAATGGCTTATAATACCTTTGGGCACCCACATTGAGTGAAATTTAATTTTTTTAAGGAGCCCAAAAAAATAAAAAAAATAAAAAATTTTAAAACTTCACAAAATGGCTTAAAATACCTTTGAGCACCTACTATGAGTGAAATTTAATTTTTTGAGATGCCCAAAAAAATAAAAATATAAAAAAAATTTTAAAAATTCACAAAATGGCTTAAAATACCTTTGGGTATCCACTTTGAGTGAAATTTAATTTTTTTTTGAGGTGCCCAAAAAAATAAAAAAATCAAAAATTTCAAAACTTCACAAAATAACTTAAAATACCTTTGGGCACCCACTTTGAGTGAAATTTATTTTTTTTGAGGTGCCCAAAAAAATAAAAAAAATAAAAAATTTCTGTTCCAGAAATCAATTTCTAAAGCAGAATTAGTCATGTTTTACCAAACAGATTTCTTCTCTAGAAATCAATTTCTGGCAAAAATTTCAGAAATCAATTTCTGACAAGAATTTAATTTGTGGAGCAGAATGGTTACCATTCGCACCCTAAGAGACAAATTTTTATGAGTTCTACTCTACTATAATTTACTAATATATGTGCTATTATTCGACAAGAACTCGCCGAAGGATGATGAATAGTAAATACATACCAAGGGGAGAACTGGTAGAGAGCTCAGCTAATGCATCTAATGATGGCAACCAAACTAGTGCCGGCGTTCATTTTAATGTTGGCAAAGGCAAAGGTCGCGGCCGTAATACTAACTTTCATTGTTCCAATTGCAGCAAAGATAAATATACACATGATCGTTGTCAAGATCTGCACCCTTACTTGCGACCTAGTAAGGACAAGGCTATAGATAAGACTATGGTTCCTAAAGTTGCTAATTAGGTCACTACTACAAATTTTCAAAATTCTATGGGATAAATAGCCTTGCAACTCTGACAACTAATGTCCTACAGTGGTCTGTCTCCGCTAAGTTTTGGTTCACACTTCTAGTAATGTCTTTTCCTTATTTGCATCCTCTATGAACTGTTTTTTAATTGATTCAGAAGCAACTGATCACATGTGCAGTAGTTCTCGTTGGATAACTCATCTACATGAGGTTCCTACTCTCCTATTACAGTTGCCAATGGTGAAAAGGTCCCTGTTCATGGGATTGGGAAATTGGGTTTATTTTTCAACTCTTCTTATGTGTTATTTGTGCTCTCATTATCTATTAATTTGTTATCTATTAGTAAAATTACTAGGAATTTAAATTGTAATGTTACATTTCCAATGATAAGGTTATCTTTTAGGACAAAACCACAAGAAGAAAGATTCGTGAAGGTCGGTTTCAAAAGGGGCTATACACTCTTAATTTTTCAAGTATGGTTTTGGTTGCTCTGCAGTATAAATGCTTAACATCTCAACAATGGCATTGGTGTATAGGGAACCCATCGGATCGGGTGTTACGGTATTGATCCTACTTTTTCACTAGAATCAAGCTCTTTGGGAAACTTGTCATTTTGCTAAATAGCATATATTGCTTTTTTTCTCAAAGGACAAATAATGCATCTGGACTTCTTGAGTTGATTCATTATGATGTTTGGGTTAATGCACTAGTTGAATCTTGAGATGGTTTTAAGTACTTTGTTACGTTTATAGACAATAAATCTTGAACTACTTGGCTATATATATATTTTTTTTGGTAAAGTTACTTGGCTATATTTGCTCACCTCTAAAAGTAAAGTATCGACAATCTTCAAGGAATTTACTCGCATGATCCATATGCAATATGGTGCTCGAATTAAAATATTGCATACTAACAATAGGACTGATACACCAATCACCTCTTTGAGTATTTTTTAAAAAGGTCTAGAAATTTTACACCAGACTTCATATGTTAAAACTCCCCAACAAAATGGAGTTGCGAAATGGAAAAACCATCATCTTCTTGAGGTAACATGACCACTTTTGTTTCATGGAAACTTACCTCGACATTTTTGGTCGGATGCTATTCTAACTAGTTACTATTTGATCAATCGTCTTCCTAGTAAGGTGTTGCAATACAAATCTCCTGTGGAAGTACTCCTTGGCCAATCAATTAATTCTCTCATCTCTGTGTATTTAGTAGTGCGTGCTTCATTCGCACTTCAACACTTCATTGGGGAGTAAATTAGATCCTCATGCACACAAATGCATTATTTTTGGATATTCTAGTTTTACAAATGGATATAAATGCTTTGATCCCTCCACCAAAAAAATGCTTATTTCTTGGGATGTTACATGTGATGAAAATCACATGTGTTTTCCTTCTAGGGATCAAATTCAAGCGGAGAATAGTGGTGACAATACTAACAATTATGATTACAGTGGATTCAATTTGGAGTTTGCTCCCTTATCGATTATTTATGATGATTTGATGATTGATGAGAACTAGAGAGTTGAGAGAGACAATCCTAATCAAGACACAACGTCTTTAACTCCTAACCCCATCCAGAAAATAGCTCCAGTTCATCGATCAACCTGAGTATATCAACCCTCAACACGCCTTTAGGACTTTGTCACGTATTAGTCATCTAAACCTATCCCATGCAAGCATACTTTTGTTTTGATTATATCTCGCCAAAGTTTTATACCTTCCTATCAGTTATAAATACAAACATTGAGCCAACAAATTTTCTTGAGGCATAACAATCAGCTGTATAGAGAAAAGCCAAGGATGAGGAGCTCCAAGCTCTTGACAAAAATCAGACTTGGGATATTATTCCATTACCTATTGAAAAACATCATGTACAATGTCGATGGATTTACAAGATCAAGTACAGAAGTGAGGGTTCAATTAGAAGGCATAAAATTAAATTGGTGGTTGAGGGATACACCCAAACATACAGATTAGAGTATATAGAAACGTTTTCTCCTGTATTAAAGATAAATATATCAGAGTTCTCATGTCAGTTTCTGTCAATTGTGGTTGGTCTCTATTCCAAATGGATGTCTAGAATCCGAACCTTCATAGAGAGCTTGAAGACGAAGTGTACAATGGACCTCCCTCCGGGTCACCCCTTAAAAAATCAAGGATTTGTTTGAAAACTCAAGAAAGCAATCTATAGTCTCAAGCAGTCACCTCGAGCATGATACGAAAAGTTGCATACAGCCCTTGTGATGTTTGGATTTAAAATGGGTAAGTCTGACCGCTCGTTGTTTGTTAAGGAAAATTCTAAAAGAATTATAGTAGTATTAATGTATGTTGATGACATTGTAATGACCGATAATAATCTATGTTGACACCTAAATTTTGGCTAACCATTTAATAATTAGTGCATAAAAAATTACAAATTAATCTTTAATCCCTAAACAAAAATATTGAAATTAGACTGCATAGCATATAGTTTAGAATCATGTAGTTTAATCTGTTAATTGCATTGGACCGGTGGTGGTGAATAGACCTGAATCAGTCACGGGATTGAGCCTACGCTACATGAGAAATTCAATCAGCCCATGGGAGGCATAGTGGTTGAAAATCAAGTCCAAGATTAGAATAATTAAGCTTCAATTGAGTGGGGTTTAGCCTGTCAGAGTTAAAAAAGGCTTTGTGATTAAGAAAGAGCCCATGAAGATTAAGCCTTTTATTGGAAAATCCCATAATCAAGATTAGGGAATAAAAAAAACCCAATTTGCACTATAAATAGACCTTTAACTCTTCACAATTGGGAGGAGGCCACACAATTTCATACACGGCCACGAGGAAGCAAGAGAGAACCACAAAAGAGAGAGGAGATTTAAGCATGATCTCTCAAAAATTTTCTCCGGCATCCACTAAGCTACATCTGCAAGTGACACCACTTTGATGCCCCTTGAATACATTGGCGTTTCCCTATTCTTGGATCATCAACCGCAAGGAGCTTCATCGGCGTTCGCACTTTGGAGAATATTAACCCACTTCACTAGTGATTGAAATTCGATCAAAGAACGCGAGAATTCTTAGTTCTCTGATTCACGTTCATCCATGGAGCCAATGAATCTCAGCCAAAGGAAGACCACATGAAAAGTGGACAATGTCCAGCTTGAAGTGGTGTAAATTTAGCCGTTAGTGGGAGATAGTGGAAGATTTGAGACAAAGGCCACGTTTTGTCAACTGGGAAGAAGTCAAAAGGGAGTAGAGGTTTTCATACGGGAATCCACACGTTGAGAGAGAAAGACAAAGGAGTTTGCCCTCTCCCTTCCGCGATTGCAGCTGTTGTGCCTCCGACATCTACGACGGGCCTACTCAATGCACGCCATAATCCAGCCCAACGATAGCTAGCCACGGTGAAAATTCTCTCAGATTTGCTGTCCATTGTTCGACACCCACTGGTTCATACCAAGCTTCAATACTTCACCAAGCAACACCGGAGCCACACCGCGACACCGACGAGCTGCACATGATCCACCACGAGCTCGATGCTGAGAGAAGTTGCTCGTGATCCACCGCTAGCCACCATCCGTCGATCCCGTGATCCACAATCCTAATTCCGTCAAGTTTGAATTTGGAAACTATCCACAAATTAGGTAACGATCTCATTTGATATTGTTTTCAATATTTCATTATTTGAATTGGGTGATATTGTTATCTATTATGGATTTTCGTTAATCTTTGGGTGAGTATCCGTAAATATTTAAAAATCACCCCAAGTTAGGAAACTTTCCTAACATAACAACGTGCTTGGACGACAATCCGATCTCTAACCACGAGATACGATATGCGGCGGCACGGAAAATCTTCAATCCTATCCATAACCACTTAGATACGATTTTTGACTTATTTTGTTTCCGAATTCAAATAGAAAACCTTCCATCAATATCCATAACCACTTGGATATGATCGTTGGTTTATTCTGTTTCCAAATTTAAACAGATAAGATAAATTTTGTGAATTGCGTAGATATTGATTTGATGGTGGTGTTTATCTCTTATTTGATTTTGTTTCTTTAAAAGAAAATCCAAAAAGATTAGATGCAATTTGAATTGATTTCTTAGAAAATAACCTTGCATGTTTAGAATATATCTACATAACTTTTTTAAATAGAATAGGACAACCTAGATTTGCTAGAAAGATAAGATAATTTCTAATTTAAATTAGAAATTAGAGTAATTTGTTTCCTAGTTTAATTAGATATTATTCTAACCTTGATAGTTCATTTCGGGTTGATTTTAATTTCGAATTTCGATAAAAAAAAATACCAAAAAGATTGCTCTAGAATAGGTTAATTTGCTTTCTTTGGTTTAAAATTGCATGTTTAGATAATTGGCATTTTTAATTCCGAATTTATTAAAAATACAAAAATACATCATATGCCTATCATTAGAATTAGGTCATTTAATCACATGTCTTATAGTTTGCATGCTAGGTTTAATTAATCACATGTCATACTTTGCACATCATGGCACATAGGTTAATTTTCATTTAATCAAGAGGAAATCCAAAAAATACATTGAGTTAATTGCTTGTTAATTAGAAAATCATGTTAGGATTATTGATGTGATTTTCTAGCTAACAATGTAAATGCTTATGTTGCTTTGAGGTACATTATTCTCCTAATCTAGCAATTTATTTACTGCTTTCATTATTGGGTGTTACTTTGGTGGATTGTGCACCCGCTTGATCACCCCACATATTAGCAACTAGGTAATAAAATAGATCCAGACTGCTTGCTTAAACATTTTTTTAAAAAAGGAAAAGGTACCGAAATGGTGTTAAATTAAATTTAGCGTAATCAAGTCCCCGAACTCAAAATCTGCAGTTTGTAGAAATAAAATATATCTATCGATATTTTATTTGGGTTTCTAATCGACCCACTGTAAATAGATTAGTGGTGACTCCAGTATAAAATCATTTGCGTGTTAAGAACTTAAACCCTAAGTCACGAATTGGTAGGACTTGGGAGGGCCCGAGTTAGGCACAGACTTAATAATCCATTAGCCGAACCCCTAGGTAGTGCATCCCGAGGTTAGGTCGCGATAATCTATAGGAGATTGAAACTCTTAAAAAGTATTTGCATGAGCAGTTCGACATTTGGGTTGGTTGTGATACTTCCTTAGAATTGAAGTTGCCAATTCCAATAAAGGCTTGTTTCTCTCTCAGAGTAAATATGCATTGGATTTATTAAAGGAAACAGGACATATGGGGGCCAAACCTGCAGAGCCTTCAATGGACTTTGGGAACAATGTAATGAAAAGTACTATTCCTCTCCATAATTTTGGCCAATTTCAAAGGTTCATCGATCGGCTAATTTAACTGATTATCACTCAACTGGAGATTTCATTTGCCATTAGCTTCATGAGTCAGTTTATGCTTGCTCCTGCCAAAGGTCACATGGAACTTGTCAATCGTATATTGAGGTATTTGAAGTCATGTCCCAGATGTTGCATACTTATGAAGAAACATGGTCACACAAAGATTGTAGGATATGCTTATGTTGATTGTGCCGGCAGTCCCATTGATAGGAGGTCCACCGCCGGTTTTTGTACTCTTGTAGGAAATAATCTCGTTACATGTAAAAGTAAAAAGCAAACTGTGGTTGCTCGTTCAAGCACTAAGCAAAATACAGATCTATGGCATCTGCCACATGTGAATTGGTCTGGCTTCACTTGCTGTTGAGTGACTTGGGTCTTGAAGGACCTCCTACTCTTACGAAGCTATTTTGTGATCACCAAGCAGCGACTCACATTGCATCAAATCCAATCTTCCATGAAAGAGCAAAACATATAGAAGTCAACTGTCATTTTGATCAAGGAAGTTCAAGACCAAACTATCGAGACTCTTTATGTTCAAAGCAAAGAAAAACTTGCCGATGTCTTTACTAAACCCCTTTCTAAAGGAGTACCTCAACAAATGTTGGCCAAGTTGACCTCAGAAGATATCTTTGCCTCAACTTGAAGGGGTAGTGTTGGCGAGATATACTTGCCAAATCATGATAAGATTGACGATCAATGCTCAATGTGTAACAACTGTATTTACTATAAAAATCACAGGCTATGGTTATCAACTATCTTGTTCATTTATGGAGAATGAATCTCCCCCAAGAAGTTAAGAAATATGGGGATTTCTACCGTAGATGTAGGCTTCCAAAGAACCTTTTTTTTGTCGACCAAACCACATAAAACCTTTGTCCGTCACTTCTTTTCTTTGTCTTTTCCATCTTCGCATAAACTCACTACAGAAAATTTTCAAAAAGTTGAAAAAAATTATCCACGTCAACGCCAAGCATAACACTAGGACAACCGTCACTACTAAACCACCACATCAGCAATTTTTAGCCAAAATTGGATGGAATGACTATATTGGCAAATTTGTAAAAGTTGAAGGACTAAATTAGAACAATTGAGAGATTTAAGATCAAATTGGCTGTTTTCCAATTGGTTAAGACTTTTTGGATAATATTACATGACCTAACTTTTCATGCGTGTGAAGAAATGTCCATATTAAATGGTTATAGAATGTTTTCTCATGACCGAAAGGTGGAGCTTGATGGCAAAATTTCCTATATATTTTGGAGATAATGAAAAATTCTATTTGGACTAATATGTATATTTGAGTATGCAGACAAAATATCCATCACATTCAAATTTTATATCCAGACGATGTTAACAACTGGACGTCTGTGTTAGTTAAAAAAATTTGAATTCGAAACCTTCTTGGCTGTTGAGTTCAGTCTATTCAACCCAAACACACACACATAGTCGTAGGATGCACCAGACATAGGAAGGGAATGGATCAAAACAGGGATCGGAGGTGGTTGGAGGCAAGTCGGTAGCAGTGCTCGATGTTGGCACTATGTTCATAGTGGGATGAGCCGCACCTAGAGGTGATCGGATCACACACACGGATACATTTTAGAATTCAAGGTCGAAATTTTTAATTATGAACTCAATTTCGGTACATTACATGCATGTAATGGTGTATTTGACGGGTAATAGGAAATGAGTAGTGAAGTGATTACTTCTTCTACCTTGTAAAGTAGAGTGCACTTCTTGGGTTCCAGAGAGGACGACAACCATAATGAACACAACGCGTTCCAAGGAAATCCATCCGTCGAAGGGATGAGGTTATAGGAGATATGATCCAGTCAAGAGGAGATCGCAACCACCATAGACAAAGATCGAGAGAAATAAGAGTTTGGTAAGAGAAGAAATCAATTAAATTGGAGAGCAATCCGATTAGACTCCACGTTCCTCTCACATGGGAAGATTTAATTGCGCATTTAGCAATCATGAGGGGACCGATGGCAAGAGAACAATCTCTGCTCCCATTGCTTCTCACCTAATAAGCATCTCCATAGACATACATAACGTGCTCTTCTTTATTTCCTGTTCTTTTTGGTTTATATAGACAAATCTCCGCACGCACGTATGCTTTGGGTCGAACAATGAAGCGGGACAAGCCACCGCCGTAAAACTATATATTGTTGGATGAAGAAGAACCAGCGTGGCCACCTTGGATGACTCGATCACATGCACTTAAAGATGGGCCACATAAGGACATGTTTCAGCATGTTTGTTGAGGTTTCTAGATGGTGAGATTTGATTAGTTTGGCGCATGGTCAAATAAATGTCCATGACCCACGCGTTTCTCATCATGGTTATCGAATTCCAAGGGTAGTCCAATGAGTTGGTGGGGGACGTCAGCGATCGTCCAATTAGATATGAGAATGAATTTTCAATTCTTAGGTTTTGTCCAAGGGGCAAAAAGCCTACTTACACCATTATATGATTGACAATGTGCATAATAGTTCTTTGGGATTGAAGCTCACGCCAATCGACGTCTTCGATTTTCCTTCATTATTAAATGGGTGACATTTTAGCAAACTAACACTAAAGCGTTTTGACTCAACCACGTTTATAGGATAATTAAATATTAAATCTCGCATTCATATAACAGCTTAAGTTTTTAACATAGTTAGTAGTGTTCCTACAAAATTTCGCATAGTATCAGAACATGAGATCGTGAGTTCAAATTTTTGAAGATGCAGTGATGGATAGAGGAGACTAATTTGGGTTGTGACTTGTGAGAGGGGTTGGGCATTTTCCAAGGGCCATGTTGTCATCATCATTCATTCGAGAAAAGTTCCTCTCCATACACAAACATACACATTACTCACATTTAATTTTAGTTACGCTCACATGCCAGTGGTTTCCATATTTGTAACTCACTAAATAGATGTCTGATTGGTAGAAATTTCCTATAACTAAGGATGGAGAAAAAATATGACTTCATAAGAGTCTGATTGATTCAAGAATTAGGCATTTTGTTCATTAGTGAGATTTAGTGAACTTGAGCCATTAGATTTGTATGAGTTGATGTGTCACTAATGTAATCTTCAATTTCTTTTGTAACAAACCGGCAAGGTAAAGCTGCCAAATGGGGTCATAGACCCAATTCTCAATCCATATTTGTTGAGATAAGTTGTTGTATGTGTTAGTTATATTCAATAAATGGGTTAAGAATGGTAAAATCCAAAACAATATGCGTGTTTTTTTTTGTCAAAATATGATTATTAAATGGATTCATAACTTACTTAGACCCAATCCACCTCTATAACTTACTCTCTCTCGCCCTCACTTGATCATGTGCTAGCTCGTTGCACACTCCCACCTTAATTTGTATATGAGTTTTCCTAAATTTTGTTAAATATGGAAGGGTTTTAATAATATAGGTGGGGTTCAATATGGGTCACTAGATTTGCATTATATGAAAATGGATTAAAACGGATTAAATGGATCAATTTGGGTTTGATCATTTTTTACTTGACCCAAACCTAATTCAATCCATCCGTTTGACGGGTCTACTGCAAGGTGACGAGAAGGACTAACAGAACTACCCTCTCTATGCATCACGATAAGACTACCACACCAGTTATGGATGGTTTCTCAATTTACCTCCTTCAGTACGAGGACTCAATCTTTTTTCAGGATATCATAAATATCATGCATGCATACAACCATGTAAATACTTGGGCATTGTATTTTTTTTATTTTATTTGTTTTCCTTTTGTTTTAGCTTACCTGCATTTAGTTCCTTTATCAATTTATCCCATCTTCGATGTACTACAGACATGCAAAGTCCTTCTACTTGCAGCAAGATAACAAAGAAACCCAGCTAGACCACGTTCAATTTAAAACCCTCAACATGGAGAAAATGCTGATCCTATCTCATTGGATGTTTTTGGACATAAATTTGAAGCTGATCATGAAAAAGTGCTGCCCTGATGTCTGTACCGGAAGATATCAGATGTATAACAAGACAGTCAAAGATACAATTATTTCTCTCCCACTTTGTCGGCAAAAGCTCCCCACTAGTCGAGGCACAAGTGGGATACTTAAAATTCGGTACAAAATCAATTCCTTGGCTGTCTTATTTTTGTCTATTTATTTAGGGTTTTGGTTTTGTGGGGAGCGTATCACCATGGATGCTCAAAATCTAAAAGATTGAACTTAACCTCTCTTTTTTATTCGAAATAGGTTGTACTTATTCATGAGCGCAAGCGTTATATGGTAGAAAGTCAGAGCGAAGGACTATGTTTAGGAATCACATGCTTTGATGTCTGTGCGGGAAGATATCAGATGTATAACAAGACAGACAAAGATACAATCATTTCTCTCCGATTTTATTGGCAAAAGCTCCCACTTGTCGAGGCACAAGTGGGACATTTAAAAATTGGCACAAAATCAACTCCTTGGCTGTCTTCTTTTTGTCTATTTATTTAGGGTTTTGGTTTTGTGGAGAGTGTATTACCATTGATGCTGAAAATCTAGAAGGTTGAACTTAACCTCTCTCTCTCTCTCTCTCTCTCTCTCTCTCTTTATTCGCAATAGATTGTACTTGTTCGTGAGAGCATGCATCATAAGGAAGCAATGAGTCAGAGCGAAGGACGGTGTTTAGGGATCGCATGAATTGTAGCTGAACTAGAATCCAGAAAACGTGTTCAATCAGATAATCAATGACATTGTGTGCATGCAGGGTCAATGGAACGGATGTTGGGGCTGACCAACATACTCATGATGGGCTCAAAAAGCCCAATATAATCACTTTCACTCAGTCATGGGCACTTATAGTTCTCCTTAGCTAACTTCAGGAGCATAGAAAGTTGCAGAACTTAAATTAGGGGATTCTCGTAACCAGCTCTTGAACATTTTAGAAGTAGATTTTTTCCAGCTCAAACTCTCTTCTTCCTCTTCAACCCATAATCAACCCATGCTCACTTAAGTGTCGGAGGGTTCTCATAAGGAAAATCTCGCGAGGCTTCTTATTCTTTGGTGCGTGTCTCCATTGTTGACACCTACTTTTAATTTGGTCAAAATTAATTACACAAAATTTAGGAATTAATTTTCTTTAATTCCTAAAACACAAAAATATTTCTATTTAAATGCATTGTATGTAGAAATTAGACATATTTATATTAATGGGGTTTTAAAAAAAAATCGCATAGGGGCCGGGCCGGCCCCTTTTTCTTTCTTTTCTTTTCCCCCCCTCCGCGCGGGCCCAGCCTAGCTCCCCTTTTCTTTCTTTTTCTTTCCCCCCCGGGCCCGGCCCGTCTCCCTCTTCCTTTCACTCCCCCCCCCCCCGCGCAACTGGGCCCAGCCTCGACCCGTCTCCCTTCTTCTTCCCCCCCTCGCCGGTCGCTCTCTCGCCCCTGTTCTCCCCTGTTCGTGATGTCATGCCGACGCATGGCGGCGCCACTCCGCGCCATCGCTATCCGGCTAGACTAGGGCCAGATGAGCACGCTAACAGGACTGGCATTAATTGCCAGTCCCATCCCCCCCATTTCCCGGCTCCCTTATCCTCTCCTCCTCCTTCTCTGCCTTCGTCTAGCACCGGCCCCTCCTCTACTCTGATTTGCACCGGCTTGCCATGGCCGCGAAAGTCGCGGGGCAAGTAGGCCGGTGCAGGCTGTCGTCACGTCAACGCACAGGGCCACCGTCACCGCCTATAAAAGGAGAGAGAGAGAGAGAGAGAGAGAGAGAGAGAGAGAGAGGCCAGTCGGCCATTTCCAGAGAGAAACAGAGAAGGAGAGAGAGAGAACACGAAGAAAAAGAGTTGAGAATAGAGAAAGAGGAGACAAACCGAGAGCCAAGCCGAAGCTAGAAGGAGAGCCAACAACCTCGCCGTCGCCCACGCAACCGCCGGAAAGCCTCCCAGCCGTGCCGTCGACCGGTGAGCCCTCCCCTGTCCTCTGTTTTCCCCTGTTTTTTATGCTCGGTTGGCCGGGACCCGCACCAACCGTTTCACGTGAGTCCTGGCCCATACCGCTGTCCCCCGCCATCTGTGCATCGCCTTCAAAGGTAGGCCGATCCGTCGGAGCCGATCCAGCCGCCGAAGGAGGTTGGAATCGACCGTTTTCTGCCATGCCCCCCAAGTGCTCAACGAAATGTCCCAGAGAAGCCAAATTCGGTTTGCTTGCCGGCCGGCGCAACGGCGGTCGGACGGCTACCCAGGCGGTTTGTGGCGTCGGCGGTGGCCCCAGGGGTTGTCTTGGGAGGCATCGCCGGTCTGGGTCAGCCGGCGGACAGCCAATTTTGGCCCCACCGGCGCCCTCTCCCCGTGGGTCTGCAAATCGAGTCGGATTCGACCCGAATCAACAGATCCAATCAAGGTCAATGCCCGAGTTAGATCCATTGACTTGGGTCGGTTCTGACTGATCTAGATCAGTCAGTCCGACCCGGGTCAGATCCGTTGACTCGAGTCGGTTTCGTCCAACCCGGGTCAGCCGATCCGACTAGGGTCAACGAAAGGGTCGAGTCCGTTGACCCCGGTCGGACCGGGTAGACCCGAATCCGGAGACCGACTCGATTTAATATTATATTATTATTTTATTTTTAAAAAAAATAAAAAAAAATTTAAAATTTCTTTTTTCTTTCTTCACTGTATATATATATTTTTCGAAAAAAAAAAATAATTTTTTTTAAAAAAACTTTTTTTATGTGGTTTATCTGAATGTTTTAATTTATTGTTATATTATTATGCATGTTGTTATAATTTTATGTTTAAATAAATAAGCCAATTTGATCATGTGATATTATTTTGCATGTTATTGTTATTGTGTTTTATTATGCATGTTTTTAATACAATAGCATGAGCGATTGTGTTTTTGAATGTCATCTGACTTAGTTAAGGATAGAACCTTAGGCTACATGAATTGTTGTGTTTTTTACTGCTAATCGCTTCTGATTATGCACTCGCTTGATCACCTCACATGTTAGGAGAAATGTCCTAAAATCAATCCAAACTGTTTGGTAAATATTTTCAGAAATGAACGGGGTAAAATGGTACCGAAATGGCATTAGTTATCCAACTAGTGTAACCAAGTCCCCGAACTCAATCAATCTCTAGTTCGTAGGAATAGGGTGATTCTCCCATCATCTTATTTGGGTTTCTAATCGACCCATCCCAAATCGATTAGTGGCGACTCCTTGATGTAAACCATTTGCATGTTAAACACTAAAACCCTAAGTTGTGATATGGTATGGGCTTAGGAGGGCCCGAGTTAAGTCTCAAACTTAGACTTGGCACGTACCAAGCAAACCCCCTCGTTTTTTTGAGCATGTTAAAAAAAAAAACCGGGAGTTTCGGTCGCGACATCCGTCCCAAGTGGAGATCGATCCGGTTCAAGGCCCGACTTGGATTTGCGTGTCATCATTTGCCTATGCTAAAGATTTAGGTCTTGCATCAAGATTTTGCTCGAGGGAAAAATAGATGGAGTTTTTTGGTCATGTACATTTTAGCTTTGAATCCGGTGTTTTTCAATTGATACTTTTGTGACACATTGCATCTGTGAACTTTCCAAACAATTAATAGTCATCCCCCTAAATCAGACATTCATTTTACTAGTCTAAACCAACCATATATTAAGAATCTGAATAAGTACTATTCTTGACCCATCTATTGCAATGTAAACAGCGAGCCTCACTACTAAATTATCAGTAGATGTGTATGCACCAATGTGTTTTGGTCGACCCAAGCTATGCATTGTCTATACTATACATAGGAAACTATTGTGAGAATATGAATTCCAAAAATTATACAGATGGGGCACTCCAGTTCAACTTGCATTCTTTTTAGCCATAGAGCTAAAAGTCATGGTCGTTTTTAATCCAAGAACACAAGTGTAGAGACCCAACTATATAAAGGCATATGAAATATCTCGCATGCCTAATGAAAGGTTAAATCCAAACCCTTTGGCTTATGCAGATGTCAACTCAGAGAAAATTACGCAAATTTGGTGAGATTCGAACGAGTAAACCCCAGCTCTTAAGTTGGTAATTCCCCACCGCCTCAATTCACTACACTATCAACGATACTTCTTTTAGCATTCCTTAAGTTATTTGAAACTTTGAGATACTATAGTTGCGTGGGAATATGCAACAAAAGTCTATGATCTTTATAACAAGGAAACCGAAGAGAGTCTAAAGTTTGAACTTGTTACGATTTGGGGCACAAATACAACAAAATAAAGAGTAAAGACGAGAAAGAAAAATCAAAACATAAGATTTTATCATGGTTCATCCTTAAACTAGGGTTACATTTAGCAGAGGATTTTACTATATTTAGTACCTCCCACCTCTTTGTTACATTACTCTCAATTACAAGAAAAAGAGAATATATATATATATATATATATAGGCATTCAATAACTGTACATGGGCCCTACCCCAAACTACTAATAAAATATGGGTTCAAACTATAAAAACACTCTAGCGTCACCGGGGTGCTGCCTCCTACAACCCCCACCGAGATAGCACCCCCCGAACCACGTCTGCTCACCGAGGAGCGAAACTCCTAGTGCTTTCATGTCGATAGAGAGTATCAACCGTACCCCAACATTCTCCCACTTCGTGAATACTTCACATGCTTCTTTAGACCCAACACATTTGTACACTATTCAAACTTTGCTACACTATCTCCTTGATAAAAAAATATATATATGCACTATTCACCTCCGTGTCAACTTTCTCTAGCACTGCAACCTTCTATTCCACTTTCTCTCTAATGATATTGTATGCTAATGTGCTTTGTTCTTGCATGTAATCCAAGATTCTAAGCCAAGAATATAACACTCTAGTTATCACACCCTATCTTCACTCCACCTTGTGTAAAACCAAGCTCTTTACATAATCAGTACAACCAAATCACTTCCTTAGCAGCATGAGTAAGCCATATACTCTACTTCAATGATAGATAAAGCAACCGTGCTCTACCTCTTGCTCATCCAACTCACAGTTTTGCCGAATAAGGAAACATATCCATCTATTGACCTCATGCTATCAATGTCATCTCCCCAATCAACATCCGCAAAACACTTGAATTCTAACGCTTGATGTACCTTTGAGCTTTTCATGCCTTCATAATATAGCTCAAAGTCAAATGTACCCCGAAGATAACGAAGCATCTACTTTATTGCCATTTAATGCTCTTTCCCTAGATTAGACAAATATATATGCTCAATACTCTCACTGCTTGAGCAATATCTAGATGAGTACACATCATCCATACATCAAACTCCTAACTACACTTGCATATAGGATAGTTGCCATCTCTTCATCTTCCTCTTCAGTCTTGGAGCATTGGAGCATTGATAACTTGAAACTTATGGATGTAGAGGTCTTCACTAGTTTACAGTCCACCATGTTAAATTTTTTCAACACAATTTCAACATATTTCTTTTAACTTACCCATAACTTCCCACTCTCACACTTCCGTTTTCTTTGCATACCCAGGATGAAGTTTAATGGGCCTAGATCTTTCATCTCCAATTGTTTTGCCAATAATCCTTTCACAGTGTTAATCATTCTCAAATTGTTCCCAATTAGTAGCATATCATCAACATATAGGGTTAAGATAATAAAATCATTCTCAAATCTCTTCACATTGACACAATGATTAGTATCACAACGAATAAAGCCAAGCTTCAAGGCATATGAGATGAACTTCTGATACTACATTCTTGGATAATGCTTCAAGCCATACAAAGACTTGTTCAGTTTGTAAACAAAATCTTCTTTTCCTTTGATCACAAACCTCCTGGTTGCTTCATGTAATTATCCTTCTCCAAGTCATCATGGAGGAATGATGTCTTCATATCAAGCTGCTCTACTTCTAGATTGTATGCAGCTGCTAGAGATAAGACAACTCTTAAGGAATTTAATTTAGAAATGGGAGAAAAAATCTCACCATAATCGAATCCATCTATCAACGGGTATCCCTTTGCAACTAAACGAGTTTTGTATCATTTTATCTCTCCATCTGCAAACACCTTTTTCTTGAATAGCCACTAGCAACCATTGCCTTTCGATCTGTAGGCAGTTTTACCAAACTCCACATTCTATTTTTATTCAATGAGTTCATCTCATCTTTCATGGCTTGCTATACTATTTGGTATCCTTCATGTTTATTGCTTCATTAACAATACTTGGATCATCACTTATAACAATCATAGCAAAATTCTCATTACTGACAAACAAAGCATACCTCTTGGGTGGTCTTCTCAACCGTGTGGACCTTCTTAAGACTGGTTCAGGTGGTGCTTGAACTTCAAACTCAATTTTAAAATCTGCTATCTCATCTACCTCGTTAGGCTCATTAGCTTCAAAATCTAAATTTTTTGTTCCAGCTTGTGTAGTCTCTATTTCTTCCATCAAACCAATATCTAACTCAACCGTTTGTGTTTTTCAGGAGTATACAGAACAATCTAATTTGTCATAGGCTCTCTTAACACCACATCCCTACTGTGGATGATACATTTAGGATTAGGATGACATAGCTTATGCCCTTTGGCACCATTATTGTACTTAATGAAGATGCACTTTTCTAACTTGCTCTCAAGCTTGTTCATCTTTTCATTTGGCATGTGTACATACAGCCAAACACTCTAACACGGGATATGTCTGGCTTCTTCCTGAATAGTGCCTCGAACGATCCCTAATCCTTCAAAGCTGATGTGGAAGACCAGTTCTTCAAATAGCACGTAGTAGCCATTGCTCTTGCCCAACATTCAGTTGCTAGGTCTGCACCACTTAGTTTACTCCCTTCCTTTTCCATGAGAAACCGATTAAGCCTCTTTGTCACCCCATTTTGCTGAGGTGAGTAGGGCATTGTCTTCTACTTTGCAATGCTACTAGTCGTGCAGAATTGATTAAAGTTTACTGAACAAAATTCACCTCCATTGTCAGTTTGCAAAACTTTAATTTTCCTATCAAACTAATTATCCACCAAAGCTTTGAGCTCGGGAAACTTTGAAAACACATCATCTTTTCTCTGCAAGAAATATATCCACACATATCTAGAAAAATTATCAGTAAAAGAAATATAATACCTTGATTTTGTAAACGATGCTATAGGTGTAGGACTAATGATGTCACCATGGATCAGATCCGAAATCTCTTTTGCTCTCCCTTCTATTGATTCAAAAGATACCCGATTTTGTTTGTTATGCAGACAATGTTAACAAAATTTGAAACCCATAGAACAACTTGGGATTCCATCTACCATCTTCTTTTAGGTAAGGGCTATCGGCCTTTTTTCACTGTTATGATCAAATCTCCGATGGCATAGCTTCAAAGGATCTTCTTCCACCTACTCTGAGATGTAACTCTCATCACTGGCCATTATGCTTCCACAGTTTTCCATATCGTTCACCGTTGGCAATCACCATAGATCCACAAGTTAACTTGCACAGATACTTGTTGCTAGTGAAAGTAATGCCAGCATCTGCTATAGTTTCCACATAATTAAGATTCTAGTTAAGACCAAGAATATGCATCACATTCAAAAAATTCTTAATTGTCACATTATTCATCTTTAGTTTAACCTTTCGACAACCAATAATATCAATCATCATGTCATCTTCCATTCGCACTTTAGCTCCTTGATGTGGCTCATAACATCAAAAACCAATCTATATGAGGCATCATGTGGAAAGATGCTTGAGTATTGATTAACCATGCACCATGGTCACCCAAAGATGAATTGTAGATGAGATACATGTCTCTGGTACTGTTGTCATCATCCTTGTTTGTACTAGAGGATGGTGCCTCATCTCGCTTCTCTGGACTTACAGTTTTGCTTCTGCAATCTTTCTTCAAGTGTCCAGGTTTTCTACACTTCCAACTCATTGTTTCCAATCAATCACAGCTTTTAGATCTTCCTCTAGACTTATTCATGTCACCAAATATGAATTTGAATCACTCATTGTTTCTTCCTCTTACGAAAAGAGCCTTATTTGTTGTACTATCAGAACTTACTCTCCTCATCTCCTTAGATGATAGAGTAGCTATAACACCCTCGAAGGATAGCGCACTAATACTAGTGCCAATTGAAACAATTATTTATTCCCATGAATTTGGCAATGAACACAGCAAGGCACATGATTTATCTTTCTCATCCAGATTAACATCAATAGATGTAAGTTGTCCACAAATAGTATTAAACTCATTTAGGTGTGCATAAAAGGAATCACCTTTACTCATCTGATTGTTGTATAGTCACTTCTGCAGAAACAGCCTGTTGATGAGAGACTTGCTTAGATAAAGGCTTCCCAGTTTCATCTAGAGATCCTTCACCATCTTCTCAAATGTCACATTCACCAAGACGTTATTAGTAAGACATAGCTAGATCGGGCTTCGCACCTTCCGATCACTGCTGATCCACTCCTTCAATTTAGTAAACATGGACTCCTTCGACTTCTTCTTGTCATCCTTAGGAGTCTCCTCAGGTTTATCATTTTCAATCACGTGCCAAAGAAATCTATCCACGAGCAAAGCCTCCATCTTCAATTTCAATAACTCAAAACAATTTCCTCCGAATTTCTCTACTTCAATTCTTAATTACCCAGCCAACATCTTCCCAAGATTTTATTTTTTAGATATCTATTCACCAAGAAATCCGAACGTCAAACCTTGCTTTGATACCATATGTAAAGATTGGGGGCACAAACACAATGAAATAGAGAGTAAATTGAGGAAGACAAATCGAGACATAAAATTTTATCTCGGTTCACCCTTAAACTACGGCTATATCTAGCAGAGGACTACATTATATTTAGCAACCCCACATCCTTGTTACATCACTCTCAATTATAAGAGAAAGTGAATATATATATACAAATATATATATATATATATATATATATATATATATATATATATATATATATATATATGGGTTCAAACCCAAACTATAAATAAAATATGGGTTCAAACTATAAAAGCCATCTAGCATCACGAGGCTGCTACTCCCGTGCTTTCCCATCGATGGGTAGTATGAACCACGCCCTAACAGAATTCATTGACATGTCTAGTTCAACCAAGTTTAACTTAAAAAGCTTAATGAGTTGTGAGTTAATTAAGCAATTTACTTAAAACACCCAGTATAATGAACTGGGATAATAAACCTCATCAAGCAATCTAAATGATTGTGGAGGCCCTTCCTCATGGGAAGATAGACAAGGGAGTATAAAGTGAGAGCATATTATGCTATCTAGCTTGTTGTACCCAATTTTATATATAAAAAAATTGAAACCTTTAAGTTATTAGCCAACTAGATATATCAATTTTCCACTAGCAACATTCTATATAAGATTTCCTTCATATGTGCACTTAACAAGGGGAAAATTACCCAAAAATCCTAAATCTATTGTAATTATGTTAATTTAGTTCTAAACATCTTTTTTTTTTGCCAATTGAGTTACAAACCTTTTGCAATTATACCTTAACAAAAAAAAAAAAACCTTTTGCAATAATGTCAATTCAGTCAATCTGACCAATTTTGGCCAAAAATTGCTAACGTGACATTCCTGAGGCTAACATGAACAATAGTTATAATTTTTTAAAAATTTGATGAATTTCTTTTTTTTTTCTCTTTTTTATGTTTATCTTGTGGCCGATGAGGATTGACCTAGCAGTCGCTGGGCGAGGTTAGTCTTGTTAGGGTTAGGCTGGCAAGATCGAACTCGCCGCAACGTCAACCTTCATGGCCTTTGACCCTCACTAGCCCAGTCGCTACTGAGGTTGAGCCTTACCACCACAATGAAAAACCAGAAAAAAAAAAAAAGGAATATAAAAAGAGGAAAAAAATAAAATAATAATATAAATTCATAAAAATTTTAAAAATTTGCTCACATCAACTCCGACAGTGTCATGTCAACAATTTCCAACCAAAATTGGCCAGATGAACTAAATTGACAAAAATGCAAAGGTTTTGAACTCAATTCGAAAAAAAAAAATTAGTATTGAATTGGCACAATTACAATAGATATAGGACTTTTTTGGTAATTTCCTCCTAAATAAGTGAAAGTAATAAGGTGATATATAAACAATCACTTTGCGACAAATTCAAATAATCATATGGGTGTGTCTAGATTAAATTTAAGCTTTTACTTTTTACAGGATATGAATCTTGCAACGCATAGGATTTGACTTATTCTTCTACCGATATATCTCAAATTTTGTCAACATATATATAATGTTGACACGTAAATTTGCATATAATGTTGCATAATTTTTTGAAATTTGGGTTTTATTTTAAATTTTGGTGGAAATATAAAGATACATTTTGCTTAAGTGTAAATAAACAGGCTCATAAGAATTATTTTAATGAACAGTAATATGTAGAATAGAAATTGTGTGATCTCTTTGCACAATCAATTTCACATTCGTGGTATATATCGAAGTCAGAGGTTTTGTTTTGCTTTCTTTCTCTTTTTCTTGCACTCTCCTTAATTTCTTCAGAAGATTTTCCTTCTTTATATTTTATACTCCAACCAATTTTTGTCCCACTCATATTGAGTCAACTCCTCGAAGCTTTGGAGAAAAAATTGCCCAATCAGTTCCAAACCTATTGTATGGATGTTAATTCAGTTCAAAAAATTTTCAATTTTGCCAATTTAGTATTAAACGTTTGTGCAAAATTTCAATATAGTCCTTTCAATTAAATTTTCACTCCAATTCATTAACATGTTATCACCAGCCATCCTACGTGGCACACTGCCACGTTAACAATTTCTAACAAAATTGACCAAAATGATTATTTTGAAATTTTGCACAAAGGTTTAGAACTCAATTAATAAAATTGAAAAAGTATAGAACTGAATTGACTCCGTACAATAACTTTAGGACTGATTGGACAATTTTCCCACTTTGCATGAGTAGGCATGTAGATCTAAGCATATACCGTGTCGCTCTTTTGCAACTTATGTTTTTAGGTCACGTTTGATAGGAAAAATTAACGAAGGAGTGGAATTGCGATTCCTTTACTGAAACGAGATCTTTTGTTTGGCAACAAAGGTTTGCTCATGAGCACAATCTCCGAACCATACTAATTTGTTTGGAAAGCAGAAATAAAATGCGTCATACGGACGTAACGAGAGCGAATGAATAGCTGCGCATTTCTATTTTTTTATTTTAACTTCATTAAAAATTGAAAGACATTTCCCAGCGAAAAGTAAATTACTTTGGAACAGGGATTTAATTAGGTCAATTATCAGCAAATGAAACTACATTTGCAGAGTCATCAATAATCTTTGGTCATCAAAAAATTCAAAGTCCGTAATAGTTTGGTTAAACAAAAAAATAAACGGAATGTAAAAATCGATCCAGACACGCCCTTACTGGTTTTGGTTAGTGTAATCAACCCAATATTAAGGAACTTGCTCTGGAACTTGCGGCCTAGCCCACATGATTCAATTAAAGTCCATCTTGGTGGCCTAAGAAAAAAAGGTTCTAAGCTGGGCTACTGCAGCTCTTGTTTCATGAACTTAAATCATTCTAATACTATAACAACTCTTCTGCTTTATCTTCTTCTTTTTTCCTAACTTTCCTGCTTATATAGTTTTTAGTTGTGAATGGACCAGAAAGAAAAAAGCAATACGACAAATTCTCATTACCGTTTTTATACGGTAACCCATTTGTTTAATAGAACCCACTTCCATAGTTGTAGTTCGAAAAACTTACCAACTATCTAAATCAATGATGATGGAGGTGAATTTTATATAAAAAAAAAAATCCTACAGACTGTATACTAGAAAAATCACAATTTTTAGCAAAGTGCCGTTTTCGTGAATATGAAGTTACTATTTTTTTTGCCCTTCAAAAGAGAAAAAAGAAAAATCTAGAATGTCATATTTCTTCTCGGTTAATTTAATTGGTTATCAGTCTATTCGATGCCTCTCTCAAGAGCACAAATCCATGTTTTTTTAGTAATTATCCGATTTTTAAGCAAACCGCCACACCTAGTTGATTGATTGAGTGCCCCAAGAGGTTTAGATACCTATGATGTTTGAAAATAAATAAAGACATGAATAGCTTTTTTATCGGTTTTAAAATACAGAAATCAAAGCAACTTCTATCACCGTTCTCAAGGGAAAGAGTAAACACATATACTCAACACCCAGATTGGTAAAACCATAGGAGTTGCACGTTGTCTAGAGTATGCTGTCAGATCGACATATAGTATGATACTAATTGAAAATTTCATAGTCATGAATGGTCGATCGAGAATCAATTTTATGGTATAAGATTCAAGGTAAATATATATAAGGTTTATGGTCAAAAGAAAAAATATCTTGTTGAGTATGTCTTGAAATTTGTTTCAAGTATTCGACCCGAATTGAGTTTTGATACCTGAATAGAAATTTTGTGGCGACTCAACTTGAGAAAAAATGGAGGTTCAGTGTTAGCAGTGGAGGGTTTGGGCTGGCCCAAGCTTGTAGGCCAACACTAATCCCCAACAGGGGTGCAACTTGGCTTGAGGCAATCACCTAGACAGTAGTATAAAATGTTTGATTCATTTATGGTGTAATTCGGCTATCGTAGGAGCAAATATAATAGTTGTGTATATTTGTGTGAACTTTAAAATGGCTTTTTCATTTATCTATCATTATATATTTATGACATGTTGATTGCAGCAAAAGATAAATATGATATACAAAATTTGAAGGCACGGTTGAGCGTTGAATTTGAAATAAAAAATTTAGATGTAATGAAGAAAATCCTAAGCATGGAAATTCATTAAGATCGAAAGAGGGAAAAATTGTATCTCTCCCAGAAAAGCTACATTGAGAAGGTGTTAGTTCATTTTGGCATGAAAGATGCCAAATCTATAAGTATTTCTCTTGCTGCTCATTTTAGATTATCATTTATTTTATGTCCACATAGAGAGAAGAGATAAAATATGTCACATATTCCATATTTTAATGCAGTTGGTAGCCAAGTTGTTTGTACTCAACTTGGCATTTCACATGTTGTCAATGAGGTAAGTAGATATTTATCATGCCCAAGCAAAGTTCATTGGCAAGCTGTGAAGTGGATTTGAAATATTTGAAGAGTACTTCTAATTATGGTTTAGATTTTGAGAAAACTAGTAACACTTTTATAGGATATGTTGATTCCGATTATGCTGATGACCTTGATAAGAGGAGATCTTTAACTGGGTACATTTTTACTATTGGAGTTTGTGCTGTAGTTGAAAAGCTACTTTACTACTTTACAATATACGATTGCTTTGACTACTACGGAGGCAGAGTATATGGCTATTACAAATGTAGTTAAAGAGATTATATGGTTAAGAAGATTATTTGGAGAGCTTAGTGTGTATCAAGGTCTGACTATTGTCCATTGTAATAGCCGGAATGCTATACATCTTACTAAAGATTGGATGTATCATGAGAACAATGCACATTGATGTGGTATCATTTTATTCAAGACATTCTTGTTGATAGCTATATCAAGGTCCCGAAAATTGGTATAGAAAATAATCCAGCTAATATATTGATGAAGCGCTTGCCTATTGCCAAATTCGAGAGTTGCTTATATTTGGTTAAAGTTTGTTGCAGCTAAGTTTTACTGTAGTGGGAAGAGAAGATTGTTTGATGCTTATGTCTATTTGAGGAATTCAAGCCAAAATGGAGATTTGTTGAGCATATCTTGAATTTTGTTTCCGGTATTCCACCCAAATTGAGTTTTTATACCCGAGTTGAAATTTTGTGGTGACTCGACTTGAGAAAAAATGGAGGTTTAGTGTTGGTAGCAGAGGTATGGAGCAATATAAATATTGTTTTTCTCAAGTTATTATGTTTTAGGTAGAGACAAAAAGAGTCATAAGATTTTTCAAGCCACAATTTGTAATCCTTGAATTCTATTATGAATTTTGCTTCTCTTCTCCCCATGGTTTTTCCCGTAAGGGTTTCCATGTATTTATGTGTTATTATTCTTCTCGGTTTTAATTCCGTTGTAATTTCCACACTAATCATAACATATCTTTTTGAGAAAACGTTATGATTCCTGTGCATAAGATATTGCAACACATTCCTCGTCTTAACAAGTACCATATGTAAACCTCGAGAAAGAGTTTGGGTCATTTCATTCTACAAATCGGACATTGATTTACCAATTCGCTTATGCAACGAGGGTAGGGGCGCAAGCAATCGCAAAATGAGAGAGAGGGTTCCGGGGTTGTAGCAACATGTTACTTCATAAAAACAGCTACATTAATTATAGAAATTTGCTAAGTGCACATTTTTTAATAGAAAGGATGGCCATCCACATGGATTTTAGCTCTCGTCATACCTAATCCATGAGGTTAGTCGAGTATATTCATGGATTCAGGATTTACCAAGACTACCTTTCTCGTCATGTAAAAAACAAGGAAAGTAGAATGTATGGTCATCCAAATTTTGAACCGAACACAAGGGAACAACATTCGTACCCTGTATCATATTTGTGTGGCAAATCAAACGTTGGTCAATGTATGTTTTGTCATGAAGCAATTCCGCTGTGAAATGCTGCAATTTCCCTGCGATGGTGGGTGCGCGTGTGTGGGATATTCTCAAATAAACTCCTGTAAGCAAAACCATATGACTTTTGTCAACTATCTCCATTCCACCCCGTACATGCACCTCTCGAAGCTTTCCCACCCCATTCTTCCACATCTTGATGCCCCACTTTTGCATAAAAAACGCCTTTACTAAAAGGCGATGCATGTTCTTCAAAAGAAGCCCCTCCTTCATATCTTTCAAAAGCATGCAAATAAATCTTTGGATTGGGAAAAAGATAAGAGGGAGAAAAAAAAAAGATCACTGCATTGACCACTCCGCACCAGCTACATGACAAGGCCTAAGAAGTTAGTCTATGTAAGCCCTTATTATAGTGGAGAGCTATGCTAGAGATAAATACTCATTAATTACCACGTAGCCTTAAATCCATAAAGATTAATTTCCCATTTATGAAATACATATAGCCTTCATGGACACATGAATTCTAAAGGGAGACTTGGTTTCCACGGCCCTCCTCCATAAATGATGCAGATAAAACCATCATGTAAGAGCCTAATTCCCTTAAAAAAAAAATACCAACTTTAGGTTGAGTCCCAATTGTGATCCAATGTTTATAAAAACCAAATTTGGCTCCCGTCAAATTTCCATCTAATGACAAGTATCGCAAGTTGGTGTTTTTTAAGGGAATTGAGCCATTAGATAAGAATCATTGACATTGAAAGAAACTGATCATTGATGTCACAAATAATTCTCCCTCTTTCTTCCCAAGGCCTTCTTTTCTTTGGCCAAACCTTGCTTCGCATACCCATACTTGTACTGCTTTTGTTCTTGTCCCCCTAAGTTTTCTTTATAAACTAATTCTATTGAGATCTAATAGTCGACGAGGAAGGAAAAGCAAGCGTGTCCCACGTAAATTGATACAAAGCAACCCAAGATCATGTTCTATACAAAATCTACATGGATGGACTGTTCCAAAAGGAGTTGATGACGGTTGTTGCTTTTCTTTTGAGAGGACCTTTCCGAACTTTAGGCCTGTCTTTTTATCTCGTTTACTAGTCAGTCCACGTGAATGCCAGTGAGGAGATAGCCACTAAGTTTGTGGTGCCCAAGCAATGGAATAAATTGAGAATTTGAATTATTAATCTTTTGCTTAGCTCCAAATGCTTCTCTCGACCAATCGAGAGAGTCAAATACTTTGACGCTTTCGTTTCCTCACGAAGTGTCTATCAGCTATATTACTAGCATGGGAAGTACCTATATACCGATAAAAGATGGAAAATTATCTAAAAAGTCCTAAACTTATTTAACAGCGGCCAATTCAGTACTAAACCTTTCAATTATGATAATTCAGTCTTAAACATTTTTGACAATTTAGTCATAAATTTATCAATTGTATCATAAACTTTTTGACGATTTGCCAATTTAGTCATTCTTGTCAATTTTGATCAGAAATCACTAGTATGAAGGTCTAGTCAACACCAAAATAATTTTTGAGATTTAAGACTAAATTGGAATGATTGAAAGAATTTAGGATTAAATTGGCAAATCATCAAAAGGTGTAAAATTGAATCAACATAATTGAAATGTTTAGGACTAAATTGGCTGCCGTATAACAGGTTTATGATTTTTTAGATAATTTCCCCCTCATAAAACACATGTTTATTCCAATATTTGTCTCTTAAGCTTTTTTTTTTTCGTCTTAATTTCTAAAGCACTTCAACTTTGGAAGTACTCATACTTATCATGTAAGGCTCCACTTGCACTGTGGCTGCACTGTTTGTCATTCAAAGACGGATCTACTATAACTGAACCAAGCACAAAATTACTTAACCAAAGAGATCAGGAACAATGCAATGTTTGAATTTCACTTAGATGTTCGAAAACTTTCATAGTTTTTCTTCCAAAGGGTGTGCTAGATTTATAGTGATTGGTAACAATTGTTGATGGTTTCACGAGGAAGGTGTGGGTGTTTGTGCTAAGAAAACACTCGATGTTAGCTTGAGGGTAATAGAGAACTTATATCAAGATGCTGACCAGTAAGATGATCTAGTATTTGCAGAATAACAATGGGATGGAATTATATTCTCAATTGCTCCGCATGAATAGGGTATTGAAATATCGCACTTTTGTCGATGAATCACAACACATTAGAGTTGCAAAGTTGGTAAGGAGAACATAGGTAGAGAGGGCCCATAAATTACTCTCTAGTGTTGGTCTGGCCATGAGTGTTTCTCGGGGGCACTCAGAACAACTTGTTAAGATAGATCTCCATTGATTGCAGTAATGTCAGATTCCTAAGGAAGCATGGTCAAGTGATGTTGACAATTATTCTTTTTGAGAATATTTAGTAGCCTAGGTTAGGTTATGTACTAGTAAGTGATAATAAGCTCAAAGGGAGGGCAAGCGATACGTATATCCGACCGGTACATAGGAAGAGTAGGGCTATTGATTTTGCGGGGGCCTAGGTTGAAGTGACCAGTTAATATCAAAAGAGCATTTACCTTTGACAAGTCTATTGTATTCTTAGGTAGAAGTGTTGAAAGCAAGGCTAGTGATTTGGGTGATTTGGATACCGACGATGTTCAACATGAGGTAGAGCACATGTGGGGCTGTGGAATTGGTGTTCCAAAGAGGCCTGCATGTTTTTGCTAAGTTCATGCAGAATTATGAACATATGTGACGATTGAACAGCACATGAGGGGCTGTGGAGAATGGCAAGGCGGATTGTTAATTTCAAGTAGCCATTGTGTGGTGTTGTTGCGAAACGATTATAACTTCGTTTACAAACATCGAGGCAAGTTGGAGGCTTTGTTGAAATTATGTTATGAGTTTGGCCAGTTGAGTGAAGAGCCTATTCAGATTAGGTACTTGGAATGGCCTGAAGTGTGATAAAACAAAGATGGGCAAAGAGGAAGGTGCCCGGTAGATCACATCTAGGTACCCGTAGAATGTATAAGGCCCGAGCTAGACCAGGTGCCAAACAATCAACTAGCAACGCGCACCCGGCCGGTACAGGTCGAGCGCCTGAGCTTGCCGAGGCACCTAGTCCAACATGGCCAATCACCCAGGATGGCTGTCCCTGAATTTCCTGATAGGCGCCTTCCCCGGTCGCAGTGAAGAAGGATTAATTTCAAGCGAGCACCCAAAGCACGACCAGTAGGGTTTTCTAGTACTTTTTCCGTACTTATTTGAGTCCTTTACATTCTTGTTTCTGACCTCATAGAGATTAACAAGCATAGCCGTTCAAGAGAATTCGGTTAAGCTTTCATGGTAAGTCTTGTGAGGTCTAATATATAAACTAGTGGATGTAACCGGGCATAAGTAATTGTTATGATACTGTAATTTATGTTGTATCGCTTGATTTTATAGTTAATTTTTCTGCTGCTCTCTCGATGCAAATAATTCACGTAAAAAATTATTTGTTACTTTCTATTTAATTGTGTTCGATCGGCTTGGTTTCACAACATTTGGGCCTATTTTCTGCACTATTTCAACCAGTTAATTGATGAGTTCCAAGTTGTTCTTTCAATTTCTGTTTAGGGTTTTTATGAGGATTTAACTCTCGTTACTTTTGTCATTTGGAGACAATTTTGATATCATTTGGCCTCGTCTTATTGGATTTAATGGGGTTTTGCAAGTTTCGATGTCGTCTTTATAGTTTTCAATGTCGTTTTCTTCGTAGTTGGCCTCTTCGTCTACTTACGACGGAGCTCTGCCTGCGTTTTCCTTGGCCACTCTGAACGCGGTTTTTTGTTCTATTGCATGACATCTTCATGGGATTTTGCTACAGACAGAAGTTATGCCAATCAACCCTGCTGAAGACTGCCCAGATTCTGAGACCAAATAGCTATGATTTCACATTCAGGGAAGGAATACTTCTCTTGGTACAGGTAATGATTTTGATATTGCAAGTTATTCATGGAAGACATACACATTCGCAATAAACGTGCAACATACCACGCACAATCTAATGCTTTAACGCTGCTGCTCGCGAAAAGACAAGATTTTTTTTCCGTACCGGTAGATTTCTATCAGAGTTTGTGAGAGTAAAAAACCTTACGTAAAAACAATCATCGGTCACTTACTTTTCTGCTAATTTATTGATAACTTACCGACATATTTTTTCATAAGATTACCAACTTTTATAACAGTTCGAAAGTACAAATTTGTCTTATTTTTTTTATCAATTATCATTTATTATTCTTTCCGGTGTCTAATTTACCGATTCTTACATTTAATTTACCAACTTTTATTTGCATGACTTATTGACTTTTTCAGATTAAATTACCAACTAATTTTGTTTAACAACTTTCATTTGAGTTAGTGACCAATTTTTATTTGCTCTTTTTAGCTTATAAACTTTTGTTTTCGGTCACTTACTTTATTTGTCTTTTTTTTTTTCTTACGGACGCCTTACATTTATCAACTCTAGGAAATGATACTTTGAATCACAAAACTATAATGAAATATACTATGAACCAACATTTATCTGCAAACTCAGCAAAATCATAATTCGACCAAAAAAAAGCAAAATCGTAAATAGCTAACTCTAATTATTATGTTGATACAAAATTATAGTATGTCTAATGTTGTAATAAATAAGTTAATAAATATGTCAATAAAAAATTCATAGTACTATACATGATGTTCAACCGTTGCTCCAATAGGAACATTTAACTTGTTTGTGCTCTGAAAAAGGCAAGCCTTTGGATTTTCTTTTAATCCCTTATGATATCAAAATTCCAAAAATTAATAAAAGCTACCTAGATGCATGGCAAGAAGTCCCTCTAACAATTAAATAAGATCAAAAGCGCCGTCTTTGTTTTTTTCAAATAAAGCTCGTAAAATATAAGGGTTTTCAGATAAAACTCGCAAATAATCCATGTTACATTTTCGTTATACGGTACACACACCTACAAATATACGTACCTACGTACATAAATGCTGCACTAGAGATATGTTTAGATGAATTGCTTTTTATATTTCATTTTTTTGATGTGATGTTATAGATGATTTATAGGGGAAGTAAAAGTGTGTTGATATATTTGACCAAAAGAAAAAAAAAGTGTGATGATATATGCATGTGGGTAATAGCTTAAAGCGAGATGCTGACCATGCAAAGTGAAAACAATGGGTCCTATGAGTGATCTCGTGCCTGCTCACAATTTGACCCTTGTGTCGCCAGAAAAGAGGAAGTAAAAAAGGAGGGTGCTTTCAGATAAGGGCAACTGCGTCTCACGCATCATTGGCACGTCCAATCCCCTTCCTTATCCGCTCAACAAACACTCCTTTTGCTCTTTCCTTTTTACCCTTCTCTTGATTTGGCCGACCCCCACGTAGCTTGTCTTCGAATTTTTCTAGGGTTATAGTTCAATTTCGACTCTTGCTCTTCGCTTGCTGTTTCCTCGTCAAAAGGAGTCCAGCAGCTTTGATGGATTTTGACCGGTAACCACTGTACTAATGGTTGGTTCTTCATTTGATCATCGTTGATGGTTGAGGAAACCTTCCTGCAAGGTCCCCCTAAATTATAGCTTCTAGCATAATAATATGTAGAGGATAAACATTGAAGAATTTCATGAACGAATGTCACATGGGCATCGATTGAAGAACTACATTAATAAAGATTGCAATTTTTCAATGTAGTGGTGTTTTATATCTAACCATAAATCTGATTGGTGGGCTACAGTGTTAGGGACATCGCCCGCATACTAATTTGAGTAAATATAAATGTGAGTAATGTCGATGTTTATATTTATGCATCACGGAAAAAATTGGTTGGAGGAAGTTTCCCCTAACTAGATATGGACAAGAACATGGGCTGCGAGTATATAATGATTTTGGTCTAATAGAAACCCTCACCATTAAGGAACCGTCTTCCGCCCGAAAGCTGGGATCTTGAGTAACATCCAGAAATTTTTAAGGGTTGCTAAAGCTGACTATCTGGATAAAAATCGATTCTTAGCTTTAAGAAATTAGACTTCTCGTGATACTTTAATTTCAAGAAGAAAAATAATAATAAAAGAATTGAAGAGGTCATGTGCATGGGATTTAGCGTAGCTGAGACCTGTTAATTGAGGTGTTTATGCGTTGCTTAGTCATTTAGCTGGGAAGACGCATGAACATTGACGTCTCCATGTGGCACCATAGGCTTCTTCGTGTTTGATGTCATCCACCACCCAAGAGAAAGATGATTAATATAGGCAATTCTCTTACCAATCCAAGAGAGGAAGAACATTGTAATGAGAGAGAGTTGGCCGAAAAAATTACATTGAAATTTCATGCAAAAGTTTAAGGTTTAATTGACAAAATTGAAAAGTTTTAGGCTAAATCGACATCCGTACAATAAGTTTAAAGAGGTGATGAATTGCTTAGTCAGTCGGACATGCTTTCTCGGCGTTACGGCTGATTCACCAAGAATGATCGAAAAGCCTATCTAGATTGGGGAGATATGAGAATGAGGTCCTAAAATCAGATTCTGCAGCGAGATTTAAGTAGATTTCAGGGCATTACTTCTTCAACAAGGCCGTTCACTTTTACCTTTTGGCGTCTTTCATAATCTTCTTCAACTAGGCTGTACTATCATTCACAAGAAATGGAGTAGTTCCATATCTCGCAAATAGTAACCTTATAGACACGTTACTTGATCCAACAATCATAAAGAATATGTGTTTACAAGGATGGGGTTTTTTATGAAAATCTTTATGAAAAAATTCTGAGCAATTACAAAGAATTTCCTAGAACCTATAATGAAGATATAATCAAATCTTAAAATTTTCAAAAAGTACCATTTTTGTCCAAAAAAATTTGTCCAAAACGCTCAATGGATTGCTTCCGATTGCTTCAGCCATTTTAAGTTGATTGAAGACCTCCATATGGCTATTTTTAAGGTTCATCCGTGATTCATGGCGTTGATGTGGCACCAAGTAGGTCCTGATGGAGCGCCAAACGAATGCCACAGCAGCAAAATAACTAAAAAAAAAAGGAATGCGTTCACGATAAGGCCTCGAGCTTTTTATGAAAGCGCGATTGAATTTTAAAACTTTGAAAATATGCAATCAAATGATGAAACATGTGAAATTAGAGTGATTAAGCTCACCTGCTAGTTTCGTCCAATTTAGCAAACGAAAAATATCGATGAAGCTTTTTTTCTATTGCTTTCTCTTTCCTACATGTCCATTCTTTCAAAGAAGGGTGCAACACTGATCTACATGAGATTGTTTCCCTCCTAACATTAATTGGAATTAGATTAATAGATAAAAAGAAATCGAAAATACACACCATCCGACGAGGCTTAAGAGTCTTTGAGGTGCAGTCAAGGGCTGCTGACCTCGCCCAACCACGAGCCCCAATCTACAATTCTTTTTTCATTGAATCATTTTCTCTTTTCCTTATTCCTATTAACCTTTTATCCTTTTTCTATTATCTTTTTCAGTTTTCAAGCTTTTTCCTGATGTGGTGTCTACTTGGTGCCATATTGGTGCTACATATCTACTGAAAAATACTAAAAAATGTCACGTTAGTATCCATTAGCTAGACAAAACTAACGGAGGATAGATTGTATCAATTTAATAAGTTTTAAAATTTAATTGTACTTTTTGAAAATTTTTGAATTTAATTGCACTTTTCAAAACATGTTTTACAACTTTTGGTATACTTATCCCAAAGAGAAAATGGGCACACTCATACACATATAGACAAGTGGCTTGCCGTCACCGCCACCCTGCGTTCTCTATTGAGGGTCTGCCCCAAACCAGGGTCTCATCGTCGACCGACCGTAGCTAGTGGAGGAAGGGCAAGAAAAGTCAGATCTCAAATATTAGAAGTTATAGATAAATCCATAGCTAAAGGCTCCAATCAAATAATTTGGCCGACGCCAAGTGAAAAGACAAGAAGATGGAAGAAACAAAAACATAAAAACACCCCTGTCAAGCATGCTTAAGAGGAGAGAGCAGTGATTGGACGTGTGATTCCTTCATAAAGTACTTACCCACACAGCAAAGTGCAAAAATCATTAGGCTCATTATGGAACGAGAGAAAGTAGAATATACCCAACCAACATCTTTTTATCTAGCAAATTCCTATGTGATGAGTGAATCAAACTTGAAATTGATGCCCTCAAAATGCTTGCAACCAAACGTACCCCAATGTCTCTTTCACTAAACACAAAATATTAATTAAGAGGCATCTTCATTAAAGTGAAATCATCCTATATTGCAACTAACACACTTTTTCCATTAAGGGAGAATGATACAAACAGTCATTAAATTTTGATTCAATGTACAATATGGTTTTCGAACTTTTAATTTGTTTAATGTGATCCCTAAATTTTAACACAATGTGTAATGTAGTCCCTGAATTTTTAATTTGTTCAACGTCCTCCTTGAACTTTTGGTACTTATTTAATTTAGTCCTTGAATTATGTAAAAATGTTCAATATAGTACTTCCATTAATTCTAATTCAGGGACTACATAGAACATTTTCATATAATTCAAAGACTACATTGAATATGTACCAAAAGTCTAGGAATCACATTGAATAAATTAAAAGTTCATGAACCACATTGAACATTAAGCTAAAGTTCAAGAAATATATTAACTAAATTAAAAGTTCATAAATCATATTGCATATTAGATCAAAATTTATAGACTATTTGTATCTTTATCCCTTTCCATAAATGATGAACCCTAATTGAGTGCATTGCCCTAAAAAAGTGAAGGAAACTATGGCACAGAAATTCTTAAATTAAAGCGGAATCTCTCATCACGAAGATTAACCGCTTTTTTACACTCACCCCCAAATTTCGGGATCCCCCAATCGCTTCCTTATAAAATAATAAACCAATCGGCGGGGATTTCCCCTTTGCTTTTCGGTGAAGAAAGTGGCGGGGGCGTCTCGGTCATTTCACACCGGGGGGAGTTGGCGTAGATTGGAAAGGGGCGAGCCGTTCCGAGGAAGCCAATTCAGGCCGAAGGAATATGTCGTGGGAAAACCTAAAGTCCATTATAAATACGAAAATCATTTATGAGGGACGAGCCAAAACAAAGGCAACGTTGTCAAGGCATGCTAAATACACACCCAAGCCATAAATATTCAAACAAGTAAAGCAAAGAATTCGTAGCTTCTCTCCTCCCTCTCTCCCTGTCAAGCTTTCTCTCTCTCTATATAACTCCCTTCTCTGCTTCCTCCTCCAATTCTTACAACTCTCTCTCTCTCTCTCTCTCTCTCTCTCTCTCCAGGATGGCAACACTTTACAGTAGAATCGCCATGACTTATGCTGTCATTTTGTTCTTTACCTATGTATCAACAGGTGCCAACTTTTAGCACTTTACTAATGTACTTGATTCTTTCTTCACCAGCTTTTTTGGGTTGGGCTTTCATCAAGCATGTCGCTGTGCATCTTCTTCTTGAAGTTTAGCAGCATGTTCAGATTTTGATCACCACTTTCATGGTCTGTTGTGTTTTAGGGGTTGCTGCACTTGGGATCAATTATGGGCAAGTCGGCAACAATTTACCCCCACCGGAGAGAGTTCTCGAGCTCCTAAGATCCTTAAAGGTCACGAAATCGAGAATCTACGACACCAATCCGGAAATCCTAACAGCATTCGCGAATTCCAACGTCGAGCTCATTGTGACCGTTGAGAATGATATGATAGGCCAGCTGAAGGATCCCCAACAAGCCTTGCAGTGGGTGAGCGCCCGCATCAAGCCTTACTTCCCCGCCACGCGGATCACCGGAATCCAAGTCGGCAATGAGGTCTTAACCGACCCGGACCCCATGCTCATGGCCAATCTCGTGCCGGCAATGGCTGGCATCCACGGAGCTCTAGCCCAACTAGGGCTAGATTCCCAAATCCAAGTCTCCTCTCCCAATTCCTTGGCGGTCCTCGCCCAGTCATTCCCTCCTTCGGCTGGTACCTTCAAGAGCGAAGTCTATAGCGTGGTCTATCAATACTTGCAATTCTTATCCACTATTGAGTCACCATTTTGGATCAATGCCTATCCATATTTCGCTTACAAGGATGACCCATCTTCGATATCCCTCGACTATGTGCTTTTCAACCCAAACCCAGGCATGGTGGATCCATACACAAAATTGCGCTATGACAACATGTTGTATGCGCAGGTGGATGCCATCACTTTTGCCATGGCGAGAATGGGTTTCGAAGGGATTGAAGTTAGGGTTTCCGAGACCGGGTGGCCTTCGAAGGGCGACCCGAATGAGGTTGGCGCGACCCTCGAGAATGCCGCACTTTACAACAAGAACTTGTTACGGAGGCAGCTGAAGAATGAAGGGACGCCATGGAGGGCTAACATGAGGCTCGACGTCTACGTGTTCGCCTTGTTCAATGAGGACATGAAACCAGGGCCAACTTCTGAAAGGAACTACGGACTTTTCCAGCCAGATGGGACAATGGCTTACAATGTTGGCCTCTCTGCTCTGTCTACCTCACCGTCCACCTCCTCAGCCTCCATTTCTCTCACTTCTTCCGCCACGAAGGTAAAATCCATAAGAAATCCTTAATCTTAAAGATTGTTTATTCCATCCCGACCCAGATGGGAAAAAAAATAGTTTCTGCAGGCGGCGTCACGATCTAGACATGCGTGCAGTCGGGGACCTAAACTTGCTGCGCATGTGTCCGAATCCTAAGGCCGCCTGCGAAAACTTTCTTTTCCACCGGCGGTGGACAACATAAAAACCCTTTCTTTCCTTTTGTTCTCTTTCGCTTATTCTCCTGACTTTCACACACAAACACATCTCCTAAGGCTCTAAACTTGTAGAGAACTAGGGTTTACGTTAGGAAGTGAATAATTAGCAGCAAGGCATTGAGAAGAATCTATATGTATTTCTCAGGAGCATTGTGTAGATTTATACCTGTATAGGCACTCTTCACGTGATAATCCAAAAAGAAAGGTTTATGTGATGATATGAGCCTAATTCCTTCTTTTCTTGTCTTTTCTTATGAAATGGGATTTACTCTAAAACAGGGTGCACGTAAGGAATATCAAAGCTTGGTCTACTGGATGTTTGTGTTTTTGCTGACTTGTCAAGTTTTAATGCGAAGACAGTTTTAGAGCCGATGGGGAGATGTGTGTCACTGTATATAGATTGCTTTTGGTAAGATTTACTGTAGGGTCTCTTCGTGCTCCAAAGTGTTACATGGGTCAGTCCATTTCGTCGGTCCATGCATCACAATATTCGGAACAAAAAAAACAATAAATAACTCCGATTATAGGAGCTCATAATCGAAGAGGATTTGAATCCAGAGCAATTCATTGTGCTATATGATCTTCATTAATCACATGAAAGATTTACTTTTCCAGATTTCGTCCGTCTTCGGTCAAATCGAACTTTATTTTCATTCCACATTAGTCGCCAAGCGAGAAAAAATTTATTATTATTATTCTTATTAAACGTGTGTTTGTATATATTGGCTGTGCAATACGCAAAAGTCAAAAGTATTCTTTTTTTTGCTTTTGCTTTATCTTAATTTTAAGAATACAGGGCTCAGAGACCATATGTCCCCAAACGCAATTGGCTTTCAAGAAAGCTCTCCGCTTTTGGACGTGGAATCCATAACTGTTCGTCCCTTCCCAAAACGGAGCAATAAACAGCGCAGCGTGATAAAATCTCATATAAAATCGCCCTAATAAAATCAGTCAATCAAGGCTTTATAAAGCAAAGGCACCCATTAAACTAGAAAAATACAATAGAAGAAAACACATAACTCGCGAATCCGCTACGTATCGCGATGCGCTGATCCAAAACATTGTCATTTCTAGCCTCAAAATCAATGTACCCAAAAAGATTGCTTTTCACCGACCGCGACAATCCCCCTCTACGAACGTAGAAGTGACCTGTATGAACGTCCGCATCAATAGTGACAAAAAGCAATTACAATAATGGATAACGATAATCAAATTTTATTGCCTTGATCCAACAAGAATACATTGAATTTGATTCCCTATCTTATCGCCCTCTCTCGTTTGTTTCTTGGTTTTTTGGGAGGAAATATCCACCCACCATTTGCATCATCATCTAAACAAGAGAAAAGCTAAGCAAAATGGGAGAGAGATGAGAGATGATGATAATGAAGAAGAAGAAGATTAAAGGGAGGGAGTTGAAAAGGGGGAGGCTTTAGCTGAGGCGGCGTTCCTCTTTTCTATACTCTACCGGCAAATGGAGGGGCCCCTCGACCCTTTATTCTCTCTGGTCAGATAACCGTCAGCATATGGGCTCCCACGACAAACCCTTTGTGAGAAGAAAGGAGCTTTTTCCTTCTTTCTTTTATCCTCTTTTAATTCGTTTCTTTGCTTTTTCTCTTTCGTTTTTTGGGGAGTGGAGAGGCAGACAAAATAAGATCAGGCCACGTAATACATGACGAGGATGGGCGAACATGCGCCCAACATTTTGTACCGGAACACCACGAGTGTTGCACCTACGCTTGTTGTCACTGGTGTCGCATACGATTGAAAAGAAAGATGGGTATTTGTTCTTTTGAGGATTTGAATTATCGTAACTCTAATTTGTGATGTGTGAGTTATGTGATGCATTGAATACGTTCTGTTGATCCAGGTTCACTAATCTTGTTGTACCGAATACAGAGAGAGATCTGTGGTGGACTCTCCCTTTAAATTACTAATATGGCCTTTAATTAAGACAGACAGTTCGTGTTTGTGTGTCATAATCATGTTTGTAACCTAAAATATCTTGACTTTTAATTTACGTGCCAAATAAATGAATTATGATGAAAACGTGTTAATTCATGTCAATTCAGTATAACATGTGCTCTGCAAGCCGCTCTCATCCTCTTCCTAACGAGCTCATTTGCTCTATTTTATGCTTAGCGAGAAGAATGTTTTTTGATACACCTAGACTGTGTTTTTGGGTGTAAAAAGCGGGCCCTGGTTAATACAACAAATCCCTTAAACATGCTGTCTCGTCCTTACGCTACACAATCCATAAGATTGACCTTTGTCAGCATATACAGTTAGGCATGTTGTATCATGTTATATTTGGATTTTCGTTGTATAATTCGTGTTTTATTTTGTGTCATGCAAATGGATAGGTGTCCAGCATTGTCGACCCTACCTTTGCTACACATGATTAACAAAGATGAAATGAAGGACACAAACAAACATAAGATCTCAATGTGAATTACTCACCAATTATCATTAGGGGCGTCATTTCCCCCCTAACAAATGGCTCATGTGTGATGTGTTCCTCTCTCCGACTACACTCCACGTTCTCTTCCTATTTTTTGCCGTGTGGAAGTTATTATCCTTTTTAACTAATTTTCTCTTCATAATCCATGATCATTAACATGTATTAAGAAAGTAGAATATCTTTCTACACATAGTAACGGTTCGAGTTGCGTGAACAGACGTGTAGTGCGTGCAATGGCGGACTTAGGGGGCTGGCGGTGCCTCCCCTAGGTTTCCGAAAGGAATTTTATACATGATATATGCACGAAAAATATATCTTTCGGCCACCTAACCTCAATTTCCCTGTCCGCCGTCTAGCACATGTTTGTGCTAGTTCAGGATAAAGAAAGAAATGCCAGAGTGTCCCATCTAATAATCATGGATCAAAGTGTTATGGATTTCTCCGTTTTTTCTTGTCGAGGCGACGGCTCTTTCAATCTGGGCAATTGATATGGATAAACACTGATCCAAAATTTAAACAGACAAAGGGGATTGTGGTGTGGAAACACCTCAAGATCTATCTCAATAAAGAAGGAAAGAGAGAAAGGGAGTTGGTCTGTTGATCACTTTTTCGGTCGCCTTCTTAGAACACTGTGGTCAGAACCAACGCATTCTAGGCAGAACCAAAGGGTGGTTGTAGCTGGGCGTTTTGTGGGAACCTTTCCGCGCAAGAATGACGCGTCCAAAGTGGAATTGGAGTGCATCACCACCATCGCCATGAATGCTTTACATTTCAGCATGTGCTTTTGCCTCCTAAAGACAAATGTGTGGCAGAGTACCGAATATTCGATTGACCCGTTACATGGTCATCTACAGTTAGGGTTCTGTCCTTTTTCCTGTGATTCAGTGTCCGGCGATCGTGTGTTTTCCCACTTTGTGAATTCTTGGAACCCCGTTGAATATAATGTAAAGTGTTTATGATGACTCGTTACACGGTCATCTACAGAGTTCTGATGGAGATCTCTCGCTGAGGCCTGGCTAATATCTTATGGACTAAGTTTCCCTACCATCAAGGAAATAGCGCTTATGTAGGGTCGACTACCAAGTGTTGATGATTGCTTTATATGTTTCTGGGGTAAGGATTGGGGGGTTTTTTCAACGAACGTTGCTGCATGTGAGTTTAAAACCTCATGGATTGGCTATTGGTTTAGGAATGGAGATACGAACGTGGACGCACGCAGCACGTATTCAAATTCCCCCACGCGCCGCGGGGGAGGTTCCCTTGTTTCTAAGTGCCGCATCCTGTACTATGACAGCATTTGGACCGTGACACTGTCGTCGATCTGTCTTGATCTTCTCATTGCACGTCCAATGTTCAATACGCATGATCTTTACGTCATTGGAAAGCTCGTGATGAGAGCTTTCCAAAGATCCTCGTATTGATACGGTAAATCTCAAAGTCGAGGACTCGAGATTTTGGCCCATACCCAGGCCATAGGGTCCTGTCTATGAACCGGACATTGAATTAAAGTCTCCACAGTTCCGAAACTTATTATTGACAATGAATTAGATGTGTGCAAAGTTTTGTTCGCTTCCGAAACCCTTAGTTATGGTTTTGGGCACAGGGACCTATTCAAGTATTAGAAAGCTTGACCAAAGTTGGACCGGCAATAACTTCCTTATCTCATACCCAATCGACCCGATTTTCATTGCTGTTGGAACACTTGCGACCTTGTATTTTTCCATGCCGGAAATGGATACCGAGAAACCACAAACATCCTGAATAGGGGAGTGCAGTTCATGTTGGAAATATGGGATAAATTGATGTGTGAATGAGAAATTGATGATCAAAGAACACCCTTGAGTTGGAAGTGGGAAGTGAAAAGCACTAGTCCCACATTGAAAAGAAAGAAGGCTATGTAGTGCTTTATATACAGTTACACATATTTGAAGTGGTAACTATCAAAGCACAAACTCTCTACCTTGCGCGCAGGCGCAGGAGGGTGCAAATCCGACGCCCAACAAGCTGAAACTTGGGCGCGAGCACGCATCCTGCGTACACGATTGCAAGATTGAAAACTGGGCCTCGCGAAGAGCCCAATTTTGCTAGCCTTCTGATTTAATTTTTCTTTTGTTTTTTCAACTCAAACTGTTACAGATTTGTAACGTATGATTAACGGTGCGTTAAATTGTGTTGTTACGGAGTTAATTTTATAACGGCAAGCTGTTACGAAATTGATTTTGTAATGGCAGAATTAATCGGCCATTATTCCAGACACGAATTGATTTTGTAACGGCAGGCAGAATTAATCGGCCATTATTCTTAACGCGTATTGATTTGAAACAGCAGATTCAATTGGCCGTTATTATTCCCAAACAGCTCTCCCCTCTGTTCAATTTTTTATCGAAATCATTCTTCTTCAAAAAACCGCTCTCTATTTTTTCCTTCTGAAAAACAGTTCTCTGCATTTGCATTGTTTTCGATAGTGTTCATTTTCGAGTTTGTTCGAGTTCGCCGAAAGCTTGGAAGTGCTGCGATCTCTTCTTCGCTGTCAGCCGTTGTATCTTGGGAGACAGACGTTCGAAAAACCTCAATCGTGTCCTGAAGGAAACGAATCTATTTTAAGGAAACTGTGTTGAACACAAGCCTTGGTATTCGATTGTATCGATTCCTACTTTGTTATTGCAGTTTCATTTCTTTGTAATTCCATTTTGTTATTACGATTTCGTTTCTTTGTGATTTCGTATTGTTTGTGATATTTAAGCTTATGCTGATTTGAATTTTGTCAACAATCTTAAAACAGATTTGTTCTTTTAAAGAACACAAATGGCTACTGGGAAAGAAGTCGTGGATGTGCCTGCTCGAAACGATGGTCTCAATGTGACTGCTGACAGCATCGCCAAAGACTCTACCTATACCGCGACTATCCAATTGCCTGGCTCATCCTCTGTTCATCCTGTGGTTTCTGTACACCATGGCGAAAAACCTGAAAAGTTCGACGAACTGAACTTTAAAAGGTGGCAGCAAAAGATGCTGTTTTATTTGACCACCTTGAATCTTGCGAGATTCTTGACCGAGGATGCTCCTAAATTATCCGAAGGAGAAACGGATAAGCAAGCCTTCAATGCTGTTGAAGCCTGGAAGCACTCTGATTTCTTGTACAGGAACTATGTCATGAATGGCTTACATGACTCATTGCACAATGTTCATTGTGCAAAAAGAACGGCAAAGGAGTTATGGGAAGCCTTGGACCGAAAATATAAAACAGAGGATGCCGGAGCAAAGAAATTTGTTGTCGGTCGATTCCTTGATTATAAAATGGTCGATTTTAAGATTGTCATCAGTTAAGTGCAAGAAATTCAAGTGATCTTGCATGAAATTCAGGCTAAAGGAATGATCTTGAGTGAAACCTTCCAAGTGGCTGCTATTATTAAAAAGCTACCTCCTGGGTGGAAGGATTTCAAGAACTATCTCAAGCACAAGCGAAAAGAAATGAACCTGGAAAAGCTGATTGTCAGACTTCGAATCGAAGAAGACAATAGAGGATTTGAACGCAAAGGGTTCAATCCTACTACAACTAAGGCAAATGTTGTGGAGCTTAGGCAAGGCCACAAGAATAAGAAAATTGTCAAGCCAAAGTTGGGACCAAAAGGAGGAGTTTCCAAGAACAAGTTTCAAGGAAAATGCTTCAATTGTGGCAAGATGGGCCATAGATTTGTGGATTGCAGACTTCTGAAGAAGAAGAATTATAAGGCAAATATGGTGAATGGCATCACTCAAGACGTGTCAAACATAAACCGTTCTACAGTGATTTCTGAAGTAAACTTAGTTGGGTCCAATCCGAAGGAATGGTGGATTGACACTGATGCCACTAGGCACATATGCTCTAACAAGGACCTATTCACAAACCTTGAATCGATTAATGGGGAAAAGGTTTTTATGGGAAACTCTGCCTCTTCTGCTGTCGAAGGCCAAGGGAAGGCGTTGCTGAAGATGACCTCAGGAAAGGAGCTGACTCTAAACAATGTCCTCTATGTGCTAGAAATTCGAAAGAACTTGGTTTCTGGGTCTCTGTGAAACAAGCATGGATTTCGCATGGTGTTTGAGTCAGATAAAGTTATTTTGTCTAAATCCGGGATGTATGTGGGAAAGGGATATGTAACTGATGGGCTTTTTAAGCTCAATGTGATAACAATTATCAATAAAGATAATAAGTCTTCTGTTTATTTGCTTGAGTCTTCCAATTTATGGCATGGTAGACTAGGACATGTTAATTATGATACATTGCGTAGATTAATTAACTTGGAATATATACCTTCATTCCAAATTGATTCAAAACATAAATGTGAAATTTGTGTTGAGGCAAAATTAACGAGATCATCATTTCAAACAATTGAAAGAAACACCGAACCCCTTGAATTAATTTATAGTGATGTCTGCGATTTGAAATTCATTCAAACGAGAGGTGGTAATAAATATTTTATTACTTTTATCGATGATAACACCAAATATTGCTATGTGTATTTGCTTAAAAGCAAAGATGAAGCCTTAGAGAAATTTGTTCTCTATAAGAATGGAGTTGAAAATCAACTCAATAAGAAAATTAAAAGATTGAGAAGTGATAGAGGTGGCGAGTATGAAGTACCAATTGGTGAATTTTGTGCACAACATGGAATTATACATGAAGTAACTGCACCTTGCTCTCCTCAATCAAATGGTGTTGCTGAACGCAAAAATCGCACATTGAAAGAAATGATGAATGCGATATTATTAAATTCAAGTTTGCCCCAAAATATATGGGGAGAAGCTATTTTGTCAAGCAATTACCTTTTAAATAAGGTACCTCGAAAGAAAGAGGAAAAAACCCCTTATAAGTTATGGAAAGATAGGAGACCATCCTACAAACATCTACGAGTGTGGGGTTGTCTTGCAAAAGTAGCAGTTCCAACACCAAAGAAAACAAAGATAAGTCCTAAAACGGTGGACTGTATCTTTATAGGCTATGCACATAACAGTAATGCGTATCGATTTCTTGTAAATGAATCTAAAATTCCAGATATACACAAGAATACAATCATGGAATCAAGGAATGCATCATTCTTTGAAAATGTATTTCTTTATAAATCCAATGATGGATCAAGTTCATCTAAACGAAAGAATGAAATTATGAATGAAGAAAGTCATGAAATTCATGATTCAGATCATGAACTTGAGCCGAGACGTAGCAAAAGAGCAAGAGTGGAAAAATCTTTTGGAAATGATTTTCTAACTTACTTGTTAGAAAAGGAACCACTAGATTATGCAGAAGCTATGAATTCTTCTGAAGGACCTCTATGGAAAGAAGCAATAAAAAGTGAAATTGATTCAATTTTGCAGAATCATACTTGGGAGCTAGTGAATCTTCCTCCTGGTTGTAAGCCTTTAAAGTCCAAATGGATTTTTAAGAAGAAAATGAAAGCAGATGGCTCTATTGATAAGTACAAAGCCAGACTTGTGATCAAAGGATATAAACAACGAGAAGGCTTAGATTACTTCGATATTTATTCTCCTGTGACGAGAATAACTTCCATTAGGATGATACTTGCAATCGCAGCACTGCGAAATCTCGAAGTACATCAAATAGATGTAAAAACAGCTTTCCTAAATGGTGATTTGGATAAAGAAATCTACATGGAACAACCTAAGGGTTTTATAGTTCCGGGACAAGAAAGGAAAGTCTGTAAATTGGTGAAGTCATTGTATGGCCTAAAACAAGCACCAAAGCAGTGGCATGAAAAGTTTGATAATACAATGATTACCAATGGTTTTAAGATCAATGAATGTGATAAATGTGTCTACATCAAAGAGACAACAAATGGCTATGTCATTTTGTGTCTTTAGGTAGATGACATACTAATTGTTGGTGGTAATGAAAAAATAATCAAGTCTACCAAGTATATGTTGAATTCAAGATTTGACATGAAAGATATGGGACCTACTGATATGATTTTAGGAATTAAAATCACAAGAATATTAGAAGGTATTATTTTAAACCAGTCACACTATGTGAAAAAGATTCTTGAGAAATTCAACATGAATGATTCTGGTATTACCAGAACATCATTAGACAATAGTCTTCATCTCTCCAAGAATATGGGAGATGGTATTTCTCAAGTAGAATACTCCAGAGTTGTTGAAAGTCTAATGTACTTAATGAGTTGTACTAGACCAGATATTGCTTATACGATTAGTAAATTGAGTAGATATACGAGCAATTCGAGTGTCGACCATTGGAAAGCAATAGTGAGAGTATTCAGGTACTTACGCTATACTCGAAATTATGGCTTGCATTATACCAGATACCCAGCTGTTCTGGAAGGATATAGTGATGCAAATTGTATATCTGATATAAAAAACTCAAAATCTACTAGTGGATATGTATTCACACTAGCAGGAGCGGCTGTATCCTGGAAATCCTGTAAACAAACTGTTATAGCCAGATCCACAATGGAATCTGAATTTATAGCTTTAGATAAATGTGGTGAAGAGGCTGAATGGCTACGCCATTTCTTAGAGGATATTTCAAAATGGCAAAAAACTGTGCCACCAATAAGTATACATTGTGATAGTCAATCAGCAATTGGAAGAGCATAGAGTAATATGTATAACGGTAAGTCTAGACATATACGTCGTAGACATAATACCATTAGACAACTACTCTCAACAGGAATTATCTCAATTGACTACGTAAAGTCAAGGGATAATATTGCGGATCCGCTAACCAAAGGGTTAAATAGAGAGTTAGTTGAGAAATTGACAAGAGGAATTGGGCTAAAGCCCATGAAAGAATAAGTTGGTATAAAGGAAACCCAACCTAGTTGACTAGAGATCTCAAGATCTAGGTTCAAAGGGACAACCTAATTATACAAACTTAGTGATGTCACTGTGGGGGTTATCCCTAAAACCATTCCTACATAAAATATCAGTGATATTGTAAAGGGAAAGGATGGCAATTTTTCTTTAATGATTCTTAAGTGGAGTAAATAAATTACTCAAAATTAAGTAATCACCTATGTGAGAGAGAAGTGGGGCCGCTTCAAAGGAGAAATTAATTAAGGGCTAAATTCTTTAGAATCTCTTGCAGAACCAGGTTGATGTTCATGGCCAAAATGAACATAACTATGAGAACTGAACAAACGTTTAGATGATTCTTGTGTGAAGTGTATGGTTCATTTACATGAGAAAGCTGGACAATTCAAGGACATCATGTCTACTGGACAACTAGTAAAGTAAATATACTTTTACAAGGAAAGGTTCAAAGGGTAATACCTACCTATCCTATATAGGTTTCAATTATTAAACACTATCACAGAGTCAAAACTAAAACAATTTTCATTCATGTGGGGGATTGTTGGAAATATGGGATAAATTGATGGGTGAATGAAAAATTGATGCTCAAAGAATACCCTTGAGTTGGAAGTGGGAAGTGAAAAGCACTAGTCCCACATTGAAAAGAAAGAATGTTATGGAGTGCTTTATATACAGTTACACTTATTTGAAGTGGTAACTATCAAAGCACAAACTCTCTGCCTCGCGCGCAGGCACAGGGAGGGTGCAAATCCAACGCCCAACAAGCTGAAACTTGGGCGCGAGCGCGTATCCTACGTACATGATTGCAGGACCGAAAAGTGGGCCTCACGACGAGCCCAATTTTGCTAGCCTTCTGATTTAATTTTTCTTTTTTTTTTTTTCAACTCAAACTGTTACAGATTTGTAACGTATGATTAACGGCCGTTAAATTGTGTTGTTACGGAGTTAATTTTATAACGGCAAGCTGTTACGAAATTGATTTTGTAACGGCAGAATTAATCGGCCGTTATTCCATACACGAATTGATTTTGTAACGACAGGCAGAATTAATCGGCCTTTATTCCTGACGCGTATTGATTTGTAACGGCAGATTCAATTGGCCGTTATTATTCCCGAACAGCTCTCCCCTCTGTTCAATTTTTTATCGAAATCATTCTTCTTCAAAAAACCGCTCTCTGTTTTTTCCTTCTGAAAAGCAGTTCTCTGCATTTGCATTGTTTTCGATAGTGTTCATTTTCGAGTTTGTTCGAGTTCGCCGGAAGCTTGGAAGTGCCGCGATCTCTTCTTCGCTGTCAGCTGTTGCATCCTGGGAGACTGATGTTCGAAAAACCTCAATCGCGTCCTGAAGGGAACGAATCTGTTTTAAGGAAATTGTGTCGAACACAGGCCTCAGTATTCGATTGTATCGATTCCTACTTTGTTATTGCAGTTTCATTTCTTTGTAATTCCGTTTTGTTATTACGATTTCGTTTCTTTGTGATTCCGTATTGTTTGTGATATTTAAGCTTATGCCGATTTGAATTTTGTCAACAGTTCAATCGGTCCAAGGCCAGTCTAGTTGTGAGGCCAAAGTTTCACGACTCCCATGGATGAGTGGTGAGACCGATACCGCTTTGGAAGATGCCATCTTTAGCATGTAATGCTTTCCTAATGCTAGAGGATTTTTTATTGTATACCAGCATACCTCCAAATCTTGAATTTCGTACCAAATCCGCCCATCAAGCATTTTTCTCCTTGCGCACATCTATCAAAATTTTGTCAATTAAGGCTAACTTTCTTCTCTGTTCTGTCTGTGACTTTACTCTCGGCAACCAAGCTCATTTTGCGCTTTTCTTCTATTGAACCTAATCTTTGTTAGCTTTGTTGGAGTGATTACTCAACTTGAAAAGAGTATCTCTTTCTTCATGTCATAGTTTGGAACGGACTCATAAACAGATTAGACGAAGACTGTTCTGCCCACCATCGATAGCATGTTCGACCTCTATGCGGAAAGTTTGTCGCTGACTTTGCATATACCAAAAGAAAATTCTAAAGATCTTTATCCATCATAGTTCAATGGGAAACCGAGGCACTTAATTACTAATGTCATTACTACCACTCGTACCAAGTCTATTCTCCATATCCTGTTCATCTGATGAGAAATATCTTTTGAAGTATAACTCGAGACTTGTCCTTGTTGACTGCCTAATCAGACGTTTGACAAAAGGAATCAAGCACCTGCTGGGAAATGGTATCACAACCCTCTCATCCGTTTCTAGAGAATCTAGCACCTTTCCAGTTTCCTTTCATCCTCAATAAGAATAGACAGAATTTTCATGCACAGAACAAAAGAACAGAGAAAGGACGTGCTTAAAGACATGTCATTCCATCCTATCATAAGTTTATTGCATGTCAATTTAACTGACGCACACCATCTTTTACTCTTTATTTTATTCATCGTGCAGATAATCTCTCTCACGGTCACAACATCATCGAGAAAACTACCAAAAAAATCTAAAAAATATTATAATTATGCAAATTTAGTCCAAAACTATTTTTTTTGTTACAATTAAATCTTAAACATTTTACATTTGTATCAATTCAATTCATCCGGTTAATTTTGAGCAACTAACACTGATGTGGAAGCTAGGCGACGCTGACATGAAAAATTTTAATATCTTTATTATTTTTTCGAATTTTTGTATATTTTCTTTTTTTTCTTTTTCTTTTTCTTTTTCTTCTTTCCTTTTTCTTTTCTTCCCCACAATGGTTGGCGAGGCTCATTGGCCATTGGGGGATGATGCCCTCGCCGGCCACTAGCAAGGTTCACCGCCCTCACTCGCCAGTTGCCAGTCTAGTGCGAAGGTGGCCATGGCCTCGCCAACTACGGGCAAGGCCGCCTCGCATGCGGCCCCTAGGCCTCATGCCTAGCTCGCATCGCCATGGCCTCATCGCAACCGCAGTCGCAAGTGAAGGTGGCCATGGCCTCACCAACCATGAGCAAAGCTAACCTCCCAAATCTGGGCCAGGGCTACAACCCTCGGCGGAAGAAAAAGAAAAGGAAGGAAGAAAAGGAAAAGGAAAATAAATAAAAATTAAAAAGTTAAAAATTACCATGTCAACGTTAGCCGGCCGGTGGATGCTAGCCAGCATCCACGTCAATGTGACCAACCAAAATTGGTCAGATAGACTAAATTGCTACAAATGCAAAAAATTTAAAACTGAATTGATACAATTGCAATAAGTTTAAGATTTTTTTAGTAATTTTCCCCAACATCATCACGGGAATGGCTATCAAGCATGAAGCTGGCTTCAAAAGGGAAGATAAGCTCAGTCAGATACGGTCTAAGCATATTCACAAGAGCTTTGGAAATAACCTTGAAAATGGTGTTGCAAAGACGAATAGGGCAGATTTGATCGGGGAGGTCTTACGACGTTGACATTTAGGGATGAAGACGAGAAGGTTATTTCAAGGTCAGCAAAAACCCATTCAAGGGGATAATTACACGGTTAGTTATAAACCTATTGCATGGAAATTAATTGAGTCCTAAATCTTGTAATATAATCAATGTAGTCCTAAACCTTTGAGAGAAAGTGCAATCCAGTCCTTTCTGCCAAGTCTGGCTTGATTTATCAAACATTGCAATCCAGTTATTGCTGGCTATCATATGTGTCATAGCGACGGCATGAAGCGGACTATTTTCAATGAAACAACAGGCTTTGCTAAGATACGCAGTGTCGTTTCTTCATTGTGCATAATACACAAAAATCAGCCATAAATCTCCAAATCGAGCTCGAACCCAATTTCCCTGAGAAACCCCGACTTATAGTCTTGGCTACATCAAATAGAGAGAAGATGAAGATGACCTCAAGATTCTGCAATAGAAATGACAAGACATAGATTAGTCAAAGTTATAACTTCGATTGTGGTCACTCCAAGAGTGTGTTGTCCTTTCATAATCTATTTTTTATGTTTGCTAATTTATTCACATGTGATGTGTTGGTGATCCCTCCAAGTTTGTCTTTTCATAACCTATACTGCCATTTCATGTAGAGTCGAGATAAATGACAAATCAACATTGGTCTACCATTTCAACAGTGAAAATTTCTCTTGCCGTGCAATGCATGACTATGAGAGAGAGAGGGGGGGGGGGGGGGGGGGGAAGGGGGGAAGAGATGATGAATTTAGTATAGGTAGATGTTGACACTTAAATTTTATCTAATCATTTATGGATTAATTGCATAGAAAATTAAGAACTAATCTTTAGCCCCTAAACAAAAATAATATAATCAAATTACATAACGTATAGTTTTTAGGAGCATTCATCATATAGTTTAGTTCATTAATCTCATTTGCATTGGACCGACAGTAGTGAATGGATCTGAATTAATTACGTGGATTGGACTTTGCACTGGAAGCGAATTCGGCCAACCCATGAAGGAAGGCTTGGCCGAAATTCACAAAAAAAAATGGACCAAGTTTTAAGCTTTAATTGAGTTGGATTTAACCCATTATAGTTAGAAAGACTTTGAGTTTAATTAGACTAAAACCTAAATGAATCAAGCTTGTCATCAATTGAGCCCACAAAGGGTAAATTTCGGCCAATCCATTGCACACACCTATTGGCCGAATTTCACAAGTAGAGGGGGGGCCTAATTGAACCTAAATTAATCAAGTTTCCGCCCATGAAAGTTAATTAATGAAATACCTTAAATTAATGCAGCCCATTATCTTAACAAGGCCTAAAATAAGCCCATTGAGTTGAGGTTAGACCTAGATTAAACATTATAAATATGTAGTTATACCTCACAATTCAATAGGTCGGCAATTCATTATTCGAACTAGAAAAAAAACATGTGACAAAAAAGAGAAAAGTTAGAGAGAGACTACTAGGTTGAGTCCCCTCTCTCAAGCGATGTCGCAACCTCCCCTAAACGGGCAAACCACCTTAGGGTTTGGCTAACGGATTACTAAGCTTAAATTTAATTTGGGCTCTCTGAAGTCCATACAAATTCGCAACTTAGGTTCAAATTCTTAATATACAAATCATTTTCATTTTTTGGAGTCACCGCTGTTCTTTTTTTTATGGGTCGATTAAAAATCCAAATAAAGTATCGGGAGATTTACTTTACTTTTACAAACTAGAGATTTCTGGATTCAAAGACTTGATTACACTAGATTATTCTAATGCCCTTTCGGTGCATTTTCTCTTTTAATTTCAAGAAAAAATATTTAGTCATGCAACTCAAATCGATTTTAAACTTAGCCAATAATATGTGAGGTAATCATGCGAGTGTGTAACCATTAATGAACACACCCAATAATCAAAACAATAAATAAATTACTAAGATAGGGGAGAATTTACTTACCTCGAAGCAAATCAATCTGCACCAATAATAATTAAAAACGCATATGCACCCTAAACATGGTTTTTAATTATCAAACAATTTTAATCAATTCTTTTTTGGGTTTACTTTAATTAAAAATGAAAACCAACTATATGCAATGCATAGTTTACTCTAAATTAACTCCACGTGACATAATTCTAACATGGCATATGATTCTAGTTAAATGACTCACACATGCATTCACTAAATGACTTGCAAGCGATGACATGGATGGTGACAAGGCATATGACATGGCATTGATGACGTGGCATGTGACATAGCATTACATAGCATATGACATGGCATTGATGATGTGGCATGTGACATAGCATTACATAGCAATATGACATGACATTGATAACATAGCAAACACTACAAAAAAACATGTTTTTTCCGACGAAATTTCCAACGAAAAATTCTGAAAAATTCGTTGGAAAACAAATTTCCAACAAATTTTCCAACGAAAAAAAATTCGTGGGTAATTTGTCGTCGGAAAATTTTCCAACAAAAAATTTTAATTTTAGTTGGAAATTTGCGACGAAAATTTTTTCGTTGGAAATTTCGTTGGAAACTTCGTGGGTAAATTAGTGGCTAAATTCCTTGGAAAGTTCGTTGGAAAATTCGTTGCTAATTATTCATTGGAAAACTCGTGGCAAAATTCATCGATAATTATTCGAGGGTAAATTCGTGGATAAATTCCTTGGAAATTTCGTTGCAAATTTCGTCATGAATTTTCCAAAGAAAAATTTGGCAAAATTCGTTGGAAAACGAATTTCCAACGAAATTAGCGATGAACAAAAATTCGTTGGTAATTCGTCGTCGCAAATTTTTGCGACAAAAAATTTAAATTTTCGTTGGTAATTTGCGAGGAAATTTTTTCGTCGCAAAATTCGTTGCAAAATTCGTTGGAAAATTAGTTGCAAAATTCGTTGGAAAGTTCGTCGCTAATTATTCGTTGCAAAAATCGTGGCAAAATTCGTCGGTAATTTTTTCTGATAAATTTCGTGGCAAAACGAATTTCCAACGAATTAGCGACGAAAATAATTTCGTCGCTAATTCGGCGTCAGAAATTTTTTGAGACAAAAAATTTTAATTTTTCGTTGGTAATTTGCAATGAAAACAGAGTCGTGGCAAAATTTGTGGGAAATTTCTCACGAATTTTACCACAAAATTCAAATTTTCGGCATAGGCGGCTTTTTTCAATTTCGTGGCAAAATTCGTGAGAAATTTCCCACAAATTTTGCCACGAAATTGAAAAACCCTGTATTTTGCCACGAACAAAAAAAATTCGTCAGAAATTTTTTTTTCGCAATTTTGGCGACGAAAATTTGAATTTCGTTGATGAATTTGAATTTTCATTAATAAATTTGAATTTTCGCCGAAATCGTTGCCGCGAGCCCCCTGCCAAAGAAGATCTTCACCGATTTTCCACGACAAAGGACTTTGTCCATGGTTACTCTAGAACTATTACATAGTACGTATGGATTCATAGTCACCAGGGGAAACAAGAGTTAGAAAAATTGATTCAAAACACATCATTGAACAGAAGAACATGTTATTAATGAGAAGCACCAAATCCCACCAAGTCATGTTTATGGTCACACTACTAACTAGGACACCTGGAAAAACTCCCAAGAAACCACCCCCTCCCCCCTCCCAAAAAAAAAAAAAAAAACAAGAAAACTCTACCTACCGGACTTCATGAAACTCCAGGGGAACTTGGTACCACTCCCTCTGACTCTCTCACCAAACTCCTTCTCTCGCTTCCTCCTCTCGCCATCCTCCCCCTCCAGCCATTGCCTCTTCCTCTCGCCCTCCTCAACCATGCTCGACCCTCCCTTCTTGTTCGCGCTCCTCCGGTCCTCCTCCACAGCGTAGATCAAGAACAGGTCCCGCGAGACCAAGAGCGGGGTCTGCAGCGTGACGTAGGCCTTCTTGTAGTCGAGCTTGGTGACCAGCAGCCCGCCCCGCTTCTTCTTCTTGCCCTCCATGTTGAGGGTGCAGACCTCGCCAACGTCAAAGCTGTAGAGGGACTCGAGCACGTGCTTGATCTCGATCTTGGTGACGGAGGGGACGGTCTTGAGCGCGATCTCGGTGATGTTGGTGAAGGAGGCGGGCATGAGGAGCTTGATGGGCAGGTTCGTGAAGTGGTCGACTCGCCGCCCTAGCCTGCTCCCCATCCATTCGTGGGTCGGTCTTCGTTTGGCGAGGGCAGTCGACGACGTCGGCGAGGGCGGACTTGGCCTGGCAGTGAGGGGCGGGGGAGGGGGAGAGCGTGTGGAGGAAGCACTGGGAGAGGAATTGGAGTGTCTCCTGATTCCATTCAATGGGGAAGCTACGGCTCGAGCAAGGAGGAGCTCCGATGGCCGTTCAGGGGTCCGGTCGTCACTTAGGGTTTTAGGCGAGATTTTTTCGAATGAGGAAGAAGCCATGAAGGAGGGTGCGCGATTGCAGAGCTGTTCCAGTAGCAGCTACGCCGGGGGGAGGGGGGGTGGGGAGCGGAAGGAGGAAGAGGGGAAAAAGTTCGGCCTCTTGTTTTTTTTTTTTAGCCTTTATTTATGTTTGTGGCATTTTAAAATTTTGTGTCAAATTCGTTGGAAATTTTCAACGAATTTTGCCACGAATTTAACATTTGTCAAAATGAATAAGGTGTTTTTAAAATTGGTTGCAAAATTCGTTGGAAATTTTCAACAAATTTTGCAACGAATTTCAATTTTGTCGAACAAAAATGTGTTTTGAAAATTCGTTGTAAAATTCATTGAAAATTTCCAATGAATTTTGAAACGAATTTCAATTTTGCCAAATAAAATGTGTTTTGAAAATTCGTTGCAAAATTCGTTGAAAATTCCCAACGAATTTCGAATATACCAAAAAATAATGTGTTTTTTGAATTTGTTATAAAATTCGTTAGAAATTTCTAACGAATTTTAAAAACACCTTGTTTCTTTCGGCAAATGTTAAATTCATTGGAAATTTCCAACGAATTTTCAAATCACCTTATTTGTTTTGGCAAATGTTAAATTGGTTGCAAAATTCGTTGGAAATTTCCAACGAATTTTGCAATGAATTTCAATTTTGCCCAAAAAAAATGTGTTTTGAAAATTCGTTACAAAATTCGTTGGAACCTTATCTCTTTCGACAAATGTTAAATTCGTTGGAAATTTCCAACGAATTTTGCAACGAATTTTAAAAACACCTTATTTCTTTCGGCAAATGTTAAATTCGTTGCAAAATTTGTTGGAAATTTCCAATGAATTTTACAACGAATTTTAAAAACACCTTATTTCTTTCGGCAAATGTTAAATTCGTTGGAAATTTTCAACGAATTTTCAAAATACCTTATTTGTTTCGGCAAATGTTAAATTCGTTGGAAAATTCGTTGGAAATTTCCAACGAATTTCAATTTTGCCAAACAAAAATGTGTTTTGAAAATTCGTTGGAAATTTTCAATAAATTTTCCAACGAATTTAACATTTGCTGAAACAAATAAGGTATTTTGAAAATTCGTTGAAAATTTCCAACGAATTTTGCAATGAATTAAAAAAACTCAGTATTTTTTAGTATATTCGAAATTCGTTGCAAAATTTGTGGGAAATTTTCAACGAATTTTACAACGAATTTCGAATATACCAAAAAATAATGTGTTTTTTGAATTCGTTAGAAAATTCGTTGGAAATTTCCAACGAATTTTGCAACGAATTTTAAAAACACCTTATTTCTTTCTGCAAATATTAAATTCGTTGCAAATTTCGTTGGAAATTTCCAATGAATTTCAATTTTGCAGAACAAAAATGTGTTTTTTCAATTCATTGCAAAATTCGTTGGAATTTTCCAACGAATTTTGCAATGAATTTTAAAAACACCTTATTTCTTTTGGCAAATGTTAAATTCGTTGCGAAATTCGTTAGAAATTTCCAGCGAATTCAAAAAACTCAGTATTTTTCAATATATTCGAAATTCATTGCAAAATTTGTGGGAAATTTCCAACGAATTTTGCAACGAATTTCGAATATACCAAAAAATAATGTGTTTTTTGAATTCGTTGGAAATTTCCAACGAATTTTACAATGAATTTTAAAAACACCTTATTTCTTTCGGCAAATGTTAAATTCATTGGAAATTTTCAACGAATTTTCAAAATACCTTATTTGTTTCGGCAAATGTTAAATTCGTTGGAAATTTCCAACGAATTTTGCAACGAATTTCAATTTTGCCAAACAAAAATGTGTTTTGAAAATTCGATGCAAAATTCGTTGGAAATTTCCAACGAATTTCAATTTTGCAGAACAAAAATGTGTTTTTTCAATTCGTTGTAAAATTCGTTAGAACTTTCCAACGAATTTTGCAACGAATTTTAAAAACACCTTATTTCTTTCGGCAAATGTTAAATTCGTTGCGAAATTCGTTAGAAATTTCCAACGAATTCAAAAAACTCAGTATTTTTCGGTATATTCAAAATTCATTGCAAAATTTGTGGGAAATTTCCAACGAATTTTGCAACGAATTTCGAATATACCAAAAAATAATGTGTTTTTTGAATTCGTTGGAAATTTCCAACGAATTTTGTAACAAATTTTAAAAACACATTATTTCTTTCGGCAAATGTTAAATTTGTTGCAAAATTCGTTAGAAATTTCCAACGAATTTTGCAATGAATTTTGAATATACCGAAAAATACTGAGTTTTTTTAATTCATTGAAAATTTCTAACGAATTTAACATTTGCCAAAAGAAATAAGGTGTTTTTAAAATTCGTTGCAAAATTCGTTGGAAAGTTCAAACGAATTTTGCAACGAATTTAAAAAACACGTTTTTGTTCTGCAAAATTGAAATTCGTTGAAAAATTCGTTGAAAATTTCTAATGAATTTTGCAACGAATTTTCAAAACACATTTTTGTTCGGCAAAATTGAAATTCGTTAGAAATTACCAACAAAATTTGCAACGAATTTAACATTTTCCAAAACAAATAAGGTGCTTTGAAAATTTGTCGGAAAATTTGTTGGAAATTTCCAACAAATTTAACATTTGCCGAAAGAAGTAACGGTTTTTAAAATTCGTTGCAAAATTCGTTGGAAATTTCCAACGAATTTTGCAATGAATTTCGAATATACCAAAAAATAATGTGTTTTTTGAATTCGTTGCAAAATTCATTGGAAATTTCCAACGATTTTTGCAACGAATTTTGATTAACCCGAATAATATGGACTTTTTTAAATTCGTTACAAAATTCGTTGGAAATTTGCGACGAAAAATTTTTTGTCGCAAATTTCCCACGAATTTTGCGACGAAAAATGTTTCATCGCTAATTTCCGACGAATTTTGCAACGAAAAATTTTTCGTTGCTAATTTCCGATGAATTTTGCGACGAAACATTTTTCGTCGCTAATTTCCGACAAATTTTACTTTTCGTTGGAAAAGTTGTTGCAAATTTGGGACGAAAATTTTTTCTTTGCAAATTTTCGTGGCAAAAATCCAGTTTTTTTGTAGTGAAATAATGATGCAAGCATGATGCAACTAAATCTATATGACATGCATATAATATATTTTCTATGAAAATTGGTAATTAAAAAATACCATTATATAAGCATGAAACTTTATCTAGAAATTATATAAGCATTAAAAAATACCATATAATATGTTTTTGGTATTTTTCATTAATGAGAAATTAAAAATTAATGAAAATAAACTATCTAGAACAAAATATTATTCGATTTAAACTCGGAAATAATCAAAGTTAAATCCTATTTTATTAGATAATTATCTTAACTGGATATTATCCTAGCATTCAATCTATTGTAGATAATGAAATCTACCTAACATGCAATCTTTTTGGTATATTTTCAAATAGGAAACAAATTAAACAAGATAACACCAAATCGCACAAGATAAGTATCAACTCAAATAAGATGATCGTGAAGATCTCAAAAAATATCCACTCAACTCATATTTGTAGCAAATAAAATCCATAACCTAATCTTAAGCCTTAAAGATTAAGTTATTGATTTTTCCGTGCACTCCTTAACCCTATCTCAAGCCTTAGGGATTGAGACGAAATAATTAATTGGGGATATACCTATCACTTGACATATGCATGTCAGATATCGATATCATCCAAATTAAGCAATAAAATATTTGAATCGAAATTGAATAAAATCTTACCTAGTTTGGAGATATTGTTTCCAAATTTGAACAAACAACGGACGGCTCGTGGACGATGATGGCCAGAGGCACTCACAGTGGAAGTAGCTCACAGTGGCAGGATAGGAAACGACTATGGTCGTCGGTGGTGCTCGGTTTCTGCCGGTGGAAGTTCGCATGATGCTCTACGTGGCTCGGTTCACAGATTAGTGAAGATAGAGTTTCAAGCAAGGGTCGATGGTGGAAGCTCCTCACGGTTGTGCTATCTGATTCGGCGGTCAGCGACAAGTGCTAAAGAATCTGTAAAAACATAAGCTCTCGGTGAAGCAAGGATCGTCGATGCGGTGCAGCTTCGTCGACGGGGAATTGTAAAGACTTTCCGCATGTTTAGTTCGATGAAAATGGGTAGTCAACGATAAATACTTACAGTGAAAGAAAACGCCCGCACATAAACATAGGAAAATGAATCAAGCTTCTGAATAGAGGAAATCACTATCCCAAGCATATTATAATACCACTGGATGGCACGAGACCCCCAACAATATCCAAATATAGAAGACATTATCCATACTTTAAGTTATGTAATATGACAACGGTCACATACTTCGTCTTGAAAGTTTATTGTTATAGTTACTTATTTATAACGAGCACATTAGGAGTACATTGGAGCTCTTGATGGGACTTACGTCAGTGCATTGGTTCCACCATAAATTCAAGAAAATTTTCATGGTCGAAAAGAGAAAAAGTTAATACCACAAAAAAACTCAAAACTTATACATACGTGAAAATTTATCTCAAACTAATTTTTGAACCGCAAAAAATCTCAAACTAGTATACATGTGACAAATTTACATTTCATCAGTTTTAGTAAATTCATTGTCCAATTGCTTAATTAAATTACACGTGGCAGTTTACGGATGTACTGGTTTGAAGTTTTACCCTCCATTTGTCATAAGTGTATCAATTTATAGTTTTTTGTGATTTTAATTAAAATTAAGGAAATTAAGGAAATTAACAAATGATAAATTTATCATAAATGTACCAGGTTTAGGTTTTTTATGGTCAAAAAATCAATTTTGGGTAAATTCATCATAGATGTACCAATTTTGAGTTTTTAGTGGTCAAAAAATTAGTATATAATAAATTTGTCTTATGTGTACCAATTTAGGGTATTTCATAGTATTAATCCAAAGAGAAAACAACACAAAATGTTAGGAATTGAGATCTGTGCACCTCCTTCCGCAGGCTCACAGTCAAAGTTGTATTTATCTTAATATCATCCTAAGCAATCATATGCAGCCCAAGTTCAGCGGAATGCTGTGTATACAAAGGTGTAGTACTAAAGCATAAAAGCACACGCAACAGTTTATATCAAACAGTGTGAAAAAATAAGCATTCATCCCCAACTCCATTTTCTTAGACAAAGGTTAGCAATCCTTACTTTCCTTATAACTGCCAACTTGCAATAACACTCAATGTCAGGGACATACCTTGTATCCCCGTTGTCAAACAAAAATAATTTTAAAAAAAGAAAAATTCGGCTTAAGTCCACTAAGAATTTTAATTCAATTATCCTAAGTGCAGTCGCCAAACTGACACGACCTACCCTTCGCGTAAACTACCTAGGGTTTGGCTAATTGATGATTAAGCTTACACCTAGCTCAAACTCTCCTAAACCCATACTAATTTGCAACTTAAGTTCAATCTTTAACAAGTAAATAAGTTTTATTTTGGAGTCGCCAAAAATTAGTGGGTCGAATAAACCCAGGTCAAGTGTTGTAGTGTACTTTACTTCTATGAACGTGAGATTACTTTGATTCATGACCCTTTCGACACCTTTTCTCTTTCATTTTTCAAAAATATTTTGCACACAACTTGGATTCATTTTAAACATAGCCACTAACATATGAGGAGTGATCATACGGGTGCACAATCAATAAAAATAACAATCAATAATCAAAAGAAATAAATAAATTGCAAGGAAACAAGAAAATCAAACATCATGAATTAAAAGCACTAAGTATACTAAATGAAATTCTAATTAACTATCTTTTTGTGTTTTTTCTTTTATTAAATGAAATTCTAATATAGGTAAACAAGCATGATGACATATTACATAACCTTCTTCAAATGACGTGGCGAAAATTAACATGAAACTATTTTAATATGACTTGTATTAGATGATCCCGCAAATGCAATGACTAAATGACATGGAATTGATGACATGGAGATGACATGTCAATAACGTAACATATAACATGGCATGGTGACATAGCAAACATTGATGACATGGCATATGACATGGCATGTGACTTGGCATGACGTAGCAAGATCACATGGTCCTACATGACATGCTTATGATGTTTTTGGTTTTTTCATAAAAATTCGTAATTAATAATGAATGAAAATAAATTATCTAGAGTGAGATATTATCCAATTCAAACTAGGAATAAACTAGTTGAAATCCCATTTTTAATTGGAAACCTATCTTAACTAGATAAACTCTATCCTAGCAAGCGATCTATATAGAAAAAGATATCATGAAAATCTTATTTAAAAACTATACTAATCTTATCTAATCTACATGTAATCTTTTTTGTATTTGTCAAAGAAGGAATAAATCAAAAAGAGATAAACATTCATGGTAAGCGATAATCATCAAATCACAAGAGATAAGCATAAAAGATTCCAATCAACTCAAATTTGGTGACAAATAAAATCGACACCCTTATCTTAGGGCTTAAGGATTAAGTTGCCAATTTTCCGTGCTATCAATAATCCTATCTCATTTCTACATATCGAACTACCGACCATGTGCACGTTGTCAAATCAAGGAATAATCCTAATTTAATATGCTTAGAATCTCAAGAATCGAAGTTAGTCACAATATCATCAAATTAGAAAATAAAATCAAATATTCTAATTCGATTCTAGATACCTAACTAATTCGAAAGATTTGGTTTCCAACTTCGAGACTAGTGAATCATGAGATGATGGCGGGCGATAGACTCTGGATGATGATGTAGTACTTGGCCTCGGTGGACTCTTAGTAAGGGACTCTTCAGCTTGGACTGCTCGCGATGAGGATGCTCATGGTAGGGCAGACTCGTGGTATGGCTCGGCTTTGGCCTCTTCTTGGTTGTGACTCAATGGAAATCTTCAAAACAGAGGAAATAGAGGACCAACGGCAATCTTGGCTCAGTAGACTTGTCACAAATCACGGCCAGGCACAGCGTTGTAAGGCTCTCGGTAGTGGTGCAGTAGACTCACTTAGGGTCGGCACAGCGAGGACTCAGTGTAGGCTCGGGAGAGCAGGTTCCCATTGCTGCTCGATGCAAGACCTTCTTGGTTCAAGGAACGGCAACAGAAGGAGCTTCACTAAGGCCAAAGCGCAGCGTCATTGATGGCGTCAAGTAGGTGTCAAATATCTAAGCTTGATCTTATCAACGATGTAAGAAAGTAATGGAAATTCGCATAACACAAGAATTTATGTGGTTCAACAGGGGAGATGTTCCGCCTACCTACGTCGACGGGGAGAAGAAATTCGTTTCATTAATAATGTGAAAAAGTGTACAGCCACTCTTTCTCACTTCCTACCTCTCTTTCGAGAGACCCGTTTCACCCTAAATATATATAGCAAAACCCTACATGGTACAAATTACAAAATTACCCACATAGCCTAAAATATTTAACTTTCCCATATGAATCCTTCTATGATTGAATATAAAACGCCTTTGGCAGCTCGAGGGCTCTGCCCCCGCGACCCCCGCTAGGGCGGCCCCCCCGAACCTCCACCTGCTCATCGGGGAGCGAGACCCCCATGCTGTCCAATCATCAGGGGGCCTTTCGGAATCGCTTCATAATCTCTCGAATAACAGAATACAAGACATTAACCTCAATAATCTCCACCTTAGCTTAGATTCTATAAAGCCACCTGTGAAAGAATATGAAAAATAGATGTCTTCATCCCCGTACCTACCCAAACTTCTCAATAGTGACTGGCTTGGTAAAACAATCTGCAGGATTGCTATTCGTGTGAATTTTCCTCAAGTGAATGCTACCATCCGACACAAGCTCACTGATTTTGTGAAACCTCACTTTTATATGCTTTGTTCTTGCATGAAACACTTGATTCTTGGCGAGATGTATGGCACTCTAACTGTCATAATGTAATACAGCACCTCCTTGCTCTAAACCCAACTCACGAACCAACCCAGTCATTTGGAGCCCTTCATTAGCAGCTTCTATAACTGCCATGTACTCTGCCTCTGTAGTAGACAATGCAATTGTAGACTAGAGCATCGCCCTCCATGAGATAGGTCTACCAGTTAATGTGAAGACATATCCTGTAGTAGACCTCCTCCTGTCTAGGTTACCAGTAAAGTCTGAATCAACATATCCCGCTAGTTCCTTCGAACCTCCGTTGTGACTGAACATAATACCCAAGTCTGCAGTCCTGCTCAGATATTTAAAGATCCACTTGACTATATTCCAATGCTTCTTTCCTAGATTACTCATGTATTTGCTAACAACACTAATTGTATGAGATAAATTTGGCCTGCTACACACCATAGCATACATGAGACTCCCAACTGCGCTAGCATAAGGAACTCGAGACATCTCCTCAATCTCCTCATGTTTTGTAGAGTATTGCTGTTCAGATAACCTGAAGTGGCTAGCTAATGGTGTCTTCACTAGTTTAGCCTTATTCATGTTGAAACGCTTAGGCACCTTTTCAACGTACCTCTTTTGAGATACCCAGAGTTTACATGTACTTCTATCTCTATGAATTTCCATACCAAGGATCTTCTTAACAGCACCAAGATCCTTCATCTCAAACTCATTATTCAACAAAGACATTAAAGAGATAATATCATGCATATCCGTAGCAGCAATGAGCATGTCATCAACATAAAGCATCAAAAGAATAATTGAATTATCATTTGACACTTTAAAATAAACACAGCAATCATACTCACTTCTCGAATAGCCAATTTTCGCCATAAAAGAGTCAAACCGCTTGTACCACTATCTCGGAGATTGTTTAAGGCCATAAAGTGATTGTACCACTGTCTCGGAGATTGTTTAAGGCCATAAAGTGACTTCTTAAGTAGACAAACGTGATCTTCCTTTCCTGGCACTTTGAACCCGTCAGGTTGCTCCATGAAAATTTGTTCCTCCAAGTCTCCATGAAGAAATGCCGTCTTCACATCAAGTTGCTCCAGCTCAAAATCAAACATGGCTATTAAGGCAAGTAGAACCCGAATGGAAGTGTGCTTTGCTGCTGGAGAGAATATTTCATTATAATCCACCCCTTCCTTCTGTACATACCCTTTAGCTACAAGTCTAGCCTTGTATCTTACCTGCTCATTTTCAGACACTACCTCTTTCTTGCGAAAGATCCATTTAAATCCAATGATCTTTCGCCCTTTAGGTTTCTCCACAATCTTCCAAGTCCTGTTTTTCTATAAGGATTCCATTTCTTCCGTCATAGCTCACATCCATTTATCACTATCAGCATCAGATATCGCATCCTGATAGGAAGATGGATCGCCTGTACCTACTATGAGGGCATAAGTAATCATATCCGCAAGCTCGTATCTCACAAGTGCTTTGTGAGTACGTTTTCCTCTACCTTCTGCGATGGTGTAAGTATCTTCTACTGTCTCTTATGATTCTGGTGAGTTATTGGATGATTCCCTTCCTCTTGCTATTTATGGTTCACCTGACTCCACCTGTACAGTAGATCCTTCTTCACTTCTGCCATCTGCATGTGAACTGTTGCTTGCCTTCACCATGTCAGATTCATTAAAGACAACGTCCTTGCTAACCACGACCTTCCGTACATTTGGATCCTATAGCTTGAATCCTTTTACACCTTTCTCATAGCCAAGAAAGATGCACTACTTAGACTTTGAGTCTAACTTGGAACGATGTCCACTTTGTAAATGAACATAGGCTGGACAACCAAATACTCTCAAACCAAAATAGTCGATCGAATTATCTATCCATACCTCATCAGGAACTCTACATTCAATGGCTGTAGATGGAAACCTGTTAATGAGATAGCATGCCATATTAACTGCTTCTGCCTAGAAACTTTTACTCAGCCCTGCATTCAGCCTCATACTTTAAGCCCCTTCCAAAAGTGTCATATTCATCCTCTTAGCTACATCGTTTTACTATAGTGTATCTGATGTTGTGAGGTGACGTGTGATCCCTTTAGCTTGACATAGTTCCAGGAATGGTATATACCTGTATTCCCCTCCGTTGTCTGTTCTCAAGCACTTTAGCTTCTTTCCTATATGCCTTTCTACTTCAGCATTCCACTCTTTGAATTTGGAGAAGACTTCGTTTTTATGCTTCATGAAGTAGACCCAGACTTTCCTTGAGCAATCATCAATGAAGGTCACAAAATATTCAGCTCCACCTTTTGATTTGATCGATGCAGGACCCCATACATCGTTGTGTACATAATCAAGTACATCCTTGCTCGTATGCTTTGCAGTTCTAAAACTAACCCTGCTTTGTTTCCCGAAAATGCAGTATTTGCAGAAGTTCAATTTACAACTTTTGACACCTTTTAACAACTTCCTTTTATGAAGCTTCATCATACCCCTTTCACCCGTATGCCCTAACCGCATATGCCGCAGATGAGTGTCATCTGTATCGGACTCTGTAGCTGTAGTCACAGATGCTCCACCTATTACTATACTCCCTATGAGCCTGTATAAACTTCCAATCAACTCTCCTTTCATGACAACCATAGCTCCCTTGATGACTTTGAGAACTCCACCTGCTGCTACGTACTTGCAGCCATTCACATCAAGCGCACCCAAAGATATCAAATTTTTCTTTAGATCTGGAACATGCCTTACATCCACCAAAGTTCTGACGATACCATCAAACATTCTGATTTTAACAGTCCCTATTCCAATGATTTTGCAAACTGCATCATTCCCCATTAGAACAGATCCGCCACTGTATGACCGGTATGAATCAAACCAATCCTTATTCGGCCATATGTGATAAGAGCATCCAGAGTCTAAAATCCATGAATCAGCAAACTAATTCTTACCTGATGATATAGAGAGAAGATCTCCATCATCATTGTCTGAGCTATCAGCCACATTTGCTTGATTAGAAGATTTCTCACGCTTTTTCAAGTCTTCCTTTCTCTTATAACAGTTTCTTTTCATATGGCCTTCCTTTTTGCAATAATAACAAGATAATTTCGCTTTACCCCCTCTTGATTTCGATCGACCCTTATTTTCAGATCCCCACTGGATTATTCTTCCTCATTCCTACTCCTTGACTTTTCTGATGAGACCCTCACCTTGTGCCGTAGCATTGTTAAACCTCTTTCTCGTATCATTAGATAATAGGGCAGCAGTGACCTCATCTGTCTCAAGCATCTCTTTTCCATGCAAGAGTGTCATCACTAGATGATCATAAGATGCTGGTAGCGATGATAATAGTAATAGGGCTTTGTCTTCATCTTCCATTGAAACCTCCAGACTTGCAAATTTACCCAGAATTTGATCGAACGTGTTGATGTGTTCTAACAGATCTGAGCCTTCCGCCATCTGTAGAGAGTATAACTGTTTTTTCAAAAAAAGTTTGTTCGTTAGGGACTTGGTCATATAGATGCTCTCAAGTTTCGCCCACACCTATGGAGCCGACTTGAGATCCACCACATACTAAAGAACCTCATCAGATAGGTTCAATCGAATGGCGCTTACCGCCATTTCCTCCATCTCTCCCCAATCTTCATCACTCGTTTCTGGTTTCTTCTCTTTCCCAGCAGCACTTTCGACAAGCCTTGCTGAATCAGAAGATCCATCATTCTTCGTCGCTAGAGAGTAAAGTTGTTCTTTCCATTAAACCTCTCAATGTCGTACTTGACACTCGAACCCTTTCTTGCCATCTTGATAGCTCGCCAAACCAAGCTCTAACACCAATTGTCGAATATCTAAGTTTGATCCTATCAATGATGCAAAAAAGTAATGGAAATTCACATAACACAAGAATTTACATAGTTCAGCAAGGGAGATGTTCCGCCTACCTACGTCCACGAGGAGAAGATATCCGTTTCATTAATAACGTAGAAAAGTGTACAACCACTTTTTCTTACCTTCTGCCTCTCTTTCTAGAGACCCGTTTTGCCCTATATATATATATATATAGCGAAATCCTATATGGTACAAATTATAAAATTGCCTACATAGCCTAAAATATTTAGCTTTTCCATATAAATCATTCTATGACTGAACATAAAATGCATCTGGCAACTCGGGGGCGCTGTCTCCGCGACCCCCGCCGAGGCGGCCCCCCCGGACCCCCGCTTGTTCACCGAGTAGTGGGACCCCCGTGCTGTCCAGTCGTCAAGGGGCCTTTCGGAATCGTCTCATAATCTCTCGGATAACAGAATACAAGACATTAACCTCAACGGTAGGATCGTCGACTGGTCATTGTTGGTCTCGGTGTAGGGAGAAAGGTGATATGCCGCTTGGCGGAAGAAGGCTACAGCTTGATCGGTCACAGTGGGGATCAGTCAAAAGAAGCCGCAGTGACGATGTTGGTTCAGTAGAGCAGCAGGTAAAGTCACGGGGTTAGAGAGCAACGACATCATCAAGGGTCAGCAGAGGATCAAGCATAGCAATGAGTAGCTCGTCAAGTTGGTCTCACGGTGGTGAGCAACTCAGTAGGTTAGAATTGCGGTGGCTAGTGGGAAGAGAGTCATCTCAACCGATGAGGGAGCAGCAATAGCCGCTGTAGGCAAGGAAGCAACATTAATGTCAGGGAAGGAGCTCAACTGCTTATGGTGACTTGCAACTTGAAGATGGCTCATTGTTATGGCTCATTGTTGGTGCTCAACAAGGTTACTTTGTTGTCACCAGCTGAAACTCAGAAGGGAACAACAGGTTTGGCAAGGTCGCGGTCATGAGAAGGCTTGGCCGCGACTTACATCTTGTCTCCCTTTTTTTCTCGACTTGTCTATTCCTCAAACATGTGCTCTGACCTAAGATTGCTGACCCATTGGTTTGTGAGACCTAATGTCTTTATATAGTGAAAACCTATGTCTAAACTTGATTATACAGGCTTGATTTATACCTTATTAAAACAATAGGCTCTAATAACCTAAGGCCTTTCGTTCATTAAACTTTAATGGGCTAACTTTCACTGAATTAAACCCAATAATGCCTCCCCTCTCTAGTGGGTTACAGCCAAGACAGGTGCATGAGCTTGGCCAAGTTTAATTTCGTTTATAGGCACAATTAAGCTCAAAACTCTTAAAAAACTCCAGCTCTAATCATATAGGCTAAACCCATCTTAATTATAGCTTGGAACCTTGTATTTTACCTTGGAATTTTTTGCCACCAACACTCTTCATGACTTGGCCGAATTTTTCCCTTCCTCACGGACTCAAAATATATAATTTAATTAAGCTCAGAACCTTAATTCATTGCCAGTCTAATTAAATGCCCTTTTTATGAATTTATATATATGCCATGAAATGCTCCTCAAAATCATATGTAATTTAATGAAAATTATTTTTGTTAGGAGCCGGGGTCAATTCTTGATTTTCTATACAATAGATTATTAAATAACTAGCAAAATTTTAGGTATCAACACATTTAAGTGATCATTTTTCTATCGATGTGACACACAAGTGATCACTCGAAAAGTTTCAACACTTAAGTGAATGTGTATAAAAGTTATGACACTTCTAATGTCTTTTTCCTGTGACATCCTCAATCTGACCCCTATCTAAGACGTTGTAAATGGTTTTAAGTATTGAAGCACTTATAGCAAGAATAGACCATGAGTCGAGCAAGCTTAAACATGGATCGATTTCAGATCAAACACGAATTGCCCTTAATCCGAAAAGTCTCCTATTTATACAAGCAATGTCAGAGGCTCTTCCAAATGAATGACCATAGAACTCAGTCCAATTACGAGTATCGGTTTATGGATGATTAAGAGACAATCTTTCAGGACAACGCTCAATTAACAATCATTGGACTGTTAATCTTCGGACAAGTGAACACGAGCCAAGCATTAGAAGTCCAACGAAGGCCCGTGCCCAAGACAAGCCCAATGGATTTGTTCGGCCTTGTTAGGTGCCAATCAAGAGGGTAAAGCTCATCTTGTCCACATTTGACCCTTTGGTGATTTTTAGAAGATTGCACATTAATGTACCATGTGCATGAATAGTGTTCTATGAATAATAACCTATAGTCTAGCATTTAATGCACCTTCTAGAAGCTTTGATTAGGAAGAGACCAAAATTTGGTCTTGCTTGAGGAGGTTGGGCGCCATCTAAAGAGAGGAAGGGGAGGAGATCAACTCAGTTAACTTCTTGTTTGGTTTCCTTGGTTAGTCCTTGACTATATGCACGTGCCTATTTTAATAGCCATGCATGCCTAGTGTCAGACTTGTTGAAGAAGATTTCAAGTTAGCCTCTTGGCCATAAATTTGCTTGGATGGGAGCAAAGTGAAACTTAGGCTAGGGTAGGTAGTAGAGTTCCTTAATGCAATTGCATTATTGGCCTTCTTACAAAAACAGTTAGGAAGAGAACTCTCCTCATTCTCTCTTATTTCACTCATTTTCTCTCATTTCTCTCTTTCTCTCCCTCACCCTCTCTTTCTCATGCCCTCTTTTTCTTGCTGTCTGCCACCATCCGCTCGCCGCTGCGCCGTCCTTGTTGCTGCCACCGGGTCGCCTCACCGTTGACCACGCCTCTTCGCCGTTGCCGTTTGTTCATCATCATCCTTAGCTTGACTGGTTTAGTAAGTAGTTCTTCTAATCCTTGGATAGAGTGTTATGCTATGCATTTCGAACCTAAGTTGAGTCTTATTTGAGCTTGTTCAAGCTTGTTCTACCATGATATTTCTTGTGTCGTAAGTAAATTATCTATACCTTGGATAGGACTTGATTCTTCGTAGTTTGATTAAGTTTCGAGTTTAGGTTCCATGATTATTAGGGTTAATTATTGCTTGTTCTAGGAAGAGGAAGCACGTATAGTAATTTTGTATGGTTTGCTCATGAAATGTTTCTGCTATTCTTATTCTTGTTATTAATTGCCATGTGAATTTATATGTTTCCTTTATGCACATATATGTTATAGGAATCAAGGTGAAGTGTATATGCTCATGTGATTGTTTAGTACAATAGAAGTCTCATGTTGTCACATAATTATGGGTTTATGAGAAATTAACCTTTTAAGTCATTTTGCGTATGTCGATCTTTACAAGGAAGGTTTGTAAGTGAAGTATGTGTAATTTCGCATGTCGAAGGATTGTTTAGTACAATAGAAGTCCCATATTGTCACATAATTATGGATTTATGATAAACAGACGTTTTAAGTCATCTTTCCCGTGTCCATCTTTCCAAGGATATTTCGCATGTCGAAGGATTGCGATTGTTCACGTGTGATTATTTTCGTAAATTTTTATGTGTGCGGATTTTAGATATTCTAACCGTGTGAGCACTTCAAAACAAAAACAAAATCATGTGAACACTAAACACTCTTGCATTGGCTTAATGAAAAACAATAATTTGCTTGAGTGCTTGATATGCTTGTGTGATCACATAAATAGTTTCGTACCCATATGATTGTAGGAGATGGTGCTCGATGGATTTCGGATGCCATTTGCGGATAGATTTCGGAACGATGCTCTTAAATGGATACCGTTTTCGAGTGAGGTCGAGATGTTGCCATGTCTGATGGGACAGGACGATGCCCGGTTACATCGGAAGATCACCGATGCGAGTGTCGGTTGTGACGATGAGTGGTCATAATAATCGAAACATGTGTGGATGCATTGTGCATGAATATATGACATAAAGTGTTCTGGATTACTATGTATAATTGCCGCATGCCAATTAGAAGCGAGGCTTCACACGTGATTATTCGTGTGAATTTTACGTACTAATAGGAGCTAAGAATTCATGTGTAATTATTTGATTGTGTTTTTGGCATACCGACAGGATGAGGTTACCTTTCGTGTATATAGATAAGGCAAAGCAAAAACTTTGCTATTGATCTACTATTGACTCATTAAGTCATATGTTTTGCGTGTTTTCGAGGTGATGTATCGTCCTATACAAGGCTTAAAAGTCTTACTTACTGAATTTGCTCATATATTGTTGTTTAACCCTTTTCAGGCCCCAATAAATGGACACTCGGATCATGTGTTTTGGTGTCCCCGTGGTCCAAGACGTGGGGGTCGTAGAGTTCGTAGTCCTCATAGGTAGAGGAGCTAAGTTAACCCCGACCCTCTCTCTTTTTTGTTGGATGTAATCAGAAAGAGCCCGTGTGTGTGTATGTGTGTCACTCGGGCTCTTTCTAATTACATCCAACAAAAAAGAGAGAGGGTCGGGGTTAACTTAGCTCCTCTGCCTATGAGGACTACGAACTCTATGACCTCCACGTCTTGGTCAACTTTACTATTGATCTACTATCGACTCATTAAGTCATATGTTTTGCGTGTTTTCAAGGGGATTTATCCTCCTATACAAGGCTTAAAAGTCTTACTTACTGAATTTGCTCATATATTGTTGTTTAACCCTTTTCAGACCTATAAATGGATACTCGGATCATGCATTTTGGTGTCCTCGTGGACCAAGACGTAGGGGTCGTAGAGTTTATAGTCCTCATAAGTAGAGGAGCTAAGTTAACCTCAGCCCTTTCTCTTTTTTCTTGGATGTAATCAGAAAGAACCTTAGTGTGTATATGTGTGTGAAGTTAACCCTGACCCTCTCTCTTTTTTGTTAGATGTAATCAGAAAGAGCCCGAGTGTGTGTGTTGTTGGTTGGGAGATATAGAATTCGATTTCGCATGTGTTAATAAAAAGATAAAAAGAATGGATCGGCAACGCCTCCTGGGACGTCACAATTCATGATCGATGAAGGGAAGTCGCACGCCTCCTCTTGGGACGTCGCAATTCATGACCGATGAAGGGAAGTCGCACACCCAAGCCTCGAGGAGATAGGGTACGAGGCATAGCATTTTCGCTCTTTATATTACATGCAATTTTTATTTTATTTTTCTATTCTAATTTTATTTTTTATATTTTTTAATTGCCTAAGAAAAAAAGTTACGTACTTTTATGCATTACTGTCGCGATTGACCTCCCGGGGTTTTTTTTTTTAACATGCTCAAAAAACGATGGGGCTCGCCTGGTACGTGCTAAGTCTAAGTTTGGGACTTAACTCGGGTCCTCCCAAGCTCATACCATATCGCGACTTAGGATTTAAGTATTTAATATGCAAATAGTTTATATCAAGGAGTCGCCACTAATCAATTTGGGGTGGGTCGATTAGAAACCTAAACAAGGTGATAGAAGAATCACCCTATTCCTACGAACTAGAGATTGATCGAGCTTAGGGACTTGGTTACATTAGTTGGATAACTAATGCCTTTTTGGTACCTTTTTACCTTGTTCATTTTTTGAAAACATTTGTCAGGCAATTTGAATTGATTTTAGGACATTTCTCCTAACATGTAAGGTGATCGAGCGAGTGCATAATCCGAAGCGATTGGCAATCAAAGTAGATATACAGCTTAAGGTTTTAACCATAGCTAAGTCAGATGACATTCAAAACACAGTGCAATTAAAATTTAATTAAAGATATGCATGATTACAACAGTACACGATCTTATAGGTTTATCTAATTAAAACATGGCAATTTATGCAATTAAAATAACATGCATAATAATTCAACAATAAATTAAAACAATTAGATAAACCACATAAAAAAACTTTTTTAAAAATTTTTCTTAAAATTTTTTTTTTCGAAAAAAAAGTATATATATAAGGTGAAAATTTTTTTTTTACAAATTTTTTTTATAAAAAAATAAAACAATAATATAATATTAAACCGAGTCGGGTCACCGGATTCAGGTCGGTCAAATCCGACCCGGGTCAACGGATCTGACTTGGGCGTTGACCCGAGTTGGGTCTATTAATCCGAGTCGGTCGGAACCGACCCAAGTCAATGGATTCGACTCGGGCGTCGACCCGAGTCAAATCTGCTGATTTGAGTCGAATCCAACTTGAACTCGTAGACCCGCAGGGGGGGCACTGGCGAAGCCAAAATTGTTCGTCCGCCGGCCGACCCAGACCGGCGTCGCCACCTGAATCGGCCCCTGGGGCCACCACCGACGCCACAGACCGCCTGGGTCGTCATTCGGCCGTCATTTCACCGGCCGGCGACCAAATCGAATTCGGCTTCTCTTGGGCATTTCGTCGAACACCTGGCGAGTGCGTGGAAAAACGAGAGTTTTTGACCTCCTTCGGCGACGGGGTCGGCACCGACGGCCATGGCACCTTCCCGACTGAGATTAGGGACTGTAACTGGCATCGGCATGGGCCGAGAATCGCACAACACGACCGGCGCGAGTCCCAGCTCGACCGTGCCTAAAAACAGAGGAAAATAGGGATGGTAAGGCCTCACCAGTCAACGACACGGCTGGACGACTTTGGCTACCCCACAGGCAACGGCGAGGCTACTGGTTCTTCTTCAAGCTCCGACGGACGCTCAGCCTGCTCCCTCTCTCTCTCAGTTCTCTCTGTTTCTCTCTCTCTTTCTCTGGTTTATAGTGGCCTTGGGCCATTGTTCGGCTCCCCATCATTAGCTAACGACGGCCTGCACCGGCCTATACCCCGTGAATCTTGCAGCCACAGGCCGCTGCAGAGGGGGGTCGGTTCTGGGCAATGCAGAGGAGACGGGGGGAGAGAGGAGAGAGCCCGAGAATCCGGGGGGAGACGAAACTAGCCTTAATGGCCAGTCCCTGTGGCGTGCTGCGCCGGCCCTGCTCTGGCTAGATGGCGACGGCGACATGGCTGTCCGGTGATGTCACACCGATGCAGCGAACAGGGGCGAACAGTGGAGAGGAAAGCAACGGCTGCCGAGAGGGAGAAGGAAGAGGAAGCTGGGCCGGGTCGGGACCTGCCGCACGCAGGAGAGAAAGGGAAGGGGGAGCTGGGCCGGCAGGGGGGAGAAGAAAGGAGGAGGCTGGGTTGGGCCGGGGGGAAAGAAAAGAAAAAAAGAAAGGAAAGCGGGCTGGGCCCGCGGGGGGGAAAGGAGAAAAGGGAAAAAAAATGGGCTAGGTCAACTTGGCCCCGACCCGGCCCAGCTCGATTTTTTGGATTTTTTTTTCATTTTAATAAAGACCCTATTAATGCAAATATGGCTAATTTTTATATATGATGCATTTAATAGAAATATTTTTTTTTTTGTTTTAGGAATTAAAGAAATTTAATTCCTAAATTTTGTGCAATTAATTTTTGGGCAAATTAAAAATAGATGTCAACAGCTACTCATCTTTGAAGGTGAGCTCGCAAAGGTTGAGTTCATAGAGGTTACGTTCAAAAATAAAATAACACCTAAATTTGACCCATGCATGGTCAATAAATGCTATTTTTGCGAGACTGTGAGTCCCATTTTTTATGCAATAAGATGATGCATGCTAAAGCAAATAAAAACATACCTAGGGCTACTTACCTTACCGAAGGGTAGAGTAATTCCAGATAGTTAGTATCATGTGTCGAGGACTTGAACCTGTCTTCGGTTGCCTTGACTGAATTTCCTTTGTCTAGGACTCGAATCTATCTTCGATCGCTTTGACAAAGGAAATTGTCTGTTTAGGACCCAAACTTTTCTTCGGTCGCCTTGATTAGGAGAAATCGCTTGCCTAGGACCCGAACCTATCTTCAGTCACCTTGACAGGATTTCATTTGTCGCGGACCCGAACCTACCTTCGATTGCCGTGACTGGAGGGAAATCACTTGCATAGGACCCAAACCTATTTTCCGTCGCCAGCTAGATTTCGTTTGTCGAGGACCCGAACCTATCTTCGGTTGCCGTGACTGAGGGGAAATCACTTGCACAGGATCCGAACTTTTCTTCGGTCACCAGCTGGATTTCATTCGTCGCGAACCCGAACCTATCTTCGATCACCTCGACTGGATTTTGCTTCGTCCAAGACCCGAACCTTTCTTCGGTCGCCTTGACGAGGGAAATTGTTTGTCTAGGACCCGAACTTTTCTTCGGTCGCCTTGACTGGTGCGCTTAACAGCTTTGGTGAACAGAGGAACGATCCAATGTTCAAGAGGTACCTGGGGGTCCTCGCCTGAGGATTTAATGATTTGTCTGGTGGGTTCTTGCCAGCAAGTCTTGGGAAGACTTAAACAATGAGCACCTAGGGGTCCTCACCGGAGGATATGATGGTTTGCCTGGTGGATCCTCGCCAGCAGGTCTTGAAAAGACTCAAACAGTGAGTACCTAGGGGTCCTCGCCCGAGGATTTGATGGTTTGCCTGGTGGGTCCTCACCAGCAGATCTTGAGAAGACTCAAACAATGAGCACATGGGGGTCCTCGCCTGACGGTTTGATGTGAACAGAGGGGGGTCCGTCCCATGCTCAGGAGGGTGTATAAAGGGATCAATCCAATGTTCTAAGGGTACCATAACAATCGTAGGTACATGGATTTTTTTGGAACTAGGCAAGGGTAGAGAATACTTACCTGGGCACATTCCAGCCTCTTAAGGGCATGTCTCCTGTCATACAAGTAAATTTTGTACAAAGACATGTATTCATCAGAGAAATAGACAATTAAGGCTATTCTAAAATATCATATGAAATATCTTGACCGCAAGTCAAGATGCTTTTCTTTTTCAAAGGAATACCTGGCTTACCTTCTAGGTAGTTTGAAAAGAAATCTGATGAAATATCAGGGATTTCTTTCCTAGAGGTTTGATACATCATTTGTTGAATAACTGACATTTTTCGGGGCATCTCTCTTGGGGTGACAATGAGGGCTTCTCCAGTGCCCGAATTTTCGTGTCCCATCACTAGGGATTAAAATCTGAGTTGTCAAAGACAATTAGCACAAACATGCATGCATTCATCAGGGATAGACAAGCTAGGCTATTCCAGAATGTGTGTTTATGCAATGTGATTTTGCCATGTTTGCGTCACTAAACATCCACCGAGGGTCAATCAAGACAATTCTCACTCCCAAGGTGGACTTCTCGAGATACTGAACGAGAGACTTTCAGTCAGAAAGGACTTTCCGCTTGCTCTCGTGGAAAAGAGTTATTTGTCCCGTCCATTGAGGTAGGAGCATCGAGAACACTCAATCTGACTGTTATCACATCAGCAAGAATCTGAGTTTTCTCGCAAGCGGTACGACGCTGCCAATCTGAGAGGTCTTTTTCAAGGTCGTAATGCTGGCTTGGTCAATGGCTTAACAAAAGGTGACTGTCCAAGTCAAGGCTATGAAAGAAAATATGATGCAATCATCTCTAGGTTTACAAGTCAAGAACTCTGCAAAATGAGATAGAAGTAGTCTTGCTCGCACTTCATCGAGCGTTAGTTATAAACATTTGAAATTTCACGTTAATCCAAGTGCCCTAGTCAGAAGAGACTTTATGAGGGATGTAACGTGGGCTTGGTTCACAGATTGAGGAATGAAATGATCGTTGGGCTCAAAAATTGTGTGTAAGGGATGATAATTGGTAATCATCTGGGCATTGCCATTAGTCTTTTCTCAGCTGTCAGGATCCTTTTGGAAAACTCCCTGGGAAATCCCATGCTTTAGCTTCTTTGACAACTTTTTCTTGAGAAGCTTATGCGTTAAGCATTTTCCTAGATACCATTCTATCTCTGTATCAGTTGTTTTCTCCAGAATAGGTTTGTCTTCATCCATCATGACAAATCTTTGTCAAGATAGAGTTCCTAAAGTGGAGATTTGTATCGAAGAAGAACTAAAGTTTAAACCCTATAGGGTTGTCTATTAATCTTTTCATCGTTTTTCTTCTTCTCCTTTTTCTTTTTCTTTGTTTTTTATTCATGGGCATTGGCCTTGCTTTTACCGGGCGCACTGCTTTTTCATGCCCCTAGTTTTCAGCATTTGTGATGTTCTTTTGGTGTTATCAGGACTAGCCTAAACAAATTTGAACGGAACAACATTATTAGGCTCTTGGAATCTTCATCTTCATTCGATACTTTGGACCTTAATGCTCAAACTGTGATGACTTTTGCTTTGCCCCGGCGTGGGGGATGATCACCAACTGGGTTTGTACGAAATGAAATCGCCAGCACGATTGGGCTAGCAAGGGATATAAATGTATGGGATAGAAAAAGAATTGTTCTTCATCATCCTAGGCCACTTAAATTATCGCGAGAGTTCATCTGCAATAATAACACTCAAAGATTAATGTAAGTGAGAGCAAGAAAATTTTCATTCATCTTTTTCACCTTGTGCGAGCTGTTGCGGCTGATGATCATAGGAAATTTTAGATATTACAAACTCCTCATCCTTCTTGTCATGCTAAGCTCGCAAGTGAAAACATCACTGTTATCAATGAGATATTGGCATTTTGGACAAGCTTTAGTTTGCTGCTTCTCTTTTGACAAAGTCCTCTTAGCCTCGACCGTCTTGCCGTCGATAGTGTGCTTGTCTTGGAGGACCTTATCGAGGACCGTCGGCTCCGTGAAGGGGATGAGGTAGAAGTCAGAAGGGTGGTGATCGAAGGGAAGGGACGTTTTTCTTGTTTCCTCTAAGTTTGAATCCTTCCTGTGATACTGATTTATCTCAAGCTGCCTCAATGTGGGGTAATTCTTGACAGGGGTGATTTAAAATGAATTTTCGAATGTGTGGGCTCAAAAATGGTCAAGCAAAGGATCAATGGTAGTGTATGAGGCAAAGAAAAATGAATTGCCTCTCATCATTTTGGCTACCGTACCTTATGCAAGAAATCTCTTTACCTTGTAGAAATGAAACATTTTTGCTCATCTTGCAAGGGTTTGGTACATGAGAATGTGTATAAACTAAGGATTACCTTTCCTCATCCTAACACCTCTCATTCAATACATTGAAGCAGTTCAACACCGTTCGTCGAATTGTCAAGATTTCCATAGTGAATTGGTGAATTAAACAGATAAAATTATTGTGCAAAGTTCTTCTCAAAAGATATGCAATGCACTTGGAGGAAGGTTAAGCACTTATTTATTTTGACACGTTTCTTTCTTCTTGATTTTTTTCTATTTTCATGTGAAAAGTTTGTCAGGAAGGAGATACTTACCTATGCTGCAATGGCAAGGCAAATCTGCAAGGTAATAAGAAAGACCATGTTAATGAATGGCTCTTTGAGGGACAAAAATTGGGAACGATACAACATTACCCTTCATGATTCCCTTCATTTGAGACCAGATTGATAATTTCTTGAGTTTTCTCGGACGTCAATAATTCCCTTCTGTCAAAACATAAGCTTATGTTAGCAATGAGATGCTTGAGAGTAAATTGAAAACGATACAAATTACCCTTCTTCCATTTTGTCTTCATAGCTAGCAGAGTCTTTTCTCCTCTTTACTTTGTTCAATCTTCTCTATCTCAGTCTGCTTCTCCATACTCTTAGTCTCGAAGTTCGAATGAAATCCTCTATAATTAGAGGTGCTCCTGAATAGAGGGTTCTATTATCAGCGCGGGCTGTGTTAATGCAATTCCAACATGTTGAGGGGTTTATCGTGGATGCTCTGATTCCTAACTGCACAGGGCATGTACAATTGCTTGCATTGGGAATTTCGCAGCGAAGCTAATCTCTATTTTAAAGGTCTTCCACAGATGTGGGCATGGCTACCAGCTTCCGTGGTTGCCATGATCAGCTTTGACGTTACTTTGTCCTATGCAAAGTCCTTTTCAGTTAGACTTACCGCAGGAGTGTCCTTATCAATAACTTTTTTGCCAATTCCCTTGTCATCAAAAGGAACATAGAAATTGTTTCAAGGATAGTACTTCTTCACTACATCAGAGTTGACTGGGTTGAAGAATTGACGCCCATCCATCTCAGTCAGAATTAGAGGCCCTTCCGGAGAGTGCCTTTTTCGCAGCATAGGGACCAATGTAGTTTGGAGCGAACTTACCTCCGAGTTCGGGAGGTAGTGGTAGCACTTTCCTCAGGATGAGATTGCCTGCTTCGAAGTGTCTTTGGCATACATTTTGGTTGAATGATCTAGCTACCCTTTGCTGATAACATTGCCCATGACAAAGAGCCTTCAATTGTTTTTCATCGATCATATTCAGCTGCTCTAGTCTTTGTTGCTTCCATTCCGCCTCAAACAGTTTCACTTGGGACAATACCCGTAGTAAAGGGATTTCCACCTCGACAGGTAGGACTGCTTCCATGCCATACACTAGGGAAAAAGGGGTTGCCCCAGTAGATGTCCGAATTGATGTTCGGTACGCCATTAACGCAAAAGGCAATCTTTCATGCCAATTTCGGTAATTCTCAGCAGTTTTTGCTAAGATTTTCTTGATGTTTTTGTTGGCAGCTTCAACAGCCCTATTCATTTGAGGACGATAGGGAGATGAATTCGGATGACGAATCTTGAATTCACTGAGTAAATCATCAACAAGCTTGTTATTCAGATTTGTCCCGTTATTTGTAACGATGGCCTTAGGGACACCATAACGGGCAATTATATCTCACTTGATGAATTTCATCACATTTCGAGCGGTAATATTGGTATATGACGCGGCCTCGATCCACGTAGAGAAATAATCAATTGCGACCAAGATGAAACGATGTCCATTTGATACTTTCGGATTGATTGGATCGATCACATTGATACCCCACATTGAAAATGGCAATGACTCAAACAATTGGTGTAATTCTGTTGGAGGGGCATTTATCTTATTTCCATGGATTTGACAACGGTAACAATTTCGAACATATCGGATGCAATCACCTTCTAAGGAAAGCCAGTAATAACCCAATTTTATTATTTTCCTGACCAACATGTGCCCATTCATGTGTGGACCACATACTCTCTCGTGCAACTCCTGCATGATACGTGTTTCTTCGATCGCGTCCACGCATCTTAACAAAACAGAATCGTAGAATCTCTTGTACAAGTTCTTACCCTCGACAAAGAACTTTGTTGCCATCTTCATTATGTATCTCCTGTCTGTAGGGCTACTCCCTTCGGGGAATTACTATTCCTTAATGAAATTCATGATATCGTAATACCATGGTTTACCATCAGGTTCTTCGCTCATAATCATGCAATGGGTTGGTCTAGTCAGGACTTCAATCTTCAGAGGTTCTATTTCTAAATCATTGGTAACCTATAACATGGACGACAGTGTAGCCAATGTATCGGCAAATTGGTTATGAGATCTAGACAGGTATTCAAATGAAATATCATCGAATACTGAAACCAACTCCTCCAAATAGTCATGATAGGATATTAGTTTAGTATTCCTAGTCTTCCATTCGCCCACAATCTAGAGTATGATTAAGGCAGAATCGACGAATACTTTTAGTTTGGCTATTTTCATGTCAATTGCTGCTTATAAGCCGAGAATACATGCTTCATACTCGGCGATGTTGTTAGTGCAAGGAAACACCAGTTTCGCGGCTACCAGATAATGCTGCCCATCTAGGGATATCAAGACCGCCCCGGTGCCAAAACTAGACAGGTTTACTGCTACATTGAAAAACATGGTCTACATGTGTTCCTCCATTGATAAAATACGGTCATCTGGAAGATCATCTTCATGTATATCCCCGGGGCATTCAGCTAACATATCAGTGATCACCCGACCCTTCACCGATTTTTGTGATGACATTTGGATGTCAAATTCTGAATTAGAATTTGCCATTTGGCTAATTTTCCCACTAACGCCGGTCGGTTAAGCAGATACCGGATAGGGTCATTTTCAATTACCAGAAAAGTCTGGTGGTGTAAGGTATATTGTCAGAGCCTATGTAGCACTCATACCAGAGTGACGCAGGTTTTTTCTTATTCAAAATAATTTTGTTCCGAGATGGCGAATTTCTTACTCAGATAATAGATGGCTCGTTCTTTTCCATCATCAGGGTGGCTCTAGGCTAATAGGACTCCTAACGATTCCCTATGAATTGTTAAGTAAAGAGTCAAAGGATGCCCAGGGACTGGTGGAACTAATACCGAGGGATCCATCAAATACTTCTTCAGCTTTCCAAATGCTTTTCGACAATCTTCATCCTAATTAATCTGAGTGTCCTTCTTGAGGAGTTTGAAAAAAGGCCGTGCAGTCTCAGAGAGTTGCGAGACGAATCGAGCGATGTAATTCAACCTTCCTAAAAGACTTCTGACCTCCTTTACTGTGGACGGGGGTTGCAGTTCACATATTGCTTTGACTTTTGAGAGGTCGACTTCGTTCCCTTTGCTACTCACGATGAATCCGAGTAATATGCCAGAGGTCACCCCAAACACACACTTTGCAGGGTTCAAGCGTAATTTGAACTCGCGCAAGCAACTGAAAAGCTTCTTCAAGGTCTCAACATGGTCTTCTCCGCATCTGGTTTTAGCGATCATGTCATCGACATAAACTTCAATTTATTTGTGCATCAGGTCATGAAAGAGAGTGACCATAGCACATTGATATGTTGTGCCGGCATTTTTCATACCAAAAGGCAAAACCCTATAGTGAAAGGTCCCCCATGGAGTAATGAATGCAGTCTTCTTCTTGTCTTCCTCATTCATCCTTATCTGGTTATACCCGGAGAATCCATCCATAAAAGAAAATAATTCGAATCTAGCAGTACTATCCATAAAAACATCTATGTGGGGTAGTGGGAAGTTGTCTTTTGGACTGACCCTATTCAAGTCACAGTAATCAAAATAGACTCGAATTCGACCATCTTTTTTCTTGACTGGCACGATGTTTGCTACCTAATTAAGGTATTATGAAACCTCGATGAACCCTACTTTCAACAGCTTCATCACTTCTTCTTTGATCTTTTTCGACAACTCGGGTTTGGTCCTTCATAATCTTTGCTTCTTGGGAGGTATTTCGAGATTGGTAGGCAAACTGTGCTCAACAATCCGGGGGTCTAGTTCAGGCATATCAGAGTAAGACCATGCGAAGACGTCTTGGTAATCCTTGAGAAAAGCAATTATACGCATGGCTTTCTCTTCGGGAAGGTTGGCTCTAATCTTGACTTCTTTTGGATCTTGAATACCACTCAAATTGATGGTAACAGTGTCTTCGGTTGTAAGGGGTTTGAATTGTTTGTACCACTCCCAATTTCTTCGGATCTCAGCGGGATCATCACTTGAGTTATCTAAATCGCTATTGTGAGTATCTCCATTATTGGGCTGGACCGCACTAATTCCCTCGCAAGTTGCAAGATCACGCCTGGGACACAGGATAAATTAATTAGAAAAACAAATGGGGATATGGATTTTTCATTATCTTTTTCCTCTTAGAACATTTTTTGACGAAATAGTAAAAGTGTCTTTGAATTTTGAAAAGCTTTTAAGACGAGAAAACATGAGATAGCTCGGGTCTCAGAATACCTTTCTTTTCATGGCTGGTTATCATCAACGAGCCGGTTTGGGATACTACCTCATGCCCTCAAAACATTATTTATTTACAATATATGGATTTACAACCTCCACAAAGGGGGGGAAATTCGAAAAGGACATTTTTTCCAACGAAAATGACGACAAGATAACAAAAACAAAACACAAGGATAGCCCCTTTTCCAAGGATTCATGCAAAAGAGAGGAGAGGAACTCTACTCAAGTGGGCTTGCGCCCATTCCCTCTACCGGTCCTTCGTTTATCGCCTCGACGAAGGAATTCTCAAAAGTATTATTCCAGGAATCCAGCTCCTTAGCTCCTCTCTTTAATGGTGTCAGCTTTTCCATGTCGTCTCTCTGCTAGGAATACTATTCTGCTGGTCTTCATAAAAACTTGATGGCAACTGGTAGTCAACGTAATAGTCGAACTTACCATTGGGCTGGCCCAGGATATCCATAATCGCCTTTCCCTTGCGCGCCGCATCAGAAAGCTCGGGAGCAGCAGCCCGAAGGCTAGGTACAATCAACAGATCATCTTCATCATGACAGCCATGGGGCGCGAAAAGTGAATGCCCTGGCATCCAGTAAGTCTTGAACTCTATTCTTCAAAGCATCGCAATCATCCAGCGAGTGCCCAATCTCTCCCGAATGATAATCACAGGACTTGGAGGAATCATAGTTAATGAAGTACTCGGGAGTAGGGTGTTTTGGCCTCATTGCGATTGCAAAAGGATAAGGAATATCATTTCCATGGAATTAGGAACCGGCGAGTATCATCGTACATTGCCCTGCCACTATAAGAGTTGGATGTCTCGCCAAATCGTGTCAGGAATGACCCCTGACAGTGGGTTTCCTCCAGATCCATTTTCTTGAGTAACCTACTCCTGATCGGATGACGGTGATGACATGTTTGAGATTTAATGCATGGTATCCATTAAAGATGTCAGCAAATCCTGTAATTCGCCTAACTGATACCGTAAAGGTACAAACAAATCAAGCGGGTAGGCATTCGTTTCTGAGATTGAGTCTTCGTGTATGGCTCCTATAAGGATGTCGTCAAATAGGGAGACCACACTATCAACTGCTTCTTCTCATCCACAATCTTCTTCAATATGGAGCTTGTTTAAGTTCTGATGTCGGTCAGTATCAACATTTGCAAGAGGAGCCGATAAGCTCGGGTGACTTGAACATTTGGCAAGCTGCTTGAACTTTTCTTCTGATTCTCCTGAGCGATTAAGATAAATTTTCTCATCTTGCAGCAATTTAGCAAGCGGCGGGAAGGTCTCCCGAATATGGGGAAATAACAAACCAGTTTGACCCCTTGAGTGTCCTTTGTTAACCTGTGGGTTTCCCCCGCGATATCCTAGGCAAGCCATACGATGATTCCTGGGGGCTTGAATAGGCTCCTGGATACCCCGGCCTCCTCTACCGAGTCCTTAGCCTGGAGTGAAGCCATTCCCAACTATAACCTTCCCTACAATGATCGAGACTTTTGACACATCAGGGGCAAGGGGAGAAGTTCCTCGATACCCGTGCACAGTTGACACGAGTTCAATGAACTAATAGCTAGATTCCACTTTACTACTTGGCTTAACATACAGGATGGTGATTTCTTGGTAGATTCGATGGTCTTCCTCCCTAAGGACTGTGATCAACTTTTCTTGGGCCACAAATTTCACACTTTGGTGAAGGCTTGACGGTATGGCTCTAGCGGAATGAATCCAGGGACGGCCCAGTAGAAAACTGAATGCAGTGGGGATGTCCATTACTTGAAACAGAATGCTGAATATTGTTAGGCCGATCTGGATATCAAGGTCGATCTCACCTACGGTGTCCTTCTTCATTCCGTCAAATGCCCGGACTGATGTTTTGAAGACACGAAATTTGGACGTGTCCATATTGAGGCGGTGCAGGGTTGCCAGTGAGCAAATATTCAACGCTGATCCATTGTCTATAGGAACTTGAGCTACATGGGAGTTTCTACATTTGACGGAGATGTAGAGACCTTTGGTATGCCCCCTTCCTTCAGTGAGAAACTCCTTTTCCGAGAATGTTATCTGATTCTTCAGAAAGATGGACCCCATAAATGCTTCCAACTTGTCATCTTCAATTGATTCTGGTACATTTACTTCGTTGAGTACTTTCATTAGGGACTTCTAATACTTCATGGACGATTGGAGTAGTTCCAATAAAGAGATCTGGGCGGGCAACTTGCTCAATTGGTCCACCACACTATATTCACTAGTTTTGACGATGGCCAGGAATTCTATGGCTTCTTCATCAGTGACGAGCTTCGAAGGCTGCATGTCGGCTTGAGCATACGTTCGTCCGGACCTGGTAACTAGACCAGCCTCCAATTCGTAGGACCATGAGACTGCTTTGTCACTCTCGTATCGATAAGGTTGAAGTACATCGATCACTATATGCCCCTCAATTAGGGGTACCTCAATCGTTAACTCTTTTTCCTCATCTGGGTTATCGAACGAAGGTTCGTTTAAAAGTGTGGGGCTAGATGTATTTGTTTCGGCATTCAAGGCTGAAAATTCTTCGTCCCAATTAATGATGATCTCGGAGATAGTGGCCACTATACCAGTGTCCTTGACACGCATAATCACACCTGCTTTCGCCATGCTGGCAACTCTTTCTTTCATTAAGGACAAAAGCAGTACTTCACCAGTAAGATAATACCCCGCTTTCACTAGAGTGTTATAAATGTCACCAATACACACATTCTCACTTTTAATTCGACAAGGGTCGAAAGTGGATACGGCATTAATTCTGTTTTCATGTTCGGGTAATGGGTTATTTTGAACATTTGGCCTGGATGTCTGGAGTGAAAAGGCTTTGGTATAAAGCAGATTTTGGATTCGGTATTTGAGGGTATAGCAGTCGTCCGTCGAATGTCCTATCTCGCCCATGTGATAGTCACACTTCTTGGACAGATCGTAATTCGAGAAGCTTTATGCGTTAGGACGTTTCGGCTCGGTAGACAATAGGTTTTCCTGTCGGAGTATGGCCAGGACTTGAGAGGGAGATCCGGATAACGGAGTGAATTGCCTTTTATTATATCGCTTCGGAAGTTGGCGACTTGAGGTTGGCTGTTGCTCACTATTCACCTTGACTGTTCGGGGAGGCTGAACGGTTTGGGTGTATGTAATGTTTGCGTCTGCTATGGTTTCTTTCTCCTTTCTCGTGCTGAGCCTCCTACTGATAGAAGTGAGGTCCGTAAACCATCCGTCACACAATCCCATTTCGATTTGTTTGCCCACAGGAACAAGACAATTAAGGGATTCAGCAATGGTACCAACCAAGTGGTGTTTGTATTTATACGAAAAAGACTTAATGAATAACTTCACTTGTTCATGCTCAGTGAGTTGTGGGGTAACCTAGGCGGCCAAATTTCTCCATCTGGTGGCATACTCTTTAAATGACTCACTCTTCTTCTTTTCGGTGCGTTCCAAATCATCCCGAATAAAGGTGACATCGAGATTGAATTGGTATTGCTTGAGGAATGCATCGGCGGCATCATCCCAAGATTTGAAAGCATCCATGTCTTTTGATATATACCATGTCAAAGCTGGTCCCGTCAAATTGGCCTGAAATGTCTGAATCATGAGAGGTTCATTATCCACGTACTGAGCCAACCGCACATGATATATGTGCAAATGGTGTCTGGGGCATGAAGTGTCATCATACTTCTCAAACTCTGGCATCTTGAATTTTTCTGGTACTTTAACCTGCTTGTATATAGACAGGTCAAGTGGGACAGCATGCTACGGGCCTTGTAGCTATTTCAGCATCTTCTCAACTTTTGCAATGCGTTTGTCATGCTCTGTCACTGAGGCGTTTTCAGGTTCAGCTTTCCTGACAGCCAGGGGAAGCGGATCGTCTTCTAGCAGAGGCATTTTACTATTGCTGGCGGAAGCTTTGTCCTTTCCGATGGATAGTGGTGGTAACATCACCTCAATTGCTGTAGGTACAGACATGAGCTTGCCATTGATGGATTCTATTTGCTTGGTGATGTTTTCTAACACGTTGAAAACCATTTTCATTTCGCTTTCCATATTATCGAGGCGAGCGTTTTCTTCGGCCATTTTTTTTGTAACTACTTGTGAAAATGCTGAAATGAATGAGTATAATGTCTAATAAAGAATCATTTTATGATTCAATCACAATATTATTGCATATTTTATTTATTTGTAAAGAAAAAAATGAGAAAAAAGGTTTTTTTTAATATAAACATTACAGGTGGCATCCCCGGGGTTCGAACCCCAGTCGCCTCGAACCGTTCAGCTTCACACCCAGATACCACTGGGCTAATGGCCGTGGCGGTGTCATGAAGTTGTAAAAAAATTATATAAGGCGTAAAAACGGTCCGAGTTATATTAACAATATTATAACCTAAAAGTACTTTTAAAGAAGGAAAACAAACTCCCTAAACATCAATACTAAAAATAAAATACAAAACTTTTAACAAAAAAGGTTGTAACATCCCGAAATTCGACCCACTTTCGTTATCAATGAAATAGATATTATTTCTCATTGCGTTTCAGTAAGTCTCGCCCGGATCTGATCAATCTCAGGATACTGATCGATAGGGAAAGGTTAATTAGGAAAAATGGTACGTGGACCTAAGAACTCGACCGCAAATTGAGTCTGATTCCGAGATACGACGAGAGAATATTTTGTGCCAAGTGGGCCGGTCCAAGGAGAGTAACGGATTGAGGTAGACCGACGACGTACGAACGGATAGCGGGTAATTCCACACGACCGAGAGTACACGCACGGCGAACGATCCTGAACTTATTTCGAACGACCGCGACCCTCGGGACTAGCGATAGATCCTCATGTTCTCTGGGAAATCGACATCATCACGACTCGAGTACCCTAGGTCGATACGCGTAACCTCTAAACAGCCGCCCGTTAGTGAGAGACACTAAAACTGCAAATTGAGTTGAATTGATCATGGAATTGAGTACGGACTTTGGCGTTGAATTTCGTGGCCGTATGCGATTATTTTGCAAGAACGACATCATTTTTATGTGGTCACTCATATATGGAACCCATAAAGTCGAAATTTGAAAATTTGACCCGGGACCGGAAAATTACCATTTTGCCCTTGTGCCCTAAGATGGAATTCCGAATTTTGGGCTTAATTGGACATTATTTTGGAGTTTAAAATTTAGTCTCTTCATCCCTAATAATTCAAATTGTTGAGGACACAAATGCCCCGCCATTAGTGAGCTTGATTGATTCTCAAACCCTTGATTAGGAGTAGTTTGGGCATTATGAGAAGTAGTTCACCAACTCCACTCACTCACTCACTCTATAAGCCTTCTAGTTTCTCTCTCTCTTCTTCATTTCTCCCATCTTCAGCAAACCATTTCCTCTCCTCCACGCCAACTTACTCCCCTTCTTTTTCTTCTTCTTGTTTTGGCCGTGGAAGGCCCTTCGCCGGAGAAGCTCCGCCGCCGCCGCCGGGGCTGTTCCGCCACCAGCACCACCTTGTCCCACCATCCAGCCGTCTCTCTCCCTCTCCCTTTCTTCAGCCAAGTGAGCAGCCCCCTTCGCGGATCGCCGTTCGCAAGCCACCGCCGCTCGCGCGACCAAGAAAGCCGCCCGTCGCCGCCGCTGTCCAGCCACCTTTGCCGCTTGTTTGGCCTTGTTTAAAGCTTAGGATTTCAAGTGAATATAACCCTAAACCCTAATTAGGCTAATTTACACTTCTATATGGGTTTTAGGGGTTATTATGGTATTTTAGGGGTTAATTAGTGTGGGCTAATTTGGGGCTGAAATTGTGGTGATTTTAATGGCCTAAGGTGATACTTTAGGGATAGTTTAAAGGCTGTGGATAATTGGATTAGTGGTTAGTTGAGCTTGGTTTGCTTGGTGATGCATATTTGTTGATTTCCGGTACAGTTACTGTTGCATTGCCGGATTTTGTTAATTTTGGTGTGACTTTTATGGGCCGAATTTGAAGAAGTGTTCTTCATGAAAGTTGTTTCCAACATCTTTAAGTATAACATATTTTAATTTAGGAATTTTTGGAAATCATTTGATACCATTCGGAAGTCCATCTTTGGACCGAAATAAAACTGCCCGATTTACTGTTCATCCGTCCTTCGGGTCTGTTCAAATTTTTATAAATTTTTTCAGGACTATTTTCAAAATATTCCCTTCACAAAAATTGTTGGAGACATTTGTGGCTATAAAATATAAAAATTTCAGAGTTTTCCAAAATGATTTGGGCACTGAGTGAGCTGTATTTTGATGGCCTGAGGGGCTGTCCGAGCGAACTGGATCTTGTCCAACTTTGAGTGTCAAAACGAGGTGTTTACGGTTAGAAATGAGTTTTGAGTTCTTCACGGAAAATGTTCATTGAGATGTTTTGTACAACATATCCAAATTTTATAATTTTTGGAGTTGAATTACTATTTATTTGAAAATGGATTCCAGAACTATGCGCTAGCTCAGAATTGCTCCGAATTTGTGTATTCAGTTTTCCCTTGTTTTTAGTGGCTGTTTCCATGGTGACTTTTGTGCTCCAATGTGATGATTTGGAAGTGGTGTAGTGGCCTAAGGTGATCCGGTTGGTGATCGATTAAGGTAGATTCGATTGGATCATTAGGAAGATTAATCGCGGTCAAAATGCGGAATGTAAAGGGCGCAACAATTGGGCAGTATAATGGTTGTTTATGTGGTGGATTTGGGAGCCTAATGTGATGATTTGGAGGTGGATTAGAGGCCTAGAGGGGACTGATTAGTGGCTGGCCATAGTGGAATTTATCGGGCCTTGTTCGGCGAAATTGAGGATTAATTGTGAATGGCCGTGTATGCTTGATTTGTCAATTAAGTGGCTGATTGTTTATGACTTGGTAGTAGTTACATGATGTCAGGATTGAGTACTTATGTGGCTGAGAAAGGTTAGGCTTGGTGGACCTTAGACTTGTGCAAGTTTAATGGCTTAATTGCATGATTTTCATGTGCCAATGATGTACCATGGCTGATTTGAATTAATTGATTGATTGGGCATGTTGATTAATTAAATTGAATATGTGTGGTGTAGATTGAGCATATTGCCTTGTGAGTTGAACACGTGGTGTTGTGCAATTGAATGCTCACTGTGAATTTCTCGAATGCCCCAAATATGAACGTTATAGCCATGAGGGTGCATCTCAAGCATTGGCATGGCATGTGCATATACGAGTGTGCACGAATGACATGTGCATTGTGATCACTTAAAATGCCCTGATGCGTTTTACGCGGGGTTCAGATAAAAATTAGTGACTGTGAATGTGTGATCACAATAAACCCTAATGCGTTTTACGCGGGGTAGTGAACCTGTCCCGAGGCGTGTTACGCGGAACGATGCTCAGTTTACCGGAAGATGACCAACCTGATGCGTTTTACGCAGGTTATGTGTTATGAGCCTGATGCGTTTAACGCGGGCCAGAGATCAATCACGAAGTAATAGACCTGATGCATTTTACGCGAGTCGGACCTGATACGTTTTACGTGGGTCAAAGGAGAAATTGATAAATGGCAAGAGTGCTAGCATGCAAGTATGCGATGATGCATCAATGAGGCATGAGTATGAGTGCGAGCACGAGCATATGCATGACATACGTCGTGACGAAGGAATATGCATATATGTGCCGTGATTGAATTCTGTGGCATGATTGTGATTATATATCAATTGTCTAACCTGCAAGGTCAAGTAAGTTTTGAATTTGGGCCCGAGGGCTTAAGTCATTTATGATTTAGACCGTGTGTTGTTTGGTTGGTACTCGTCAGGAGGTGCATGTTAGCCTAGTTTAGGTTTAGGGGGTCTACTCGCTGAGATTTATTCTCACTATTGTTTAAACCCAAATTTTCAAACCCCCGACCTTGAGATGAATTCCAACCCTGAGGAGGAAGAGCCGATGGAGTGAGAGTCTAATCCTGAGCCACTTACTCTTTTGTTGCTAGTGGCCGTTGATCCTTTTTGATTTCAGTGCTTATGTTGTAATGGATATTGTGTTTCTTCGTAGCTTATGCTAGTTGTAATTATTGTTTGTGTCGCTATCCTTGGTCATGTGTTTTATTGTCCGAGTATTGTGTTGCTTCCGCGTGTTCTTGTTCTCTGTTTTGGGTTTTGGGTCGGCGACGCGTCCTGAGACGTCGCACTTGTAATCACCGCGGCAGGGATGTGGCGCGCCGTGGGGTGCGGGGCGTGACAAGGGTGCCCTCCCCGGATGCTCATTTTATAAATGATAGGGAAGTTCCAGTCTCTCGGAGTTGCTTATTTTCACAGACAAGCTCCGCAATAAACGTATCCTTCATCCCCATAGTCTTTTCAAGTTAATCAATTTATGCTTGGCGATTGGACTTATTGGTTACATCTGGGATCTTTGGTTGAAAATCTGACAGGATTTAGTGATGTGTAATGTAGAACAAAGAGGTATGGTGGACTTTTTCCTATCCCTTCAATAACCTAGGCACCGGGATATTCTCAGGATGGCATTCAATTCATATCCCCTGGATGGTGCGAATTTCGTCAGCATAATTATAGTTCGAGTGGGTGAACCGAACTCGAAACATGTTTATTTTAAGGGGCGGCGGGACTTCTTGGAGGGCCCTATAATGGCGGGCTACCCGGTATGGATAGTATGAGGTGATGCCTGATAAACCGAGCAACACAATAGGGTTATGGAACTGGTGGGCATATCGAGTCTGACCATCATGGAACCATTTAGTATATCATAAGAATGCCTTGGGATCGGGGTCTTTCAAAAAATTTATCCATGTGGTGTAATCCTTATTAGTGGAATGATTTTTTAGGACCTCAAATCTTTGTATCGGGTGTATGAGGTCGTCGATTTGAAAAAGTTGCATGAGGTGCTCGAATCCTCTCAAATGGGATAAAAACTAGATTTGCAAAATTTCTAGGGCAACCCACATGATTTTATCATCATTTTGTTTAAAACGATTTAAAGACAAAAATATTTCTGCCAAAACTGAATCAACATAACTCAAGCCAGTGCAAATTTGTTTGGCCACAAAAGCAATCGAGGGATTTATTGAATTTCTGCGATGGGGGAAAAGGACGCACTCGATAAAAGCAAGGACAAAAATTTTGACTTTTAGCTCATAGATTGGCTTTCAAAACATTCATTTAAGAAAAAACCATGGGCATGCATTACAATGAGCTTTAATGACTCTCTTCACAGTATCGCTCTTGGTTCGCAAAAATTGAGATAATTCGAGTAGAGGGGACACGCTTAAAAGAGGTTTTGTGAGCTCAGATCCCAAAGGTTTTCCAATGGCAACACTATACACTTCCAAAGTCGGAGTCATCTCAAATTTGCCAAATATGAAAGTGGATGTTTATGGGTACCAGAAATGCGCTAGTGCTTGCATCATGCCGGAATGAATATTGATTTTGAGCAGTGGAAGTAGGCGATTGATTCTTGCTTTAACATACTGCTGGTCATTCTGGTCGAGTTGGTCCCACCATGCTAGATGCTCTTTTTTGGGAGTGGGGACGAATTGGACATCAGCTCTTTCTATCGTGTATAGAATACAATTGACAGGTAGCCTGTCGGTAACAAATCAAATAAGTAAGTAAACTGTATAATAAAATAAGGAGGGATAAAATATATACATTTCTTTGACCCATGTCAATCACAACGACATGCACATGAATAGTGAGGTTTAATTTCTATTTGAGACTGGTTCAACAAAATGGAATTAAAAGGGTGCCTGACCGTCACAGTCTCACGTTAGTGTCAAGCCCTCTTAATTCTGGCCAAATTGAAATGAATATCTTATAGTCACGCGAATAACGGCTAAAAATATTTCTTTATGATTTTTAAAAATGAATTTCGGGAAAAAGAAAGGCAATCTCTACATTGCGAGCTCGCGTTCGAGATTGTATCTTTCTTAACACCATCCTAAAATGTCCTATAGCGGCCCAGGTCCGGCAGCATGGTTGTGTGTGCAACAGTGTAGTGCTAAATTATTAAAGCATGCACAACAATTTATAAACAATCAATTTGAACCTGCAAAAACAAATAGCACCTTAATATTAGGATCATACCTGGAGTTCTTGCTGCCAAACAAAAATTATTTTTGAATAGGGCAAACATTGGCTTAAGTCCACTTTTAAAAACAGAGAGTCCTAGTGAAGTCGCCAGTCTGTCGTAACTGACCTCCCGGGGTTTTTTTTTTTAACATGCTCAAAAAACGAGGGGGCTCGCCTGGTACGTGATAAGTCTAAGTTTGGGACTTAACTCGGGCCCTCCTAAAGCCCATACCATATCGCGATTTAGGGTTTAAGTGTTTAACATGCAAATGGTTTATATCAAGGAATTGCCACTAATCGATTTGGGGTGAGTCGATTAGAAACCCAAACAGGGTGATGGGAGAATTACTCTATTCCTACGAACCAGAGATTGACCGAGCTCGAGGACTTGGTTACATTAGTTGGATAACTAATGCCCTTTCGGTACATTTTTACCTTGTTCATTTTTTGAAAACATTTGTCAGGTAATTTGGATTGATTTTAGGACCTTTCTTCTAACATGTGAGATGATCGAGCGAGTGCATAATTAAAAGCAATTAACAATCAAAGTAGATATGCAGCCTAAGGTTTTAACCCTAACTAAGTCAGATGACATTCAAAACATGGCGGTTCATGCAATTAAAATTTAACTAAAGATATGCATGATTACAACAGTACATGATCCTACAGGTTTATCTAATTAAAACATGGCAATTTATGCAATTAAAATAACATGCATAATAATTCAACAATAAATTAAAACAATTAGATAAACCACATAAAAAAACTTTTTTTTAAAAAAAGTTTCGGAAAAAATATATATATAAGGTGAAATTTTTTGTTTTTTACAAAATTTTTTTAAAATTTTTTTTATAATTTTTTTTTTAAAAAAATAAAACAATAATATAATATTAAATTGGATAGGGTCGCTGGATTCGGGTCAACAGATCCAACCTAGGCGTTAACCCGGGTCGAGTTGGTTGATCCGGGTCTATCGGAACCGACCCGAGTCAACGGATTCGACCCGGGCGTTGACCCGGGTCAGGTCGGTTGATTCGGGTCAGTCGTAACCGACCCGAGTCAACGGATCTAACCTGGGCGTTGATCTGGGTTAGATCTGCTAATTCGGGTCGAATCGGACCCAAACTCATAGACCCACGAGGGGGGAGGGGGGGCGCCGGCGGAGCCAAAATTCGCCATCCACCAGCTGACCCAAACCGGTGCCGCCACCCAAATCGGCCCCTGAGACCACCACCGATGCCACAAACCGCTTGGGACACCGTCTAGCCGCCATTTCGCCAGCCGGCGACCAAACCAAATTCGGCTTCTCTAGGGCATTTCATCGAACACTTGGCGGGCGCGTGGAAAAACGGGAGTTTTTGACCTCCTTCAGCGACGGGGTCAGCACTGACGGCCATGGCACCTTCCTGACTGAGATCAGGGACTGTGACCGGCATCGGCATGGGTTGGGAATCGCGCAACACGACTGGCGCGAGTCCCAGCACGACCGTGCCTAAAAATAGAGAAAAACAGGGATGATAAGGCCTCATCGGTCAACGACGCGGCTAGACGACTCCGGCTACCCCACGGGCGATGACGAGACTACTGGTTCTTCAAGCTCTGACAGACGCTCAGCCTACTCCCTCTCTCTTTCAGTTCTCTCTATTTCTCTCTCTCTTTGTTTTTTTTTGGAAAATGGCCAGCCGACCCATTCTCTCTCTCTTTCTCTGGTTTATAGTGGCCTTGGCCCACTGTTCGGCTCCCCATCATCAGTTGACAACGGCCTGCACCAGCCTATGCCTCGCGAATCTCACGACCATAGACCAGTGCAAAGGGGGGGCCGGTTCTAGGCAACGCAAAGGAGACAAGGGGAGAGAGGACAGAACCCGGGAATCCAGGGGGAGACGGGACTAGCCTTAATGGCCAGTCCCTGTGGCGTGCTGCGCTAGCCCTGCTTTGCCCAGATGGCGACGGCGGCGTAGTTGTCTGACGACGTCACGCCGACGCAGCGAACAGGGGCAAATAGGGGGGAGGAAAGCGACGGCCGCCGAAGGGGAGAAGGAAGAGGAAGCTGGGCTAAGGCGGGCCCTGCCGCGCACAGGAGAGAAAGGGAAGGGGGAGCTGGGCCGACGGGAGGGAGAAGGAAGGAAGAGGCCGGGCTGGGCCAGGGGGAAAAAAAAGAAAAAAAAAAAAGAAAGGGAAGCGGGCTGGGCCCGCAGGGGGGCAAAAGGAGAAAAGGGAAAAAAAAATGGGCCGGGTTGACCTAGCCTGGACCCGGCCCAGCTCGATTTTTCGGATTTTTTTTTCATTTTAATAAAGACCCTATTAATGCAAATATGGCTAATTTTTATATGTGATGCATTTAATAGAATTATTTTTTTTTTGTTTTAGGAATTAAAGAAATTTAATTCCTAAATTTTGTGCAATTAATTTTTGGGCAAATTAAAAATAGGTGTCAACAATTACCAATTCGTTATATGAGGAATTTATTTTCATTACATCGAGAAGATTTAATTTCATAAATGCGATTCAAACACCAAAAACTGATTTCATCATATCTTTGAACATGCTACTAAACAGCTGAAAATTAATTATTTTTATTGAAAACAAGGGAAATCATGTTTCTTTTCTTCTTCACCTATTCTTTCCACCCTTCCAAACCATGAGGAGGACAATTAATTTCTCCACCTCAATTTTGTATTTTTACTCCCAAAGTGGTGTTGTAAACTTACAATGAATTGTCAAGAATATCCGGAAGCTTCTAAAAAAACCCTAGTAGATGTAATAAAACAGACACAAAAAAGAAAAAAGAAATTAGAAGCCCTACACAAGAAGTCCGGAGTCGGTTCTAGCATCTTCCTCAGAGGAGAGAACATCACCTCCCCACCTTCTCTGCCTCTGTCTCTGTCTCTGCCTCTCTCTCTCTCTATCTCTGCGAAGAAGAAGATCGAAAATGGCGGATGAGTGTGCCCTCGACTTGGAGGAGCTTCGGCAGCTTCAGAGCATCGCGAAGCGTCCCCGCGTCGTCTCTCTCATCTCCTCGGAGATACGCAACTTGGAAAAGGTCCTCCCTTTGCTCTTCCATTTCGCTCTCGTCGCCGTCTCGTATGGTCTGCGCGTCTTTTCCCGGCGATTTCCTTCGTGGGTCTCTCCCCCTTTTGTGGAATGGAAGTAGTGGGGAAAGAAAATTGGGATTTTGGGGTCGATGATTCGTATGATCTGCCAGCGTTTTCGTGGCCACCCATTTTGCCCACTAAGTTGGGTTGTTAGGTAGTGTGGATTTGAAGATCGTTGCCGGTAATCGTAATGTTTCGCGCGGCGATTGTGGTGCTTTTTAGTGGTTGTTTCGATGTCGCTGGGCTTCATCAGTACTGTGAATTGATGTGAGCTTGCGGGGTGTTGTGGTTCATCCTCCGACTAAGCTGTTGATATTGGGAGCGTCTACGCTGCGTTCTCAGGAGAGTTAGAGCAGATTGTAAGATTGAGAAACATTTTTAGTAGAGCTAAGCTCTGATGGAAATTGTGGAGTCTCTCTGGAAGGGTTCGAGACTTTCAAATTTGTTAGGTGACCCAGGTGCTAAATTGTCACCAATAATCCAAATGCAAGGGTAGTTGCTGTTTTATTTTTTTTTATTTTTCGAGAGTGTGTTTTCACTGGGGTCCCTCTTAGTTTATTTTCTGTAGCCATCATAATTTAACACGAATGTCATTAAGCATAGTGCAATGAGTAGAATCTACCTTTTGTGAACCACCAATTGCTGCCTATAATTTCAGTTAGTCTACATATGATGTTGTAATGTCCTTTCAGATATCTGAGCAGTTTATGACGTACATTTGTTCTTGAGTGTATTGTCGAAATAGGCAGCTCAGCATCACCTATTCGTGTCAATTGAGCTGTCAAATTTGACGCTCTTGCTATGAATTTACCGCTCATGCTGACTATTTGGCTTACGTTGAGATACTTGTGACACTTTAGATGGTTTTATAGATCTTTGAATGGCTGGATAAATATGAAAAGCAAGCACAAGTGAGATGAAACCCATATTTCAGTGGCATATAATTGAAATTCAATGGCACTTATTAGTATCGGTGGATGGACTAAATGCAGTCGTGCATTCTGATAATTTTTTCTAAGTTTCTATCTCTGGCTCACAGGACCACAACCTTTAGGTCAAAGGAATTTTAATGTCTTAGAGGAGTTTTCTATGTGCCAAATGATACTATTCAAATTTTGTTGGTGTATTTGCATTGGTAGACAATTTCAAGCATGTGAAAAACTTTAGCCCATTTGAGCTCTTTTCAAATGTCTGCCTTTAGGTAAGAGGATTTTTATCTCCTGGTCCTTTTCCTCTACAGTTGTCAAAAGATGCTGTTACTGCACAATCCTCACAGACCCCTGAGCCAATATCAACTCAAGCAAGGGTTCCTACTACCCCAGCTTTGAATTACGTCACACTTGCATCTTTCAGCTGGGATCAGGATAGTGACAAGGTCAAGGTAATAGTATAATCAGTCTCACTGTCAGTTCATCTACTGTAACATTGTCTAGTAGAGACTATCTTTTCCAATTTGGCATTTGGAAAGCTGAGATAGTGAAGAATAAAAAATGTTAGGTTGCTGAATCCAATGTGCTTGGACTGATCTTTTGGTTATTTGATGTTGCTGTGATTTTTTTTCCCCTTTTGATGCAGATTTATCTTTCTCTGGAGGGAGTTGATCAGGAAAAGATTGAAAGTGAGTTTAAGGCAATGTCGTTTGACTTGAAGATCCATGATGTACAAGGGAAAAACTATCGCTTTACCATACCCAAACTGAACAAGGAGATTTTGCCAGAGAAATCTAAGGTTGTAGTCAAACCGACAAGGATGATTGTAACAATGTTTAAGGCCTCAAAGGGGAACTGGTTAGATTTGCAATTCAAGGAGGACAAGGTAAGTGATCTGATGTTAAGGTCAGCGGCGTAGTTTTCCTTGTATAATACAACTCCTCATGTTGCTTTTTATCCTCCCATTTTTTGTAGCTAAAGCCTAGTATGGACAAAGAAAAAGATCCCATGGCTGGAATTATGGATTTGATGAAGGTATATTATGTTTCTTTCCTTTTGCATAGTTGTTCTCTTTGCGCCCTGTTTGGTTCAACTTTTCAAATGCTACTTCTTGGGAGAATGCAAATGCCTTTAGGTTAAAGCCCCTTAGGGAAATGCAAATGGCATTTGGTAAAGAATCTTTTGTAAAACTACTTTGGCCCAAGTAGTGTTAGGTAAATTTTTTTTGCAAAAGGGTTTTGGGAATTATCTTTTTTATTAAAAAGAAAAATTACCCTACCCTTCGCCAGAGCTGGCGAAGGCCTACGACTGTCGGTGAGCTAGATCTTGCCCCAGCGGCCGTTGGTCGAGGTCGAGCGACCCCTAGCGAGCCAGATCTATCCCCGGCGGCCGTTGCCCAAGGCTGGGCGACCCTCAGCAAGGGTCATGCAACCCAAGCGGCTGTCGCCTGTGTCCCTCGACCTCAAGTGGCTGGCGCCTGGGTCTCTCAACCTCAGGCAGCCGGCACCTGGGTCAACAGGTCAAGCGACCCAAGCGGCAAACGGTCTTGTGCAACCCAAGTCAACGGCGCCTAAGCGGTCGCGCATTCGCGCGGCCTCAGGCGGCCATCGCTTGGTTCGTCCAACCTCACCGGCCTCTCGCTGGCCTGATCTGGTGTCGGCCACCCTCGCCGATCTCCCTTGCCGGCCGCCTCACAAAGAAGATGAATATTTACAAGTGGGGCAAAATCGGAATAAACCAAAATAAGTGAGGGTCGTTTGGGGACAAAATTTGGGTTCTGCATTCCAAATGCTAGCATTTGGCAGGACCAGCTTTGAGCTTTCAGCATTCCAAATGCTAGCATTTTGCCAATGGATTTTTAAACGGTTCAGCATTTTCCCAAGGGACTTTCGAGGCCAAAAGCCCCTTCCAAATGCTGAACCAAATGCGGCCACTGATCCTAGTATCAGCAAGACGCTGCTAGAGTGAATTAGCCTTAAATATAGAAAACCATGACCAACTACTTTATCTTTGATTTCTGGAAGTTGTCTGATTTCTGAAGAATCTTGATGTCCAAGATCTTGATTGAGATAGGACTTGGGTCTGTACTTCAATCTCAAACGTGGAATCTGTCTCTCTTAAACGTCTTGTGTTAGCTCCAATGGTGGTCTCCTTCATGGACAAATAAAGTAGTGGTCAGGCCTGGTTCTTACCCTCATCAGAAGAGCAAGGGATATGATTGACTAGTAACTAGTCTCTAATAGAAGGGCAAATGCATTGTTTCTCTTGTGGGATGTCCTTGTTTGGGTCAACTTGTCATCATGCACTGAGGGTCGTAAGTACTGAAAGCAAGTTACCTGAGCTGCATTAAAGGGATGTGCATGAATTTGATAAGTCACAGATTTCTGTTACTTGTAGTGTTCAATACTGGAACGCTTTTTCTATCTTGGCCAGAAAAAAGAAAGGCATCATAGGGCATGTCTCTGCCTTCTTCCGTGAAATGAAATATGAATTATCCTTTCAAAAGCACTGTCAGCAATATATTATTTTACGTTCATTTTTATATTTGCTGATGAACACTCATGGTTATCCAATACTATGGTGACTGCAGAATATGTACGAGGAAGGTGATGATGAAATGAAGAAGACAATTGCAAAAGCATGGACAGACGCCCGAACTGGCAAAACAGCCGATCCCTTGATGGGATATCGTGGAAGTTAAACACGATGCTGTTGGGCTGCGATCAGGTTTCTGTCAAATTTTGCTGTGTTTCGTGACATTTTGCTGAGGCCTTGGAGCGCTTTTGCATGAGTCCTTATGAACTTTTGGTCTTTTATGTTATCGTGCATCTTTTGCAATCGTTTTGCATGAGTCCTTATGAACTTTTGGTCTTTTATGTTATCGTGCATCTTTTGCAATCGTCATGTATATCTTTCCTTACCGATTAACAGTAACTACCATGAAGTCAGCTCGGGCACCAATTGCTAGATCAGGGATTTTACTTTCTAAGGTTTACATTACATAATCATCAAGCTCCCCAATTATATAATCACCCTGCCAAACTTTTCACGAAGAGTGAACCTCCGAAAAGCTAACTCATTAGTAGTTTTTACTCGACTTGATGATACTCGAGTTCGACTGCTAACATTTTAAAGCTCTGTCAGTATCTTGTCCAGTCGACTTTGAGTTTTCACAAATACTCATCGCAAGCCTGATCGAGCTTCTACATCTTGTCTTGAAATGTTGAGGGCTTGTTTGTTTATGCTTCAGCGAAAAGAACTTTTCACTTTCTCCCTAGATTTTGAAATACTACAATCTATTAGGAAACGATCTTTTGTCTTTAATACAAAAGACTCTTAAGAATACATACCTGAATATATGGATGTGATGACTGAAGACTTACATTTCACTATTTTTCAAGAGAGAATATTCGAGTTTATTACCCTTATGAGCTTGAGCTCATTTGAAATTTTTCTGTTAATGAGTCAAGCCAGGTATGTTGGATTTTCCTTTTGAGTCGAGCTTGAGCAGGGAATGCCATGCTCTGTTGAGATTAACTGGTGCTTCAAAACAAGTCTAACTTGAGCTCGGTACTGTGTAGGCTCGACTCGGATTGATTCTAGCTCTGGTCTTCTTGATCGAAAACTCATTGGTATAGAGATGTGTCTTCATCATCGAATCCCAACGCGCTAGCCAGCATTTTACATCTCCAACCTTAGGCAATTTAGGATTCTAGAGGCGGTGGACCCAACAAATGCATTGTCTATACCACCCAAACATCAAATCAAGGTGCATACGAGGACACTACAATAATTTCTGCTGGGAGCAAAGGGGCAATTCATGGGATGATTGAGCATTGGTAAGAGATGCCAGGGAGCCATATGCTTAGATAACATTGAAATTGGTGAGAGATCCTAGAGCCATATATGCGCTTACAGTAAATTCAAAATGGACGCTAGTTAGGCAGATCGACCAGAAATAGAGCACATGTTTAAGCCGTAGCTCGTTAGCCAAAGCCACTCGGTAAACTCGTTGCACCCACGTTGCCCGTGTAGTACAAGTGAGCATCCTCTTAATTCTCATCAAAAAGCCAGATCTCACTATACTTGGATAGCTCCACCAACTTTATTTAAGCGGCACCACCAGTCTCGTAAACTGAAATCTCCATTGAAGCCATTCTAAGGAATTGCAAAGGCAAATTCCTAGGACTATCAGTTTTGAGAGCAAACAGTCGATAATATTTTGAAAGCTCAAAGTGATCTGGTTCCATAGGAGACCAAAGTTAGAAGTACGCAATGCACCCAACATTGCTGCCTAGACCCCCAATGAAAATAGAGATGCATTTGCAATTCAGCATCTCACAGTATAGCACTTTGGTGCATTTCAAATTTTTCTAGGGGATAATCTAGCTTCAATGAATAACCCACCTGTATTCTAGAAGCTGTAAGAAAAGAATGTACTAGTTGCATGTGATCAACAAGCTCTTGTATTCCAGGGGAAAAAAACAAGACTAACGAATATAGGTGGGTTAAGTAGAATAGAGATCAAGGTCATGAAAGATCCCAAGGACAAGACTTAGGAATCAGAAAGTTTGTCCCTCCTATGAAATTGGGCTAATGACATTCACAATGTTGTCAATGTCAATGATTTATCACCTACACAATTGTCGCATGAATTTAGAAACGTTATACAAAGAGTTTCGCGACCATCTATAATTACGAGTTCAATAAAGCTACCATTCCTAGAAATAACAACAGAAATTAGAAAGCCATAGTACACAAGTCTATCGCAGCCAAGGAAATCATAAATTTTCAGCTGGAAAGAAGAAGAATCAAATCAACTGATGTTGCAAATCCGCTGGATTGAGAACACATGAATGTTGAAATCAGGAAGATGTTTGGTGCCTTCATTGGAGTATTTGACTACCATAATCATCATTGAACTTATCATAGAGATGGGCATGGAGATGAGCTGATGGCCTCGTGTTCTTCAAAGCCACCTCCATATCTTCAGGTCTAATTGGTCCCATATTCGGTAGCTCTATAATGTAAAGACATTCATTGGTCAGATTAACATAATCAAATTCTCAATTTTCCTACTTCAAAAAGAATACAAACACTTTAAAAGATATATAAAGAGAAACTTCTGCGTGTCCTACTTGAGCAGGCATAAATGCAAGATGAGTATTTACAAGTAATTAACTAATTATGCATTTAAATTGCAAAACATGAGGAACTAAAGATGCATACAGCTTTCAACACCTGAACTTTAAAGTTGAACAACAGAAAGAGAACAATGCTCCCCTCAAGACAAGTATCAATATCTTGCAAAGGCACCTACCCACCTCGATGGATATGCATGTCTAAAACTATTATGATGTCACACAATAATATGTAGTAAATATTAACTCAAAGAAATTATCTATCTATAGTCAGTAAAATGTGTGTACCTTCCTCTGGCACCACTTCCTGTCGGTCCTCAAGAAGTACCATTAACCTTCTTAGTGGTTGCATAGCCGCCTCCTTGGATACCAACCTAATGTCTGAACCGGAATATCCTTCAGTTCTTTCGACCAATAAATCATATGGAAGTGCCTCCTCACCAGGTACTTGGGGTAGTAACTCCTCAAACATGGCTCTTCTTGCTTCGGGTTCTGGAAGTGGGACAAGGATCTATAGCAGTCAAAGGAGAACAAATGGCTGTACAGATCTCCATATTAATATCATAATAATCTTTCAAGATGTTATTAGACAGAAGCCAGCAATCAAGCTGAACGTACTAAAAATACATCCTTGAGGATTCTTAAGCATACTAATAAACTAAATCTGGTTTGACATACATCCATCAGGCACACTGACTATTTGTCATGCAACCAAAAGCATTTGATCAGGATGACAACCTCTTCCTTACACAAATCTTGCACAAGACAGACGTTTACAAATGTGTAAGCATGAGTCATACAGAGTTACTCTTTTAACTATTTTTATGATGGGAATCAAATCATTTCCCTCCCTTCGATTTTAGCATATCAGTTAAAAAGATGAAAAGTTACAATCACATAATAAGGATACTCGCTTTTCAAGACGACGGAGCATGGCTGCATCCAATTCCCAGGGGAGGTTAGTTGCTGCCAGTACGAACACAAGCTCATTTGTCCGCGTCAAACCATCCATCTGCAGTAGATTAAGCACGCATTATTTTCAGGTGGAACATTGCAATCACACTGAGAAAATTAAACAGAACTTTCATGTCAGGGGTTCATAAATAATTGGAGAAAGTTTGGGGGACACTAAGGGCCTCCCTCTAATGAAAAGTAAAAACAGTTAAAATATTGCATTCAATATGTTCAGGAAACTGCTAGATATAATTGTACTTTCAGAAAACTATTACCATTAAGAAAAATGTCAAAATGCCCTCAACCCACTGAATACCTCATTAATCTCATCGACCAAATAAGAGACAGGCCAAAACAAGAGTAGGTGTCCCAAATGTGGGGTTGTTTGCATTCTTGGAGTAGAGAAAACAACCCTTGTCATACACATGGGTTTATATTCACACATACATGTTCTCTCCTTAATCACTAAGCCAACCTGTGGGTTTATAAGAATTTGGTTTTAGCCCAATGAACTAAATCATATACTCATTCCCTTTCACTCTCCCACACATAACCTTTTCTTTCATGACTTTCCTTCTGTTTGATGTCTCACCCAGAATTGTCTCCAAGCATCAGAGGTGCTAAAAAGTAAGCAAACTTTTCAAGATCAGGCCAAGCGTGTGATTAGAAGAGGTAGAAGAGAAGGGACAGATTGTTGAAAAAAAGTTGCTGATGTCAGAAACTTTCGCTTGTTTGGGACACTAGTAGAAAATATAGGATCTGATTTTGAAGAGTATAAACATTCAATTTGGGCCCACCCACCATTGTTTATCATCCCCAAATTGGGATACAAGTACACTATTTATGTTAGTTTTGCTGCAGAAAGCCCATTGTACCCTTTGTTTTTGTAAACTAATACAACATTGTCATCAACTTTCCATCCGAACTATCATTGTTATATTTTCCTCTACGTGACTTTCAATTTTTTTTTTTCCATTAATTTTAACTATGGTTGCATATTGACTTGTGACATCCTAGAAATATTACAAGATTATCAAAATGGTCTCCTTCTTTGACATAAAATTTCCACAACAGTCATATACTATGGACATTTCAAATTTATAACGGATACAAAAGTATCTCATATTAATACTATCACCATTTTTTTCTTAAATTAACTTTCTCCTATCAGTCGTTTTCCCTTCCCATCCAAAAAAAAAAATTGATTAAAAAAATTTCTTGTCTTCCATTTTGACCTCCACCAATTTCAATCCTCTAACTTTCTTTCCTTCCTTCCATAATTTGTTCCAAAACATAGCATAAGCGTAAGAGGAATGTGGCAGCTTTAATCTAAAGAGACAACATGATTTCAAAAAAGATTTGTTTGGGAGAGTAGAGAAAATGGAGGAATGAAAATTTGGATGGAAAATTTATAAAAATTTTAAAATTTGGTGAGAAGGCAGAGGAGGGAAGATTTAAATTTTGAGGCATTTTCCACCCCAATTTCTTGTTCCCTTCTTCCCAAACATAGCCTAATGCAGAGTATAATGAGGTCTTTATTACACTAACTGTCACTATACTTCAAGAAAAATGAAAGCAGAACAATATCGGCATTGAATTAACGTACCACTACTCGTTCTGAAAAGTGGTAGAACCGTGGCAAACGGATTCTAGAAGATTGTCAACAAATAGTTTAATTAAAACTGGAAGATTTCCCTAAAACCAAAATTACTTTAAGAAAGTTGAAGTTTGACATTGATGCCAATTGATAGACAACGATACCATTAGATAGCAGAAAAATCAATTTTATGCAGAGCACATATACCACTAGTCATAAATAGATCATCTTCCAAAGTCCTTGAGATAAACTTGCAAATGAGCCACTTTTGATGTGGAACTTGCAGGGAGACAGGTCAACCAAAAAAAGTAAAGGATATTGCTAGATAACATACCATGGGCACTGAGAAGCATATCAATCCATCTACATCATTCCAGAATAAGGAATATAGAACAGTACGGAATGAACATCACCTGAATAAGTAGCTCTGTCTTCAAACGCCTACTAGCTTCATGCTCACTACGTGCCTCACCACGGTGACTAATGATCGCGTCAATTTCATCAAGAAATATTGTTGATGGTGCATGGTGCCTAGCAAGGTCAAATAGGACTCTCACCAACTTCTCCGAATCACCTGCCATATAATAAAGAAAAGGGAAATCAACTTTAATTGAAGTCAATTTGCATTACCATATCATGCATGGATTCCACAAAAAAGTTACAATATAATACAAATCTTCACTTCGCCAAAGATTGTGCTATTGTGCTTCCGCGCAGCAAGTCGAAGAAGTAGGCTGCATCGGTGTTCTAAAGTAGAGAGAAAAAATGCCCAAGAGAAGAGCTCATCATCCTTCACAAACTGACATGGCAAGCCTTCTTCAAAATGCCTCATCCATAATAATGGACCCAACAAGAAACAGAAATTAAGAGATGTGTGACCTGTTAATCCTAATTGACTCTTACCACGCCATTTGCTGACAACTGATGATGCAGATATGTTAAAAAAAGTAGTATTGCATTCGGTTGCAATGGCCTTTGCAAGCATAGTCTGCAACATAGGAAAGTTAATTCATCAATCAGTTCAAAAAGTAAACAAACAACAGAAGAACCATGCAATAATTCCGAGATTAATCAGCAGGCCTTTTTTAACCCGGCCTGAGAAAGAATGGCCTTTTACCAGGCGAAAAAAGTACATAATGAAAATCAAGCGTCAATTCACCAAATACAGGTGGATAGCAGTCATACGATGGCCCCCGTCATCTAACCTATCAATAGTAGATGCCTTTTTAAAGAACACATGGATCTCACAGGAGAAACAATCACAGAAACTAACAGAATTGTTCCAAAGGAAGCAAAATAGAAGGCCCATCTCTTAAAGATCCAAAAGACTATATTACAGATCTCGACATGTCAATATTCAACAATTTGTCTGCATGATATTTTGCAGATATGGTGGTTTAGAAAAATTCAGCTACCCGGAGATGAGTCGGAAAGTTCATTTACGTCATTGAGGTGGAAAACAATCACTATGACCCCGACAACAACAATTATGACAACAACCATACTATTACCAGCCTTAAATACTGCATCTTCCTGCTAAGCCATCTAATAATTGAAAGGATTTGGCAAGAGTTTCATCATTTTCTTTAACTGTTCAGAACTTATTATCAGGATATAACATGGATTTCTACAACTGTTTGGATCTGCAACATGTTTGACTATAATTTTGTCTTGACCTACAAGTTCAACCAAATACGTGTGCCTAGAGTAGCAGGAGAAGTAGCATTTCTTTCTCTCCTCAACCATTTCACAGGACCGTTAGGTGCTGCATGTTCAGCATACAGTAAGAGTTCTGTACAAGCATTGCACTGACATTCATAGCTGCACAACACATTCATTAGCAGACTTACCCAGCATGCATGTGCATGTCTTATCCAGGAGACAAGAACAAGCTTTTATCTATAAATACCTCAGACCATACATCGCTTTCTGATTGTCCTTAACGTTGAGACAGCAGTTTTGAGAAAGCATTGTCAAATTAATACATTCATTAGAAAAATAATTGCTTTTCCATGAAAGAGATGTGTAGTTCTGACATTTTCAAACAAATAAAGCCAGAGTTTAATGGAAAGTATGATTACCCGGTACTAATTCTACACTGTCATCAAGGTGCCAAAGATGTACTAAATGGGCAAGACATAAAATTGGTAAAATGCTCACGTTTAAAGTCACAGCTGAACCGAAGCCAATACAGATGCAAATCGCAGTGTCCATGCTGAGACTCCTATAATACTCTGAATCATCCGAGACAATTTGGAACACGTAGAAGTCTTTATCTACATGTTTCATGGAACTTTTAACTATGAGCTCACACGAAATAGCTTCACCAATGCAATAACTACCAGAAAACAGCCTGATGTTTCCAAAGGAACTTTAATAAAGCCCATAAGGGTTTTCCCTAAACCAAATACTTCAACTATAGAACATATATTAAAAGAAATAGAATACCCAAGGCTTATTCCACTAAGTAGCTCTGCTATTCAATTGCCCTCGATTCTGGTGAAATGAATCACACGGTTAGTAAATTGGACTTTTTCCACCTATAAAACGTTGGATGACTGGAAGACTATCATACTTATCTCTCCCTTCACTTCACATCAGAATTTTATAAAATATTTGGTAAAGAGTCACGAACATGCTCGGCCAGACTCCCAGCAAACCTCTTGTAAATCACATGTTAGATTTCATACATTAGAGACTAAATTATAAGCAGCTCAACAAGCGTCATTATATGCAAATATAAGAAGCACAAAGTTCATATGTTAAAAAATCAGACCTTCCCCGTCCCAGGAGGACCAAACAGGAGAACACCTTTCCATGGTGATAGAAGACCAGTGAAGTACCTAGAGTCAAAGGGGAACACATGCTTCAGTTACTAGATATTAAGATCAAGACAATGATGTATAAATACAGAAAAATTATTTGAATCTTTCTTGAATTTCACAAAAATCATATTAGTCGAGAACATCCCGATTCCTGTGGTTCCCCATAAAATAAAATAAAAAATTGAGCTCGAAAACTTTGAAAAACTCAATGCATTTTCAGTGCAGCTTGAAATAGGTACCTCTTTTAAGTTTCCCCGAGTAAAACATTATATCAATTCTTCCAAAACTATGAACAAACTCTCAATGATTTCAAAGGTAAATATTTTCAGATATTTGACTCATTAGATATCAAAAAAGACTTCCTAACACTCATAGCAAAGAGCTAAAGCATAAGTCAGCCCAAGCAGTACACTCCACTATCCTCAAGAAGGTGAATCAGTTCCATGAGAACTACAGGAAACCAAAGCTAAATCTCATCCAAGCAAAATGACCAACATATTTGCTAACAAAATTACTATACTATCCACATTCTTTCCAAGGTTCAAACAGGTGAAAATAACCAATGTTGGAAAGCAGAACCCATAAGAACATATAAATAAATTCAAAGGATGAAATGATTGACAAGGAATTGCAGATGATCACTTGGGATATTTAATTGGCATGACAACTGCTTCTTTGAGTAAGCGTTTTGCATTTTCTAGGCCTTTGATGCTCTCCCATGTAACATCTGGGCTCCCACGAATGATATCCCTGGTAGAATATGGAAATGAGCCAAACACTTGGTATTATGATAAGATAATCACAGTGATATGACTATTGTAAGTCATTATCAGGTAAAGTGCCAATCCAGTGTTCTGCATATTACCTGGTCAAACTCTCGGCCAAACTGAGCATTTCTGGCGATTCAAAAGCAGGAAATAGAGGCTTTTGCCTGAAAATGGAAAAAAAAAAAAAAAAAACACCAAAATGATTGAAGGGTGAGAAATCAATCTAGTCGCATGGTTACAAAACCAATTCAGTGGTCGTAAGACAGAAATCGACTTCGTGAGCACATTGAATAAGTCGCTCTTAACAGCAAATGCACAGTTAAATATCCAGGTTCAAGTCAAACTGAGACTGATAGAGAGTACTAATGTCGAATTCTAACACGCCCGTCGCATCATAAAAGATCATGATAAACACGTTGGCTTGGTGATCATAAGATGACCTGAAGGCGGACAGAACCTCACATCAAGCATTACGTCCAAAACTTACAGCAACACACTACTAATCAAAGAGGAGAGTAAATAATCAACCAAGAAATCATACGGCCTCTCAGCGATTCTGCTCGCGGGGGCCCCGTTTGAGTGCAGAGAGTTTCCACCCTGCACATCACAAAACACCACTTAAACAAAACAACACCAAAGCAGACATCGCAAGTCGGTCGCGCGAGTTGAACACCTCACCTGGCTCTGGTACTGCTCATAGATCGCCAAATCGGCCGATCTCTTGACACATCCATTACCATTCGACGCGCCGTTCGCGTGATTCCCACTGGACACGGCTTTCTTGTCGTCAATCTGACCGTCTTGCGACTCCTTCTTCTTCGCAAACTTCGCATAAAAAAAAACAAAAAAACACATCACATAAGATTCCCCCTCGCCGCAACAAAAAAAAAAAAATTGCAATAGCCCCACTCTATAACTACAATTGTCCGGAACCAATCAAAAGTCCGCAGTCCGACAGACACGATTGACATTTTGCCCACTCCGAACCGAGAGAAGAGCGCGCGAATGCGGACAAAGACGCTGAGATCAACGGGGCGAACCGCTCATCCCGAATCGATCCCTTCACTACTGATCGCGATCGGGCCGACAGCAAGAAATCGACCACCCCGATCGAGCTGCTGCGGCGCCGCCCCTCCGAGCGGAGTGTTCCGCGGGAAGTCCGGCGCCGAAACGGAGCTTCCAGCATAGTTGGAGTCCTCCAGCGGACCCAATGCCGTCCGCCGCCATCGCTCGACGCCTCCGGAAAAACAGTCCCGAATCGGGAGACACGACACACGCGCAGACGCGCGCGCGCAGATTACCAGGAAGGACCAGGGACCGCGCGAAGCTTCGTCCGCCATGGCCGGAGGTTGTCGAATGGGAGAAGAGAGAGGAGCAAAGAGAAATCTGCTGCAGCAGCGAGCGCGCGCTCTCTCTCTCTCTCTTCGCTCTCTCTTCTCTCTCTCTCTCTACTGTGCGAGGGGCGATCGCTGGCGCAGTCCACAGGGAGGCACTGCGAGAGCGAGCGATATATAGCCTGGGGAAGGTGGGAAGAAACGGGAGAGGAAGAAAGCGCTCCCCCTCACGTGCGCATCCCTCATATACATTTTTTTTCTTATTTTTTCTTATTTCTGTGGTGATTTGACAAGTAATAATCAAAAGAATCAAAAAAAAAATAATAGCGGAATTAGCTCTCACTTGCTCCCACTTTATTTTAGGGCGCGCATGAAATCCATTCCGAAGTAAAAATTCTGTTGCAGAATAGATTCCGAAACAGAAATGCATTTGTTAAAAAATTTTTGAAATGAATTCTAGAGCAATTTTTACATTCTGAAATAAAAATGCATTTGGTAAAAATACTTAATTCCAGAATGAGTTTTTGACAAGAAAAAGAGAAGTTCCAAAAAATAGCTTCTCTCTTTCAGAATGCATTTTCCCTATTTTCTCTCTTTTTCTCACTAATTTTTTTTTTTCAGAAAATGCATAAAAATTGAAAAATTCCATAAAAATTGATAAAAATTTCCAGAAAATAAAAAAAGTTAGATTTCGGGAAAATAGGAAATTTGGTAAATTTTTTTCAAAAAAATATAAAAAAAATTAAAAATTTTAAAACTTTACAAAATGGCTTAAAATACCTTTGGACACTCACTTTGAGTAAAATTTAATTTTTTGAGATGCCCAAAAAAATCAAAAAATCAAAAATTTCAAAACTTCATAAAATGACTTAGAATACCTTTGAGCACCCACTTTGAGTGAAATTTAATTTTTTTGAGATGCCCAAAAATATTAAAAATTTCAAAACTTCACAAAATGGCTTAAAATACCTTTGGGCACCCACTTTGAGTGAAATTTAATTTTTTTTGAGGTGCCCAAAAAAATCAAAAAATCAAAAATTTCAAAACTTCATAAAATGACTTAGAATACCTTTGAGCACCCACTTTGAGTGAAATTTAATTTTTTTGAGATGCCCAAAAAAATTAAAAATTTCAAAACTTCACAAAATGGCTTAAAATACCTTTGGGCACCCACTTTGAGTGAAATTTAATTTTTTTTGAGGTGCCCAAAAAAATCAAAAAATCAAAAATTTCAAAACTTTACAAAATGGCTTAAAATACCTTTGGACATCCACTATGAGTAAAATTTAATTTTTTGAGGTGCCCAAAAAAATAAAAATATAAAAAAACTTCAAAATTTCACAAAATGGCCTAGAATACCTTTGGGCATCCACTTTGAGTGAAATTTAATTTTTTTTTTAGGTACCCAAAAAAATCAAAAATTTTAAAACTTCACAAAATGGCTTAGAATACCGTTAGGCACCCACTTTGAGTGAAATTTATTTTTTTGAGGTGCCCAAAAAAATAAAAATCCAGAAATCTATTTCTGGAGCAGAATTAGTCATATTTTACCAAACAGATTTCTCCTCTAAAAATCAATTTCTGGCAGAAATTCCAGAAATCAATTTCTAGCAAGAATTTGATTTTTGAAACAGAATAGTTACCATTTGCACCCTTAGTGGAATTAAACTCCAGGGGCTCGTCCTCCAAAAAAAAAACAAAAAAACTCTAGGGGCACTCTTTGTCGGACGCGCCCCAATCTTTTCGGTAATGACGTGAGCAATTCTTGAACTTTGCCTAGATATGTAATGCGATTTTTGAACTTTTAATTTTCTCCAATGTAGTCACTGGAGTTTAGCATGATGTTCAATGTGTCATCTGAACTTTTAATATGTTCAATGTGGTCCTTAGACTTTTGGTACATGTTCAATGTAGTTCCTGAATTATATAAATTAATGAAAGGACTATATTGGACATTTTCAAATAATTTGAGGACTAAATTCAACTTGTAACAAGATTTTAGTAATGACATTGAACAAATTAAACATTCAAGGACCACATCGAAAAAATTAAAAGTTCAGAGACCATATTGCACATTTAGTCAAAGTTCAAGGACTATTTATGTCATTTGCCCAACAACAAAAATAACCCTAGCATGCTACCCCCTTCGCCACCCGTCGTCGCCACCCCCACCACTGCCACAGCGACTTGATCACCGCGAAGCCAATCATCTTGGTCGTCGTGCGGCGCAGTGGAGCAACAATCATTCGACAATGCGAGCAAGGTGGTTATAATCTATAATATGGATAATGACACAAACGGTCCTTAAACTTTGATTTCATATACAATTTAGTCCTTAAACTTTTAATTTGTTCAATGTAGTCCTTGAACTTTAGGCTAATGTTCAATGTGGTTCTTAAACTTTTAAATTTGTTCAATGTCATCTCTAAATTTTTTGTACATGTTCAATTCGGTCTTTGAACTAGATGAAAATGTTCAATGTAGTCCCTAAATTTGAATTAATGGAAAAGACTACATTGAATTTTTTGTATAGTACACGAATTGAATTGAACATATACCAAAACTTTACTGATGATATTGAACAAATTAAATATTCAGGAACCACATTGCACATTTGGTTAAAGTTCAGGGACTACATTGAACAAATTAAAAATTCATAGACCAAATTATATATTAAGTTAAAGTTCGTGGACTATTTGTGTCATTTTCCGTCTATAGTAATATATTGAAAAGTCGAGACCTCAAAATAAGGAAAAACAAAAAAAAAAAGTTGGGTATCTTTGATGCATCTGATGTGACTTTTCATCGTTAAGAAAAGTAAGTTGCCTTATATGTAATCAGAAGTAAGTTTTGCCATATTTGTTAATAACTTTCCCGATTAAGAAAGAAAGCCCGCACTTATAAACGGCTGCTAATTTATGACCCTTCTAGTTATTCCAAAACTTAAAAATTGTTTTAAGTCGGCCCGAAATTAGTTAGCAACAAGAGAACATAGTAATACATAATACATCCTACCAATCCTAAATTGCGAATGTGAGTTTTTTTTTTTTTTTTTTTGCTATTAGTAATTTGGACCCCTTCGCCCTCTCGCCAGCACCATGGTGACTCAGCCACAGAATATCTCGGTCGCAGTGCGGCACCACGGAGAAGCAATCACTGGGAAGCGGGCGAGGTGTTGTAGCGAGATCTACATGTTATTATTATTTTATATGATGTATATCCAAAGTCCAAGATCCACAATAAGCAATCATGAAAAAAAACTAGTAACTTTGATACAATATTAGTGACTTTTCGTTTGGAAAAGTAAGTATGCCATATTTGTGAGTAACTTTCTCCTGATCAAGAAAGTGAGTTCGCTCTCATTAACAGGTTAGTAATTTATTAGGTTTTTAGCAATTTGAAAACTTAAAAATAATATTAAATCATTCCGAAATCAGTTTTCTTTTTTTTTTTTTGGCTAAAGCCGAAATCAGTTAACAGGGGAACATCTTAAGTGGTATGAGACATATCCTACCAAATTACATTTACCGTGTTTATTTGTAAATTTAAAATGAAAATGTGAGTTTTTTTTTATCCTTTTTAGAAATTAGTAATATTGGCAAATAGTTAGTAATTTTTTGGGCCGTGCTTTTTCTACTCAATTTTTGGCTAAAACACTCCTTAACACAATAATTTGATTATTTTGCCCTTTGTGAGTCCCACTTTTTAGCATCCGAATGTTTTAAGAAAGTGTTCCGTTTTTTCTAGTTGTGCCCCTTTTTCATTAATTTTCTATTTCTTTTTTTTGGTGTCCCTCATTCACTTTCCTTAGTCTTATTTCTTCTCTCCGTCCTCTCTCGTGTAACCACTCGAAGAAATAGATAAGGACATGACCTTTCCTATCCTCCATTTCTATGCCCTTGAGAGAGAATGGAGAGAAAGTAAGAAGACTAAGGAAATTGAACGTGGGACCCAAAAAAAAAAAGAAATAGAAAATCAACAAAAAGGAAAGGAAAAATACCACCAAAAATCTCAAATTACACAACTTGTGACAAATTTACCCTGAGCTTTTTTTTGCGATACCAAAGGGAAGAGAGAAGAAAGAAAGAAAAAAAACAGAAAAAGAAAAAAGACGAAAATGCCCTTGGGAAAAATATTGTGGGATAAATAAGTCACAAGTGATATAGTTTGGGATTTTTCGTGTTACAAAAAAAAAAATCAAGGTAAATTTATCTTAAGTGATATAGTTTGGGATATTTGGTAGTGTTTTCCCAAAAGGAAAAGGACACAACTAAAAAAGGGGACACTTTCTTATAATAGTGGACCAAGGATGCTAAAAAAATAAGGACCACAAAGGGTAATATTGTCAGAGCACTCTATTGATGAGAGTTTTAATCAAAGAGGAAGTGCAAACAATCGTAGCCCCTAATTTTTTTTTTATCTTAGAAGTAATTTTTAGTTGCTAATAAGTTACAAAGTGTTTAGAAATTTGTCAACACTAGATGTAATTTTCATGACATCAAGTGGTGACGTGGAATGATGGGGTTTCTTTAGCAGTGGAGTCTAGTTGGAAGGAACATATTTGTGACATTTCGAATTTCGGCCTATTTTTAGGATTTATATAACGTGTATTTCGTCAATGCGTTTATAATAAAATCTCGCTCGGAACTGATCACTCTTGGGTTATTATTTTTAAATTAGAGATTTCACTAGAATCGCACAAATTTGGCCGTTATTTAGAGCCTAAACTTTGGTGTCGAATTTCTAGGAGTTTCGTGACGAATTTAATTGAACAGTGTCGACATTATTGTAGCCAGCATCCATATTGCCTGGGATATGTGAAAAGTAAAATTTTGACCGGGTGCGAATTTGGATTAGTAGACCTCTTCCGTAGTGTGTTTTATTTATTATCTTTGGCCCTTTTTTCTTAATTTATAATTAGGGTTTTTCGTGAGCTGTTGGATTGTTTTTGGATTCAGACGTAAGCCATTGGATCGCGATCGAATATGTTGACTCTCTCTCTCGCTCTCTCTCTCTCTCTCTCTCTTTCTCTCCGGTCACCTCCTCATTGCACACGTCTGCCCTATACATGCAGACGTCCCCTCCTCCCTTTTCTTCCGCTTACGTTTCCTCTCTCTCTCTCTCTCTCTCCTCTTTCTTTTCTTTTCTTCCTTTCTTCTTCTCTTCTTCTTCTTCTTCTTCCTCTCCTCTACCCCCGACTGCTCTGGCTTCCTACTTGTTGCTCGCTGCTCGAGCTTGTCGCCGCCTATTCGCCGCACCACACCATCTGTCCAGCTGCCACCCTGGTTGTCCTCCTCCTCTCTTTCGCGCGTGCAGCGCCTTGTTCGCATCGTGCTCAGCTCGCTGCTTGCCCAGCATTGCCCAACCGCCCACGATGCCGCCGCTAGCCTTGCCATCCAGCTCGCCGCCCGTCCCGCCGATTCGCCTTCTTAGCCCCCAGCTCCCCCTCTTTCTCGCCACCACCACCCCAACCTTCTCCCTCTCCCTTCCGCACCGTCGTCGTCGCATCGTTGTCACAGCTACTCGCTGCCTTCGCCGTCACCACCACCGCTCACCCATCCCAACCGGTCAGCCTACCAACCAGCCAAGCCAGCTCGCCCAGGCCGTGGCCGAGCCGTTGCCCGCTCAACCCAGACCACTACTTAGCCACTGCCTGTCGCCTAGTCGCTGCCCTTGCCATGGCCGAGTGTCCCAAGTTGTGGCCGAGAGTCACCCCGAGCCTAGCCGACCATTTTACCCGTCTGGCCCTCGCCCATGCCGAGCCCGTTACTGTTCACCTGGGCCATTTTAGGCTCGTGTGGATTTTTCCCGAGCCAAACTTAGATAAATGACTTCCTAAATCCTAATGTAGCTAGTAAGGATCACCTAGAGAGGGGTGAATATGTGATCTTAAACAATTTTTATCAATTTAAGAAATGAATGATCTTAGTTGAGTTTGAATAAAATTCAAATTCAAAGCAGTTTATATAGACTATGCTCTTGATATGCATTAAGTAAAGTAAGAGATAAGGGTTAGAAAAACTACACACAAGTTTATAGTGGTTCGACTTATAGCAAGCATACATTCACTCTCCCACGCTGACAGCCTACTGGTTGGATTCCATTAATCAAATCAATGGGAAGTTACAACAAGTTGTGCCGCAGAAACCCAAGCACTTCTCCTCGAAATTGGTGTTGCTTATACCAAGCCGATAGATCACACTATTTCACACCTAAGCACACACTTATAACACTGTCTACATCTCTCAAATGATTACACGTTTAAGCTCACGAAAGACAAGAGATTGAATCAGAGTATGCTCAGACTTTGAACTTGTTAATTCTTGATTTCGTTCTTTACCTTATGCTCCTTATTGATCTCCTTTTATACTCCTCCACTTCCAAACTAGCCGTTGGACAGTTTTCAGAGGATCATATTCCAATATTCACCTTTCAACAAATTTGTATAAAAAGGATTGAGTAGCCGTTGGTTGACAAAATCTAAATCCCGCTGATTTTGGTTGCCCACACAATCAGAATCTTGATTTCCATAAGCAGAGTTTTATCCGTTGTAATGCATTCTTGTCATAATATTTGATTGTCAATCAATCAAAACTTTCATTCTATAAAATCCATACCATATCACTAGCTGTTATGTTTCGTTCTGAATAAGTTTTGCTTCTACGTCTGAAAAATTTCAGCATCTGTGTCTGCATAACTTTTGCTTCTTTATTACTTCTGTATCTAAATAACTTTTGCGTTTAAAGAATTTCAGTGTCTGCGTCTGCAAAACTTCAGTGTCTGAAAAATTTCAGCGTCTATATCTGAACTTTTAGTTCTGAAAACTTATAAAGTCTGATAATTTCTTCTGAACTTCCAGAATACATTAACCTAGAAAGAAATGTATGTCAAATTCACAAGTTACACATGGAAAGTTTTGTCAGTTTCAAAATCCATTAGGAGTTTTCCTCAACAATCTCCCCATTTTTTATGGTGACAAAATTTCCATGCGGATTCAATTAATATTAATTAAAAATGAAAGTAATAATTATTTTAAGTGCAAGAAATACAGATATAAATGTGCAAATTTGTAAGATATATGTATTTCTCTTTCTCTTACTTTGAGTATAACCTGCAAATTAAAGTGTTAGTATGACATTATGTGCATAATTTCTCCCCCTTTTTTGTCATTAACAAAAAGATTAATGATCAGAATAAAGAACTAATATAGACTATTCAAGCAATGTATCAGAATTATATGTTATGAATACAAATCCATAATGGTTTTAGAAAAAGGGAATGAAAAACAGGTCATTTCTTGGAAGGGGTTCGAATAAATTGAAAGTTGTCTAGAATGGAAACAGCTTCATCTATCTTTGTAGAGCATTAACCAATGGCCTCCCTTAATTCTGCCTCGTCTTTCTCTGCCTGAAGATGTCGGGTTGTTTTCCTTAATAATTTTGTGAAGATTCTTCACATTGTCTTCAAGTTCAGCTTACTTTTGCTTGATTTCTAGCAGAAGGGTCATAATGGTCATGTTCTCAGAAGTCTGTCTCTGGACGTTTTTTGGTGCAGGCTGTTCGAACTGATCCTCTGTTTCTGTAGGAATCTCCCCCTGAATATCTGCATGTTCTGTAGCAATAGTGTCTCTTAAAGTTTCTTCAGGTTCAAGAGGAGATTTACTTACATCTGTCCTCTGTGAGATATCATCCTACTGATTCATATGTGAGTCCCCAGTTAATGGTTCTGAAACCTTTGTAGTAGGCTGAGAAACATGTTCTGGATCATCATGTTGTCCTATTGCAAGGTGTTCATCATCTTTATTTTGAAGAAGAATTCGTCTTTTCTTTTTGTACACCTTAAGTGGGCTGATAGAAATAGTCTGCTTTCTTTCTGGTTCTATTCTTTTCCTTTCCCCTTTTTTTTTGTCATTCCTTTTCCCTGTAGATTTAGCTTCTGAGGGCTGAGCATCTTTACCCTTAGCTTTGCTTGCTCTTTCCCTTATATCATCAAAATTCCTCATCTTTTGAAGCATCTTTTCCCCAACAGTCATACAAGGTACAACAGTTTTGCGCAACTCATTAGGAACATATATATTTAAATATATAAAGATGCAAGAGATGAGTGCACCATATGGAAGCTGTCCCTTGTTCTTTTGGAGTGCTCTGTACATTTGGAAGATGATATGTGGAAGAGAAAATAACTTTCCATTAAGAATCGCCCAAATAAGCTTGATTTCTAATTTTGACAAGTCAATTTTGGAAGCAGCTTTGAGCTTTAAGCAATTTTTTTTTGGGTAAAGATTTGGGCTTTAAGCAGTTGATGATGATCTTATGCAAGATCACTGTTCTTCTAGTCAGATCAGAGTATGAAATATGGTATTTAGAGCCATGACCAAAACTCTAATTTCTGAGGCTGCTTTTGAAGCATCTTCCAGGCTTACTTCCAATGGAGTAAACTTGGAATTGCTAGTTCTAATAATCAAAGCTGGATCCTCAACTTTCAAGTCATATTTTCTATCACCAACCGTGAACTGAAGCCAGTTTGGTGACAAAATAGAAAGGTTAGAGTAGAAATATGCAGTCAATTCAGCATATACATTGGCAGCCTGCAGACAATATTAAAAAATCCCCAATCTTTCAAACAAATGTTGCATAGAGATGCCAGCTTTTTCAAGATATGCGAAATCAATAGTCCGATGATGCATAATCTCTCGCGCAAGCAGCAATCGATAAAAGACGTTGTGCTCTGTGCTTCTAAATAAACTACCATTACCTGGCATACCAAATGCAATTCCTACTCTTATAGCAAAATTCTCAAAGAATTTAGCATCATCATCAGGAATCACGAATTTTGATGCACTAGTAGTTTTAGGACTAATATGAACTGATTTCTTGGCTGAAGGGGTTGATGGTTCCTCGACTTTCTCTTTACCCTTTCTAGAAGAAGTCTCCTTAGGAGTAGAACTAACCTGTTCATGATCAGTTCTTGAGCAAGACTGAGAATAACTTTGGATGAGACTTGCCTTGGTGAGAAAACCATTGTCTTTCAGACATGCACGGAGAACAAATGCTAAAGCATTGCTGCGTTTTAACAGTTCATATGCTTTCCAAACCAGTTTGATGTTTTTGAAATGAAAATCTGATTTACCGGTGGGTTTTGGTGTAGACGAAGGCTGATGTTCTTGTTGAGTTGCTTCCGAAGGGCTCTGTTGATCGGACTCTGTATCTGAAATTTCCGTGTACTCTGGTGGCATTCAAGACTTTGATTCTCTGTTGAGAATACGGATAGATCATATCTTGAAAGGCATTTTGATTTGGTCTGGAGCAAAAAGTTTTGATCCTGGAGAAGGAGAGAAAATGTAGTCTTTGAAGCGTCGAGATGGTCGAGAGTGACGAGTTTGTACCAATAGGGTTTTATAAAGGAAGAATGACGGTTTATGGAAATAAAATACTAATAAGAGATATAATATGTGATCAAAAAATATATGTGAAGCATAATCGATCAAGCAGATAGATTGGAATATTTACTTGATTAGCTTTCCAAAAGTAAAAAAAAATTCTGCGAGAAATATCAAAAATATTCTCACCAAGATTTTAAGTAAGGACGTACCTGTCATTTGAGTCTGAATTCAATATTCAAATAGAGAACATTTGAGTCTGAATAATTCCTGTCTAATAGATACTTCAAGAAAATGGATAAGTAATGCACAGTTTATTTCTAATATACTCAAATAAAGATTTATCAAGAGGTTTTGTGAATATGTCAACTAATTGATTCTTAGAGTCAATGAATTGAATTTCACATCACCATTATGAGCATGATCTCTAATAAAGTAATGCTTGATTTCAATGTGCTTAGCTCGTGAATGAAGAATTGGATTCTTTGTCAAATTGATAGCACTTGTGTTGTCACATTTGATTGCAGCACTTGAATCTTCAATAGCAAAGTCTCGTGACTGCTGCTTCATCCACAGAATCTATGCACAACAACTTTCCAATGCCACATATTCTACTTTTGTTGTAAAAAGTGCAACTGTGTTTTGTTTCTTTGAGTATCAGGACACCAACATATTTCCAAGTAGTTGACATGTACCTGTAATACTTTTCCTGTCCACTTTACATCCAGCTAAATTAGTAAGAGTAAAATATGAATCTTTGGAATACCAAAGACCTAACATTGGATAAGTTCTAATGTATTTGATTATTCTCTTGGCTGCATAAAGATGTGATTCTCTTGGGTTAGATTGAAATCTTGCACACATACAGACACTAAACAATATATCAGGTCTAGATGCAGTAAGATATAATAATGATCCTATCATGCTTTTACATACCTTCTAATAAACATTTTTACCATTTTTATCTTTATTCAGTTTGGATGTGTGAGACAATGGAATATCTGTTTTGTTGCAATTCTGCAATCTAAACTTCTTGACAATCTCCTTTGCGTACTTCTCTTGACAAATGAATGTACCATCTTTGGTTTGTTTCACTTGTAACCCAAGAAAGAATGTTAATTCGCCTATCATACTCATCTCGAACTCATTCTACATATTTTTTTAGAATTCTTTGCAAAGTAGCGTGTTAGACGATCAAAAAATGATATCATCAACATAAATTTGAACGAATAAAAATCATTACCTTGTCTCTTAATAAACAAAGTTGTATCAACCTTACCTTTTGTGAAGTCATTTTGCATAAGGAAATTGTTCAACCTTTCATACCAAGCACGAGATGCTTGTTTGAGACCATAAATGGCATTTTTGAGTTTGTAGACATAATCAGTTTTCCTTGGTTCTTCAAAACCAGGTGGTTGTTTCACATATACTTCTTCTTTGATATATCTATTCAGAAAAGCACTTTTCACATCCATCTGAAATAGTTTAAAGTTATTGAAACAAGCATAAGCTAATAGTAGCCTAATGACTTTTAACTTGGCAATTGGTGCATAGGTTCATCATAGTCAATGCCTTCTTTTTGAAAATAGCCTTTTGCAACCAATCTTACTTTGTTTCTTGTGACTTTGTCATCCAGTTTGTGTCTGAATACCCATTTTGTTCCAATTACTGGAAGATTTTTGGGTCTTGGTACAAGTTCCCATACTTTATTGATTATGGACTGCTGAAGTTCTTCCTGCATAGCTTCGATCCGGCTTTTATCTGATAATGCTTCACCAACTTCTTTTGGTTCTATTTCTGATATCAATGCCAAGCTGCCAATGTTCTCTTTGTGTTTATATCTAGTCTTGATATCATCTTCTATTTCTCCAATGATGAGGTTTTTCGGATGACTGGATTTATGTGTCCAGTTTCTTTCAAATCTTTCCTTCTGAATATCATCAGGTTCTGAAGGTTCTAATTGAGTCTGGATTGTTTCTTCTTTCCTTTCTTCTACAGGTTCAACGATCTTTGGATATTCTTGTTGAACTTTAGATAATTCAGATTCATCTTTATGAGTTTAAATATTTTTATTAAACCTTACATTCATTGTTTCTTCCACAGTAAAAGAATTCTTGTTGAAGACCCTTTATGCTTTACTTGTAGTAGAATATCCAAGGAGAAATCCTTCATCTGTCTTTTCATCAAACTTTCTAGAGTGGCAATTGGAATTTTTAAGAATAAAGCATTTACAACCAAACACACGAAAGTATGAAAAGTTGGGCTTTCTATCTTTGTAAAGCTCATTGGGGGTTTTCTCAAGAATGGATTTGAGAAAAACTCTGTTAATGATATAATAAGCTGTAAAAACTGTATCTGCCCAAAACTGACAACGAATCTTGCTTTCAATCAACAGAGTTCTTGTCATTTCTTGCAGAGAACCATTTATCCTTTCCACAATACCATTTTGTTCTGGTGTATAGGGAGTGGAAAAATTGTGTTGAAAGCCATTTTCCTCACAGAAATCTAAAAAACTTTGATTATCAAATTCTCCCCCATGATCAGTTTTAATGCAGGAAATGAAATAACCCTTTTTTCATTCTGAACTCTTCTTGCAAATTTTGAGAAATATGAAAATGCTTCATTTTTATGAGCAAGAAAAAACACCCATGTAAATCTAGTGAAGTCATCAACAATGACTAAACAAAATTTCTTACCACCAATACTTTGTGTTCTGGTGGGACCAAAAAGATCCATATGAAGAAGCTGCAAAGCACGATTAGTGGAAACATGATGTATAGATTTAAAAGAGCTTCTTACTTGTTTTCCCAGACTGCAAGCATTGCATAATTCTTTTTTTTAAATCTGGCAAACCTTGAACCAATTTCTTGTTTGAGATTTTTTAGATTTATTTCATATTGATATGCCACAATCTTCTGTGCCATAGATCTTCATTCTCTTTGATTGAGATCAAGCAATGAGTAGAGTCTGGATTGACATCTAGAAGATAAATATTGCCATGTCTTCTTCCAATGAATGTTTAAGAATAATCTTTACTTGTCCCTGAGCATGTATGTTCTTGAAAGTTGATTCTGAATCCTGAATCACATAGTTGGCTTATGCTTATTAAGTTGTAGTTGAGTTCTTTTACCAATGACACGTTATTGATCTTGAGTCTTCCAATTTCGACAGTTCCTTTTTCAACTATTTTTCCTTTGTTATTTCCTCTAAATGAAATTTTTCCACCATTCAGACTTTGTAGCTCAACAAACATGCTTGAATCTCCTATCATGTGTCTAGAACATTCGTTGTCCAGGTACCACATTCTTTTTCTCTTTGTGGTAATCTGCAAAAATCACAGCTTCTCAAGCTTTTTTTGGTATCTAAATTTGTTTAGGTCCTTAAGAGTTAGTATAGGCTGTCTTAACAAAGTCTCTTCGTATAGGTCTCCAAACCTTAGAACATTCATTCTCAAAATGTTGTGGATCACCTCATTCTCAAAATGTTGTGGATCACCACATTTTGAGCACTTAAGTGCACTTCGACCAACAGGTTTGACAAAACTCCTTTTGAAATGATTTTTGTAAGCTTGTCAATGAGGTATTTGCCTTAATCTCTCATTGACTTTTGACAAATCAATTAAACTGTCACTTTCCTTTTCAAATCCAAGAGTAGATTTGTTGAAATAAGGAATCTGTATAGACAGAATATGTTTTAAGGTTTCTGAACTTTTTGAAAACTTGGAAGTAATTTCTGAAACTTCATTTTTTGAAACAACATTTTCTTTGGAAAGAAAATCTCGATTTTCCTTGATTTGATGAAATTCTTTTTGAAGGAAATCGATTTTTTTTTTTTTGTGAAACATCCTGTTGTCTCAGTGATGAATTTTCCTTTATTAAGGAAGAGATTCTTTTAAGAGCAGCCTTGAAGTCTAAACATAATTCATCAATGTAATTTGCCACTTCAATAGGCATTTCAAGATGCTTTACCTCATTCTCAACTTTGTCATCTGAATCTGAATATGAGTTTGACTTAGCTATTAGACAGAAGTTTGAGATCTCTTCATCACTGTCTTCACATTCTGTATCACTCAAGGTTTTTGCTTTCACAGCTTTCTTTGCTTTCTCAAATTTGGCTTCTTTTTTCAGAAGTGGACAATTTGGCTTGATATATCCGCGTTTTCTATAGTGAAAGCAAATTACTTCCTTTGATTTTTATGTTTCATCAGAAGGCTTCTTCTTCTCAAAAAGCTTCTTTCCTTTAAGATTTCTTCCTCTGATTTTCATCTTCTTGTACTTTTTTATGAAGAGAGCCAGTTCTTCATCGTCAACATTTTCATCTTCAAAATCTGCATCATCAGAATCAATATTAGATTTTAATGCAATTAACTTCTTACCTTTGGATTCATTTGCCTCATTCAGTTTTTCAGTCTCATATGAATGGAGAGTTCCGATTAGCTCATTCACTGACAGAGGCATGATCCTTTGAGTCTCTCGAATAGATGTTTTGATATTATCCCATGGTTGCGTCAGTCCTCTGAGAAGTTTGTTGACTTTCATTGCATCTGGAACATGTTATCCTTGATATGCAAGACCATTTACTATATCAGTAAATCTGTCATACATATCAGCAACTGATTCTTCAGGCTTCATTTTGAAAGACTCATATTGGCCAAGCAGTAGATTGATTTGAGTTTCTTTGGCTCGATCTGTTCCTTCATAGGTGATGTAGAGAGTATCTCAGATCTCCTTAGCTGATTCACAAGAAGCAATTTTTTTATATTCAACAGGTGCTAAAGCACAATAAAGAGAATAAATTGCTTTGGAATCTAAGGTTTCTCTTTTTGAAATTTTAGTTTGAGATGATGGAGGATCTGCCGGCATGCTTCCTTCTGTCTTTTCTTTTGAGTCAGAAATTTTTAGTCTAACTCCTCTAATGATGACATCCCATTGCATATGATCAATTGACTTTATGAAACCCTTCATCTTATTCTTCCAGATATTTTATTCCTTGCCATCGAAATATGGTGGTCTGTTATTACTTTGACCTTCAATGAGACCTGAAACACCAAAGCTAGCCATATAGATCGTTAGCTCAGAAGTAAATACTTCAATAAACGAGCAACCTTGCTCTGATACCAATCGATATAGCTAGCAAAGATCACTTAGAGGGGGATAAATAGGTGATCTTAAACAATTTTTATCAATTTAAAAGGAAATGAATGTTCACAGTTGAGTCTGAATAAAATTTAAATTCAAAGCAGTTTATATAGACCGTGCTCTTGATGTGCAGTAAGTAAAGTAAGAGATTATGACTAGAAAAACTGCACACAAGTTTATAGTGGTTCGGCTTATAGCAAGCCTACGTCTACTCTCCCACGCTGACAACCTACTAGCTGGATTCCACTAATCAAATCAATGAGAAGTTACAGCAAGTTGTGCCGCTTAAACCCAAGCACTTCTCCCCGAAGCTGGTGTTGCTTATACCAAGCCGATAGATCACACTGTCTCACACCTAAGCACACACTTATAACACTGTCTACACATCTCAAATGATTACACGTTTAAACTCATGAAAGATAAGAGATTGAATCAGAGTATGCTCAGATTTTGGACTTGTTGATTCTTAATTTCGTTCTCTACCTTCTGCTCCTTATTGATCTCCTTTTATACTCTTCCACTTCCAAACTAGCCGTTGGACAGTCTTCAAGGATTATCTTCCAATATTCACCTTTGGAAGATTTGTATAAAAATGATTAAGTAGCCGTTGGTTGACAAAATCTGAATCCTGTTGATTTTGGTCGCCTATACAATCAAAATCTTGATTTCCATAAGCAGAGTTTTATCTGTTGTAATGCATTCTTGTCATAATATTTGATTGTCAATCAATCAAAACTTTCTTTCTGTGAAATCCATACCAGATCACTAGCTATTATATTTCGTTCTGAATAAGTTTTGCTTCTGCGTCTGAAAAACTTCAGCGTCTGTGTCTGCATAACTTCCGAGTCTGCATAACTTTTGCGTCTTTTTTACTTATGTATCTGAATAACTTCTGTGTTTGAAGAATTTCAGTGTCTGCGTCTGCAAAACTTTAGCATATGAAAAATTTCAACGTCTGCGTCTGAACTTTTAGTTCTGAAAACTTATAAAGTCTGATAATTTCTTCTGAACTTCCAAAATACATTAACCTGGAAAGAAATGTATGTCAGATTCACAAGTTACACATAGTGAGTTTTGTCAGCTTCAAATTCCATTAAGAGTTTTCCTCAATAAACCCTACTTAGTATAATGGGTATTTTTAGACTTGTTTAAGATATGATTAGTACCGATTTAGGGGTTAAGCGTGGATTATGATCAATATGTAAATGTGGTCAATTTGTGGATTAAGTTGTGATGATTATGTGGCACTATTAGTGGTGGATTTATGTGAGTGCGATGACCGGATTGTCGTGCAATTTGTAGATGAAATTGATGTTTGAATGTGGCCAACTTGAATGTTGGATTGGTGGGCTAGTGCGATGAGCTCGTGACTTGAATTGTGTGGCATGTGTGCATGTAAGAACGGACTTGAGATGTGTTGATGGTGGTCTATGAAAAGAAAGTTAGACCTGGGACGTGTTGACAGCGGTCATTGGAAATTGATTGAATTGTGTGGCATGTGTGCATGTGAGAACGGACTTAAGACATGCTGACGGTGGTCCGTAAAAGGAAAGTTAGACCTAGAACATGTTGACGGCATTCATTGGAAATTGATTGAATTGTGTGGCTTGTGTGCTTGTGATAATGGACTTGAGACGTGTTGGCGGTGGTCCGTAAAAGGAAAGTTAGACCTGAGGCATGATTATGCGGGTCATGGAAAAGAAAAAAATGTCCTGAGGCATGGTTATGCAGGACCGAGCCCGGATTGATCGGAGAGCTAACCTGAGGCATGTTGACATGGGTCGTGAAAAAATGTGAAATGTCCAGTGAGGGACAGAGCTCGAATTGATCGGAAGGTTGGCCTAAGGCGTTTTGATGTGGGTTGTGGAAAGTGGCTGGACACGCATGCAAAATGTGCTTGATTGAATTGGGTGAACGTACGTGAGTATGGTGCTTGTATGATTTTGATATGTTCATGTGATTTTATTGCATTATAGTGATTTAACTACTATGCAGGATTGGCACGTAGTTCGAGGTGAGATAAGTTTGTTATGTTGATTCAATTGTGTGGGCTGGTGGATTACATGTTAGACTCGTCTAGGTACGCATTGGCCTAGGTGGGGTATAGGTTGTCTGCTTATTGAGATTTATTCTCATTACTGTAATACAAACCGTTTTAGACCCCCGACCTCGATCATGAGTGATCCGCCGGAATGTTTTGGGATCCCAAGGCATATTGAGCACTCGACGGCAGAGTACCATGTAGGGAACGGGGAGACCTATGTTAAGCATACCACGGTGGTATGAGTAGATTTGGGTAAGCTGGAGTTGCAGCCCAATACATACCGAGCATACTGTTGTCGGGATTTATACGGAGTCTATGGACCGCTCCGGCATTTTGATGTTCCGTTTAACGGGGTAGGTGAGTGGGACTCATCAGCTGTTCTTGTTCCTGATGGTGAGGTCCTACACCACGAAGATTCCCCGGTAAACCCTAGCCCTGAACCAAAGCCCTTACCCGAACCTGTGGCCCTTGCAGACCTCGAGCTTGAAGAGGAATTCAAGGAGTCTGAGTCCGAGCCCGAGCCCGAGCCCGAGTCCGAGGAGGAGTCCATGGAGCCCAAGATGAGGAAAAATTAGAAGAACCATAGCTCGAGTCTGAACCAGAGAAGGAGCCTATGGTGTCCAAGCACGAGGAGAAGCCGATCGAGATCGACTCAGACACGGAGTCGGAGCCTTTAGGATCCGATTCGGATTTGGCACCATAGGAGTGTTTAGGTGCTTGGCCTAAAAGCCCTTTTTGATAAAACCCCTTTTTGTGCAGTTAGTTTGCCTACCCAGCCACCTGCTCCTTTTTTGAGATGAAGGTGGATACTGTAACGTCCTAAATTCGACTCATTTACAGAATCAATGAAATTAATGTTATTTCTCATTTCATTTTAGTGAGTTTCGCCCAAAATTGATCACTTTTGAGATACTAACCAATGGGAACTGGGTAACTATGAAAATGGTACGTGGACTAGGGACTCGACCGCAAATCGAACTTTGATTTCAAGAAACGATGAGGAAATATTTTGGGCCAATCCTAGGAAGGTGACGGATTTAGTTTGGCCAATGATGTATAATCGGATCGTAGGTGATTCCGCACGACCGAGAGTATGCGTGGCGAACAATCTTGAACTTAATCCGAACGATTGCGACCCTTAGAACTAGCGATAAATCCTCGCGTTCTCTTGGTAATCGAGACCGTTGCGACTTGAGTAACCTTAAGTCGATACGCAACTCCTAAACAGCCGCCTGATCGTGGAATTAGATCCGAACTTGAACATTGAATTTCATGGACGTACGCGGCTATTTTGCGAGGACGACCTCATATTAGTGTGGTCAACCATGCTAGGGATTGGTACGGTCGAAAAATGAAAATTTGGCTCAGAATCGGAAAATTACGATTTTGCCTCTAAGCCCTACCCTTGTATTCCGAATTTTTGGGAATTGTTGGAGGATATTTTGGGAATTAATTGTGGACTTAATTAGCCCCTTATTACCGAAAAATAAAAAACAAGATTGCCCTTGGTAATTGGGCAAGTTTCAATCAAAACCATTGAATGGAAGGCAAGACGGGCAACTTGGGAAGGTTGGCCAACCACCCCACTCACCACTCTAGCTTAAA